>JACVBY030000630.1:0-1200000 GCA_017589505.3 Metroxylon sagu
GCATTACACAAAATTGAAGGATGTGTCTCCTTAGGGTATGGATGAGAATTCATAATTATCAACCACAACTTGTGATCATCGTCATTTGTGAATTCTCTCTAAACACAACACTCACAAGAATCCAGGTCATAGATCAATTCAGGTTGCAAGGTTCATTTTCCAAGTCCGGGGGGAGGACAAATCATATTTTGCTGCCATATATGATGCAAACAGATGATCACAGAAAGCACAACCATAAAATCCAACTATTCAAGGAGCAGAATGATCATAGCTGAAAAATATATCCAGATTTTGCCAATAAATAAACAGCAACAAACTCATCCACTATTCACCATATTAAAAACATTACATTATGTCAAGTAAACATTGTTTTTTTGTAACATTAGTCTGAGCATATAACTGTGCACGACAATGAAATTCATCAGGGCCTAAAATTGGCATGTGTGAGGCCTTCATAAGTTGCTGTGCCAGTAAATTCAAGAAGCTTTCCCAGATTTAATAGAGCCAAAGAGTTTAGAGATCTCACCATGTTTACGGATATGGTGAGGGCATTTAAAAAGTAAGTCTTGAGCTTCAGAATACCTACCTTCCTGGAAGAAGGACTTGAAGACGTGCAAATAGGCCGTAGGTGACGGGTAGTTGTTCACAGTCAATACTTTCAGAAAATCTTTAGCATCTTCAATTGTCCCATATTTGGCAATATAGGGAGGAAAAGGGTCAGCAAAAGGAGGAAACTTATGGCTCTTCATTGTATCGAGAAGCTTCAATGCCTCTTCAAGCATTCTTACACTCAGTAGTTCTTGGATCAAATACTTGTAAGTTGCTTGCCAAGGCCTTATATGGGCATTCTCCACCATCTCAACAACCAAAGTGTAGGCACCATCTGCCCTCCTCTTACTACACAAACCTTTCACCAGGACATCCAGGACATCAGCATCTGCTTCACAGTTTTTCTCAATCATCTTTGCCAATAACTCTAAGGCCTTATCCACCTCACCAGCTGAACAATGCCCTTGAATCAAAACTGTCCAGGTCTTGAGGTCAGGAACGCAGCCACCCACTTCCATCTCTTCCAAAACCTTGCAAGCCTCATCCAATCTCTTAGCCTTACAGAGGCCATAGACCAACTGGCTGTAAGTGATGTTGTCCGGTTCATATCCTGCAAGCTTCATCCTTTTCAAGATCTCCTCAGCTTCATCAAACCTCCCAACGCTGGTCAGAGACCTATGAATCCCATCATAGACGACCTTCGACAGAGAATACCCAGCAGCCTCATACTTCTTCACAACTCTAAAAACCAAGTCGAGATCCGGCGTTCCACTTAGTGCAATCTGCCTCAGAAGCATGCCACAGTCCTGAATCGCCGGCTTGTAGGGGCCATCGATCATGAATTCATAAAGCTCCACTGCTTCCCTCATCATCTTCATCTTCTGGAACCGCCTCGAGAGCTTTATATAAGTGTCGATATCCATGCCATGCCCTTCTCCCTTCATCTCCTGAACCAAGCTCCAGAATTCTCCAATGCAATCATCCCGCCCGAGAATCCGAGCCATAGCATTGTACGCCACCGATCCATGCTTATACCCTGGCCTCTGCTCCACCCACCGGAAAAAAGCCAGTGCCTTTGACGGGCAATCTCGCACTTCTTGAAGGACCTTCGAGACCGCCATCTCCGAAAACGATAAATTGAGGTCCTGCAATTTCTTCTCCGCCACCTCGTTCCAGTCCTCGGCACCGAGAACGATTTTGACGGCGGATTCGATGGAGGTATCGGTAGCCGGCGACGCCAACACCAGCAGAATAGAGTTGGTACAGACCGAAACTTCACGGACTCCGGCAAGCCATCTTGTGCTTCTTGAAGTTCGCGAGAAGGGTAACGTAGGTGCCGCGGTCGATGGTATGGCCGGCGCCGTCCATGGACTTGAGGAAGGCCCAGAAGTCTTCGATGGAGTCCTTGTGGCCGAGGATGCGGAGCATGAGATTGTAGGTGGGCTGGGCGGGCTTGAAGCCATACTGGGAGGTGGCGCAGTTGAAGAAGGACAAGGCCTTTTGGGGCTTTTTGTCGAGCTTCTTGAGGACATAGAGGATGGATTCTTGGGTTGGGGGAGAAGTGGGGAGTGGGAGATCGGGGTCTTGGGAGATGGCGGTGGAGAAGGGGTGGGCTCTGGGGGTGGAGCGAAGGAGGGTGTGGAGGAGGGGACGGAGGCGGGCGGAAGAGGGAAGCATCGTTCTTGCGCGCGATCTTTAGCGCCCGAGCCGGGGCCAGACAAGCTAAGAGGAGGGAGGTTTTCGCTAGGGTTTAAGAATGTGGGAGTTGGTAAATGGGCTGGTGGTGGATCCTTATATGGGCCTCGGTTTTTTTTTTTGGTAAGGAAAATGGGCCTCATCATATTTGTAAGATTAGGCTGCGGTGTTGCATGAGACCCATGGACCTAGGAAGATGGGTTTGTACTTAAATTATTTTATGTATACTGGGGTTTCATCCTTATTTTGATACATAAATTATTTTTAGTTTTGTTCAAGTTTGTTATCTTTGACATTTATTTATTAAATTTTATGTTAATGATTAATGACTATGCTATGAAAGTAGCATGTCAAATCTATAAAAGTTAGTTATTCATGTTTTGAGTGAAACTTCCAGAGCTTCCAATTATGAGCATAATTGGAGAGCGTTCTAACATATTCATTATAAGAAAAAAAATAGACTTAGGCATCGTAGTCTTAAATGTTCTTATTTATGTTCACTATAATTAAAGATTGCAACAAGTATACTTGATATCAAAACTCAAAAGTTATTATTCTTATCATATTTTCTATTTTTTTATTTTTGTTTTATTTATATTTTCATTGTGAAGTGGCTTCTTGTAATATTAAAGATAATTAAATTGGCGGTAAAGAATTTCATGTTTTTTTATTTTTGTTACATGAATGCTATGATTTAACTAGTATATCTTTATTTTAAATAATTACAACTTTAGTATTTTGTAAATTTATTGAACTTAGATGAACTTAACGTGGTTGATGGAGATAATGACAATAGGAGTGAAGGTGGAGGAGAGGAAGGCAACGTGCACCTCAGGCCAGTTTAGGTCAGTGAATTATATATTTTCTAATCCTTTAGGAGGTGCTTGGTCGGTG
This sequence comes from Metroxylon sagu, assembly GCA_017589505.3. Classification (NCBI taxonomy): domain Eukaryota; kingdom Viridiplantae; phylum Streptophyta; class Magnoliopsida; order Arecales; family Arecaceae; genus Metroxylon; species Metroxylon sagu. The sequence continues at coordinate 3,139 of JACVBY030000630.1, forward strand.
AATTGGGATCACCATGGTAATTTTAGAACATACATGATTTTTATCTTAGAGTGATCTTATCTTTAGTGATACAAAATCACCATATTAGTTATGCTATGTCCCAATTGTTAAAGATCCCTATATATCTATGATTTGTATGCTATGAGAATCTAAAATTATCGACCATGTCATACTAAAACTATCCTTTATATGTTTTGCAACTATCATGATAATTTATCATTATTTCATATTACTATTATTATAATATTTATATTAAATTATAATATCGCTATAATATTATATTATAGTAATGTTATAATATAATAATATATTATCATGTTACCATATTATATTGTAATATTATAATATTATATTATATTAATATAAAAATAATGTAAACTATATTTTTATATGAACAACGGGTGTTTTTGGCGTTTGAATATCAAATCAAGTTTGTAATCTAGGATACTTAACCTCAAGGATGGGTATAAAATCATCAGATTGAACAATAATTCTAGATATAGATTAGTTTGAGATCACCACCAAGTAGGATTGTTGAGGTGTACCCAAATATGATAATCCTATCATCTTTATCCAAAATCACTGGTGATCTTAGATGGATCACTTCACACTAAATATCTCCTTAATGGATAGAAAACTCTAAATCTTGGTACACTTTCTAGTTTCTAAAATTCATGGAGTGTGGATTAGACATCAACTATTGAAAATTGAATCTTATTTTATATTTTGTAATCCTATCATAGACATTAATATTTCCACTGTGAATTAAAGATGCGAACTTATGGGTGGTTTTGTACTTTTGATTTTTAATAGAAAATTTTAAGGTTAATTTCAAGTATTAGTATAGCTATTATATTCTATTATAGTTTAAATAACTTAATTTTATAGGTTTAAATTCTAAAGGTACCGAATTAGTTGAATTTTATAGAAAAAATATTTTTATTTATTATTATAGATTATATTTTAATTTTAATTTTATTTTAATCATTCATATAGTTCAACCATTGTCTCATCAGTTGGATAGTGGAATCATTGAGCCGATCACTCAACTGGATCATTGTCCGATGGGGCTCTAATAACTCCGCTCCCAATTGTTCCTTCTTGGATGGTTGCACATAATCTAACCTTACTCAACTTAATCCAAGCCTATCTAGTCTCTTTTAGCCTAAATCAATCTAATGCAATCCATTGCTATCCAACACCAATCTAACTAGGCTAAAAAAACATGGGCCCAAACACAAAATGCATAGCAAAATAGCCTAGAATAAGCTACACCATAACCAATTAAATTATATAGGTTAACTTAACCACCTACCACATTTACATTTCCTTTGACACCTTCGCCCTCATTTTCCTTGGAATAAATGCACACCATACAAAACAGTTTCCATATGTGGGGCGCATCTTGTTAAGATCACCATAATTTTAGCCTCCCTTGTCTCTTGTTTTTTTTTAGGACCATTTATCTGTCAGAGTGACAAAAGGCACCATACCTCATTGTAGTTATGTTTACCTTCTAACATCTTTTGGTACTTTATAATATATTTTCTCCATATGAAAATGCCATTCTACACACTTTCCTCTCATGTGCGCAACCTCGCAGCAAGTCCCACTCCCTATTGATGAGATAAAAAGGAACATTTCTCCCTAAATATCTCTACTTTCTTTAAGGTTCCAAACTTTAATCTGGATTGGTTCTTTTCATGCATTTTATTTGGCCCCTTACACCCTAACTTCATGATTTTTTTTTTTTAAATTTTTTTGAGAGAGAATCATTAATAACATATTTAAGAGGCTTCATCCTATTCCTAGCTCTTAAACTAGGCTCTCTCATCCTAGCATTCCTATCTCAAGAACATATAAGCACCACTAATTCTATCCTAACTATTCAACCTAAGCTATCTCACCAATCCTTTCCTCCCTTTAGCCAATAAAATTAAACACTCTGGCAACTCAAACTTGGCCACTAGATTCAGACTACCGCTAGAAATTCCCCATCTTGACTAGTGAATCATCCTTTCTCCCTCTATTGTGCTGGGGTCCATCCCCAGAGGTAATGATATGAAAATATAAAAATTCTTTCTAGTAAAGAATATCTATTCAATTATTATATTTATTACCTAAGCCATTATACAATCAGATGACATAAAGAATTAAAAAAAAGAATTCTACATCAATCAATATTAGTATAATATTAGAGCACAAGAAATATGATATAAAAAAAATACTACAAATCACATGAATAAATATTTGATATGATAAAGATGGGTGACTATTTCACTACGGTATATATATATATATATAGTTTTTCTTTTATGTTTGAAAAGAAAAAATTGAGGGATATATATATATATATATAAAATTGGGTTGGGTTTTAGGCTTTACATAAATCAAGAATCGATCCAATAAGATTTTAGATTTATCTTTCATATCCAAGCCTTATATTTCTAGGTCAGTTTAATGCCTTCACCAACACCTTTAATCTAAACCCCTCCTCTGCTCGATTCCGTTGCTGATCTATAGTTGTTTGGGGTTCAGCGCTTCCAGTCCTCCACTCCAGAACTGGTCCTGGCTGGATGATTCCACCGCCGCTGGAACGCCAATCTCTAACCCGGCCGCCGACCGGCTTTAAGAAATGGATCTAGACTTGACCGCCTTCATCCCGTGTTAATCCGAACCGAAAGCCGACCCGGCCGATTCACGTAATCCCGATAGGAATCGCCTCCCGTCGGTTCGCTGGATAAAACCCTCCTCCAACTGCTTCAACTGTCTCTCTCTCTCTCTCTCATATTTTCAAAACAACTGTTTATGGCGTTCTTTTACTTTATATCCTTTATATTTGTTCTAGATACTGTGTTTTTTGTGCGTGCGTGTGTTTTAATAAGGTAGAACAAATACATGCTTCTTTTTTATTCTATTGTCCAATTTTTTTTTTTTTTTTTGCGTTTTTCCTCCTTATTTTGGTAGAGCTTGATGTATATGGACAACTCTTGCTTGTCTTTCCGTGATAATCTGGCTTGATGGACGTTTAATTCTTCGAATTGTACTATTAGAATATTATGTATGAAGCAATCATGTGCTTTTCTTTTTGCAGCAATGCATCTTACCTTCTGTAGCTTGAATTTGAGCAGGCACTGGGTTTCAGTGGATTGGTTTGGACGATATATATATATATATATATATATCGTCATTGGTGAAACATGGTTGCTAATATGATTTACAAGTTTTTTGAATTGCCTAGCAAGATTTTGCATTCGTTGGGCTTGCCCACTGATGGCGGAGGGGAATTTGTTGCTCCTATGTGAATGTGCTTGCATGATCTGTCTATTTTCCGTATACCGATCATTATCTTCAGCGATGAGGGCAAATGTCTGGTTCATCAAAACCCAAAAGTACATTCTTATAATGTCATGGGTCTTGTTGACTAATGTGGGTTGAGGTTTTAACTTAATTGCTGCATTATAGTAGTTGACACGCTTTGCTTGTTTTATTTTATTTTTTTTAACTGATTGTATGATTAAAAAGGATGATAATGCTTCTAGTTAGTGAAGAGGCACTGTGTATTAGTGTTCATCTTTTTGTGTTGTCAGAAAATAACCTTAATCATTATATTTATGCTGTTTGTGTTGAATATGCTGAGACTAATGCTGCAAGATGATTTGGTCAACTGCTCAAGAAATGTCTACCAGCCAAAGGGCCTGTTTGATGCATATTGCAGATGCCTGTCTATATATCTCTGATATTAGTTAGAGTATTCTTTACTTTTAGCATTATTGTAGATCAAACTGTCATTTAGTTACTTGTTATAAGGCAAACTGCTCTGTATTTATTTAATTAACCAGCCAATTTTTGAGCTTTTGTTTGAGGTTTAGCTGTCTATAGTCAATCAGTAGTGAAACATATCCTTCTGTGATTATTAAATCAACTGGTCGACTCCCCCCCCCCCCCCCCGCCAAAAAAAAAACCTAGACCTTTTCTCCTGGTCGCTACTCTGGTTACACGTTCTTGCAGTCTCTAAAATACTGTGTGTGTGTGTGTGTGTGTGTGTGTAAACGATGAGTTTTACTTAGAAAGATGTTTGGTTGGAATTACTAAAAAAAGTTTTAGTTTTACTTATTTTGTTCAGAAAAACAAGTTTAAAAAAACATATAAAACTTGACAACCAAACAGCTCGTAATCTAAAATTATTTTGTTTTTAGCTAGTACTTTGTGCATTACTCATGAAAAATGATAGCTTTCTTTTTCCTCATCGAACATCTATCTTCCACACATGGGATGCCATTTAGAGTCATGTTACATAAATAATGAGTCACCTTTTTTTCTTCTAGAGGTTACATGTGGTGATATTTAATTTATTGTCAGCTACTCATCCATATTTTGTTGAACACTTGTAAGCAACCACCTGTTGTTATTTCATTTATAATCTGCCAAGTCATCATGTTGTATCCCAAATATATGTAAAGAGGATTGTATAATGAACATTTCAAATTTCAGTTTTATATGCCATGAGTTTTAGACTAGTTGTTCTGTAAATTTTTCTTGTGTGAATGGTACCAATCTGCTTAGGTTGTCACCATTGCCTTTGCTTATCTTTATGAATGGATATTTATTTAGACTTGCATGTTCATTCACATGAATATGCACAAACACATGACTGAATATTTATAGAATTAGTAGCTGTGTACATTAGTCGAGCTTTTCACAGCCTAAGTTTTGGTTATGATGATCACGATTTATAGGGCTATCTTCTTATTATTTAATAATCAACATCCATAGTTGGATGTTGGTGAAATCAGATGATGGCTTTTATTCAATAAATTGTCTAATAAATGATTTTTTCTTACTTATTTCAGAATAAATTTGACACTTAGATCAATTAAAAATGAGGTTAGAGAAGTGTTGGTTCTGTTCCTCGACCATCTATCCGGGGCATGGTATTCAATTTATTCGCAATGATGCAAAGGTAGGTCCTGTTTCTCTGATATTTTCCTGTAATAATATTTCTAAACTCTCTTTGTTCCCAACAAAATGTAAATTGGAGTGCTTTATGTTCTTGTAGGTGACATGCTTCACAAATCTTTTGTGTTGGACAAAGCTTTTCATGATTTCTGATTGCATAATATGTCATTAAGTCAATTTTATGTGATGGGATGATCATTTAGTGATTGCACATCATATCTTGTTATTTGTATAGATGGAAATGATTGCACATTATATCTTGTTATTTTTATATATGTAACCTCTCAGTTATGATAGTCTGGTGTTAGCCCAGCCTTGATCTAATCATGGGCAATTCCTCCCCTTTTGAGGCATATCCATCTGCAAACAATTGGATTTCCATTTACGAGATAGCTGCTGACAAATCAACTATAACTTAATGGTTTGATCAATTTGAAATCATGAAGTTATGATTTATGTGTTGTCTAATTTGCAATGCTACACAAATTTTGTTATTTGATGTGGCATAATACAAATTTTTTTATAGGTTGCATATGCATCTAAACTTGCTAGGCAAGGGGAGTTGAAAGGGTGTCAATTACAAGGCATCTAGGCAACTGCTTGGCATCATTTTATAATTAGATCAGTATATTTGTGTAAGGAGTTGCTGTCATGGCAACCATGTGATATGATTTGCTCTTAGTACTTTATAACCACTCAAAATTTAAGTTCATTTAGCCTTGTGCTTGTTATTTGTTAGTCTTCAGTAGAATAATTCTGAATGGGCTCCAATATACCTACCTCATGTGGTCTACCTTTATGAGCATGACCCTCTTATCCAGCCTATAATGTATGAATGTTCATATAGGCCCACCTGATCTGTGATGAATAGAAAAGCACCACATCTGATGTCATATATGATTAGTTGGGGTCTAGATTTAGATGAGTCGCCTACTTCTCATAGCCACAAAATCTGGGCCCCCATTTTGGATATACTGTTACTGATTTGATATCTTAGTGCCACCCATCTTTTGTTGAACTTGTAAAATGCACCAAACAGACCTTATCTTGCCGGAACTGGTTGAAATAGATTAGGGGCATAAATGTCATTAGTCTTCTTTAGCTATAAGTTAGTTCAAGAGTTAGAATTAAATTATCTAGCCCACTGATCTGGATGAAGTTTAGATTTTCTAGATTTTAAATATTTGTGACCAATATGTTTATGAGGAAGGCCATTCATGAAATAATTAATATGAATGGATAAGATATGTTTCCTTTCTTTTATATATCTCCATTCTCCCTTTGTTTTTGTTTTCAGTGAATTTCCAACAACTTGAGGATGAAGAAGTTGCTTCCATAAGTGAATATGATCACCCAGGGAGTGTAGACTTATACCCTTGCAGAATTTTTGGCAAAATTCTATATTGCTGCAAATATTGCTGATTTGAAATGATATCCTTTTTTAAACTTATGGTAGAATTGATTGTTCAGAGTTTTCCAAATCAAGTTGAAACCAGAGCAGCAGATTGCAAATTATGAATCATGGGAATGAAGTGTCTTCAGCATGTGGTGAGATGTTGATTGAGAAAGAATCAATAACATAAAAAATGGCTTGACAATGAGGAGTCACGTTAATGGAAAGATCTTACTCTTGATCTCAGATTGTTTTACATCGATGAATGAGGAGCTGAATTGAACTTTGATGAGCTAGCTACGTTAGTGAAGATGATAGGTTGACTTCCTCTATATGCATTTTCATTGTAATTTGAGCAGATAAAGGATAAACATTTAGGGTTTGTTTGGGATAGTTGTTGGTCCCAACTGTTGGCCTACAGCTATCTCACATAGGTGCTAGAAACCAACCACTTAAAGGCATCCAGCAGTCAATCCAAACAGGGCCTTAATGGATGAAGATTCAAAAATATTCCTGTAATTGAAGAGCAATAATTTGAGGATCCTATCATGGAAGACTAAGTTGAGACTACTATAATTGAAGATAGGCCTATTGAAAATCCTGCTGATGATTCCATGATGGTAGATCTAACCAATATCAACATTAAGATTATAGAGTAAGGTTTTAAATCCTGATGGGATGGGAGGCATCTTGGTTGCCCCTTCTGTTTCTATGCGGGAACATGACCGAAATAGGGGCAGGATGCCGAAACTCATTTATGTAGGGAAACAAGAAAGATGAAAGAAATAAAAACAGAAAAGAAAGAAAAATCAGAAAAGAAGGAAATAAGAAAAAAAATGAAAGAAAGAGAGGAAGAGAGAAGAAAAAGAAGGAAAGAAGGAAAATAAAAGAGAAGAAAACGTAAAGAAGGAATAAAGGAAAGAAAGAAGTAAAATAAATAAGGAAAAATTGAAGGGAAGAGAGATGAGGGTATCAGGATGCTCTATTGGGACAGCCATCGAGACTAGGTGGGATAAATGGAGTGTCTCATTTCATGGAGAAATCGGGATATTCTCGTCTAATGGGATTTAAAACCTTGCTGTGGAGGATTGAATTGATGAAGACCTTCAAGAGAAGCACCAACCACAAGATTTGTTAGTTGATTTGAAATTGACAATCATGATCAATCACTTATCTTGTGGCTAATTCAATCTCGATATGAAATTTCTTGTCATGAGCTCCACTTAAGTTAGATCAAGCAGTTCTTGGTCTACGAATAAGAGAATCCAGATCAAGCAATGGACTGCTCGATTGTAAAAATGTCTTAAATGGTCTTTAGGCCTGGCATAGGTGACCTAAGCCTGTGATTGAACTTCTTGATGGCAGGTCAGATTTGGCATGTGCCTGATGCAAGGTTTTTAAATTTAAAACTAGATTTCTGTTCCCTTTTGCTTTGGTGGAGTTTCAGTTTCAGCAATTTGGTGATTTAGATGCAACATCTGGAGTTTCATGGAAGTCGAACAATCTTAAAAAAGGGAAAATAAGATAAAAGTAAAATAAATTGCTTAAACTGTGCAATATTTGTGCCACATCCCTATGTTTTAGTCTGTTGAACGCAAGGAATAAGAGGATATTTAAAAGGAATATTACTATAGTACCTATATATGTAGATGCTGTATATAAAATAGCTAAGTCCGGCTATATTTTGTAGTATGAAATGTTGGGGGTTTAGAAAATTACATGTGCATAAGATGAATATGGTTAAAATGAGATGCTAAAATAGATACATGGTAATACGAAAAAAATAGAATAAGAAATAAAACCATTTATAATGGGGTAGAAGTAGTATCAATTAAGGACAAATTGAGAGAAGGATGACTTAAATAATTTGGACATTTGCAATGTAAATTTAAGAATCTACTGGTATATTGGAGTGATTTGATACATGTAGAATGAAAAAAAGAAGGTGATAGATCAAAAATTACATGAGAGAAAGTAATATAGAAAGATTTAATGTATTTGCATCTTACAAAGATATGACTTTAAATCGAATAGAATGGAGAAAAAAAATACATATAGCCAATCTCAACTAGTTTGAGATTAAAGTTTGTTGTTGCTGTGGTGGTTATATACGTTGGTGCTATTTGGAAATTTAAGTAACCAGTAAAACCTTATTGTGGTTTCGAAATCCTAAGGTTTCATTTCATATTTGTAGCAAAAGAGATATCATTTGCTATCATGGAATGCCAGCAAGCAAAATCATAAATTTCATGCAATATGCTTAGATATAACATTGAGTAGCCAAAATTGATAGTTTAATTAAAATGTTGTCTATCATGTGATGAACAATTGAGCATGTTATTTTGTACTTGACTAGAAATAACACCATATTTGGATGAAAATTTCATCAATAACAATGACAAAGCAACATGCAAGAATTGAAGAAAAGAATTAAAGAAGAGTTGAGAAAGTTAAAATAAGAAAAAACAAGGCAATGGATGTCTATTGGAAAAGCTCCAAAACTGATTTACAAGGTCATCACGATTCCATTTCTGTTCTAAATTTTGGAGTAAATGAGCCTCTAAATAAGGTATTTTATTAGTACTTGTTTTGGGGCCCTAGCTTGTCACATCAGTCTGAATTCCACATTTCTGGATGTGGAAAGAACTACTTGTAACAAAGAACAGTATGCTGTGCAACCATGGAAGCCCCAAAATAAAACCCTTATGTGGCTAGCCCCTTATTTGGGAAACAAGGGCAAGGTGTCCTCCCTAGGGTGTATAGATGCCCAAAAGGAAGTGAGATGCTGTGTACGTTTTTCTCTTTCCTTCTTTGTTCTGATGTCCAGCCCATTTTTGGACCCAACTAACCCACTTGGTAGGTTGATTTGGCTTTTAGGTTAAGCTAGATCATTGTTCATCTAACCATCTATGGGGCTTTTAGATGTTTAATCTCATCTATCGACTTAAAAAGTCCATTGTAAGATAGGTGCAAATTGAAAAAAGAAATAACAAAGGACAAATTAAATCTAAGAGCAATTTCAGTAGCTCAATGCTTTAACGCATCGATCACTCCTATTGCACATAGCTTGTCTTTGAGTTAGACATGGTACCGGCCCTAGGCTTAACCCAAAATTCTCCAATATATTATGGTTCTTAAAGCTAGAAAAAGTAGCCGACACCTTGTAGCTTCATCTTCTGCTCTGAACTTTAGAGGATATGGATAATGTTGTTGCTCATGAATTTTCATGGTGTAACTGTTGATTCTGTATATGCGAATCACATTGTTTCCTATAACTAGGGTTGTCAAAAGAGAAGATCACATGCATGATTGCATTCATAAAAGACTATATTTGCTTCTAGGGTGGTCTTAAACATAAACCCTGAGATGAATCTGGAGGTCCATACCTTCATAATTGGGTTGCTTATCTTTCAAGAGCTGATTTTTCAGATGATGGGGCAAATAATGCAGTCTAGTCTCAAGACCCGTAAACTTAGCAGAAAGATGAGATTGTAGTGGCCTACATTGAGTGGTTTCATGAGCTACTATTTCGATGAGTTTCTCACTTTGAGGAGTCAAACATAAGGTGAGCTTAAAAGAGGAAATCTAGGACTTGATTTGTTTGATGGTTTTGGGCTTATATCATATGATGCATTAGAGGTTGAGGTTAAGCTTAAGTTTTGAAGGGGTAGTAATGCCTAAAATACTATTTAGGAGGTTGCACCTAGGAATCGACTAGTTTCACCTGTTGCACGGCCACGAGCCCGACGAGTGAATAGGAAGATTAATGCTAAAGTTTATTGTCATTGTGGGAAGATGGGCATATAGCCTACTATCATGCCTGGGGAGGATAAAATTGTTGTTTTATTTTTGAATGAGATTGAGGGCCTACTAGGTTTGATGTTAGAATCAGAATCGAAATTGGATTTCATTGAAATCAGAATTGGAATTTGTTCATTCCCTCCACCTGTTTGGTGCACATAAGAATCAAAATCGAAATCAGATTGATTCTTATTGCTGTTGTTTGGTTTGCCTAAACCTTGGAATCGGAATCAGTCTAGATTTTCAATTTTGTTCTTGAGCCAAAAGATTCAAAATTTGATTATTTTTGAAGTTTTCTTATATATGTACTCAATTTATTATTCATTTCATAAATAAAAAGACTTAAAATTTGATAAATAAAGGTAGATTATGATAAAACTATAATATAATAACATCTATATTATGATTATATAAATAAAATAGAATTAAGTTTAAGTCTAAGCACCCTCGAGCACAAAAGAAGAGAAAAATGAGAGACCCCCAGGATCTTTCATTCTAGGGTTTGATTGGGTTCTGCTTTTTTAATGTTTTTCAGCTTTTACTGTTGCCATTTGTCATCTGTTATCTGTAGCCCGTGTTGTGGAGGAAGAGGAAGAGCTCATGATGATGGTGGCATTGTGATAAGAGAGGTGGTGGAAGAAAGAGGTGGCGTTGGGTGAAAAGAGGAGGGAGGAGAGGATGGGTGAGAATATGAGAATAGTTATGGCGATTGGAATGGGAATTACAATCTTGTGCAAAAGTTGGGATTTCTAATATTCTTAAAACATGATTTCAATTACATATGTAATGAGAATCATATTCCAATTCCCTCCAAACAAACAATTAGAATCAAAATTAGTGATTCTGATTCCGATTTCTGAGTCTTATTTTCATGAACCAAACGGGCCTTAAAGTTATTGGAGAATGTGATTGATTCAGATTCTCATTCCTGAGTCCTATTTTCATGAACCAAATGGGCCTTGAGGTTATTGGAGAACAGGAAGATCAAGTCCCATGTATGGATGCTAGGTGACCACCATTAGGCCTCATGGCACAGTGTCTTAATGAGTGGATAGGAGTTGGCATCTTTTGTATAATGATATTGGTGAAAAAGTTGCTATTCTTATGCCATGGCAATTAATTGTGGGAGTATGTGTAATTTGATCTCTAGAGATTTGGTCAAAATAGGTTCAACCTTCAAACCAAACCACTTCGTGAACCCCATAGTTTGAATTGACTCGTGAAGGAAAATCAAATTATGGTTATTGGAGACATGTAATATATGGATTCAGCTAGGATATTGGGTGAAGGATGATCCTAGATGCAATATAGTCTTTATAGATGCCGATGATATTCTACTTGAGTGCCCCTGCTTGTATGACAAAGGTATTGTTCCCATAGCAAGGAACAACAATGACACAATTTATGGTTAAAGGGTGCTGAAATTATTTACATCTTATGAAACTGAAGCAAAAGATAGAGCAGCATGGGGTTTAATTGCCTTTCACAACCGATTTCCCAAGTGACAACATCCACCATTTACAAGGTGGTTCTTGGATAATATCCAGGATATACTTCCACATTATGTTCAAGCAATATACAATGGAGGCAGCATCCTGCATAGATCTAGTTTAGATTTTCCACACCTGAAATTTTATAAGTTTTTCATTTATTTTCAGTTTTAGTGAGTGTAGATTATTCACAGCTTAAATTAAAATATCTTAAAGCCATATTAAGGGTTAGATGGGCTGATGATGTGTTAATTTCTTGAGCATAACTAAGCTTAACTGTTAGTCATGGGGCCCAATTAATTGGGATAGCCACTTAAAAGAAGAGAGAGAAAAAAGTGCTCACCCCTTCTTTTGTATCTGTATGCCCAAGATGGATGCCTCTCTCTCCTGAAAAGAGTGCACACTCACACTCTTCTCTCCTATTGGGTGCTCTACATCCAATGGGGGATGCCTCTCTCTCTCTCTCTCTCTCTCTCTCTCTCTTTCTCTCTCTCTCACACACAATGGTGATGCTGGCCACATTTTAGGGGGATTTTATTAGGTTAGGTTTTTCTTTTATTTTTGAAGCCATCAAGTCATGTAATTTTAGTTTTTTGCGACAATTAGAAATAAATAGAAGATACTTATCATCCCAAAAGACTTGAAGTTCTCTTTCTTCACGACCCTCACTCCTCTTTATTGTTTTCCTTCCCTTTCTCTCTGTTTCTCTCTTAAATATTTATTTCTTTCTTTTGACTGACTGCTGGTTTATTGAATAGCTTGCTGACTAATTCTATTAATCTGATGTTTTACATGTGATTAATACTTGGATCACATTCTTGCTTGAATTTTCTCTAAATAGTATGCTGTCCTATTGATTGATACATCATATTTGAAGATTGATTTCATATGTATTGTAAGAGAGCTATGACTAGATGCTTCCTGGAATTTCCAGACAGCTTCCATTTTGTCACAGGTGTGCTATGGAACCCTAGAAAGCCCTAATCTAGGGGTTTTGACACTCTTCAGGGTTTAATGCATCAGAAAATACATGATGGTACTCAAAACTTCTCTAGAAACCCCAATAAATCCTTCTAAAAGATCTTAAAATCATCTTTGATGAAGGTCTAATCTGAAGGCTGCATCACTTTTTGGAGTCTTGTCAAGCTCTATTTGTAGGATTCATCATCCATAGCAAGGTTTTAAATTCTGTAGTGCAAGGTCCTCCCAATTTTTCTATGGAACAGGGACATTCCACCTTCCCACCGATCCTGACAGTTGGAATAGGGGATTGTTCCAAGACAAGCCGATTGAAATGTTGGAATGATGATGGAATAGTCTTGTCTCAACATTTGGGACAACAATCCATCTTAGCATCCCATGAGATGTCTCGTTGAGACCTAAAACCATGATCCGTGATGCCTTCAATCTTTTTAGTTGTCAAAGCTTTCTTTCTTTGGGAAACAACCCTTTTCATAACTAACTTATAAAACTACTTGATTTAGGCATCGCCTGCCTCATTTTTCTGCTAGATTTGTGAAACTAAAGTTGTAGATGCATGATATAACCTAGAGGAAGAAATATACCTAATGGAAGCCTACATCTCCTCCCAAGTATATGCCTATCTTATTGTTTTCTTGCACTTGTTCATGTTACACATAAACTACCCTTTTCAAATTAGATTTAACAAACTAGATTTTCCTCATTGTATGTTGTCGATGCCAATTCAGCTAATCAAACAAGTCATCAAAAGTGGCTTCCCAATTCATAGAGGCCTTTAGTTGGCTAGGGGTGGCAAAATATGACCTGACCCATGTCCAATCTGCAAGAGATAGGTTTGGGTTTGCGCTAACCAGGTTAAGGTCATAAACAATTTGACTTGTCTTGACTAGTTTATTAAGTGGGTCAGGTTTGGATTTCAAGATCTTAACTCATTTAACCCATTTAATTATTGGTTGGGTCGGATCAGAATAAACCTATCAGACTATCCTCGTTATACTATACTCTCTTTTCAGCTTGCACTCTCACCTCGCCCTTAATATGCTGAAAAATTTTAATGATAGTTAATTAGGTTTAATTGGATTTAACTAGTCATGACCTATTTAATAAACAGGTTAACCAGGTCGGATTGGGTTACCTGTTTATTAAATATGTCAAGTTCAGATTTTAAATTTTGACTTATTTAATAAACAGGTCAGGTTCAGATTTGAGATTTTTTTTTTTTTTTTTTAATTCGGTCCATATCAGTCCCAACTTGTATCTGATCTGTCCCAACCTGATTGTCACCCCTAGATGTATCCATCCTTGAAACTCTGGTACCTCCAATAGTGCCTGCTTCTCTGCCAGAAAAGATTGGGGTATACCTCATACAGCCTGTCATCATTCACTTTTAGGATTGAGTCATGTTGCATTTGACTGTCCAGTCATGTATGAATTGTAAGCTGGTTCTTTTTCTTTCTATGCAACATCTTTTATTACAATGAGGGTTTTGATTGTCAGGTGCCTTATAAATGTTCAAACCTTTCATCTGGCCATGCCCACTACTCATTTAACAAGCTTGCTATCTGTGTAAATTATATTAGCATGGTCTTGTGCTCCAATGCAGAGTTCAAGGCCTAACCTTCTATTGATGGATTCAAGATGGGATTCATCACTAGAAATGGTGATCTTGCTCATCCCTCTTCTCAATTTCATGCTAGAGGTCATTTAGCAAAGGAAGGGAAAGAGCACCAGGAGGTTCTTGAACGAGGAAAAGTTGAAGGATTGAATGTCTTTGTGCCATCTGATGCATTCATGCAGGCCTATCGATTCAGCAGCTTAATAGAAGAACCTTTGAGAGAATTGTTTTGACTTGAATAAAAACCTGACCATTTGGAAATTTAAGCAAGGTATAGAAACTTCTTAAAATGATGCACTAGACTCAAGTTTCCTAAGGTTCTATTGCTTTGCTGCAACAAGAATTCTGTTTTCCATCATTCAGAATTTCAGAAATCTGGAGCACATGAAAATAACATTTAAAATTGATAGCTTAGCTGAAGCAGCTTATGATATGATGATCAAGCAGATATATAAGTTTATAGAAACAACAATGGCCACAAATGTAGGCAAAGCTAGCGTGCTGCATTTGAGCACAAATATAAGCCATATATATATATTTTTGGGTTCTCATACATCAAAGGCTTGGTTAGTCTGTCAAACATTTTTGCGTAGACGAGCCTGATGTTCTCATTACCTAGTGCATTCTCTTTGTTGGCTATGATAGTATTTTCACAAGCAGATCTTTGTGCAGATATTCCGATTTTGCCGTTCTAAATGTCATAAGAACTTTAAAATGAAGAGAAATCCTCGCAAGGTGAAATGGACAAAGGCATACAGACTGCTGCATGCGAAGGATATGACACAGGTAATGTGGCAGGAATATTGTTCTGGTCTATACGTCTTGAGATGGCTCTTAATCTGTTTTACTAAATGCACTGTCTAATGACTGTTATTCTTTCCTAGGATTCGGCCTTTGAGTTTGAGAGGAAGCGCAACAGGCCTGAGAGATATGACAGGAATGTTACAGATAACACGCTAAAGGCCATCAAGAAGATTGACAAAATCAGAGTGGCTAGAGAGGCTAGACACCACGAAATGAGGTGGGTTCCTTCTCCAACAAGTGTTCTGTCGAAGAGATGGATGTGCTCAGAACGATTCCCTCTAATACTGCTAATCTCCACTGCGCATTCTAATATGTTTGGAATTTTCACAGGATGAAAGGTAAGAAAGCCATTGAGCAGCAGGCAGCAGCTAAGGAGTTGGAGCAGAGCATTCATTTGGTCAAGGCACCTGCTGCCCTCCAAAAGGATCCATCCCTCACTCTTCCCAAGATGAAAGTAAAGGTTTCTCAATCACAAACGGAGGACCACATGGAAGAATAAGGATAATGCAGGCAATCCTCTAACACAATGGCATAGAAAATTTCGATACCTTTTGATGCTATGGTAAGTATATTAACAGCGTTAGTAAAGTGCAGTCCTTGATAGGATGGAAATAGAGATGGATTTTTCAACTTAGCTGAAAATATAGTCTATCGTGACAGCTTGTCGGTTATTGTTTGTTGTGTTAATGGAAATTTAAAAAAAAAAAAAAAAAAAAACCATATTCGATGGTACGTTGGATTATTTGATCAAAATATACCTCATCTGTATTTTTCATGTTATGAAGCATCGAGGAAATGGTGGTTCACTGGATTTCTCATCATCTGTAAGTTTGGCTTTCTTATGTTGGTTATGATTCATTACCGTTTCGTGCAGCATGATTTGCATTCTAGCTGACATCTGTTTGGAGTTGTCGGACCTGCTTTGGAATCTCTAACAAAACTGGCTCCTGTACATGTGAACCTCTTTTTATTTTTAATTTTTCAATTTTTTTATTTTATTTCCTTTTGCGCTCCCACACCTGAATTCCTTTCTCCACTCTATTATCGGACTGTATAGGAGGTGTCTGTTTGACTCTAGTTTTTGGCATGATTGCAATCATGATTTTAGTAATGTTGTTATGCAATAGTAGCAGCCACAATTCCAAACACCAAGTCTGAAAGAAAGAGAGAAAGAAAGAAAGGGTTAAAAGAAGAATCTCTCCTTTTATGTAAATGTTGTTCGTTATTTAGGCGTCAATCAAATGTAGATGCTTGTTCCGACCTGCAAGATTACGCGCACTTGTTCTACGCCCCATTTGTGGGACCATGGCGATCATGGCCATCCAGCAAACGCACTGGCATGTGCAATATCCTATATCCTACGTCAAGCGTGCACCATCATGGAGGTGGAATCAATGCTTTTTAGTTCAACCGAACTACAATTGGGCATGCGTGAACTGTGGGAGCGCGTAGTTCGTCGGATCTTTCAACCTTTTGGTGATGATGCCACGTCGCCTCATTTGCTTTGCAGTATTGCTGCATTTGGTTTAACATATTAAAAAATAAAAAGATAAGATTATCATAAAAATATAGCAATCTAATTTTCACTGCAAGTTAGGTAACCTCATATTACTAGCAGATTAAGTAATCTCAAATTACTAGTAGATGAAAAATTTCATCTCACTTTTTTTTCTTTCTAAAATTACCTCTCAAAATAAGACATAGTTTGTATAGGAAGAATAATTCATTATATTATATTAAAATTTTAATTAATTTTTATTACAAATTAATATAAATAATAAAAAATAATTATGTTAAATTATATAATAATTAATTATTTTAATATAATTATATTTATATATTTATTATTATAATAATTATAGTATTTATATACTAATATATTAATAAAATTTAATGTTGTATAATATAGTAGATAATATAACATTAAATTTATCATATAATTAATATAATTTAATAATATCATTAAACAACTATTACTATTATGGCAATAATATTAGATTATTATTTTATATTATATTTATTTTATAATATATAATAAATACTATATATTATGAATATAATATATATATTATAAAAATATTAATATTTTTTTAATATAATAAAATGTAGTTATTATTACTATGATAATATTATATATTATTTATTATACTATATAGTATTATTAATATAAATAATAATAATATTTTGTAATATTTAATTATTTTAAATAGTCATAATAATTATTTATAATAATGGTATATATTATATTTGTAAATATTTAGTTTTTATATTATATTTTTAAATAATTATTTATATTAAAATATAATATTATATACTCTTTATATAATATATAAATATAATAATTATATTATATATTTATTTTCAAGCCATGATATATAACACAATTGACTTTTTTTTTAGCCATAATATATATCACGATTTGTGAATGATGAAAAATTAGTAAAAGGGGAGGATTTAAAGCTCATTTTTAAATTTTTTATTTTTTATCATTTTATTTTAAATATTTGAGTTGAGGGGTCAAAAGAAATTCTTACTTATTCCTGATTGGATCAATATTTTTGATCAATATCTAAGCTTTTAAAAATTTCTAGAAATAAAAAGTACATGTTATAGTAGTCTCTAACCTATGTGTTATGTTGATATAAAAACGGATAATTTCTATTATTCTAGTATGCCAAAATACATAATGAAGTATTTAAATTAAAAATTCGTGTTATTGGTTATATATATAGAGAGAGAACTGGACTTGACTATACTCACATGTAGCCAAGCCTAGATTTGAATGCTCTTTTCACCCTTGGATCCATGCGAGCCATGGATCTCAAAGGTAGAAAAGATAAGGTAACTTTGAAATCTATATGAATTTAAAGGTTAAAAGAATGATCGGATTTGGAGTTTAGCTACACACGGGTATAGCCAAGTCCAACTCTCTCTATGTACATGACACACATTTAGGTATACATACTAATAAACAATAGATTTAATACTTAAATTATAACAAAACATGTATATATATATATATATATATATGTTAAATATTACCAAAAAAATATTTTTTAGGTGGTGTTTGGTTCACGGTAATGTAATATTATTAGGAATATTACATTCCTAGTAATATCACACTTACTAATTGGATTATCAGGAATGAAAAATACTTGGTTGATAATGACAAAATAAAGTAATGAAAGATTTAATTTTATTTAAATTTTATTATAAATCTTTTTTAACTTTTAGATGTCACTCTCTTCTTTTTGGTAGAATATGAAATATTTTGATAAAAATTAAGATTTTTTGTAAAATAATTTTAGAAATAATATATATGTAAATATTATAAATGTTTAATATATATTATATATAATATATATTCATATAGAATATATAAATATTTAGTAATATATTATATAATAAATTAATATGCAAGAAGATCATAAATATTAATAATTTAAAATTTAATATTTACATATTATTATATAAATATATAATAGTGTTTTAAATATTAAATGTTAAATTAAATATTAATATAAAAATATTATATTATATATTTAATATTAAATATAAATATAATATTAAATATTTAAATATTATCTATTATAAATTAAATATATAATTATATTAAGTATTATTAAATAATTATATGGAAGTCAGGAACGTAATTTAACATCACTAGATTTTTGATAATCTCGAATATGATAAGAATCGGATTATCCTGATTTGTGATAATCTTAAATTACTGAGAATCAAATATTACCACTCAAATTACTATGTAATTGCTAAATATAATAATTAAATGGTAATCTCAAATTATTAAAATGGATTATCATGAACCAAATGATCCCTTAGTTTTTAAATATTAAATGATATGGATATTCAATTTAGCTATTACATCATTGATTTTAGAATTAAGAAGGCTAAATACTCTCTTATGAGAAATAAATATATGGAGAAGTATAGTCCATCACTTTTTATATTTTATAATTTTTTTTACAAATTATTAAAAGAAGTAAATAATTGATGACTACTATATATTTATAATAAAAAGTAACATAAAATATAGATTATTGTGATTTTAATAATAATATTTAAAGTAAAGAATTTACTAATACTTACCATTGGCTAGTTGCTTTTATCCATCTCTCTTCTCAAATTTAAATCTTAATGATGATGTATTTATCTTTTTCTGACACTTTATTTTTTTTTTTAATCTTTCATGTTTAATATAAATCTCAGCTGATCAACTGTAGCACTTAGCAACTTGGCCGTTGACTGTTTCATATCCAATTCGGGTTCAATACCTGTAGCGATCACGAGCATGGAGCTTAATGATATATCCTTTATAAAGCTCGACTTTTGATGTTTCAAATTTTGAGCTGTCTTATAAGTCAAGAATTTTGAGTCTGTAAATTTTCTCTTAATAAAATTCTATCCCCACCGCTATCAGACTCAAGCCTCGTTTGGTTCCGCGTTAGAATTATTATCGAATTTCATTAGGATTGAAATTGTAATTAGTTTGGTTTATATGAAAATTAAAATTCAAATAAAATATATTTCTATTGTTATTGTTGAAATCAGAATTGGAGCTGATTTTCAATTTTACTTCTAAGCCAAAAATTTTAAAATTTAATTATTTTTAAATTTAATATAATATTTATTTTATAAATAAAAATATATTAAATAAAGGTAGGCATTTTAGGAGCATAGCCATTTTTCTTCAAATATGAGAAATAAAAAAAAACCTCAGATTTTTCAAGAAGATGAGCACCGTTGGGTTCATCTCTTTGGCTATTTAAGTGTCGTAATAAAGAAAAAAAAAAAACCTTCCAAGTTTTCACCTTGTGGTTTGATTGGATTTTGCTTTAATGTGTGATCCGGTAAGAGAATAATATCTAATACTATAAAATGTCTTTTCTTTGCTGTTCGATTGTGATGGTCAGTGACGTTGGATAGGAAGAGAAGAGAGAAGACACAGGCAAGGAAGGTGAGAATGATTATAATGATTGGAATCGAAATTATAGTAACCCTTTCTAAAATATGATTTAATGAAATCAAATTTAAATTTAAATTCCATTGCCATCCTAAATCTTATCTGCAAGATCTAAATGGCCTTCGGAAGAACGTTAGGTAAGCAACGGGGAGGTCGATCGCCCACGTGTTTCTCTACCAAGCGGGCGCCGATGTACGTGATCCGACCAAATTAAACGTTTTAGGTGTGGAACGTGAGAACTCATCAATACGAGCACCCTTTATAAACCCAATCGGTCCCACCCATGTCCATTCGCTCTCATAACTTCACTCCCTCCCCCCCCCCCCCCCTTCCCTCTCGTCCTCTCTCTCTCTCTCTCTCTCTCTCTCTCTCTCTATCCGCACTAATGGCTTCTCGTCCCATCTTTTCTCTCATCTTGGCACTTAGCTTTCTACTGCCATCGCTCTTGACCTCAACCTCGCCCTGTGACTTCCCGGCCATCTTCAACTTCGGAGACTCCAACTCCGACACCGGAGGGCTGTCGGCGGCTTTCGGTCCTGCTCCCCCGCCCAACGGCGAAACCTTCTTCGGTATACCCAAGGGGAGATACTGTGATGGACGGCTCGTTATCGACTTCATCGGTGAGCGCTCATGTTAACACTTCTAGCTCATAAATTCCAAGTATTTATCATTCTGAACGGCTCTTCCAACTATTGAATTGATTTCATTCTTTTAGATTTGCTGCATGTTTGCTAGATTGTTAGTTTTTAACAAAACTAGATGAGTACCATTTCCAACCCCTTCTTACCATGTGATTTTCGGTGGGTGGAAGAGAGATGAGGCTAAGATACACTGAAAGGTACAAACAGCTGGAAGGAAGGAATAAGAAAAGATGAGATGCGTTAAAAATGGAGAACAGTGACCAAGGTTGGACGCGAAAGGAGACAAAACCTTTGGTCCACGTCGCAAGCGTGCATGTGACTCACAGGACTGCCCATGGCCAGTCGCCAGAGTCCTTAATAATTCTACTACGCTAACCACCGACTTTAAGAAGGCATATCTCGCAGACGTCATATTAATTTTTTTTCCGTTGTCCAAGGACAAGTCTGATTGAAAATTTTACAGGGACTACTAATATGACAGCTGGCTTGCTCTTGCGAAGTAATTCCATTTTTCATTTATCTCTCTCCTTTTTATTTTATTTTTTTATTTTTTAATGTATATTTCCTTTTGAAAAAGAGAACCGAAAGTTCAGATTTTGGATGATGTGTAAAAAGTGGACTCAAAATTTCTGGTTGATTGAAGGGTGAGACCACTAGGCCTTAAGTGGTTGTCTTAGTAATAGGCATATTTAGCTGTAAATTCCTTTTGCATCATCACCTCAAACTTTTTAGTTGTAATATAGTTGTCAGACAATATCTAAATTGGCATCTATGCACCATTCTGTCGCTATAAGTATGGACCACCTACATCTTTTTATCACTGATGTTGTGGGCCTTCAGCACAAAGCTTGGGACTTCCTTATCTGAATGCATACCTTGATTCGGTGGCGAGTAATTTCTCCCATGGAGCCAATTTTGCGACAGCAGGATCGACAATCAGACGACAAAACACAACAATATTTCAGAGTGGTTATAGTCCCTTCTCCTTAGATGTGCAATCCTGGCAGTTTTCTCAGTTCAAATCTAGATCCCAGTTGGCTTTCAGCCAAGGTAATTATTACTGTGGTTAATTACTTCAATCTATTATTAGCTTGCAGTTGGTTTTTGTTAAGGGGTTAAATACTTGCTCATGGATATGACTGGCTTCACGCAGGAGGAGTCTTCAAGGATCTATTACCCAATGAAGATTACTTCTCTAGGGCTCTGTATACTTTTGACATAGGTCAAAATGACCTCACTTCGGGCTATTTTGGTAACATGACAACAGCGGAAGTCAAGGCATATATCCCGGACGTTATCGACAAGTTCAGCATAGTTGTAAAGGTGCAGTCAATTTGCGTGCTATGGTTTCATTTATTTATGCATTGTTAAG
Source organism: Metroxylon sagu (assembly GCA_017589505.3). Taxonomy (NCBI): domain Eukaryota; kingdom Viridiplantae; phylum Streptophyta; class Magnoliopsida; order Arecales; family Arecaceae; genus Metroxylon; species Metroxylon sagu. The sequence goes on from JACVBY030000630.1 coordinate 25,176, forward strand.
AAAGAACACACGTGAATGAATACGATTATATATATATATATATATATATACATACACACATATATAGATAGATTTGGCTATATTCGAATATAGTCAAGAATAAATCCGATCACTTCCTTCATTATTTGATCCATACAGTTCACGAATTTCAGATATAAAAAAAAAGTAAAAAAGATAGATGATTTCAAAATCTATGTGGATTCAAGGGTAAGGAAGGTGAGTCTACCCTCCCTTATATACTCTCTCTATATATATATACGAGTAGATTTGGCTACATTCTAATGTAACCAAGCTTAGGTCTAATCACCTCCTTATTCTTTGATCCACATAGTTCATAAATCTTAAAGATGAAAAAAATGAAAAAGATAAAGTAGTTTCGGGATCCATGTGGATTCAAAGATGAAGAAGATGATCAAATCTTAAACTTAGCATATTTGAATGCAGCCAAATTTACGTGTGTGTATGTGCGTGTTCCATTCGGTGATCAAACACACACCAACCAAGATAACTCAGTTACCTAGATTACCAATAGGACCTCTAACTTTAGTTTATTTCACTAATCATGGCTCCATGGACCATGATTCCTTGATTGCATTGATAACAATTGAGTTATTTTTACTAGGTCGGTCGTCGTGGACCTTCCACAATCTTGCTTCAAATTCAAGGAGAGGAAAACCTCTACTATGATGATGATTTAACTTAACAATTATTATAATATTATAATAGTCACAACCTTTTATATAATGGGCAGAAGTTTATCATTGATAATCTAAATTATTAAATATGATTTATTATTTCTAAACTACTTATTGTCAAAAATTTATATGATTTGTAGATATCTCTTTTATAGATTGAAAAGCCAAAAATATGTGTTATTTTAATTTCTTTTTTTTTACAATATTATGTTTACAGATATCATATCTAATGGTTCAAATGATTAATATTATGTCTATATCATCTAGGCAAAAGCAATCTCATTGATGCTATTGCTTATTTGTCTACACATATAGCTCTACTTTCGTTTCTTTTTTTCTTATTCTTCTTCTTTTTTTTTTTTTTTTCCCTAGCGAAACATGTAGCTCTACTTTCTTTCTATATGTAGAGAGATATATAAAACATAGAAAATGATAACTATTATTATAATAAGTTATTTAGTATTATATAACAACAACAATAAATTTTTAATCTTAAATTAGTCGAAGTCAGTTACATGAATCTTTTTTTTCTGTACTGTTCAGGTTTGAGTCATATGTTTAGTAAAATATAAAGATTTCAAATCTTTTTTTATCATTCCTTCTAATGTAGTTTTTGATCTATCACTATTTTTATTTTTCTTCTATGTGTATCAAATTATTTCTTTGCATTAGTTCAAATGTCTAAACCATTTAATTATTTAATATTGTAATACACTATAAGAGCTCATAATGATCATTATTTGGTACATGCGTTACTTTTAACAAAATAATATCTTATTTTCAAAATTTATTTGTTTAAATAAAATATGATTTGTTCAATAACAATATTATTTTTCTATTATTATCCACTAATATCATTGTAATGACAAATAATAATTTTAATATTAAATAACACCAAAGCACAAGTGATGTGTCAGTTAATGGTCAATTTCAATGAGCAACTGCAGTAGTGAAATAGCATCATACATATATAATAGTGATATAAGAATAACCATTGTTATGCAATGAGAATGACGACCATTGTTTGGGAAATTTAACCATGTTTATCAAAATAAATATTGTAATCAAAAATTAAAACTTCAAGTCAGTTGGAAAATTTTCTTTTATTTAATATGATCGTATGATTAACGCTATTATTTTTAAGCATCTGTTATTTTCCATTATAATAACTAATAACCGGAACTATTTCCTGATGTCATGAGTTCTTGCTATGAAGACATTTGTGTTAACCATGAGACGGCTTGGATACAGAACATATATGGGCAGGGTGGGAGGTTCTTTTGGATCCACAACACAGGTCCCTTCGGCTGCCTCCCATACGTTTTGGACCGTCTTTCCCTCACAGCGGCTCAGGTGGACCGGGTTGGCTGTGGAGCTCCTTTCAATGAGGTGGCCCGGCTCTTCAACACAAAGCTCAAGGAGACCGTATACCAGCTAAGAAAGGACCTCCCTTTAGCCGTATTCACCTACGTCGATGTGTACTCCGTCAAGTACGAGCTCATAAGCCAAGCCAATAAGCATGGTAAGTCCCAAAATTTCCCATCTTATTAGCATTAAGTTAATTATTAACCTATGCAATCACTTTGATGGTGCCTTTGGCGATCACTTAAGACCCTTCACATCTGGGCTCTCTCTCTATGTAAATATAATATGCAGGCCTACCTAAGAATTCAGGATTAAATCTAATTTTTTTTTTAAAGTTCGTTTAATTATTTAAAATTTATTTAGCACTCAATCTAATATTTTAAAATCATTTCACATTAGATAAAAAAAAATAAAAAATTGAGAAGCTTATAACTTATGTTCATTTGCTATTAAGTTAGACTCAAGTTTTTAAGGTCACATATATCTAACTTATTAATGCATTAATTGGATTAGCAAATAAGCTTGATATGTCATTGAAATAAACATATGCCAGTATAAGTAAGGTTCAAATCGAATAATTTGTTACATAGGTTCTCTCATTCTCTTTTTTGGTGAAGACCTAAAATTGTTACATAGATTCTCTCATTTTTTGTCCTTTTTTTTTTTTCCTCTATTTTCATGCCTTTTTTAATCAATAATTAAAACAAAAATACATATTATGATGTTGGAAATTTTGAGGCGCTGAAGAAGGCAACATTTAACAAAGCAAACAACCCAAAGAATAATATATTATGATGGACTGATACTGTTTGCAGGATTTGAGCACCCTCTCCTGACTTGTTGTGGGCATGGAGGCAAGTACAATTATAATGTTCATTTGGGTTGTGGGGGGAAGATTACCGTGAACAACACTGAGATTTTGGTTGGAAAATCATGCGAGGATCCTTCAAAGAGGATATGCTGGGATGGAGTTCATTACACTGAAGCTGCCAACAAGTTTGTGTTTGATCAAATAGTAGATGGCGCATTCTCTGACCCTCCAATCCCACTAAGAATGGCATGCCAGAAGCAGCAATAAAACCATATCAAGCCCTGTCAGGCCTTTTTTTTTAAAAAACTTTTCCCCCCTCATTTTGGTACTAATAATATGCATTAAAGGTGATGTTGGCGTGCAAATCCTGAATTCATGCCTTTGAGAACTCGAAATGCTTTAAACAAATTAATGATTTGAAATCATGGGATCTGCATAGGATTTTGTCTGCAAATTGTTGGAAGGGGACTATTCATGTTACGTAGTATGTTGAAAAAAACCATTAATGGCTTCATATAAAATTCTAAAAGCAAGTTGGCAGGATCTTTTTGCCTAGATTATGAGATGCTTAAAACTTTCCTACATGCAACGTGACCCAACAGAACGTTAGCTATCTGAATATTACTTAACCAAAAATACAGGTGGCCAGCAAAAGAGGGTGGTAAATAGGCTGATCAACAAAGGAGTCTGGTATCCTCACATCAGGCCTGGCCTTTGTCTTTTTCTATCACTGTTAAAAAGGTCTCACCTCAGCCTCTCTTCCATTCCCTTCCATTAGCCCCCTTGCGGGGTATATGGTGATTGGTGTGCTGGTACACGACTGGTCCTATCCCCTGTAGTCACTGAGATCATGTCCTATCCCCTGTAGTCACTGAGATCTTTACTCTCTTCTGGTCCTATTCTCCATGGTCACTGAGATCATTACTCTCTTCTGGTCCTATCCACTGCAGTGATGGAGGAGTACTAGTGCAGTGATGGAGGAGTACCGGAACGAAACACCATTTTACAAGTTGAAATTGCCATGTTGACTCAAGCTTAGCTTGAATTTTAATTGAATCAATCTTAGACTAGAATTATAGGATTTAAATGAATTTCACAATAAGACTGAAATTAACCCAGCTTGTTTAGGATTGGCTTCATGAGAATTGAAAATATATCAGATAATACTATCATAATATAGTATAATACAGTCTATATGATAGCATATATCACATTGTACAGAATACTGCCAAAGGAAAGTATTAATTGCTGGCTTGGTTAGATTATTGTGTATTAGAGTATGATCGAATATTTCAGAGTACATTTAATAGTTTTTCAACATTTATGTTTTGTGATTAATTGTTATTTTTCTCTTTCCATATTTAATTAATTCTTTGAATCAGCTAAAGGCTAAATCAAGCTTGAACAAAGCTTTAAGTCAAGCCTGAACTGATCCTGCTTCAAGCTTGGTACAAACTTGAATTAATTTTAATTTGATTTCATAAAGAGTGCTTAGAGGGGCCTTTGTTAGCATGTAATCCTATGCTGCTCTACTGATTCTTCTTATTGATGGGTAGAACACCCCTGTTTTGTCATTCCACAACTACACATTGCACAAATCTGAAGGAGAATTGTATCTGTTGGATTGCTAAAACCAGCCTATGGTTGCATGATCAAGTATGAAGGAAGAGTATAATTCACTTGGCCCTATTACAATTGAATCTACATGGATCTCATTCATAGTGTAGGATATTGAGCTTTATTTATCTCATCCATCCAATCTGTTTAATTCATGAAGTATATCTCTGCACTACCATGACTTTCAATTCAATTTTACTTGCCTATATGAAAAACATTGGAACTAAGTATCATTTCACATGGGAGATAGTTGCTTTAGGCTCACGATCTACTACCATTTTGGTCTGATGATTAAGTCACTAACTTCATAGATTGGGGGAATTTTTATGTCATGTCGCCACATTGAGGTTATGTGCAATGATTTCCCCAAATCAAGTATCAGATTTTGGACTTGTAGGAATCGATCTCCCTAATGTTTTTTCATATTTGTTAGAAGATTTGTAATGTAATTCTATATTGCTTCAAGCTTACTTGCTAGCCCAATTAATCCATTAGCAGATCGAAACTATGTGGCCCTAAAAATTCGAGTGAAAGTTAATTAGTAGCAGATAAACTTGAGTTATAAATACTTAAACTTTTCTTTTCCATTCAATGTGAGACTATTTTTGAATTATTATAAATTTCTTTTATTCCTATCAATTCTTTTGAAAAATTTTTAATTACCATCGAAGAAATCTGATCCATCACATTATGCATATCCATATGTACTTGCATGATTAATCCAATAATCCAACAAGAGTTGGCAAAAAAAGATACCTTGTCATTAAATATAAAATCAGTTAGCAAATAAACTCTCTTTGCTAGAAAATTTACCCTAATATGGCCATGACCATATAATCTAAATATTGTAACAAAAGTATATACGACACCAATAAATAGATATTTGTTGATGAAATATTGTCATTTCTAAAATTCCAAATCAGTTCATAAGATAGAATAATTCATCATCTAAAATAAATAATATTAGCAGCAATAATACTACATTCATTTTTTTTTTTAAAAAGCAAATTATTGGTGATGCAAACTTTTTTGTCATAAAAGTTCTGCAAAAAAAAGTGCACAATGGCACACAGTTTGTCACCACTAAATAATTTATAATTTGTGACAAAACTTCCTTTGTCATTAATAAATTGATATTTTGTGACAAAACGTAATCACCTCTAAAAGCCAAAATTGGTTTACAATAAACCATAGTCTGTTGCAAAAAATAAATGATATTAGCAGCAAAAAAGAGTTACATAACAAAGGATGCACAATGAAAATCTGCTTGCCATTAAATAGTGCAACAAAATTATACAGATTGCTCATAAACATATATTTAGCACCACAATATAATTTAATAGCTATCATGTTATTTTTCACTTTTATTTAATAACATTTTTAGTTCAATGGTTCAACTTTTATTTCTTTTGTCCTGATTTTATTTTTTATAATTTAGTACTGGAACTTGAGTGACAGCCTCCCTTGTCGGACATAATCAGAACGTAAAAGAGAACCATAATTCAGATGAGCTTGACATAAACATCACCAGAAGAAACCAACAAATGTCACAATGAACCTCTCAAAATAAGAAAGGTAACAAAGACGTGCCATAGATTTAGTACCAAAAATCAACAAAATGAAGCACGTAACTTTCACTTCTAGATCAGAACATGATCTAGAATGAGAGCATGGAAACGGATGAAGCTTATTAGTCCCTCTGCACGCAGATATTGAAGATTTAAACCTCATGATGAGAGCTATCTTAATACTCTCACGGACCATATACTATGACAGAAATTTATGCTTAAATTACTAGTTCAAGTTGATCAAAGTTTCAAACACAAACAGTCAAGCTTGAACCAAATCATCATGCTAGTTCCAGGAACATGACCTCACACAAGGAAACGAAGAACACATCATGTTCCTCACGTTATTCTCCAAACCCAGAAAGCAAACTAAAAGAGTAGCCAGCACCAACAAGGAGAAACATGCTGGATATTCTTTTTCTATTAAACACTTCCTCAAACTTCACCTTGAAGACTATGGGGTTCCCTCTGCCTTCTCATTGCTTACACCACCGATCCCATCATGGGGATTGGTTTCCTCTTCAGCTGCTGCTGCTGCACCAGTCATCAAATCTGGCATCCATCCATGACCACCCGAGTAGCCTGCAACGCTCTTACCAATGCGTGCATTCAGTCCTCCTCCACCTATTCCACTGGTTGCTTGACCCTGAGCCATTCCATGCACTTCGTAACAACTAGCAGGACCTCCATGGCCAAGACCAGCACCTGGATTGCCACCACAACCTTTAACCCCAGCTGCATGCCCACCACCTTGGCCATGACTGCATTCTGCATCACCCTGTCCTGATGGTGCCTCAAATCCATATATGCCTCCATATGGATTTGGTGCTACAAAAAATAGAAGGCAGCAAAATTGAGGTAGTTTCAGAAGTACAAATGCCATAAGGTGAATCTATCAAGAGTGCATAAAATTCTCTGCTCACCGTTCGCCAACTTCGCTCGCAGCTTCTCAGCTTCACGAGCCATAGATATCAGGTACTTCTCCATTTCTTTCAACTGGTTGACTTGTTCAGTATTTAAGCCTTTTTCATACTCAAAATCAGCACTTTTGTCCAAACAACGAAGTGAAAATTAGTGCAATCATCACAAATATAAGCAAATAAAGCAATCAAAACATGATAATGAAGTACTGATGAACAGGCTTACCGTATTCTTTGATAATCCTGTCTTAATCCATCCAACTCAGCATGTATCTCAGGCAAATTTCCGATGTCTGTGTAGGCTTTCTCTAGTTCTTCCGTCACACGCTGGATTTCAATGATCAGCTCCTGTTTCTTAGCTACCAGGCTGTGTCCCTCCAGGTATGCCTGCTGGAGTTCCCTCTTCACAATCTCACCATCACGGATCTCAGCTTCCGTCTTCCTAATATTTTCCATTAGTTCCCTGATAAGGATGTCTCCTTCAGTCTGGGCACGAGCAGCATGAGCTTGGAGCCTCTGCGTTTCCTGCCGAGTAGCAAGAATCTCCTGTCTCAAGCTCGCATGGCTTGCTAACAGCCTTTGATTTTTAGCCACAAGCCTCTCAATCTCAGCTGCCTGAGCTGCAGTATTTTCTTCTGCACCCCCAGGAGCTTGGATACGCGGCCTTTCGGATTCAGATGGTATATGCCCACGGTTTGCCATGCTTTTCTTGATGTATTTCTCTTAGACTTCAGTAAAAACAAGCAGCTTCCTACTTGTCAATAACAAAAAAAAATGAAGAATATGTTATCATTGACAGTTGCCTCTTTATGAAAGTACGAAGAGATACCTATAGGATTTTATATTCTATATGGTCTCGTTGAAAATGTTTCTCTCTATTATTTCTATATGATGTTCTTCCTACGTTTTATGATTACTTTGAGCATTCTTAAGGTCCATATTATAGAATTAGGGGCAGGTTCTTTCAATAAGCTATATGGAGAGGCATGATCTATATTTTTTAGAAATCAAGAAGGTAACAGCTGGAGAAAGACAGAAAAACCAAAGTAAACATAGGGGGAGAAGAAAGGACTTTACAAGATGGTCACCCTCCCACTTCAGACCGCCAATATATGATTTATAAGCATCTGAATACATTCAACATACTGTTATGCCTTTAAAATGCCTTTGTAATTCTCTGCCTTTATCTTACTTATTTATTTATTTATTTTTACTTCATTTCTTCTAACCCATTCCAGTTAAAAAAAACATAATGTTCAAGTTTTTGGCTACCTATTAAATCTGCAGTCGAGCCCACATGATATAGAATAAAAACATACTGCATTATACTCAGTAATCACAGCCTTGTTAGCCTTCTACATCTTTCTTTGGACATAGATTGGTGGTATGGTGCATGTCAAATGGTACACTAAACCAAAGCATATGCTGGACCATCTTGAGGCAGGGTGAGGACATCCCTTTTGGCTTGAACTCCAAGTCTTGATCACCTATTCTTTTTTGATAGGATAGAATAATGAAACATTAACTTGAAACCAAAACTCTCTAACCCAATAGCTAATGCGCAAAGTACACACACTCTCTCTCCACCGCGACCCAAACCTACTCTCCCATTATCACCAGATTCTAGTGCTATTCCTACCATCAGTCCTGCCCAACGCCCATTCTCTCTGTCATGGAGAAAACCAAGGTTTCAAATCATAGTGTTAGAACCATTGTAGCATCTGCTATAACAATTTCGGTCACCCCCGTTACTCATAACAGGTAGAAAAATAATAACTATTATAATGTTATTATTTACTGTTATAACAGTCCATTAAAACACAAATAATAGCTGTTACTTTTGTTTCTGCCTTTCTTTGAATAATTCAAAAGTTTTTAACAAAATTTTCTTTCAAAAGTGATTGTATGATTCAAAAGTAATAGTTTTCATTCAATAGAAAGTGAAGTCAAATGCTGCTTTTATTGAAGTAGGACTCTACAAGGATCTAAACCAACCCAAAATGCATTAAAAGAAACTAAAGAGAGAACAGCACGGATTATAGGGTTACAAACGAGGAAGGAAGCCAAGTACAACCAGCACGGAACCAAGTTTGATTACGAATAGAAGGTGAAATTTCCCAGTGTTTTCCTATTGTCCATGGTTGACCGCAGGAGGAATAGGCCTGGCTTTCCTGGACGCCACCTTCAAATCCTCAATATTTTCAAGGAGGACTCTCAATTATAATCAAATAGACATATTGAGGCAGTCCTACGCAAGTCTCCACTGTCCGGCTCAATGTTTCCTCCTCCAAGTACTTTACACAGATTGGCGGACAAGAGGTAATTTTTCAACTTCTGGAAGGGGAAAAAGAAAGAAAAACAGAACCAAATTTCTGCCAAACCAACGCTGTCTCTGTTACAGCAGAGGACGCAAGGACCACAATTTGCCATCCATTTTTTAACTAGTTTCCACTTGGCGTTCAGTCTGCCATGCAGAAGCCAGAAGAACACTAGCAGAGGAGGAGGGCATCACTAACAAAGAAAGATTTCGTACTGGTGATACCGTTCAAATTTTGTCTCTTTGAAAATCTATATCACACTGAGAGTAATATTGAGGAATTAAGCACACTTTGCAGGACAAATAATGGGTGTCATGACAATTATAATGGTTGATAACAATTTCTGTGACAGTATTATGTATTATTTTAAGCGTTAGGAAAAACTCTACCACCACAGTTCTGCCCAACCTCAAGTCACCTCTTAGGTTTAATCGAACCAGGTCCTATCTTAGTTGATGGAAGTGCAAGGAGGATGCATAAATGGTATGAAAGTTATTGATTACATAAATGGTGCGAATGTTTTTCTGTTATCAGTGGCGGACCTCAATGGAGACTGAGATGAGAGGGTGAGCGAGGGGAGTTCATGGTATATAACCTAAAACAAAGTTCATCATTTTTAGTCTGGTTTGTCCAAAAACATGTTTCCAGATCCTTTACTGTTTATTATATTTACTTCAAATGTTTGTATACTAATTATTATAAAACAACCATATATTCTATTTTTCAGGAAAATAAAGAATAATTGTTAGATGAACAAATCCAAAGACACTCTAATCTTCCACAAGAAGTTGGTAAGGAATCAAGAAAAACATTTAGCAAAATTTCTTTGGAGATATTAGAAGTCCACACAACATCAATGCTTGTCGGAAGAGTTGTCAGTTATTGAAGGAAATTAAAAAATCTCCTTAAAATTGGTACCCTATCAACTAGTTAGAATCGAACAAATTTAACATAAAATCTAGTTAATTCAATTATAGTCCACCACTCTATTTGTCTAGCGGCTTATGTTGAGAAACAGAGTCTAGATATGGTTTCTTGTTTGGGATGTTTTCTATTGGTTTTGATCCGATGAGAGCATTTAATCAGCAATCAAACTTAGCAAAAATTCAAGTTCATAGATCAAACATAGCATCTTCCCTTACAAAAACTTTGCTTGAATTTTCTATAAACGCAATTGAAACTAGAAGCTTGTAAGAATTGTGATATGACTACGAAACAATCAAACATAAATATAGGTAACATACCTTAGCGTTTTATGCTTTCCAAAAAATCCATTTCAAAAGATGGTGACCTAAATAGACTGAGAATGAGAACAAGTCACCCAACAGCAGAAGACCTTGCAAAAGTATGGCACCAGTTGCAGTGTTAAAAATGATGAAAATGGTGATAGAAAACATACATATCAAAAAATAGGAGGAGAAGAGGAGAGGTTACTTCATAGAGAAGCAAACTAAGAACGACAAAAAATATTTGTAGTGTATAGGCAGTAGTCAATGAGCGTTATCCTTTTAAAATGATGGTTAGTTGTAGAAATAAATTCAGTAACGCATAGGTGTATGTATTAGAGACTTGTCATACATTCTTTTAAAGAAAAGTTTAAAATAAATGACATAAATATTTAAGTCATGAGAATTTGTTATAACAAACCAATTACTCAGATACAACATTCGTAAAAGACCTAACTAAGATGGTAATAAATATATTCAGGTGTGAACAGATCCTCCTTTATTTAAAACTTTATTATATACATCTTGATATTTATGCTTAACAACTTATATTTTAAGGATTTTTTAAGATTCACTCCATTTTATATTCTATGATTCAGCTCGCATGCCTCCTTGGTAATGTTACTATACTTTTAATGACTTTGCCCTCTAATGTTATAATCTTAAGAAAATAGGAGGTTCAAATCATGACCTTAATGCTTGTTAGAAGAGTTGTCAATTATTGAAGGAAATTAAAAAATCTTCTTAAAAATTTAGACTAATTAAGGTTTCAATTTGATTTTGAATGTTTTGTTTTGCATTGAAATATTTCTTAAAGTGAACTCATTTAGTACACAATGTATTTCCATACTTAGAAAATTTGTATTTATCTTTTCAATATTTTATTTTTCAAAATATATTTGTTGCTTGCTATTTCATTCAAAAACAAGATTACAAATAATATGCCATCTAGATTGATTTTATGTATCACATATGCCTATGCAAAGAGTGCTTACATACATAAACATACCTATAAACATATATATAAATAGATATGCACATATGTGTGTATGTATAGATAGATGAACTAGAATTCTATTGATCCCATTCCATTGATTCAAGTTATTGCATGTGATCTCCCTAAATTACTTATTTACAAAAATCATGTGCTTTGGTTTGTACATTGAATGATCAAATAGTTTGCATTGTTTTATATTATTTGGGTCATCATGTTGGCACACTATCAACTAGTTAGAATTGAACAAATTTAAGATAAAATCTAGTTAATTCAATTCTAGTCCATCACTCTATTTGACTTGCAACTTATATTGAGAAACAGAGTCTAGTTATGGTTCTTTGTTTGGGATGTTTTTCTATTGGTTTTGATCTAATGAGAGCATTCAATCAACAATCAAACTTAGCAAATAATCAAGTCAGCAAATCAAACATAGCATCTTCCCTTACAAAAACTCTGCTTGAATTTACTATAAACCCAATTGAAACTAGAAGCTTGTAAGAATTGTGATATGAATCTTTAGCCACTTATAACTAAGAAACAACCAGACGTAAATATAGGTAACATACCTTAGCATTTTATGCTTTCCAAAAAATTCATTTCAAACGATGGTGACCTAAATGGACTGAGAATAAGAACAAGTCACCCAACAATAAAAGACCTTGCAAAAGTATGGCACTAGTTGCAATGATAAAAATGATGAAACATGGTGATAGAATATATGCATAGCAAAAAATAGGAGGAGAGGAGACGTTATTTTATAGAGAAGCAAACTAAGAATGACAAAAAATATTTATATTGTATAGACAATAGTCAATGAATGTTATCCTTTCAAAATGATGGTTAGTTGTAGAAATAAATTTAATAACACATTGGTACATATATTAGAGATTTGTCATATATTCTTTTAAAGAAAAGTTTAAAACAAATGACATAAATATTTAAGTTATGAGAACTTGTTGTAACAAACCAATAACTTAGATATGACATTCGTAAAAGACCTAACTAAGATGGTAATGAATATATTCTAGATGTGAACAAATCCTCCTTTATTTAAAACTTTATTATATAGGTCTTGTTATTTGTGCTTAACAACTTATATTTTAAGGCTTTTTTAAGATTCACTCCATTTTATATTCTATAATTCAGCCCACATGCGTCATTGGTAATGTTTACTATACTTTTAATGACTTTGCGCTCTAATGTTATAATCTTAAGAATATAGGAGGTTCAAATCATGACCTCATCAACATGGAAAATACCATGTAGCAATATTTTGAAAGCAATGTCATCCATCTTTCATTGGAGGATAACATATAATTATAAATCTAAGCCACAATTGACTAAAAATTAAATATAATATTGTGAAATAGGAAATTTGTTGCTCTCATAATCAAAGTTGGTATAAATTTGAAAGCCCATCAAACTAGCCCAATCAACTAATAACTTTAGTTGTTAGCAACCTTAAGCATTTAACTTTTATCATATGTTATCTAAAACATATACTAGATTTACAATTCACATAATTTACAAGAATTAGTTTGTATTGGATGGTGTCATCATATAGGAAGAAGCAAGCTAGACTATGTAAGGGAGCTATTGGATTGGACAATGATTGACTGGTTTGATTGCAGAAATGGAATCAATGTAGAAATGGAATCAAGGTAGAAATGGAATCAAGTTAGGAATAGAGTGAAATAAGTATAGTAACTCCAATGTTTGTTTAGAGTAGGAAATTGAGCATAAAATAAAATTCTAATTCCATTTTTATACATGGTATGTGCAGTAAAACAAATTATAAATTTATTGTTCAGTCCTTACGTATAGAAGGCAATTTAAAAAATTAATAAAATTCATTTTTCAAATTTTATAACATAAAATCTTTGTATCAATACATTATAAATTTAATATAACTTGTGTGAATTACATAATTTTTAATTTTTATATGAACCCAAAATTAGTATAGTCTATGTGATAGAAAGCAATATCTAAAAAAAATGGGATATAGTTTTTACATACAATTGACCTTCCAAACCTGTTTATATGACACACCATTTACCATTTTAAAAGAAAAATATCATCAAAGAAATCTAGAAATAATGTCATACATAAGTCATTCCAAAAAATATAGTCTTTTAATAATATAGCATTCAATTAATATGTCCTTTAAATTAACAATAACATAGTCATCTAGAAATAGTTTACTACTTTCAATTAACATGCTCTCTAAATATAATCATAAATCTACCAACATAACCAAAGTTTTTATAAACACATAACCACTGTTTAGAAATAACATATCACCACTAGTTTTCAAATATAACATCCATCATCAAAATATTTCTTAATTTTCATCTTCAAGGAGAGTTAGCACCCATTTCACATCTAATGAAATTGTGTAACAAGTAATATAAAGCCTGGAGCCTTGCTCCATCAAAGCCTTGGAGCCCTGCTTCATTAAACATTAGAGCCTTATTTCATCAAAAATTAGAGCCTTGCTTTATCAATCTCTAGAGTTTGCCTCTATCAAAGACTTGAAGCCTTTGCTCCATCAAAAACTTTGAAGCTCTGCTTTATCAAAGTCTTCAAGCTTTACTCCATCAAAAATCAAAGCTATGCTCTATTGAAGATTGGAGCCCTGCTCTATTGGAGACTTGAAGCTTTGCTCTATTAAAAGCTGAGCCTTACTTTCTTGCTTAGTTGAGGTTGAAATTCAAAAGGGGGACAATCATAAAGGCAAAAAAGAGGATACAAAGGAGGACAAACATATGACCTAAGTTATAAAAATAATAACAAATAAAATATAATCATAATAATATCACTTTGGACTTTGGAATTGAAAGTAAATATAAATAGTAATGATAATAAAACTTTTTTGAATGCATCTGCACTACAAGGCTAACAAGGTCTGCAATATTTTAATTGAAAGTTTGCTAGCCTCTAAAGCACAAGTAATTAATAATGGGGGCTTGCATCCACTGAAAATCTGGATCCCACATCACCTAAAAAGAAGTTGCAATTAAGAAGGTGCAAAACTAATACAAAATACTCTTGTACGTAATATCATCCCAATCAAGGTAGTCCCATCGAGGTGGAGGATGGTATCGAGGTCAACACTAAAACCAACCTATGTTTGCATCATCAAGTGTGAAAGAAGAGTATCATTAACTTTCCCCCATTACAGTTGAAGCAACATGAATTTCATTCAAAATATAAGATACTGAACTTTACTTATCTATTAATTTGTGAAATATATCCTTGCACTACCATGGCTATCAATTCTACATTACTTGCCTATATGAGAAAATATAGGAATTAATTATCATATTACATGTGAGATAGTTGCTTTAGGATCCTTGGTGACTTTACTATTCTTGTTTGATGATTAAATCACCAACTTTGTTACCAATCACTCTATATTCAATCCAAATTAGGCCTACAACCTTCTCCCTAGCCCTACTTATAAAGGAGTATAGAAAGGAGACAATCAAATTCATGTGGTGATTGTGGAAATTTTCATATCACCTCATTGAGCTTAGGTGCGATCAGATATTAGGCTTGTAGGATTCAATCTCCTTGATTTTTTTTATATTTGTTAGAAGATATGTAAGATTATTCATCTTATTTCTATCAATTCTTTTGGAACATTTCCAATGATCATTAGAAAAACTGATCCATCACATTACCCACAACCATATATGCTTTCATAGCTAATCCAATAATCTAAGATGATTTGGCAACAAAAGGTTCATTATCGTTAAATATAAAAAATATTAGCAAAGAAACTATTTCTTTGCTATAAAATTCACACAAATTTCGGTGTGACCACATAATCTAAACTTTGCGACAAAAATATATACCATACCAAGAGATGGATATTTGTTGATGAAATATTGCCACTACTAAAAGTCAAAATCAGTTCATAAGAAACAACATTTTATTATCAAAAATAAATAATGTCGGTGACAAAAATACTATATTTGATAAAAAAACTGTAAAACAAGGGCAATGAAAACTATTTTGTCATAACAATTCTGCAACAAAAGGTGCATGACAACAACTAATTCACCAAAAATAATCTGTGATGAAACTTTCTGATATTAATAAATTGATGTTTGTGACAAAGCCTTATCATCTCTAAAAATGAAAATCAATTGGTAATATTTGTCAATAAAAATAAATGATATTAGCAACTCATATGCTTTCTTAACAAAAAATTCATAAATCATTAATGATGAAAACTATTTTATCATAATAGTTATATAAGAAGAATGCGTGATGAAAACTAGCTTGACTAAATAGTCTATATTTCGTGACAAAATTATATGCGTTGCTAATATACACATATATATATATATGTATGTCATATATACATATACATACATACATACATGCATACATGCATGCATGCATGCATACATACATACATACATATATATATATATATATATATATATATATATGAACTTGAGCCACAGCGTCCTAAGACAAAATCAGGATAGAAAAGAAAAGGGGAGGTGCAACCATGAAGTCGGGCTTGTTACACTTACATTACCTTAAAAAAAAATAAAAAACCATGAAACATTACGGTGAACCACCCAAAATAAGAAAGATAACAAATATATGCCATGGATTTAATATCAAACATCAACAAAGTGAAGCACATAAGTGTCTCTCCTGATTTTTACCCAAAATAGTGCATTTCAGTCCATTCATCAGAAGGATGATCTGGAAGGAGAGCATGGACACGGGTAAAGTTCATTAGTCCCTGTCAACATAGATATTGGTAATTTAAACCTCAGGATGCGATCTATCTTATGATCCTCATGGACTATATAATATGACAAAAATTTATGCTTAATTTACTAGTTCCAAGTTGATAAAAGTTCCAAAGTCAACCAGTCAACCACGCAAGGAAACGAAGACTACTTTCCTCACTTTATTCTCCAAACCCAGAAAGCAAACTAAAAAAGTGGCTAGCGCCACCAAGGGCAAACATACTGGATGTTCTTTTATTGACGACTTCCTCAAACTTCACCTTGAATGCTACGGGGCTCCCCCTGCCTTCTTATTGCTTACACCACTCATCCCACCATGGATGGTGGCTAGCTCATCTGCCATTGTAACCTGCGGCGGATTGGTTTCCTCTTTAGCTGCTGCTGCAGCAGTCTTCAGATCTTGCATCCATCCATGACCACCCGAATAGCCTGCAACGCTCTTACCAGTGCGTGCATTCAGTCCCCCTCCACCTATTCCACTGGTTGCTTGACCCTGAGCCATTCCATGCACGTTATAACAACTGGCAGGGTCTCCATGGCCAAGACTAGCACCTGGATTGCGACCATATCCTTTAAACCTATCTGCATGCCCGCCACCTTGGCCAAGCCTCCATTCTGCATCACCGTGTCCTGATGGTGCTTGAATAAGAGCTGGGATGCCATGCATGCCTCCATATGGATTTGGTACTAGAAAAAAAAAGAAAAAGAAAAAGAAGAAGGCAGCAAAATTGAGGTAGTTTCAGAAGTACAAATGCCATAAGGTGAATCGATAAAGAGTGCATAAAATTCTCTGCTCACCATTCGCCAACTTCGCTCGCAGTTTCTCAGCTTCAATAGCCATGGATATCAGGTACTCCTCCATTGCTTTCATCTTCTTGGTTTGTTCAACATTTAAGCGTTTTTCACACTCCAAAGCAGCACTTTTTCCCAAACAATGAAGTGAAAATTAGTGTCATCATCACAAATATTAGCAAATAAAGCAATCAAGACATGATAATGAGCTACTGATGAACAGGCTTACCATTGTCTTTCATACTCCTTTCTTAATCCATCTAAATCAGCACGCATCTCAGGCAACTTTCTGATGTTTGTGTAGGCCTTCTCTAGTTCTTCCATCACACGCTGGATTTCAGTGATCAGCTTCTGATTCTCAGCTACCAGGCTTTGTCCCTCCAGGTATTCTTGTTGTAGTTCCCTCTTCAAAATCTCACCATCGCAGATTTCAGCTTCCATCTTCCTAATCTTTTCCCGTAGTGCTCCGATCAGGATATCTCCTTCAGTCTGGGAACTAGAAGCATGAACTCGGAGCCTCTGCATTTCCTGCCGAGCAGCAAGAATCTCCCGCCTCAAGATATCATGGCTTGCTAACAGCCTTTGATTTGTAGCCACAAGTCTCTCAATCTCAGCCGCCTGAGCTGCAATATTTTCTTCTACACCCCAAGGATAAAAGAAACCATACAGCAACCCAGGAGTCTGGATGCGTCGTCTTTCAAATCCTGATGGTATACGCCCACGTTTTGCCATTGTTTTAAGTTCTTGATATATGGTTTAGACTTTGGGCTGACAAAAATTACAGACTAATCTGCAAGTAAAAACCAGCTTCCTTCACGTCAACAATAAAAAAATGAAAAATATGTTAGCATTACCTGCTGCTTATTCGTGAAAGCATGAAGAGATACCTGTAAGATTTTATATCCTATGTTGCCTCGATGAAGATGTCTTTCCGTTTTCTCTCGTTTGCTTAACAATTATAGAAACCTAATGTATTTCAGATGGCAGCACATATGTTATTGCAGGTCATATTTTGTTTTGATGAGTTTTGGAAGGTGCTCCTTAAGATGCTTGGAATTTTCCCATTCCTATATAATGTTATAACTACGATCTTAAGGTTACTTTGAGCATTTTTAAGGTCGATATCTATAGTATCAGCTGTAGGTTTTTTTGATGAGCTATATGGAGAAGCATGATCTATGTATTTTAGCAACAAAGATGACTGTTAAAAAATAAATTACTTTTGATCAAATTAATCACAGTCCAGACCATGTTCCAGGGGTCCCAGAGGAAGCCGAGAATGGAGTCCTCCTCTCTTCTTCTTCTTCACGTGCGGGCGTGTGTCGGACATGTTAATATAATTAAAGAGATTCATATCATTTCCTAGAAAAGATGGTAAGCTGGAGAAAATTAGGGGAAAAAAGTAGACAGAGAGGGAGAACAAAGGACCCTGTAAGCTGACCACCCTCCCATTTAAAGACCTCTCAGACCACCAATATATGATTTATAAGCATCTGAATACATTCAAGATCCTGTTATGCCTTTAGAATGAATTTCCAATTGTCTCTAACATCCCTTTGTAATTCTCTGCCTTTATTTTTTGTTATTTTATTTCTTCAAAGCCATTCCAGCGCAAAAAAAAAAAAAATAATGTTCAAGTTTTTGACAACCTATTAAATTTGCAGTCCACACCACATGATATGGAATAAAAACATATTGCATTATACTCAGTAATCACAGCCTTGCTAGCCCTCTACGCCTTTGTTGGGAATGTACATGAACATTAAACACTTCGGACATAAATTGGTAGTGTGATGCATGTCAAATGGTGCAATACACTAAAACATATGCTGTTCTGGAGAGTTTTGAGGCAGGGTGAGGACATCCCTTTTGGCTTTAACTCAGCGTCAAACCATCGTTGTAGAGAGAGAGTTTCTAGTCTCTCTACAGCACTATAGCAGAGGACGCAAGTACCGCAAAATGCCAAACATTTTTTAAATAGTTTCCCCTCGGTGTTCAGTTTGCCATGCAGAAGCCACGAGGTACACTATAGCTTTTCTCTGGTGCCAGAGGGCAGAGGAGGGTGTCAGCAGACCTCATTAATACAAAGTAATATTTCCTACAGTTAATACTACTCAAAGTTTCTCTCTCCAAAAATCTATCTCCCTCTGTGAACAATACTGAGGAATTAAGTTCACTTTGCAGGATAAATAATGGCTATTATAACCACTACAATGGTTGATAACAATTTCTGTGACAGTATTACGTGTTATTTTAAGCCTCAGAAACTCTACCACCATGGTACTGCCCAACCTCCTGGCAAATCACCTCTTAGATTTAATCTAACCAGGTTCCATCTTAGTTGATGGAAGTGCAAGGAAGATACTCTTCGGTCATTCAGCACTTACGCCATTAAATCTCTGGATCCAGTGAAACTTGCACCGTCCATAGTTCATTATTAATAGTACTAGGATATCTAATTATTGATCTTAGATTCAAGAGAAGAAGATATCTTCTCTTGTTGACAAGAGCAAGTTTGTGGCATAAGTATAGGAAAAGAGAGGGATGTCTGTTCAGTCTAAAATCAATCTTGAAGGATTTAAACTCAAATCGAAAGTCCATATCATTGATTATGATTTATACCAGTAAAATTATATAGAAAATAAAAATCATGTATCAAGGAGGCACAAAAAAAAATATGGATAAAATGATATAAGATCATATGTTGCTATGATTTAAAAATTAAAAATTATTAATTTTAACTAGATCATAAAAATATATAATTATTAATTTATTGACAGTTTTAGTGGTATGCATATAATCAACATATCATCAATTTTGGAGTCGAAAGAAGTAGATAAATTCTCTTCTCAAGAAAAGCATGGTCTAACTCTCCCTATATATCTATACTATATCAAAAATATGTGTTTTGAACTCTAGAAATATTCTTTCCAGTTTGTTTCATCAATTTTCAATCTTGATTTTATCCTCCCTCTTCCTAAAACATAGAAAGTACCCTATGTATCCTAAAATCAAGAAAAATATCCTATTATAGTCGGATAAGGAACTATCCAAATAAAAATCAGTTGTATATAAAAGATATCCTACCCTAATCAAAAAATTATTTACATAAATAAAATATTTCACCATAATCAGATAATCATAATGAGTAGAAAATATCCATATAAATAAAATTTAGTTTCTAAATAAAGATAATTATTATAGTCAGCAAATAGAATTTTTCAATAAAGAAAATTTGAAATTGTGTCAAATTCAAATCAATTGTAATTGACTAGAATATTGGCAAGCTGAATATTTTCAAATTACTATAGTCTATCTTTTATCTACCTATATAACAATGATTCTATTTAATCCGGTGGTAAAGGAAGTAGATGGACAATAGAAATATTGATGAACAGAGTATTTCCAAATTAATATAGACAGATATTTATGCCAAGTAAAAATTTTCTATATAAAGAAAATTTAAAAAATTTAAAAAAATAAAATTGGGAAAATATTTTAATCATGATTGACTAGAATATTAGAAACATTAATATTTCCAGATCACTATAGTCAGCGAGTAGAAAATTTTCAAATTACTGCATTATATCTTTCATCCGCATATTCAATAGTGATTCTATGTATTAAAATTTTAGTATTACTAATGATTATTGATAGAAGGGTTATATATTTCTTATGGATTAATGAAAGATGATGATACAGGAAAATGAATTATGATCTAAAATGAATCTCAAAATACAAAACACTGCAAGTCCCACAATTCTAATAAAAAGATCAAAATGAATTAGAATGAAGTAACTATTAGATTTACAATAGAAAGTTATGTTGTAGGTGAAAAAATTAGCTTCATAAATTGACATACAAACTATCCAATAGTTTTCATTTCATATTCCAAATTATATATTGCCACAAGTTATAATTATATATATCATCACAATTTCTGATGAATTTAATTTCTTTTTTTCTTTTGGAATTAGAAGAGTCAATTCTTATCCTTTTCTACTCTATACCGAACCCAGCTTTGGTGGCCAATTTTAAACACTATCGAACTCCTATCTCCTTGCCTAAGCATTCAAGCAAGAGTTAATACAATTTAGGCAAGTGCTTCATGACAATAGATTTCATTTATGTCTTATAATAGATGCATATTTTCATTTTACTGCAGCCGTATCATGTGTATTATGTATGAATAATAGTCTATAGTATCTTTCATGTATTGATTGTAAGAAGATAAAGAAAGATAGTAGTAGAAATTATATATGTACAAGTGCAGTAGTAATCATCTGGCAGGTTTATTGAGGTGTGAACTATATGTTCTATACATTTGATTATATTTATAAAAAATTAAATAATTTTGTTCTTGATAGATAAAATGAAAATAATTGAATATGATGGCTTCATGCCTCTCGTATTTTCCCACAAAAAGAAAAATACAAAAATTGCTTTTGGATGTACTACAAGTGAGCCACAAAAATGTAGTTATTGGTTGCGTAAATGGTGTGAAGGTTTTCTTTATTATATTTACTTCAAATGCTTATATACTAATTCTTATAAAACAATCATATATTCTAATTTTCAGTAAAATGGAGAATAATTGTTAGATGAACAAATCCAAAGATGCTCAAGTCTTCCACATGAAGTTGGCAAGGAATCAAGAAGAACATAGTAAAATTTCTTTGGAGGTCTTGGAAGTCTACAACAACAATGCATCTCAGAAGAGTTGAGAGCTATGGAAGGAAATTGAAAAATCTCCTTAAAAATTCAGGCTAATTAAGGTTTCAATTTGATTTTGAATGTTTTGTTTCGCATTGGAAGATTACTCAAGGTGAACTCATTTAGTACACAATGCATTTCCATACTTAGAGAATTTACATCTATCTATTTTTAATATTCTATTTTCCAAAATATATTTGTTGCTTGCTATTTTATCGAAATACATGATTACAAATAATATGCCATCCAGATTGATTTGACGTATCGCACATGCCTCTGCCTCGGTATGCTTATATAGATAACATACCTATAAACGTATATATAAATAAATACAAACATATATATGTATATGTATATGTGTTTGTGTATGTATAGGTAAACTAGAATTCGATGAATACCAAGCCATTGATTCGAGTTGTTATATGTGCTCTATCTCTAAATTACTTATTCAAAAAAATCATGCGCTTTAGTGTATACATTGAATTATTAAATAGTTTGCATTGTTTTATATTTTTTGGGTCATTAGAGTTGGTACCTTACCAATTAGTTAGAATCGATCAAATTTAACATAAATCTACAAGATTCGATTCTAGTCCATCACTCTATTTGACTAGTAGCTTATGTTGAGAAACAGAGCCTACTTATTGTGCTTTGTTTGGGATATGAGTTCCTATTAGTTTTGATTTAGAAAGAGCATACAATCAATAATCAAACCTAGTAAAAATTCAGGTCAACAGATCCGACATAACCTCCTCCCTTACCAAAACTCTGCTTGAATTTTCTATAAAACCCAATCCAAACTATAAGCTTGAAAGATTTGTGAAATAAATCTTTAGCCACTTATAACTTAAAAAGATCAAATGTAAGTATAAGTAACATACCTTAGAGTTTTACGCTTCCCAAACAATCCGTTTCAAAAGATGGTGACCTAAATAGATTGAGAATAAGAATAAGTCACTCGATGGTAGAAGACCTTGAAAAGTATGGCACTAGTTGCAACGTTAAAAATGATAAAACATGGTGACAAAAAACACGCATAGCAAAATATAGGATAGGAGAGGTTATTTTATAGAAAGGCAATCTTAGAATGGCAAAATATATTTGTACCATATAGGAGTGCTATCCTTTTAAAACGATGGTGAGTTATAAAAATAAATTCAGTAACGCATAGGTCCATATATTAGACGCTTGTCATAGGTTCTATAAAAAATTTAAAAGCAAATGATATAAATATTTAAGTCACGAGAACTTGTTGTAACAAACCGATAACTCATTTATTTATAAATAGTATCTTTTATGTATTGATTGTAAGAAGATAAAGAAAGATAGTAGTAGAAATTATATATGTACAAGTGCAGTAGCGATTATCTAGCAAGTTTATTGAGGTGCGAACTATGTATTTTATACACTTGATTATATTTATAAAAAAATAAATAATTTTGTTTTGATGGGTACAATAAAAATAATTGAATATGGTGGCTTCATGCCTCTTGTATTTTCCCAAAAAAGGAAAAATACAAAAATTATTTTTGGATGTACTATAAGTGAGCCACAAAAATGTAGTTATTAGTTACATAAATGGTATGAATATTTTCTTTATTATATTTACTTCAAATGTTTATATACTAATTCTTATAAAATAATCATATATTCTATTTTTAGTAAAATGGAAAATAATTGTTAGATGAACAAATCCAAAGATACTCAAGTCTTCCACATAAAGTTGGCAAGGAATCAAGAAGAACATGGTAAAATTTCTTTGGAGGTCTTGGAAGTCCACAACATCAATGCATCACAGAAGAGTTGAGAGTTATCGAAAAAAATCGAAAAGTCTCATTAAAAATTCAGCTAATTAAGGTTTCAATTTGATTTTGAAAGTTTTGTTTTGCATTGGAAGATTTCTCAAGGTGAACTCATTTAGTACACAATGCATTTCC
This sequence comes from Metroxylon sagu, assembly GCA_017589505.3. Classification (NCBI taxonomy): domain Eukaryota; kingdom Viridiplantae; phylum Streptophyta; class Magnoliopsida; order Arecales; family Arecaceae; genus Metroxylon; species Metroxylon sagu. The sequence goes on from JACVBY030000630.1 coordinate 48,910, forward strand.
ATACTTAGAGAATTTGCATCTATCTATTTTTAATATTCTATTTTCCAAAATATATTTGTTGCTTGCTATTTCATCGAAATACATGATTACAAATAATATGCCATCCAGATTGATTTGACGTATTGCACATGCCTCTACCTCGATATGCTTATATAGATAACATACCTATAAACATATATATAAGCAAATACAAACATATATATGTATATGTGTCCGTGTATATATAGATAAACTAGAATTCGATTAATACCAAGCCGTTGATTCGAGTTGTTATATGTGCTCTATCTCTAAATAACTTATTCACAAAAATCATGCGCTTTAGTCTATACATTGAATTATCAAATAGTTTGCATTGTTTTATATTTTTTAGGTCATTAGAGTTGGTACCTTACCAATTAGTTAGAATCGATCAAATTTAACATAAATCTACAAGATTCGATTCTAGTCCATCACTCTATTTGACTAGTAGCTTATGTTGAGAAATAGAGCCTACTTATTGTGCTTTGTTTGGGATATGGGTTCCAATTAGTTTTGATCTAGAAAGAGCATGCAATCAATAATCAAACCTAGCAAAAATTTAGGTCAACAGATCCGACATAACCTCCTCCCTTACCAAAACTCTGCTTGAATTTTCTATAAAATCCAATCAAAACTATAAGCTTGAAAGATTTGTGAAATAAATCTTTAGCCACTTATAGCTAAAAAAAATCAAATGTAAATATAAGTAACATACCTTAGAGTTTTACGCTTCCCAAACAATCCGTTTCAAAAGATGGTGACCTAAATAGATTGAGAATAAGAACAAGTCACCCGATGGTAGAAGACCTTGAAAAGTATGACACTAGTTGCAACATTAAAAACGATGAAACATGGTGACAAAAAACCCGCATCACAAAATATAGGACAGGAGAGGTTATTTTATAGAAAGGCAATCTTAGAATGACAAAATATATTTGTAGCATATAGGCAGTAGTCAATGAGTGCTATCCTTTTAAAATGATGGTGAGTTGTAAAAATAAATTCAGTAACGCATAGGTCCATATATTAGACACTTGTCATAGGTTCTTTAAAAAAATTTAAAAGCAAATGATATAAATATTTAAGTCATGAGAACTTGTTGTAACAAACCAATAACTCATTTATTTATAAATAGTATCTTCCATGTATTGATTGTAAGAAGATAAAGAAAGATTGTAGTAGAAATTATGTGTACAAGTGCAGTAGCGATCATCTAGCAGGTTTATTGAGGTGCGAACTATGTGTTTTATACACTTGATTATATTTATAAAAAAATAAATAATTTTGTTTTAGATAGGTACAATAAAAATAATTGAATATGGTGGCTTCATGTCTCTTGTATTTTCCCAAAAAGAGAAAAATACAAAAATTATTTTTGGATGTACTACAAGTGAGCCACAAAAATGTAGTTATTGGTTACATAAATGGTGTGAAGGTTTTCTTTATTATATTTACTTCAAATGTTTATGGAGTAATTCTTATAAAACAATCATATATTCTAATTTTTAGTAAAATGGAGAATAATTATTAGATAAACAAATTCAATGATACTCAAGACTTTCACATAATGTTGGCAAGGAATCAAGAAGAACATGGTAAAATTTCTTTGGAGGTCTTGGAAGTCCACAACAGCAATGCATCGCAGAAGAGTTGAGAGTTATCCAAAAAAATTGAAAAGTCTCATTAAAAATTCAAACTAATTAAGGTTTCAATTTGATTTTGAATGTTTTGTTTTGCATTGGAAGATTTCTCAAGGCGAACTCATTTAGTACACAATGCATTTCCATACTTAGAGAATTTGCATCTATCTATTTTTAATATTCTATTTTCCAAAATATATTTGTTGCTTGCTATTTCATCGAAATACATGATTACAAATAATATGCCATCCAAATTGATTTGACGTATTGCACATGCCTCTGCCTCGGTATGCTTACATAGATAACATACCTATAAACATACATATAAACAAATACAAACATATATATATGTATATGTATATGTGTCCTTGGTATGTATAGGTAAACTAGAATTCGATTAATCCCAAGCCATTGATTCCAGTTGTTATATGTATATGCATATTCACAAAAATCATGTGCTTTAGTCTATACAATGAATTATTAAATAGTTTGCATTGTTTTATATTGTTTGGGTCATTAGAGTTGGTACCTTACTAACTAGTTAGAATCGACCAAATTTAACATAAATCTATGGGATTCGATTTTAGTCCATCACTCTATTTGACTAGTAGCTTATGTTGAGAAACAGAGCCTACTTATTGTTCTTCGTTTGGGATATGAGTTTCAATTAGTTTTCATCTAGAAAGAGCATACAATCAATAATCAAACCTAGTAAAAATTCAAGTCAATAGATCCGACATAACCTCCTCCCTTACCAAAACTCTGCTTGAATTTTCAATAAAACACAATCAAAAACTATAAGCTTAAAAGATTTGTGATAATAAATCATTAGCCACTTATAACTTAAAAAAATCAAATGTAAATATAAGTAACATACCTTAGAATTTTACACTTCCCAAACAATTCATTTCAAAAGATGGTGACCTAAAAAGATTGAGAATAAGAACAAGTCACCTGATGGTAGAAGACCTTGAAAAGTATGGCACTAGTTGCAGCATTAAAAACGATGAAACATGGTGACAAAAGACACATCACAAAATATAGGATAGGAAAGGTTATTTTATAGAAAAGCAATTTAAGAATGACAAAATATATTTGTAGCATATAGGCAATAGTCAATGAGTGCTATCCTTTTAAAATGACGGTGAGCTGTAAAAATAAATACAGTAACGCATAGGTCCATATATTAGACATTTGTCATAGGTTCTTTAAAAAAATTTAAAAGCAAATGATATAAATATTTAAGTCACAAGAACTTATTGTAACAAACCGATAAATCATTTATTTATGAATAGTATCTTTCATGTATTGATTGTAAGAAGATAAAGAAAGATTGTAATAGAAATTATATGTGTATAAGTGCAGTAGCGATCATCTAGCAGGTTTATTTAGGTATGAACTATGTATTTTATACATTTGATTATATTTATAAAAAAATAAATAATTTTGTTTTAGATAGGTACAATAAAAATAATTGATTATGGTGGCTTCATGCCTCTTATATTTTTCCAAAAAAAGAAAAATACAAAAATTATTTTTGGATGTACTACAAGAGAGCCACAAAAATGTAGTTATTAATTACATAAATGGTGTGAAGGTTTTCTTGATTATATTTACTTCAAATGTTTATAAAGTAATTCTTATAAAACAATCATATATTCTAATTTTTAGTAAAATGGAGAATAATTGTTAGATGAACAAATCCAAAGATGCTCAAGTCTTCCACATGAAGTTGGCAAGGAATCAAGAAGAACATTGTAAAATTTCTTTGGAGGTCTTGGAAGTCTACAACAGCAATGCATCTCAGAAGAGTTGAGAGCTATGGAGGGAAATTGAAAAATCTCCTTAAAAATTCAGGCTAATTAAGGTTTCAATTTGATTTTGAATGTTTTGTTTCACATTGGAAGATTTCTCAAGGTGAACTCATTTAGTACACAATGCATTTCCATATTCAGAGAATTTGCATCTATCTATTTTTAATATTCTATTTTTCAAAATATATTTGTTGCTTGCTATTTCATCGAAATACATGATTACAAATAATATGCCATCCAGATTGATTTGACGTATTGCACATGCCTATGCCTCAGTATGCTTACATAGATAAACATACCTATAAACATATATATAAACAAATACAAACATATATATGTATATGTATATTTGTGTGTATGTACAGATAAACTAGAATTCAATTGATCCTGCGCCATTGATTCGAGTTGTTGTATGTGTTTTATCTCTAAATTACTTATTCACAAAAATCATGCGCTTTAGTCTATATAGTGAATTATCAAATAGTTTGCATTGTTTTATATTATTTGGGTCATTAGAGTTGGTACTTTACCAACTAGTTAGAATCAACCAAATTTAACATAAATCTACAGGATTCGATTCTAGTCCATCACTCTATTTGACTAGTGGCTTATGTTGAGAAACAGAGCCCACTCATTGTTTCTCGTTTAGGATATGAGTTCCAATTAGTTTTGATCTAGAAAGAGCAAAAATCAATAATCAAACCTAGTAAAATTCAAGTCAATAGATCAAACATAACGTCCTCCCTTACCAAAACTCTGCTTGAATTTTCTATACAACCCAATCAAAACTATAAGCTTGAAAGATTTGTGATATAAATTTTTAGCCACTTATAACTAAAAAAAATCAAATGTAAATATAAGTAACATACCTTAGAGTTTTATGCTTCACAAACAATCCGTTTCAAAAGATGGTGACCTAAATAGATTGAGAATGAGAATAAGTCACTCGATGGTAGAAGACCTTGAAAAGTATGGCACTAGTTGCAGCATTAAAAATGATAAAACATGGTGACAAAAAACACGCATCGCAAAATATAGGACAGGAGAGGTTATTTTATAGAAAGGCAATCTTAGAACGACAAAATATATTTATAGCATATAGGCAGTAGTCAATGAGTGTTATCCTTTTTAAATGATGGTGAGCTGTAAAAATAAATTCAGTAACGTATAGGACCACATATTAGACACTTGCCATAGGTTCTTTAAAAAATTTAAAAGCAAATGATATAAATATTTAAGTCATGAGAACTTACTGTAATAAACCAATATCTCATTTATGTATGAATAATAGTTTATAGAATCCTCATTTATGTATGAATAATAGTCTATAGTATCTTTCATGTATTCATTGTAAAAAGATAAAGAAAGATAGTAGTAGAAAATATATATATACAAGTGCAGTAGCAATCATCTGATAGGTTTATTGAGGTATGAACTATGCGTTCTATATATTTGATTACATTTATAAAAAATTAAATAATTTTGTTTTAGATAGGTACAATGAAAATAATTAAATATGGTGGCTTCATGCCTCTCATATTTTTCCAAAAAAAGAGAAATACAAAATTTATTTTTGGATGTACTACAAGTAAGCCACAAAAATGTAGTTATTGGTTACATAAATGGTGTGAAGGTTTTCTTTATTATATTTACTTCAAATGTTTATATACTAATTCTTATAAAACAATCATATATTCTAATTTTTAGTAAAATGGAGAATAATTGTTAGATGAACAAATTCAAAGATACTCAAGTCTTCCACATGAAGTTAGGCAAGGAATCAAGAAGAATATGGTAAAATTTCTTTGGAGGTCTTGGAAGTCCCAATAGCAATGCATCGTAAAAGAGTTGAGAGTTATCAAAGGAAATTGATAAGTCTCATTAAAAATTCAGACTAATTAAGGTTTCAATTAGATTTTGAATGTTTTGTTTCGCATTGCAAGATTTCTTAAGGTGAACTCATTTAGTATACAATGCATTTCCATACTTAGAAAATTTGTATCTATCTATTTTTAATATTCTATTTTTCAAAATATATTTGTTGCTTGCTATTTCATCAAAATACATGATTACAAATAATGTGCCATCCAGTTTGGTTTGATGTATTGCACATGCCTATGCCTCGGTATGCTTACACAGATAAACATACCTATAAACATATATATAAACAAATACAAACATACATTTATATATGTATATGTGTGTGTGTATGTATAGGTAAACTAGAATTTAATTGATCCCATGCCGTTAATTCAAGTTGTTGTATGTGTTCTATCTCTAAATTACTTATACACAAAAATTATGTGCTTTAGTCTAGACATTGAATTATCAAATAGTTTGCATTATTTTATATTATTTGGGTCATTAGAGTTGGTACCTTACCAACTAGTTAGAATTGACCAAATTTAACATAAGTCTACAGGATTCGATTCTAGTCCATCACTCTATTTGACTAGTGACTTATGTTGAGAAATAGACCCTACTTATTGTTCCTCGTTTGGGATATAAGTTCCAATTAGTTTTGATCTAGAAAGAGCATACAATCAATAATCAAACCTAGTAAAAATTCAAGTCAATAGATCCAACGTAACCTCCTCTCTGACCAAAACTTTGCTTGAATTTTCTGTAAAATCCAATCAAAACTATAAACTTGAAAGATTTGTGATATAAATCTTTGGCCACTTATAACTAAAAAAAATCAAATATAAATATAAGTAACATACCTTAGAGTTTTATGCTTCCCAAACAATCCATTTCAACGGATGGTGACCTAAATAGATTGAGAGTGAAAGCAAGTCACACAAAGTTAAAAGACCTTGCAAAAGTATGGCACTAGTTGTAGTGTTAAAAAGATGAAACATGGTGACAAAAAACCTGCATCGCAAAATATAGGATAGGAGAGAGTATTTTATAGAGAATTAATCTAAGAACGATAAAATATATTTATAGTGTGTAGGCACTAGTCAATGAGTATTATCCTTTTAAAACGATAGTGAGTTGTAAAAATAAATTTAGTAATGCATAGGTACATATATTAGACACTTGTCATAGGTTCTTTAAAAAAATTAAAAGACAAATGATTTAAATATTTAAGTCATGAGAATTTATTGTAACAAACTGATAACTCATATACGATATTGGTAAAAGACCTAACTAAGATAGTAATAAATATATTCTAGATGTGAACAGATCATCCTTTATTTAAAACTTTATATTAGGTGGCAAAGTCATTAAAAGTATAGTAACATTACTAAGAAGGCATGCGGGCTGAGTTATAGAATATAAAATGGAGTGATTCTTAATAAAACCTTAAAATATAAGTTATTAAGTAGAAATATCCAAACATATATAATAAATAAACTTTTTATCCAACTGAGTTCGTCAAATAAGCCTGTCAACTAATTGAGCTCCACCAAATAATGCTCTTAAGCAATTGAACTCACCAAATTAGCCTTATTGGAATAGCTATTCTATCTATTCCAAAGTTATTCCAACTTTATCCTTGACTTATTCTAGATTATTCCCAACTAGAATAACATTTTTTCACCTATGGTTGGGTCCCAAAGTAGGGGATTTTTCTGACTGTAGATCGATACACAACTAATGCAACTCGAACCTCCACCAGCACCTAGAAAACATGCCCCAATTTGATCTCACCACCTAGAAAACAGTCTCCACTTCTTTTAGTCAACCACCGGCCACTGCAAAATGCCATGATGTGCCGATTACTTCGGATCAAAAGCAACGGGAGCTTATGAGGACCATGGTAGCACTAGCGACCCCAAGAAGGACATCTGCTGGCTGCTAAAACTCTTAATCGGCACTGAATCATCTAAATTCATGTAACGATTGGTGAAGACCGTCACTGGTCAAAAACCTCAAATTGCTCCACCAGCAGAAAAAAAACTGAGACATGCCTCCAGAATTAGGGATTTGCCACAACATTTGGTGGCTATGATACCTCTCTCATAGAGGTCCAGAGGTTCGTCTAGCACCTTTGGCCTTCACTGCTACTACCACTAGGTACCTCACGCTCAATCACCTCCCTCTTCTAGTAAACCAGCAATCATGGCCACTAACACCCTCAATCTCCAGCTCGAGCACAAACATGGATAGCTAGAGGTTCATGTATGGCGGTCATGCCTGTGGTATTGAATCTAAGGATTCAATTAAATATGTTTTAATGATAATAAAAATATTTATTGAAGGACTAATATAATACTTGAGTTTATGATAATAAGATAGATACAATGGTTAGTACAAACCAAGACATAAACAAAAGATCATTTAGTATGTATTTAACTTATAAGGAACTTAAACAGTATACAAGAAATTCTAGTCGATAGATAAGTAAGGTCAAATCAACATTTAACAGACATAAAAAATCGAAAGACAAAGGTTCCTTTTGTAATTTTATTTTTTAAAGAACTTTCATTATAAAACTTAGTAGAAAGATAATTGCACAAGGCTTAAAAATTATTAAACTCAATTAGAATAGGTTTTGGAATGAGAACAACTTGAAAATAAACAAAAAAATCTAAAACATAATATGAGCGATTGACCAGAACAAGGGTGCGGTTGACCACTACAACATGTTAGAAAACTGCACTCAAAATAGGCTCTTTAGTCTTTGGGTGGTCGACTACTATAGCTTGGGCAGTTGACCGGCCTAAGGCCAACAATCAAACGGCTTTAGTCTAGCAGTCACCCATAGACTATTCTGACAGCCTTAACGATTGGAAGGTGGCCATTGATCCCTAGAGGCTAGTTCTTGGAGTTTTATAAATTGAAGACTGGGGTACTTATTTTCAACATAGATTTGAAGAGATTAGGCAGGAGTTTTGAGTGAAAAATCATTGAGATAACCTAAGAAAATTTGTTCTTGAGCTTTATCATGCAAAATCCTCTTCTCTCAAGTTTAACATTACAATTGTAAATTTACTTTCATTAGTGCTTTAATTGTTTCTCTTATAGAAAAGAGTGTTATGTTCTTCCTTAACCCATGAAAAAGAAGAGAGTGCATTCAACCTTAGTTCAGAAAAAAGATCGAAAGGGTTCCTCCTAAGTCCAGTACAAGAAGTGTATCGGGGTTTGATCCTCACCCAAGTAAGAGGATCAGTAGTAGAAATCTCAAAAAGGTATCTTGAATTATGCATGTAGATAAGGAGTATTGAACCACTATAAATCTTATAATTTATTTATTTTTTTTGCATATTTTCTTTCATGCACTTATTCTATTGCAATCACTTTTCTATGCTCTTACATTGAATCTTTTATACTTGCTTTAAGTTTGACATCGTTGAAACTTGAGCTTTATTTCTTTAATTGTCATATTTAGCACTTGACTTAACTTGATCTATCTTCCTAGTTCTTTAGTTGCCTTGGTATTTGGCTCTTGGGTTCCTCTCTTTACTTTTGTATGGCTGAATTGGGTGCATCCAATACATGGTAGCATCATATCCCTTCTACTCTTTTGTGTGGCTGGACTGGGTATAGCCAAGACAGCCAAGAGACATTCTTGGGAATTGCGCGATTCTAGTTTCCCATACTCGTCATGTCTGCAGAATTAAGCAATATTTGCAGCCACGACATTCTCATCTGCAGTGGCTGAAAACATTGACAGCATAGATACATTTTTTTTCCTTCCACCTCATATAATTTGATCACTTATGCCATGATTTCCTTCCTGATAAAAGCATCGGTTGCAGCAGCTTTGAGTGCTCATTCCCTGGAATAACGTAGAGTCATGGTTCCTTGGAGATCCAAATATAAAGGCACAACGACTCATCCACGTACTCTCACTCCTCCAACATCCCGCATACCAGATTTCAAGTCACAAGCCCCCCTGCTTGAAGAACTCAATATAACAGAAAGATAACAGAAGCAACAATAATTTAGATGATGCAAGGCTTGTCACATTTTGAACAATATTGAACCAATAAGCATTAAGCAGTAGCCAAAACAGAGGAAGATAACAAACACTTGCACAGATTTTATATCAGACAGCAATATAGTGAAACAGCTCGTGCTGCTTAGAGATTATAATTTGTAGTTTATTGTAGTCCATTTAGACATGAACACAACTGGCAGAGCTTGGAGATTCAAACATGTTTAGGCTATTTTATAGCAGCCATAGACCAAATATGATACTATAAGCACTTCAACTTAACATGGACTACGGAACAGGAAATATGCTTAATTTACTAGTTTCAGCTAATGAAAGTTTTTCCATTCAGCCACACTGACATTAACTAAATTATTATGCAAGCTTTGGAAAGGCATGACCTCAATCAAAAATAAAATAAATTAACCATCTTACAGAACAATTCCTTTTTATTATACCACCAGATAAAAGTCACCAATTCACCATCTAATGGGAAATTAACCACCAAACTGGTAGATTACAGCATATAGTATAACTGATTGCCCAAGTCCAACAAGTAAATTATAGCAGCACTGGCTACGACAAACTATACCAGGTATTCTCTATGGTGCAGACACTCAAGCTTTACCTTTGAGCAGATGTTGAGCCTCCTCTTGCAGCATCATAATCAACGGTGCCAACGCCCCCACGGGAATTCATTCCTACTCCAGCTACTGTCCCAGCAGTCACTGGGATCTGCATGCTCCCATAACCATCCGATGACCCAGCACCACTCACACCACCATATGCGTTATATAGCTCTCCTGCTGCCCCACGGGTGATTGGAGCCTGAGTCGTATATGCTTCAGTCACTGGGATCTGCATCCTCCCATAACCATCCGAATACCCAGCACCACTCACAACACCATATGCATTACATAGCTCTCCTGTTGCCCCACTGGTGATTGGAGCATGAGTCCTATATGCTTCAGAATAGCTAGCAGGGCCACCGTGGCCAATGCCAGCATTTGGATAGCCACCAACATGGCTGTAAACAGTATCGGCATAGCCAGCATATTGGCTATAACCATGTTCTGAGTAGCCACTACCCACTCCTGCAGATGGATTGACAGGACCTGCGCTACCATATATGCCTCCATATGATTTTGGAGCTGCATAAAGCAGTAAGTGGTACCATTAGAAGAGTTTCAGAAAGAGGAGGAATTTTCTTTAAAAAAAAGAAAAAGAAAAAAAGAAAGCTACAAAGTGAAACAACTGGGAGTGCATAAAACAGAAGCAATCAGAAGACCACTACCATGTGCGCTTTGCTCAGCATTTAGCACCTCAGCTCGGAGCTTCTCAACATCCCGAACCATATCCATCAGGTTCTTGTCCATCGCACGCATCAGCTCAACTTGCTTGATATTTGCACCTTTTTCAGACTCAAAAGTAGCACTTGCCCCAAAAAATAAAAGGAAAAATTAGTGATGTCATTACAAATATAAGAGTGGAAAGCAAATGTAGAGTCAAGATAAATTACTGAAGAAATTGAAAAAAGAAAAAAAAAATCAACCATGGACCACTTTGCTCACCGTAATTTCTGATGTTCCTGTCTTAGCCCATCCAGCTCAGCATGCATCTCAGGCAAATTTTTGTAGTCAGTGGAGACCTTCTGGAGTTCTTCTGTCACACGCTGGATTTCGATGATTAGTTCTTGTCTTGCAGCCATTAGGCTCTGTGCCTCCATGCGTGCTTGTTGCAAATCCTTCTTCACCATCTCGCCAGCATGGATATCAACCTCCATTTTCCTAATCTTTTCCAACAATCCTTTGATCTGAATGTCTCCTTCAGTTTGGACACTACTAATATGAGCCTGCGCTATCTGCACTTCCTGCTGAGTGGCAAAGAGCTGCTCTCTCAAGGCCACATTGCTTGCTGCCAGTCTTTGGTTTTCTCTCGCAAGCCTTTCCATCTCAGCTGCCTGAACTGCAATCTTATTTTCTAGGAGTTCTGGCAGGGGATGTGGCTCTAAAGGGTGGTGACCAGCATGATCAAGCCCAGGAAAAGGGCCATGGTGCATCAACCCAGGAGCTCGGACAGGCCGTCTTTCTAATGCTGGTGGTATACGTCCACGGAAATCCATGTTTTGACAACAGAGTAGATTGATGCTGACAGCAGCTAATGTCTCCGCAAGTAACAACAGTCATGTCAATAATTCAATTAGAAATAAATAAATAAATAATTCAAATCATTCCAAATTGTCTATTTATGGAAGCATGTAGAGTCGCATATAATGAATCCATGAGTCGTCTCATCTGAATATAAATTTTTTGTCTATTAATAGGGCCTTGAATACCAAAAATAAAGCAAAACCTCAAAAAGTGGCAGAGGGAATATGCAGATCACAGTTTGTTTTGATTGTTAGTGGAAGTTTCAGAATTTGTTCAAGTTTCTTATAGAAGTTCTGGTCTGTCTAGAATTCCCAGCATTATTATTTACTGTTAACGATTAATTTTCAATAAAAACTGTTAAGAATTACTTTTAGCACATTTCTATTTCTTTAAGGTCAGCAAGAGTATTAGGTTTACATTCTTATGTAAGCTTCACAAACAGGCGTGATCCATAAATCATAGCAGCAAATTTAGTTGATTAAAAGTATAGTTTTCATCATGTTGAATATCCAAGAAGGCATTTTCTGAGGTCTAGAATAGGGTGTTTTTGGAGTCATAAAGGAGCAGCTATAAGAGACTGAGAAAGGGCAGAAAAATATAATAAAATGAAAAAGGTCCACATGAATTTCTAGACAATCTATTAATAAATCGAAAAACCAGAATAACAAAGTAATCACGTGGGAAAACACAGAGACTATATATGGCAAACACCATGCCACTAGATGGTTTCAGGATCATACTATAAAAGTGCCAATAAATTTCTGTCCAAAAGACATTAATTTTTGTGGAGTTGGTCTTGACCATCGAAATCACAAACGTAGTCATCCAATTTATTATGGATTTTTCTCATACCAGATTTTCCTTTTTCTTCATGGTAAGATAAATACAGATTGCCTTTTCTAAAATACAGTAACAGTTTTGTTTTAATTAATCATAAACGGTGTTTATCAAAAAAAAAAAGTCAACGATTTTGAACAGAAATCACATGATCCAGATCAGATCATAAGAAATCTGATCAGAAATGGCTCTGGATCACTTCTGAGAAACCAGCAGATCAGGGAACTTGATATTCTTGCACTCACCACATGATCCATGGTTCCAGTATTTCAAAAAAGAATCAGATTGTGCTGTAGTTCTCATGTGATGTTCTTGGGTTCTTCTCAATTTTGGGTACTTTAGATACTTGCAGTTGGTTCTCTCCTTCCACACCCCCCCCCCCCCTTCCCTAACCTCCATTTGTTTCTCTCCCTTTCTCCTCATGCAGGGGATGCTAACCAAATTTTCTTGTCTCTTACCTCTTCTTCTCCTTCTCAAACAACAGCAAACAACCCCAAGCCTCTTTCCTTCTCCTCTTTGTGCATTAAAAGAAAGAACCACATTTTCAAATGTTTCATATATCCTTCTTCACTGGGATTTTTTGCCTTGCTCTTTTTATATTTTTAAACATCAAATTCTTTAGGATAAAAATGGGTATTAGTTGCTGGATGATTGAAGAATCATAACTAACATTGGTGATGATTTGAATTATTTTTATTTACTATATTGATGATATGGATTATCTTTTAATTTTACAATTTAGCTCCAGTTTTATTAGTTTCAAATATAATTTTCATCAATAATTTAATTTTTGAACATTTATGTGAATGTTCTATATTTATAATTTATTCCAATTTTTATATTTAGAAAATTATTTCCATATTATCTTTTCTTTTCTTTTTGAGAAAAAGGAAGGGGTACCCCACCTAACCACCTGAGTGAAGGCAGTACTTGAAAACGGGCCATTGGGTATCATAGCCCAAGGACTTTAACTGCACTACTTGGGACCCATTATTATTTCCATATTTTTTATCCAAGTTACTAATCCACTTGAATTAGTAGAATTCTATATAAATCAAGTTAGAGTGTTGCAATTCCTAACCATCTAACCTCTCACTCACACCCCCCACCCCCCTCCCCCCCCCCACCCCAACACCAATCATATCCTGGATTGTTGGAGGAATCTACCATCTTATTCTTTCCATTTTCCTTCTATATTTAACCTAAGTATCTCTTCTTGGAAACCATGACCTTATACCTGGTCCTGAAACCATCTATTTGTTTGGATCCAACTTGGACCTCAAACCTCTAATAGAACTATGCAAGCACACCATCTTATGGCTATTCCATGACAAGATAATGGTTATGTATTAGGACAGGTGCCACATATGCAGCACCTTCATCACAAAACTGATCAAGATGAGTCTTTGATCTCATGTGAAGATTCTTGATTAAACTTTTAATAAAAAATTGGTAGAATGGGACTTGTTCAATTCACAAAATCAAATGATAATCCCAAAGCCAAATCATTGATTTTATAAAGACAAGTAGATGTACAGTTTATAGAAAACAACTCATCATTCTTAATCTTTGCCTAAATTATTCTTATTCTTTTACTTGTTTTCTTTAGATGGCTTCACACAAGCAATCTCTCACCCAAGGTCTACTGGACCAACGCATACCATGCCATGATGATAAGATACCGGTATGATACCAAGATTTGATTCAATATGAAATGAACCAAGTGGTACTAACTTGTACCATGGTACTAACTCGTACCATCCAGTACTGACCCATACCATCCAGCACCGAATGGTATTATGGTTAAGAGTGAAAAAAGTATTAGTATCCAATTTCAGTACAGGATGCGCACCATGCCGTACTAACTCATACTATACTGAATTAGTAATGTACTAGTTTGGTTTTAGACACTGATTTTGCAGACCTTGTTCTCACCAATGTGACTTGTTTGAAAAGTCTAAACCATCCAATAGTAGGTGCTGCCTCTATTGATGTGAGCTTTATAGCCCCACAAAGCGACATTAAAACTTTATTGAAGAAGGGGGAAATTGAAGAAAAGAAACATTTTAGGGTATGGAAGTTAAAAAATGTTAACTCACATATTGAGAGGTTTATACATGTTTGATCTCTGATTAAAAGTTATTCTTAGATTTATTTTATGTTGTTTTTATTGCAAATACTATGTTTTACTTAATTTTTCAAATTAATGTAATAACTTTACTTCTTTTAAAAGAAAGGTATTGCCTTTTGAGGTCAAATATATGTAATCAATTATAGCAAAGTCCGCAAAATCGATATTGAGAACCATATCGATACAATATCAGTTGTATCGGTTTGGTAAAGTATGGCTAGTACAAAATGGTATGCACCTCATACCGAGATAGAATATCAATACTTGGTACAGATTGGTACCAAGTAGTACAAGATAGTTCCACTTGGTTCGGTTCATACCAATCAAACCTTGGTACCATACCAATACATTACCAATATGGTACGACATGGCCAGTACAGGTTAATACATCAAACCTTAATCAATAGTTCTATCTAATAAACAATGTAGTATAAATGATTCTATCCCTATAGTACTAAATATAATCTATGAGGGCTTTCTGCATACAAACCCTTTGAAATTAACACTTAGTTATATACTGTTGAAAGTTAGGAAAAAGTGCAATTATATCTTTGCCATTAGATTCAGACCTGAGAATAATTGGACTCTAACTGGGTTAAATCAAGTTTCAAAATCTCACTTTTGGTTTCTTTCAATCAAGACTGGAGATTTAATTCAGCATCTTCACTCCAAATTTAAGCAGATCAAAAAAATGCAGAAAAGAAGTAGTTTTTTTAAACACACCATATGTTTTATAGTATTTTATGACATACAGGTTCTTTACTTCTGTATTTTTTAAGTTTTAGGCTAAAGCGAATATGAATATGAATAAAATTCATAAACTATCCAAATGTTTCATGCTATGAAGGGTCAACAAATATTGTTCACTTGTTGAATTTCAGTGGTTTGAAAAATTCATTATATTTAGCAATTTTTAAGCTATTTAGGGGCTGTTTGGATGCCCACACAAATTATCCATGGAATATTCCTGATATGGCTTGCAGTGAAAAGATGTTAGCAGTGAAAGGGAAGCGTTCCTTCATGTCGAGGAAATCTTGACCCACAATCCCTTAAAAAGCCTCGGATGAACTAATTCACCTTGTATAGGAAATTTAGCATCCTTAATTTTTCAGAATGGGACAGCTATGAGCTCCTCAACAACATCTGGACTCTTCTCTCTATTCACTTGCTCCCATTTAAAACTCTCGACGTTTCAGGATATATCAGCTGGATAATCTATACCAGAAGCCAAACTCACCCTTAGTGCCTAGTAAAGTTCTGAATACTAGTACCAAACCCCATACCGGTTTTTCCATCAAAAGGGTATGCTACCAATACTCACAATATGAGCTGAAATTGCCAGCTTAAAAATAAAAATAAAAAAAAAAACTATCTGTACGTTGGTATGCACCATACAGACTAATACAGCCGAAATGTGACGGTACAGTATTTCGACATCCCAACACCTATATTGGTGCTGGTTTCAAGTTGAAACAATATGGTACCGGTCATACCATCCCATTTTGATGATTTAAGGCTAAGGTGTCTAGTATATTCAAGTATTTTCCTTCATTATTTCCTCATGGATGACAACTTATCCCCACTTTAATGGATTTTTAAATCTCAAATCTATCCAGATACTCTAATTTCTGTCAGCGGATCTCACCCTACACTAAAATCTTTCCATCTCCAACCAATCACTCTATCCACCTCAACCTCCACCTATTAAATTAATTTTTTAGAAAAAGGAAAAGATTATCAACCTCATTCAAGAGCAATGCAAACATGGAAACTTCAGAGGTTAACCCCCTCCTCTATCTAAAGATTAACCCTCTCCTCTATCCAAAGTAATCGTCTCCACAGCTCTGAAATCAGGGTTGATACCCAGCAAGGCTAGTAGCAGCTAAAACCCCTCAAAACTGGACAAATTACCAATTTGTAGTGTTCCCTTGTAGCCACTAAAAGATCTATAAAATGGACCTTCCCACTAATCATTTCTAAGAAAACCCACCTCCCCATTAAAAGATCTCCCTCATAATTTAGTTCATAGATTTACTTTAAAATTTGAAATTTTGAACACTTATCCAACTTAGGATTCTAGTCCAAAAATAAGTTCGTTTTGACTCTAAAGCACTTTCTATTGACAAATGCACTAGACACATGCAAAAGAGTCCAAGAAAAACATCAACTAGAAAGGAAAGCCAGCTAGGATTGATGCCATTCACCCCAGCTGTGAGCACAATCTTTCTTGGGGTTCTCTTATGGTAGTTCTTATACGTTGCTACAGCATTTTCTATTTTGTTCTCTCATCTCTACAGCATGAATGCCATATCCTTGATCCTTGCTGCTCTTCTCATTGCTCTAACTTAAGGCCTCTCAAGACTGCCTCTCTCCAATGCAAGTTTGATCTAAGTAGAAACGGGCAGGTTATTGGGGGGAAAGAAGGCTGTTGGGTGTTCCATATATCAGGGACTTTTTTGCCTGCCTACATTTATACAACTTTGAAACGAATGTTAAAATTGGAATTAAGATGTAAATTGTAGAGGCAACCAGATTGGATCAAATCATGGATTGGATTGTAAGAATTTTTTTCTGATTATTTTCAAAATTTTTCAAATGTAAAAAAAAAAAAAAAAGAGTGAAAAAATGAAGCTTAAGTGAACTGTAAAGTACATCAATGGAGTGAACAGAAAAACATAGATATACAATTTCCACCAATATAAGCCTATATATAGCACCACTAATGAAATCAACAATGTGATTAGTTATTCAATATATTTATAAGATAATATTAGTTACCATGCTAAATAGGTTTTGTTATGATGCTCCACCAAAATTCATGTTGTTTTCTTAATGCAAGATTTTGACTGTCTATTAATAAATAAAGGCTCAAGATCATTCAAAAGATAACCCATTATTGCTGGTACTTCATGGAAGTGTGCAAGGCAAGTACCATAATTATTGCAAACTGAAGAGGTAATTTTTATGAGAAAATGGAGAAAAAGGTTCATTTCTCGAATCATCCCTTCTCTCTCAACATGCCAATAGCTGCATTGATCAGCTGTCCAGCCCCTTGTCGGCGCCTAACCCTACCCTACCGCACCACCCCCTACTACTTGACCACCAACCCAATAGGGTGGCACTGCCCCTGGCCCCCCAACATCACCTTGCCTCCAAAGGCATTCCTACCCACCCCAACAACAGCTTCCAATGCTACTTGCTTTCCATCACCATCATCGTCGCCTTCTTCCTCTTCAATGGCCTTGCCATTCTCATCCTCAGTCTCATCCCTTGTCCCCACCTCTCAGCCTTTGCCTTCAACCTCTCTGCTCCCCAATAACTCATCTTCTCTAACTTTAACCTCTACCCCTCCATTCATGACACTAACTACCAGATAGGCATCCATTATGACCATGCCGTGACTATCCTCCCTTCTATCCTCTACCACGGCAAGGGAACCACGACCCCAATCTGGGTGTGCTTAGGGTCATGGCAAAGTATGTCGCGGCCAACGTTGCTAAAAGGATTATTGCCGATCTCAACCACAATTACGGCACTATTAACTTCCACATTAAGATTTTGGCCTAGGTTAGGTTTGGGACTAGAGACGGTAGAGGTGGTGGCGTTAACTATTTGGCAAGTGGATTATTTATCAATTTACCCTAATACCCTTTTCAAAAGAACAATCAAGATCCATCCTACCATCTTAATAAAATATTGTCAAAATGCATTAATAGCAAGATCCAGATAAATATGCCTTTAGGTAATACATTTTAGAAACAATGGATAAGATTATAGCATATATATCTAAAAAATTTGAAAATTTTCCTTTTATTTTTAACTCCAAGAACTCCAACAGTAGGCTTGGTAATTTTACTAAGAAAGACTTATTAGTGATAAGCAATTAGTAAATAGTAAATTCATTATGGAAAACATGCTCACACAAGATGATAATAAGAGTAGGTATATAGCATAATAATGTTGGATCGAGGGACTAAATAATTCATAATGTTGGATCAAAATCCTACTTTTCAAGTTTGTCCTAATCAAAGGATGAGATCTAGATTATTTAGAACCAACATGATCTAGATAGCAAGATCCAATTCATATATTACAAGTTTTTAACAATACTATTCATGGCGGCTAATGAGTTTATTAGTAAATTCACTCCCACAATGATTTGCCAAATAGGTACTCAAGCATTAATTCAAGTCCATAGTCTTTGTTTTGATAATGTAAATATAATTATAATTTTTTTACATTTCAAATTATGAGATTTATCCAGAGAGATGCATTTTGATCTTGTTGCAAAGGGACTATTATTTCTCTAATTTGGATATCAAGATATTCTTACTTAATCCAAGAATAAAATAACCATGTGCTTGCTCTAGATTACTGTAACTCTAGAAAAAGTAGGTAATGGCTCAATTTTTTCCAATTTTTGGACAATTTTAAATTGGAAACACCCAGACCTAACAAATTTTAGTATATGCTCATTGATAATGGACTATAAATTTTATTAGTAATAATATCAAACACAGTTTCAATAAAACTGCTTTTAAGTTTGTGGCTGATGAGTACTAAATGTAAAAGGGTTTACCACACAAAGCTTTAATGAAATTTATTTTCAATAAAAACATTATTCTCTAAGAAGATTTTTAGCTTTCTAATAGATGTATATTATTAGACCTACATGGGCTCAATCTTAATTTTGCCTATTTACTTCCTTTGCCCAATGTAACTTAAGAAAAAAATAAGCCAAGAGGCTCTCCATTACTATGTCATTGCACTGTTAAATTTGTGGAGAGAAAAGTCCCCACATGGTTCTGCTCCACTTTCCTTCCTCTTCCTCCCTGTTTTATTTATGATTAAAATCTTATCCATGCATTTGTTTAAGATCTCTCAGATTTTGTTCTATCTACTGCAAAATCATGTCTTTCTCCAATCTTTCCCATTTCATAATGGTTCTGGCATATTTACCTCCATGTCAAATGCCCTCAAAATCTTAAATTTTTGGTCTTCCTCAATTGTCATATTTGGGTTACATCACAAGTTAACTTGATCTACCGCATGCTTTTATGGCTCTCTCTCTCTCTCTCTCTCTCGCGCGCGCGCACAAATCCCTGTACAATTGTCATACTAGGCTCAAATGTAGCCCCAAGCTTAGACTTGAACCGTATTCAATACAAATGACACTGTTCCATGGTGGGGGCCAGGTGTTGCTGAAATAGGTTGGAACTGGAAGTTTGTAATTAGGCTTATATATTTAATTTTATCACTTATTTGCTATTATGTTGATTTTGTTCTGCATTCTCTAATATTTTTTGTTATGCATATTATAGTTTGAATTTTTATTGTGCTCTTAATTTATTTTAGTTGTCTTTTATTTATGCATCTTTCATGATTCTTTTATTTTTCTGCAACATTTGCTGTTTTTTCTGTCAACAGTTCTTAATTGTTCTTTAATTTTGCACTTTTCTTCAATGTCTATATCACATGACAGATTGTTATTTTATTTTATTGTTATTTTCATTTTTTTATGTCTAAAGCCATGTTTTAATTGAAACTTTGAACCTTCAACCAACCTTAACAAATTCAACAAAGACCAAGATACCTCCATCATGACGGACTAAAGTATATATAGATAGATTAATTAGATTTTCGTTTTCTACGTAGCCACTACTTTCTTAAATCCTAACTTCCCTTACAAATTCTCCAACCTCATTAACCACTTCTCCATGCTACCACCTCACCAACCACTTGACTCCCTCACTGTCCTCCTAATGGTGAAGCCAGGAAAATACCCAAGGGGGGCAACAATAACAACTAATGATAAAGATCAAAGATATAAATTTTTAATGTTAAACAATTCTAATGGTGATAGATACCAATTATGTTGCAATTTATTTGGACTTTGGTTTCTCATAATGAAACCTTGGAAAGCTATTTAGGTATCTGAAATCTTATTTATTATATAGTCAAATAACCAGAGAGAAGCATGATATTATGTTCATTTCTTTTGAAATCCAAAACATAGAACTTCTTTTACAAAGGAAAACAAAAATGAAATAAATACACCCAACGAAGAGTGGCATGGTAACAAAACAAAAAATGCACATCGCATACGTGTTCCTATCTACTTGAGATTGTCCATCTTAAAATACAAAAATTTTGACTCCAAATATGCAATAATAATATAATGAGAAGCTTTGGGCTTAAAAAAATGACATTAGAGAGGAAAAACTGAGCTAAGTAGAGCCCTAGTGATACATGAAGCCTTGTAATCTTCCTCTTCTTTAATTACTAAACTCATTCATCTTCTTCTACACATTACCTATTGTAGAAATCTCATTTAATGTCTCACATTTGTTGCTCCATCCTTCATTTTGGATTTTTCATTTAGAAAGTTACACAGCACAAGATTTTATAGAAGGGCTGAACATGGGATTTAGCTCATGGTACATGGGTTTTGGGTTTAATCTAAGTGGAACCTGCCTTTGAACAACATGGAAGGGAAAAAAATAGAAACCCAGTTAAGAGGGTTGTAATCATGTTATGTCATACCAATGCACGCCACACCATGTTGGGCGTTCTATACCATACTGATACCGAATTAAGACTTGATATAGGTGCATACTGAGTCTCAATATACTGAACCAACTCACGTACCGAGCATACTGACACTATATCAGTATGTTATCAATATAGGATCCGGTACCGAGATGAAAAACTTTAGTTGTCATTAATAAGAGTCCCAAAGGAAGTTTTGAACAAACAAATTGTCTTAATTTTAGAAGGATTAACTTTTGTCATTAAAGGAAGCTGCTTCACTAAATAATCATAATCACTATTTAAGTCCAGAATTTATGAGGGCACAATGCTCCCTC
The DNA here is from genome assembly GCA_017589505.3 of Metroxylon sagu. Lineage (NCBI taxonomy): Eukaryota > Viridiplantae > Streptophyta > Magnoliopsida > Arecales > Arecaceae > Metroxylon > Metroxylon sagu. The sequence goes on from JACVBY030000630.1 coordinate 70,250, forward strand.
ATGGACCCCAACACTCTGCCATTCTTTCACCCATAACTTATTAACCCCACCATCTGTACCTATGCCATCAAGCTCATAAACAATGTTTATGAATTCTGACAGCCTGCCTTGACAATCCCAGTGATTATGATCCTGCCCACCTGTCTCCACAATCTGAGTTGCACACCACCATTAGTGCTTGTTGTTAGCCTCCAAAAAGGTAGCCCTAGAGGTGGCACCACCACTACCAACAGCACTTGTATAGCTTGAGTGTCTTTATGATCTTGGATCAACTAGTCCTAAGGAACAGTGCATGATAGAGGGCACTCTTGGTATCCTGACTTATTGCAGTGGCCATTGGATACACAAAAGAAGGATGGAAAAGAGGGTTTTGGCGTTGATCTTAATAATGCCATGTTCACATTATTCAGGGTGAGATAAAAGATGACACCAACCACCAGTTCCTACTACTCCATGTGCCTAATCTTAAGGATATTGACAAGTGGAAGACATTGCCATTATCCAAACAATCCAAACCTTGCTGGAGGTCCTCAAGGAGAAATTGACTTTTGCATTAGCAACATGATATGGATCACAAATTAATATGAAAGGGATAGGGACCAAAGGCATCAAGGAGGCTCAAACTTATGGCTTGAGTCTCCTCTAAATTCAACTTTCTTGTTTGTAAATGAGAGTAAGGCTAACATCATAACAATTTTCTCTTGATGATATAATTAATCTTGAATTTCCAATTGGATGAATGGTTCTATGAGCCATTTGCAAACAAACAAATTAATCAAGAATTCACTTATCCATGAATTTTTTTCCTTCACTAATCATTCACAGCGATTGAAGACAAATTATAAGTTACAACATAATGATGCTATATATTGCTGATAACAGTGCTTTTGTTGTTGTTTGAATTTCTTTTCTCTCCTATGCTAGTTTTCACATGAATAAGTATAAACAAGTATGTTTCTTTTATTCCTTGTTTCTATTAATTCTAAATTTTATTTATTTTAACTATTCCTGAATTTGTGACAAACTTAATGATTAATATGTTTTCTCCTCGATTTTGAATCCTTGCCTCTAATAATTGAGTTCTTCTAAAATTCTGAAAATGTAATAAAATAGCTGCCAAATCGCCAAAGCAACCCTAGGTAAAGGACTTTTTTTAATCCTCCAGGAATCAGGCCCCATGACCCCCTAGTCTTCCTATCCCTCTCTCAGGCACTCCCTCCCTTAAGCACCCCCGCCCCCCTGCATCCAGCTGGATCTCTTGGGATTGTCCCAAACAGGCCTTAGGTGATTAGGCAACTGCCCAGGCAACAAAATTCTTACAAAGTTTACAAAATAATATGTATCTTCATAAATTTCAATAACTGATTAAAACTTACATTATTTTCAATACACTATCCCTGCCACATGACTCAACGGTGCATCTGTAACAACTAATGCATGATGTTACTACCATGACAATAGTAGTCACACTTTTTTCGAGCAAATAATGGTAGTAACACTAACATATTACTTCTTTCTACTATGATAATGGCAATAAAATGAGTATGTTACTACAATTAGTGAAATGCAATAGGAAAAATATAAAAACATAGCACAATACAAGAGAAAAACAGCAGGAAAATGAAAAATTAAGTACCATTTTCATAAGATAAAGGAGAACATAGCACATCAAAAAAAAAAAAAAAAAATCAAAACCGAAAAGCCTCAACCTATTTACACGATCCAAACACATTTCATCAAATTCCAATCCAGCTCAAACCAGAAAACCGCGTAGAAGTCATGCTAAGAATAAATCCATCATCAATTAGTACAACAGAAACGATCGTCAAAATCGATCAGCGTGAAAAGATCTCAAATAACTTTCGTCCCGATAAAATCAATCACAACTTCAAATGGAAAAAAGAAGAAGAATTTACATCGAGGTCTCTGAGATCTCGATTAGCAGCAGTACCCCGCGATCACCGTCGTCCGTTAGACGCCGTTCGCCGCCGAAGGGAACGATTGTGGAGTGAAGCCTCCCTTTCTCGCCCTCGGTGGAGGGCGGACGAAGAAGGAGTGGGAAGGGGGTGGTGCAAGGGTCTGGTCGAGCCCGCTTTTATTCTCGCTTTGCCCGGTAAAGATCTCGTGACTGGATTTAGGCGGGCCGTTTCGCACGGGGACCGCAAATGGGTCGGATTATGGGTCGGGTTAACTCCTAACCTTAACCCGACCCACTGTCAATCCGATTAAATCCGATCAAGATGTGCACATTGGGTTGGAAACAAAAATTGGATCCAAATTAAGAACCACGTAAGATCTGATTTTTATATCTTCCCATCTAGCAGTGGCAATCAGATCCCATTGGATCATTTCAGGTTTGGATCATTTTTGGGTACAAGTCATTGATGATAAAATCTAACCCTAAATGATCATATTAGGAGCCCAAGGACATTTCGGGTTGTTTTTTTTTTTTTTTTTTTTTGAGAATTCAAGGCATGCTTCTTTCTTATTCTTTTTAAGTAATTTATCAATAATCAATTCGATCCTTTCCTTTCTTCTTTTATCCATTTATTATTATAAATAATAGGATAGATAGACCCAAAATTATAGCATGATTAAATACTAATAAAATAATAGTTATAAACTTATAAAATATTAAAATAATATAATTAAGAAATAATCTATAAAAGTATTTTTTTTAAATTAAATAAATATTAATATTAAATTATTAATAAGAATATAAAATAAAATAAGCAAATATTAGAAATATGCTTAATCCTATAAATTAAAAAAAAATGGAGCACACTCATACTTAATTATCCTTCTCAAGGGTATTTAAAACTATGGATGTCGATCATTCAATAATACTCAACTTGAAAAAGTGAACTTCTAAAGCCATCGTTTATTGAGTCACATTAGCATTAACTATATTATTTATCAAAGAATGTAAAATATTAAAACATTAATCATGTAAATAATCTAATTAATAATTTATAAAATTATATAATATCATATAAATAAAATTCTAAAATTAAGAATATATCTTATCCAAATATTATTTTTTTATCATTTTGGGTTTAAGTCATTTTGAGTTCGAATTTTTTGTTAAAAAAAAAAAATCCTAACCTATTTTTTCAAATAGATTCGAGTCAAGTTCATAGGTCGAGTCAAGTTTTTGCCACCTTTGTAATCTCATCTAACCAAACCTAGGTTGATCTGCTCCCACATGTTTTGCCATTTGGATATAATTTGAGTTGACAAACAACGGATCCAACTTCACTTCACTGCAATCTTTGAAAACTTGAATATCATAAAATCTCCTTTCCTCCGTTCTAAACATCTTTCTTGAATGAACCCTCATCCATATATCCATCATATATGTGTGTGAGAGAGAAATGGAGGCTTCTTGAAGCAGTGTACACTAAGTTGCCATCTGTAAATAGCTTTTAATGCCATGCATGCATAGAGTTGAAACCACGTCGATGCACCTGAGATTTAAGAAGATTGTTTCCGATTGGCTTCTCTTCTCGTACCATATATATATATATCGTTATTCCTCCGATCATAGCGTTGTCCTCCGCCTTCGTTATCCTGTGTCCCTATTCGGCCTTCTTCTCCGGTCCATTATACATCCATATAGCTGAAACCATGCCGATATATTTGAAATTTGAGAAGAGTGGGTTCCAAGTAGCTTCTCTTCTCTTACCATGTATGTATCATTATTCCCTCTTGTTGGATCATTAATCCAACATTGAGTTTATATGTGAATAATTATATATTGCAGGCTGTCAAATAAATTTAAATTCAATTAAAAGTGATCGATCAAGTATTCAGTAATTTGGACTTTAATGTATCTGATAGGGTGTGGACCTTTAATATATAGAGACTTAAAAAATTATTTTTATTTTTATGATGGACTAAAATAGAAATAAAATTAAGTTATCTATATATATAGTGGTCATGGTTCCAGATCATACGAACAGAAACATTTTTTCTGACATCCCATCATACGTCGAGAGAAACTAAAGGGCTCTCTCTAAAGTAGACGTGTTGATCTGGAAGGCCAACCGCTCTATTCTAAAGGGTAATCAATCGATATGGACTCAGGTGCGCTTCCGTCTATATGTTTAATTTTATCTTGGTGATCCAACATAAATGATTCTATTATTTTGGGTGATGGTTTTCACCAAAGCGAATTCCATAAATTCTAACAACGTCTGATCCAGTTATTTTGGGTGATGGTTTTCACCAAAGGGAATTCCATAAATTATAACAAGTGGTATCAGAGCCCCTTCATGTTGAATCATCGAGATTGAATTACAGAATAAATTATTTTTTTTTAGAATAAATGGAAAGAAGGAATTCAAAATATTCCTTCTCCTTTCTATTCGGGTTTCAAACTCTTGCCAGCGGTTTTCGCTATCACCGGCATCAAGTTTTTTTTTTTTTCAGGCATGACGATTTGGCCACGCCGGTGAAGGAGCCACGGCTATCAGAACATGGCATCTGTGGCCGTACATTAAGTACAGGTTATTAAAAAAAAAGGGGGCAGGCGGTTTCTTCACCGCCGGCCATAATGGAGACCGGCGCGGGTCTCTACCCGCACCGATGAAGGAACGTTGCGGTCAAACAGTCACGTCAAATGGCCATCCGAACCCTAGGAGGTAAAACCCCTAGTGTTTTCAAACACGAGCCCACGGTTTTCTTTTTTATTTTTGGCAAGTAACCCGTAATAGTTTCTTTCCTTTCTTTCTTTTATTATTTTTTTTTGGTAAGTAGCTCGTGATAGCTTATTTTTTTGGTAAGTGATTCGTCATAGTTTCTTTTTTTTTTGAATCTTTTCCAAAAAAAAAAAAGAAAAAGAAAAAGAGAGTTTTTTTTTTTTTTTTAAGGAACCAGGTCAGGGGTTGGTGTAGGACTCGGGTTGGCTCATCCGACCAGCCTTAACCTGGTTACAGGTTGATCGATGCATCAACGGGTTTAAAGACAATTTTTAGTGCAACTTTAAATTCAAATATTGGTATGTTTATATATATTTTGATATGGATTAATTAAAACAACATGTTGCCAAAGTGACATCTCTTGTAGAAATTATCTTATTTCAAAATATAAAAGGTTATGTGCATGTAGTTTATGCAAATATCCATCGGCTCAAAGGAAGATCAATATTTAACATAATTGCATGCGCACCTATTGTAATAAATGCATGATGATTATTCGGTTTTACATGTGAATAATAAATCGGGCCAAAGGAAGATTCATTATTCGATATGTTCTTATCATTAGTGTTTGATTACTGTCAATATCACTATTTTGTCCAAAGATAAAATATTAATGAGTGTCTGATATTTTAGGATGGGATTTATCTTTATTTGAATTTATTTTTCTTTAAGAGGAATATGAGTTTGTTTTGTTGTTCTCTGTCCAGTTTACAGTCCTGCTAACATTATTGCCTACATCAATTCAATTCCTATGCTGAATGGCTCAAACTTTAAGTCCTGAAAAGAAAATCTCTTGATAGTTCTTGGAGTTATGGATCTCGACCTTGCGTTAAGGATTGACTCTCCTTCACTTCTTACGGATAAGAGTACCTCGAATGATAAGAGGGACATAGAAAGGTGGGAGAAATCAAATCGCATGTGTATGATGTTCATGAAGAAGGCCATTCCAAAAGTATTCAGGGGCACAATGTCTAAAAAAATAACTACTGCTAAGGCTTTTCTTGAGGATATTAGAAAAAAATTTATCAAGAACAAAAAGACTAAAATTGGTACGCTCTTGACAAGTCTAATTTCAATGAGGTATAAGGGGAAAGACAATATCAGGGAGTACATCTTGGAGATGTCTCATCTTGCTTCCAAGATGAAAGCACTTAAGCTTGAACTCTCTGAAGACTTGCTTGTGCATCTGGTTTTGATATCACTTCCGGCACAGTTTAACCAGTTTAAAGTGAGCTATAATTGTCAGAAAGAGACTTGGTCTTTGAATGAGCTCATCTCACACTATGTTCAGGAAAAGGAAAGGCTTAAGCAAGATAAGACAGAGAGTGCTCACATGGCCTCAACTTCTAAGGACAAAGGAAAGAAAAAAAAGAAGGATAAGGCTGCAGATATGGCACCTCAAAAGAAACAACAAAAAAAACCAAATGATTCAGAAGGTGCTAGTTGTTTTTTCTGTGGAGCTGAAGGACATAAGAAGAAGTAGTGCACTAACTATCACGCATGGCGTGCTAAGTAGGATATGCTTCTTAATTTGGTTTGTTTTGAGGTTAATTTAACTTCGGTACCTAGATATACATGGTGGATAGATTCTGATGCAACAACTCACATCAATGTGTCTATGCAGGGTTGCCTGAGTTGCCGAAAGCCAAATGATGCTGAAAGATACATCTATGTGGGCGATGGCAAAACAGTTCAAGTTAAAGCAATAGGAAAATTTAGATTATTGTTAAAGATTGAATTTTATTTGGATCTTGATTAAACTTTTATTGTACCGTCTTTTAGATGGAATTTGATTTCTATTTCTGTTTTGGACAAATCTGGTTATTTTTGTTCATTTGGAAATGAAAATTTAGCTTGTTTCATAATTCAAATTTGGTTGGTTCCGATTCTTTGTCAGGTTATGATAATCTTTATTCAATTGATATAATTGCTTCATTTAATGAATCCCTGCATTTAAGTACACGAGGTACTAAGAAAAAATTAACCAGTGAGAATTCGGCTGTATTATGGCACAAGAGATTAAGTCATATTTCTAGACGGAGAATAGAGAGACTTGTGTCAGATAAAATTCTCGATTCCTTAGATTTCATAGACTTTGATGTTTGTGTTAATTGTATAAAGGAAAAACAAACCAATAAAAGGAGATTTGAAGTCAACAGGACTTTGGACGTCTTAGAACTTATACATACGGATATTTGTGGCTCATTTTCTACAATTGCTTGGAATGGTCAATAATACTTTATAACGTTTATAGACGATTTTTCCAGATATGGCTACAAATATCTCATTCATGAAAAGTCACAGTCGCTAGACGTGCTCAAAAATTATAAGGCTGAAGTTGAAAACCAACTCAGTAAAAGGATCAAAAGCATCAGATCTGACCATGGTAGAGAGTACTATGGCAAATATGATAGTTCAGGTGAACAACGTCCAAGACCATTTATTAAGTTCCTAGAGGAATGTGGTATCGTCCTACAGTACACCATGCCGGGTTCGCCCATTATGAATGGTGTTGCTGAAAGATGAAACAGAACGCTTAAAGATATGGTAAGAACTATGATTAGTCATTCTAACTTATCAGAATCACTCTGAGGAGAAGCACTTAAGACTGCAGCATATATCCTTAACAGAGTTTCAACTAACGCAACTGCCAAAACCCCTTATGAACTCCGGACGGGCAAGAAGCTTAGTCTAAAGCACTTGCATGTTTGGGGATGTCCAACTGAGGCAAGGCCTTATAGGCTTAATGAAAAGAAACTAAACTCAAGGACGATAAGCTGCTATTTTATTGGATACTCTGAAAGATCCAGGGGTACAAGTTTTATGATCCCACAAGTAAGTCAATTTTTGAGTCAGGAAATGCATAGTTCTTTGAGGATGTTGAGCTTGCAAGGGGAGATACAGTTAGGGACTTTGTCTTTGAGGAGGAATATGTTGATATTCCCACAGATGTTATTGGCATTGATTAGGATTTCATTCTTGACCTTGTTCAAGATATAATAGATCAAGACACTGTCGGAGAACCTCCTATTCAAGAAATTGTTTCAGAAGAAAAAGCTCCAACATCTCAAGAACCTATGCCATTAAGGAGATCCACTAGAGAGAGGAGAAATGCAATACCAGATGACTACATTGTATTTCTCCAAGAGCATGAGGTGGACATTGGAATAATGGAAGATGATCCAATCAACTTCCATCAAGCCATGGAAAGTTCTAACTCTCACAAGTGGATTGATGCCATGAATGAGGAGATTAAGTTCATGAAGGATAATGATGTCTGGGATCTTGTCCCATTACCTAAAGGTGCGAAACACATTGGTTGCAAATGGATATTTAAGACCAAGAGGGATTCGAAAGGTGATGTGGAAAGGTACAAGGCTCGTCTTGTCGCAAAGGGCTTTACTCAGAGAGAAGGTATTGACTATAAAGAGACTTTCTCTCCAGTTTCTTTGAAAGACTCTTTCAGGATTATAATGGCATTAGTGGTGCATTTCAATCTTGAATTACATCAGATGGATGTGAAGACGGCGTTTCTCAATGGTAATATTGATGAGACGATCTATATGGTGCAGCCATAAAACTTTGTGTCGGGAGACCCAAAGAATATGGTTTGCAAACTTAAGAAATCCATCTATGGACTCAAACAAGCATCTCGACAATAGTATTTCAAGTTTCATCAAGTGATTATCTCATTCAGTTTTGAGATGAATTTGATTGATGACTGTATATACCATAAGTTCTATGGGAGCAAACATATTTTTCTGGTTTTATATGTCGATGATATCTTGCTTGCCAGCAACGATATAAGCTTATTGCACGAAACCAAGAAATTTCTATCTAAGAATTTTCAAATGAAAGATCTTGGTGACGCGTCTTTTATGTTAGGCATACAAATACATCTGGATCGCTCTCGAGGTATTCTCAGATTATCACAAAAGAGCTATATCGAAAATGTTCTCAAAAGATATGGCATGCATGATTGCAAACCAGATGATACCCCTGTGACTAAGGGAGACAAGTTTAGTCTCAATCAATGCTCTAAGAATGATTTTGAAAAAAAGGAAATATAGAAAATTTCCTATGCCTCAGCAGTAGGGAGTCTGATGTATGCTCAGGTTTGTACGCGTCCAGATATTGCGTACGTTACTGGGATGTTGGGCAGATATTTAAGCAATTCAGGAAAAGACCATTGGAAAGCAGCTAAACGGGTCTTGCGGTACTTACAAAGAACAAAAGGTTACATGCTCACGTATCGGAGGTCGGATAAGCTTGAGATCATTGGGTATACTGACTCCGATTTTGCTGGATGCCAAAATAGTATGAAATCTACATCGGGCTATATTTATCTGTTTGCTGGAGGTGCAGTCTCCTGAAAAAGTGCTAAACAATCATTTATAGCATCTTCCACCATGGCAACATAATTTATAACATGTTATGAGGCATCCAATCACGGAATATGACTGCAAAATTTTGTCACAGGGCTGCGCATAGTGGATTATGTTAAAAGATCACTTAAGTTATTTTGTGACAATAAGTCAACAGTTTTATATTCCAATAACAACAGGAGCTTAACTAAGTCAAAGCATATCGACATCAAGTTCCTAGTTGTTAAAGAAAGAGTTCATAGTGGATAATTGTCTATAAAGCACATCGGAACAAACTCCATGATTGCGGATCCGCTTACTAAGGGATTGCCACCCAAAACGTTTCATGAGCATTATGGGTGTCATGTCACTTGAAGATATTCAGTTTTAGTGGAAGTTTGTAATTTTAGATGTTTGCATAGACATTTTTTTCAGTTATTTTAGTTTATGGATATTTTGAGGTTATTTTTGCAAAAATAAAGTTTTTTTAGTTTGTTTACACTCTGATATTAGTATAATCTGATCTCCCTAAGGTTTTAAGGAAGGACCAATTGGAAATAGGCATGTTAAGATCACATTATATGAAATTTTCATACTACACATCTATACCATGATTCATGTCATTCAATTGTATCAGTATATGTGACCATTGATGGGTTGAGTTACAATAGATGTAATGAAGACCACTTTGATCCTATGTTGGTGTGATTGATGGACCGGTTTGGTTGCAGATACATTTTAGTAATGATAACAAATTTGAGCCCATTCAGTTATATCTGACAAAGTATAATTATAAGGTTACACATATAGCTCAAGTGGAAGATTGTTGGATTATTAATCCAACGTTAAGCTTATGTGAATAATTATATATTGCAGGCTGTTAAATAAATTTAAGCTCAATTAAAAGTAATCAATTAAGTATTCAGTAATTTGGGCTTTAATGTATCTGATAGAGTGTGAGCCTTTAATGGGTAGAGACTCAAGAAATTATTTTTATTTTTATGATGGACTAAAATAGAAATAAAATTAGGTTATCTATATATATAGTGGTCATGGTTCTCAGATCGCACGAATAGAGACATCCTTTCTGACATCCCATCATCAGAGAGAAAACGCTAAAAGAAACTAAAGGGCTCTCTCTAAAGTGAACGTATTGATCTGGAAGGCTAACCGCTCTACTCTAAAGGGTAATCAATCGATATGGACTCAGGTACGCTTCTGCCTATATATTTAATTTTATCTTGGTGATCCAACATAAATGATTCTATTATTTTGGGTGATGATTTTCATCAAAGCGAATTCCATAAATTCTATTATTTTAGGTGATAGTTTTCACCAAAGAGAATTCCATAAATTCTAACACTTCTATTATAGTGTTGTCCTCCACCTTCTCCATCCTCTGCCTCTCCTCAGCCTTCTTCTACAACCTATGATGAGTGCCACCTCTTTTCTAAAAGCCTGATCCAAGATCTTTTTCCTCCAAACTCACTCCATCCATTGATCACTCTAGTCCTCCAAAACCCCAATTCCAGCCACTCCAATTCATCCAGCATCTGGGGAGAAATCGTGCTCAAACCTGGAGCTTTCGAGTTCCCCGGGTCTCCGCTCTTTGCACTCTGGCATCTTGCAATGCTCTGTAGCTTCCCTTTCCATGGATTTTAGGAGAAAAAAGTTGCTTTCCTTCCTATTAATCTCTTCCCATGTTGTTTGCTTTGACTGATTCAAGAAGTTGTTGAGGACTCTCATATACCATGAATCTCACCAAGCACTGTACATCTAAACCAATTGAATTCTCTTGAATATTGATGGGGAAAGCCTATGTGGTTCAAATCACAGTATCATAAAATTCATGGCCTTTAATTGTCTAATAGTCATTATCCTAATTTTTTTTTAAAAAATGATGCTTGATAATTTTCTCCTTTTTGAAAGAAAATGGCTTAATAACTTATATTGTTACCATTCATTCTGATCGATTGCCATAATAACAGTTGAGGAACAGGACACATGACAACATAAGTAAGACTGAAAAAAGTTTTTACTGTAAAAGCAAAGCTTATCTTTTCATGCCATTAGGACACCAACATTTATTTTTTTTAATTTTATTATTTAATAATAATTTAAAATTTATTCTATGCATAAAATCATCAAAAAAATATAATGGGAAAGTTTCCTACTGAACATTTAATAATTTTTTAATTTTATTGTTTAAAAATTGTCTAAAATTCATTGTCGAGATAAAACCATCCAAAAGAAACATAATAAATACAAAAAATTGGACCATCAATCTACTTATTATTTTCTTTTCCATGCAGAGTTTTCAGAATTATTTACAAAGCCATCGCCTAATTTAGTTTAACATCAAAAGGATTTTAATAATCTCATCCTATTGTGGGATTTTGCTATTAAGATCTAGCTGACTAACATAGATGATAGCTATATGGTGGTGATATAAAATTCTCAACTTTGTTTATATTTTTAAAAAAAATTAATTTTATTTCAAAAAGTAAGAAAATTTCATGCAAATAAAATTCATTGCAAAATAGGTTTCCTTAATAAAAGAAAAGTAATAAAATTACATTACCCATACACATTCTAGGTCTTTAAAAAAAATATTTACTTTTTATATTGTTATGATTTCATCTTTTTTTAATCTACAATTTTGAATCAATTAAGCATTGTTCAAAAATTTAAAATTATATTTTCTTTAATACATGTATTTTATTTGTCCTATCCTTAATTTTTAAAATCTCAAATTTAATAATACAAAATTATAAAAAGAAGTTTAGATTTTCTTATTTAACTTATAAATCACAAAAGCTGATAAGATTTCCATCATAAAAGCAAAGCTTCTCTTTCATGCCATGTGGACATTAACTTTTAATATTTTTAAATTTTATTATTTAACAATAGTTTAAAATTTATTCCATAGATAACCATCCAAAAGAAATACAATTAGAAGGTTTCGACTATCAAAGCAAAGCCTCTCCTTCATATCACGTGTGCAACAACATTTAATATTTTTTTAAAATTTTATTATTTAACGATAGTCTAAATTTATTCCATAGATAAAATTGTTCGAAAGAAATTTAATAAATAAAAAAGATGGAATCATCAATCTACTTATTTTTCTTTTCCATTGTCTAATTTACTTTGACACAAGAGGATTTTAATTATCTCATCTTGTTATGGAATTCCATCCTTGAAAGCTAGCTAATAGCATAGGTGATAAAATTTTGGTGATGATATAAAGTTCTCAAATCTATTTATATTTATTATGCTACATTATGCTAAGAAGCTTCCGTAGTACAAAAATTTATTAGTAACAATATTTGATAATGCCGTTGTGCTATTGTTTCCATGCTACATGTGATCCAAGATAGAATCAATAATGCATTATTGATTATTTTAGATTATTATTATTTTTTATGTATTATTCGATATTTTGTAATAAGATATATATTATTATATATATATATATATGTATATCATATTTTCAACCATTAATCTAAAGTGTTAATGATTGTAATGCTCTAATAGTGCCCATACCAAATTTGAAATTATGATTTGGAAATACTTTTTATCTAATCCATATTTTACTTATCAATTCAAATGTAAGAATACGAACATGATTAAAAAATATTATTCTAAAATTTAAATTTAAAAATAAATTCATATATTTTATTTTATTTTTTATTTTAAAAAATTAAATCATATCATCACCACATGTATTGCATTGCATGGTATATACCTAAATAGAAGCAGAAAGAAATTTCCCTCCATTTCTATTATTAATAAAATTTATCCATTTAAAGCCCTTGGTATTAGCCGCTTGGGATATCATTTTCCATTTGAAGTCCATCTCCTGTGCTACCCTGTTCCCAAATTAAAGAAAGGGTCACCTCTTTCAATTATCGGACGGCATGTATGCATTCGTGCTTCTCTTTGTTTCGTTAGATCGTATTTTTTTTCTCAAATTTTCCTTAAACTTTTTGGTTTAGAGATGCATGTAGAGCATTGTTTCTTGTGTTCATTGTAGAATCTTGGTGAAGGTGACCAAGGATCTTCGTGTGGCTTGATCTATTTTGTAGATCAAGATTGATTTATTTAAAAATTTTAAGATGTGTGTCATCAATGTGATTGCTGACTTAATCTATTTGGATAATGAGAATTTTTCCCATCTAAAAGGGATTCTTTAATGATGTGATTGTTTCTTGCTGATGGTTTAGATTTCTATTTTCAATTAATTTTTTTTTTGAACTTTGTATATGTTAAGTTAATTTGTAAATGGGAAAAGAATATGATAAGCTTTTGTGAATGACAAAGAAAAGGGAAGACAACACCTAAAGAAATGGGGTAAAAACTAAGGCTTTCTTTGTGCATGCATGAATTAGAGTTGCTTCTTTATATATCATCTCAGTTTTAATTTTTCATCATTTTCTGCATTTTGGAATCACAACCATCTCTCTAATGCATTTGATGGTAACAATGTCATGGTCCAGAGTTTGCAATCGTAAGTGGTTTCCATTCACTTCCTACTCAATCCTTGGTTCTGAATCATATCCTGGGTTCTGACAAACGAACCTGGTGACATGTAGTAAAAATCAGCAGTAAAAGCTCCATTTATTTATGTTGGCAGCCATTCATAGCCACAACCAATAGGAGAGGAACCAATTTCCAACTTTCCCAATAAACATATATGGCTCTGTAGAAAAGCCACCATAGATGTGGGTTGGACCCTCTACTCTACTTGGTGGTTATGCAATTCAAATCACAAGAGTCATGGCTAGAATTTAATCTTTTTCATCTTAAAAAATTGAATGGTTTAAATTAATATACCGATGCTCAACTATGCAACCAAGTTTCTTTCACCTACTTTCACTTAATTATATTTAAATATTTATTATTATTTATTATTAATTTTTTAATTATAATATTCTCAATATGTCTTTATTTTAAAAAATTATGGCTTATGAACTCATGGACAAAGGCTGATCAATTTTTTAGATGAAATTTAAAAAAGTTACTTGAATAAAAATTTACGTTTAAGATTTTTTTATTTTTTTTAATGCTTTTAATGATTTTATATTGAATAGCTAAATATTAGATTCAAATTATAAATAGGATTGAACATGGACCCAAATCAAATCTGAATGTTTCAAGCTAGGTCGTGGATGTACTTGACCCTTAATTGGTCTAAATAACTTATTGAGTTTAATATCTTTTCATAGATCTAACTTGACTTAACAATCGGCCATGTTTGATTCTAAAATCAAGAATCGAACACAAAAACTAAGCAGAGTCAAGGTCAAGAATGTTTCTATGAATATTTCTATCAAACCTAACTAATTTGCAGCCTCACAATTGAGCTAAACCAGACTTCTAAACATCCCCACATATGACATCAATATTGTCTGACAGGTTGGTTAGTGACTAACAATTATATTGTAGATGGAATTAACAATTCTATTGATTCCACAATCAATTTATGATAGCTTCAATAGATTTCTTCTCCTAACCCTTTACCTTTGGTTCCATGGTGTTAGGCGGCAAAGAAGGTGAGCAAACTCACCCATGCTTCAAAATCTTGCATTAAATTTTCCCAAAAAGAAAAGCTTCATTGTAAAGCAACCATGCCTTGTTTGTTTAAATTGACATTACTTTGATTAACCAGAGCAAGCGAAGAACATAATGCCCATAGGAGACCAAGCTCCAAAATAACAAGAGAGGAAAAGTTCAAAACTCATAAATTATTTCAATAACTCAAGTAATAAAAGCAATCTTAAATTGAAGAATATATCCAATGATTTCACGCGAAGCTTAGATAATTTTTTTTAAAAAAAAATCTAGCACAACCTTGGGAGTCTTTAGCTATTTTCGTAAGTTGTTTATATTAAAAAATTTTCATATGTGGGCTACTATTAAATTATTGATGATTTTAATTTATAAAACTGATTAAACAAATTTTATCCAATAACATAAGCGAGATGAACCTAATGCTGATATATTTGTAATCCATACAGTTTGAGCTTGAGCGCACTTTTATGAATTGATGTAGTTGATGATTTTTATAAGCCTGAAGCTCAATAGTGATTCATGATGAGAGGACCTATTAGAGTTTTATTATAAATAGCTTAGATCCCCTCTTTTCTCCTTATATAATGTGACCAATTTTTCTCGTAAAAAATATCACATGGAAAAGGAGCAAAAAGAAAAAGATTTAGCCCTAGTATTCCTAATGAGTTCTCAAGGTTGAATGAATAAATTATAGTGCAAACAGATATGATAATAAATTTTGATATTTTATTACTACCTAGTGTTCTAAATTTTTACATATGTGATTTATAAAATTTTTACATGTGGTACGGGAGCATATATTTATAAATTTAGAACTCTATTTTTTTATGGTCTCATGCACATGATTTCATGGATCTTGAATCCTTGCGGTTCCTTGACCCTAAAATAGTTTGATAGAGATTTATTTCTTCCCTAATCTCATGGATTAAGTTGGACAGAGTATGCTTTTCAGTAAATTCCTTGAGTTAACTTTCTTTTAAATTAAAATAAAAAATGGAGAAAATTTAATAGGGGACTGTCTCCAGCTTCTCCTTTTCCCCTGTTTTGGGTGAAATTACACAGCCGAATTAACTCATCTAGATACCTGCTTTGGCCAAACCACTCGACCCACGCTTCTCTTGCGCACCCTTATTTGCTGCCAGGAAGCGACCTCGTCTCGCCGGTTACAGTCACCCACCGACGCGGATTGCCGCATCGCCATTAAAAACACGAACACAGCATCGGATGGGAGGCCAGATCTTTCTCTCTTGCCATTTGCGTCTCCGTCTTTTATATATATATATATATATATATATAATGGGTTGAGAACACCGTCAATGGATCAAAATCAGTCACGGACTACATTTTGGAGTACATGGATGTCAAAGAATGGGCTGACGAGTTGGCTGCAAGTGACCTATAACTCCCAAAAACATCTGATCGAATCTGGACTATATGTTTCAGGTGTTGAGAAATTTGGACCTTCTCTGGAACCAGCCACCAAAGATGCCCGATTGGTTTCTTTGGTTTTATTTTGGCATCTCGGTGAGGTCTCCATCCGAAGTCTTGTCCCTTTGATGCCATCTTATGTCATGTGCACGCTTGTAGGAGTACGCAAGAAGGCCAACCACCACGGAACTTAAAAAAAAAAAAAAAAAAAAGACACGGCCTCGTGTGAACTTGATTCCTCTATGGGTCACTGTTTGGATTTTGGCCATAAATTAGCTTGGATTGTGGAACTGTTTTAGGTCATTAATAAGTTATCATTCACTTTTTTTTTTTTTTTTTCCTCTCTCTCTCTAATTTGATGTCTTAAGTTTCATGCTAATAATGATGGAGAATATTTATTTCAGCTTTTCATGGGCTAAGGGTGAGACCTTGATTTGGGACCTGTCTTAGGTCATGAGCTCATCATGGGCCAAGGCTAATAGGGATCAAGGCTCAATTTAAGGTCATAGCATGGTCATGTCTTGATTTGAAGCACAACCTAGTTTGGTTTAGAGCCCCTATTTTGGTTGTTTCCCTCTGTTTCGATGATTCAGCCTGTGTCTCGTGCTTGCCCATAAACACGGCCTGTTGTAATAGGCTGAGCCATATTTTGTTCTAAACCATTTTTGGGCCTAAGTTTTATGCTTGGTTTAAACTTTAGATGATGTTTTGCCCTGCAGATGGACCTAAGCCATTTTTTGGTTTGGTTATATTCAGCCCATGCCATGGATGAGTTCGAGGCATGTTTTGGGGTTGGGCCTCGGCAATAGTATTGATCTAGGTCAAGGTCCAACTTAGCGTGTGGAGGAGTATGGTCCATTATTTTAAACCATAATTGATGTTGTGATTGTTATGCAATATATATTATGCATAATTATAGGTTTGATTGCTTATTATGCATTATTATTTATTAATTACTTGTTGCATGAAATTTATATGCATATTCCAGAATTTTATTTGATTGCCAATTATCTTGTATTTTGAGAGTTTAAAAGTAGCAGGTATTTTTGCTTGCTTTTAAAGTTTATGATTTAATTTAACTCTCAATTTATAGAATATGTATATATGATGAAACCTTTGTTTGTTAAATTCAAAACATATTGCTCGAATCCAAGTTTTATATTTTGTGACCCAAGGAGATATATACGTATTAAATGTCTCATACGGAGAGGTCACAAGTATACATTCAATTAGGTATGCTTATTATTATTGTGGACAATATTGGACATCTCATTTTAAAAGTATTTTACAGGTTGAATAAAGGTATTTAGCTGCCAAAGAGGCTTACCTATTGAGGCTTGTGAAATTTTATCCATTGATATAAATTGCTACCTAAGTCAACATATTTTGTAATAAACTTGGTATCCAAATCATAGGTCCTTACCTATTTTTTTTTATCATAGGCCAAATATAAAATTTTTGGGTTATTGCCTAAGTTAATATGCTTTTTTGTAATTTCATCAAAGATGATGCGCTCGATACTCAAATCATTGGCCATAATCATCTCCTTTTTGTTGCAAACCAAATATAGGAAGTTTTGGATTATTGCTCCAGTCAACCTGCTATGCAAGTAATGTACTCTTCATGACTATGGCTTGCTATTATTTTAGGATGATAACTAAAAAAATCTCAAACAGACAGCATGACAATTGCTTAATACATAGCTAAATTTAAAGAGCTATCCAAATATGCTCCAATATTAGTAGCTATTTATAGTAAGCTAGAAAATTTGAAAATGGGCTTAGAGGTTATATTAAGTAGCAAGTGACCACCTTTGAGCTAAGCAGTTATAAGGAAATTATCGATAAGCTTTAGTGATCGAGAAGAACATTAATAATGCCCTAGCAAAAAAAGAGAAAAATTTAAATAAAAGGAGATCAGAAGGGAGCACCCTTATTTGCGGGCCTCTTCCCATTTTTTCTTTAAATGCTAACCCAATTTAAGACTAGACCCTAGACCTTGAACCTTGGGTCCAAACCCAAATTTTTCTAATTAATAAAATTTATTTTTTTAATATTAAAATTAGTGCTATCAGTATAGGTCAGTAGTAATTAGAGTCAATCTTAATTCAATGGATCAGGACCTACTTCAAAGTAATGTAAGAATCCCTTACATATTTTTTAGTTGATAGCATCTGCATAAGCGGTTTGACAAATTAATACATCATATCTAATATTCTATGATGTACATGTCCTACATGTCATAGCATGACATCATGGAATTTTTGAATGATTTATGGGTATATGTACATAATCAATATGTTGTCAAATAGCATATTGTATTTGAATGTTTTAATGTGTAACATACATGTTTGATATGATATCGCATGACATAATTCATGTTTTGATAGAAAACTATGGATTTTATAAATTTTCTGCAAGCTCTAATTTCTAAAACATTAATTATCATAATTGAAATTTGATATTCTAAACACGAGCTACTAATCTGTTCTACTTTTCCTTCATGAGAAGTATGGAATGATTTTTAAGGCAGAAGAACAAGAGTGTAATTAATAGAGAAAGAGAGGGCTATGTGGATGTTTCTACAAGGAATGCAGGCCTGTGCCTCTATTTGGATAAGGAGGACACTGCCTCCCCTCGAGTGGTTCGCTATCTTAATATAATATAAAAATTTTACCACCTCAGTTGAGGCGGTTCTTTAGTCAAATGGACTAAGCTACGTGGCCAACCCCTTGTAACAGTGGTAGCAGCAGTAATAATTACGGTGGCAATGATCAATTAAAATAATAATAATAATAATAATAATAATAATAATAATAATGATAATAGTAATGTTAATGATGGAGATAATAATAGTTGTGGCAATGGTAGTGATAGTGATGGCAGAGATGATGATAACAATAACCATGATAGTGAAGATCGCAATGATAATTGTGACAATAATGATCATGATGGTAGTTTCGATGGTGATGTTAAAAGATATAATTCTCTTATTTTTTGAAATAATGAAGGCAAGAAATTTTTACTTTCTTTCTTTATATAAAGAATAAAAATAAAAATAGCATTAAATATACTTTTATCCTAATTATGATAATTTTATTTTTTAAAAATAAGAAATAAGAAATACAAACTATGCCAAACAGACTTTAGCTTGACATGGTTCTCATCAAATTAAATTTAGGTTTGCATCATTTTCATCAATCATGTTGATTGCCGGCTCTTCTTTCAATTTTCATTTGCGACACATGGGGTCTCCCAAGACTAAAGTTGTGGTTAAGGATGTCTACAAGGGAAACATAACGTTACCATTGATATGCAGCTATCATAACTTGACCTAACAAAACTTCAATGAAAACTAGGATTCAACATGTGGGACCAAGAATTGACGAGAAGTGAGAACTTGCTCCTACACCAAAGAAGATAAAAGGGCATGGCTCCATTATACAAAGAAATGATCAAAGATCATGCAATATAAGTCAAATCTCCTCAAAATCTTGATTACAGCTGCTCAAGATCACACCAAGCTCCACTTCTATACACTCCATAGCATCACACTACTGCACGACGTCATCCCATGTGAGAGATTAAGGAGAGTTTAAAGAGCAGAGCATGCGGATATTTATAGGTTATAGGACCTCCCACAAGAAATAGCATTCAAGGGTAACTCTAGAATCTTAAGTTTCAAACAAAATAAAATGGAAATCTAAAAGAAGAAGAATTTGCAAACTAAGCTACATGATAGCTATTAGTAAATTGACAATAAGACTTCTACGGTCAAAAAATTTGGACAAGCGTGAATCTCTTGCTGGTCAAAAAATTTTGGCCCACTGGTAAGATGACCTTTTGACGCCTATAAAGTTGTCCTCAGAATTGATGTCAACTTTCAATTATTGGTATTGTGTTGTGTTCTTGTGCATCTGGTGCAACGTTAGACCTACTTTTACAAAGACAAGCATAATTAAAGCAGATCTTTATCGCAAAATTTCTCTGCATTAGACAATTAGATGTTTTGAAATGCATCAAGATTTCAAAACCAAATATTCAAAATCTAAAAAACAATACAAGATGATGATTCCATCGGTTTGTGGAGGCTTAGTTGGCATTGACCATGCATGATTGTCCATTTTGAATTATTAAAAATTCAATAAAATTAAATTTGGTTATTATGTAGTGCTTAGATCTAGAGATTGTCTAAAGTTTTAACATATCTTTTTTTTTTTTTTTGTTTCAGAGAGTTTGGATGCTAAAGGATAAGCAAAATAGCTTGACTGTACATGGGACCTAAAAGTTGAAAAAAAATGAGGGAAAAATGACAGCTGAGTAAATTAAATAAATAACTGGCATAAAAAGCTCAAATTCATAATGTCTTGCGCACCTGATCTCCAATACAATGTTAATTAATTAGCTGATTCCAAAAATTTAAGCTAATAGGAAAAGGTCAGAAGTAAATATTAGGCTTAAAATCTGAAACTTAAAATACTTATGTTGAGGGCTCTTGCGTCTATTTTCTTCTTCTTAGATTTCTTATTTAATATTCGCTTCTTTGTTTATATTTTTCTTTGAGACCCTAGGCATCTTTAGAATTAGGAAAAGGTAAATTTCACTTTTACATGAAGGAAGCATTGCCTTTTCAATAACTCAAGCACATAGAACCAAGGCATCATGTCAAGCGTTTATATTGCTAATAAACATCAATTATTTAGCATAGACATCTATATATCTATATCTATATCTATATATATATATATATATATAAAGCAATGCCACAATGAATTTAAGCTCGATTCGACTCTAATTGCTTGTGTCTTTCTTTTCTTCAATGAATTTGAGTTCGATTAGACCCCAATCACATGCCACGTGTCTCTCTTTTGTTATCTACAAAGCACCCAGTTATCCAGAAAAGAGTAGGGCCGCTCTTATTTATAGTCCTTCCATCATCATTGTGGCAACATAATATGTCACCAATCTTTTATTATCTTACCATCCTTGCCATCCGTAAAAGGCCTTATCAAGTTTGGCGAGACATTCAATCAGTCTGCTTGCCACGTGTCTATCTTTTCCTCTACAAATTTGAGTCTGATTGGACTTCTATTGCATGCCACGTGTCCCCCTTTTGTTATTTGCAAGGCACCCGATTGCCTAGAAAAGAGTAGGGTGACTTCTATTTATAGTTTGTATATAAAATAGGGAGAACTTCTAGATTATTGAAATAATTAGTATAAAAAAATTATATTAGAGAATTGTTAGCCCTCTTTGTAAAGCTAAATGTTCTGAATATTTCAATATATCAAATTATTTATATTATTTTAAAAAGTAGATGAAATAAAGAATTAATTGAATAATCAAGAAAAAAAAAGTAAAAAAATAGCTTTCAACTATATAAAAGATCTAATTATTATACCAAAAGGAAAAAAAGATTTACCGAAATTGACAATGAATGCTTCAAAAAAAGCTATTCATGTATAAAAAACTTTCTTATCTTTTTAATAGGGGCAAATTGAAGTCCAACCTTTCGATGGATTAGAGTTTAATGCTTAGCCCCTATTGACAAGCCCTCTAACACATGATCCATCATACCAATTTTTTTTTAATTTCTGATTTTTTTTGTTGCATGTAATGAGATGATAACTATGTGCAGAGACATAGATATCTTCTTACTACACATAGTTATCCTTTTATTGCACATAGTTATTTCTTACTATCCAAGTTTATCTTCACATTGTATATAGTTATCTTTTTATTATATACAATAAACATAAATGTGCACATAGTTATTGTGCACATAGTTATTGTGCAGTGAGAATGATTGAAAATTAAAGAAATTTGGTATTGTGTATCAGGTATTCAATGGTCGGTCAATAGAAGCTAAACATTGAAATTTGGTCCAATGAAGGGCCGGACATCAATTTGCTATTTTAGTAAAGATTTTGAGCCTCCACTTCTCACGTGAATTCTTATCTTTGAACCTAGCCGACAATCCTTAGGCTCCTTAACCCTTTGTGACCAAGGAGCCCCTCTCTCCTTCTCTACTCGCCCCTCTCCTCTCTTCTATCTTTCATCCTTTCTCTCTCCTCATCTTTCTCTGTCTCCTTTCTTTCTTATATTGGCATCCTAAGAAGCTGCTTAGCGAGTCCTTATCCTTTTCCCATCTCTTTTTTCTCCTCTCTTTCCACTCTTACACTATCTTACCCTTATCCTTCAACCCTTCTCTATTGCACTCTTTCTTCTCTGTAATCTTTCTCTCTCCTTTTCCTCCACCTCTCTTTTGCTTTTTTTTACTCTTGTGATATCTTGGTTCTACTCCCTCATACCTTAATTTCGTCTTTTTAGCTCTACTTTTATTCATCCTTTTTTATCTCCATCTCCATCCATTGTGATATAATTTTAGCTCCTACCTCCCCACCTTGGCCTTTCCTTCACAACTTGGATGTGAGTTTCCTTTTTGTTTTATCCTTTATAGGAGGGAGGTCCATTATGATAAGAGTTTCTCATACTATAAGTGTTTGATGGTTCATAGAAATAAGTACATAATGACAATAATGATAATGGCTTCAGCCATCACAAGTGCCATCATAATTAAACCATAAATGTTCTATGGTAAGAAGATATTCACTCCATACTTCTTTTCAGACTTGTCCCACATGGGACCTGTTTACGGACGATTTTATGTGATATAGATAAGCTCCTGCAATCTCATAAGTCCTTAGAAGGGAAGGAATCCCATTTTTTCATAGGACATATTCTTCAAAAATAAATATTTACTTTCTTAAACAAGGAGCAAAGCCTTCACCGTGAAGAGCAAGTGCCTGACTTTTTTGTTTCTTTCTAGCTCCATTGCTCATGGCAGTGGTGCACATGTTGATGTAGAGTTGCCCCATCATAGTGATGCTTTGGGCTTTCTGATTGAAGGTCTTTCTTGATTGTAGATATTGGTATTTGGCTGTCAATGGCTATTGAGATGCTAGGTTCAATATGGTTTGATTTTGAATTTTGAATTTAAATGGTTTGAATCAATTTTGCTTTGAGATCTTAGGTTTTTGGAGGAAATAAAGTTTGGCTTATTTTACAAGTTGTTTTGAGTTGAGGGGTGATATTTAGTTATGTCTTGGAGTTTGATGTATTTAAGCTATGTGAGTTTTCTTTTTTTTTAAAAAAAAAATAAAGTGCTACATGTATCTTTGTACTTTTCTCTTTGTAGTCTCAATAAAGCAGGTGGAACCTTGTTTCTTTGAAGTACTCAACCAGCAGACATACTTTGGAGGCAAAAAGGAAAAAACAAAAAGAAAAGAGACATTCAAATCGCAAAGATATACACCTTAAACTAAATGTTCATTGCTGTTGTGGTCGTTGATAGCATCAAGTAATGCAAACTTTTGGTTCCAGGTACTAATTTTTGGTCTAATTTTTGATTTGTTTTCCTTTTCTAATAATATCCCATTAATATTGTCATCCCATCCCTGGTGGTCAACTTCCATCATAAGTCTCTAAATACACTTAGCGCACTCAAAAGTCACCAGTTATTTAGAATATTTTTTCCGTCCCCTTTCATGGAGCTCGAGCTTATGTTTGGATATCCAAACAGTCTTATGAGATTGAGAAGGAAAATTAGAGTGATTGATGAAAATTGATGAAGCATAATGCTTCCCAGGTCTTCATTTCTCTTGTGAGCGCAGCGTTTATTTGAAACTATAACTTGTAGTATCCTCAAATTCTTGCGATTAAACGCTCAAGTGGGTTCAAACGATCCATCAGACCTCTTCATCCTTCTACACCATGTTTTCACATCCTCTCCTGGCTTCGGAGGTATCAGAGAAATAAGATTGTCTATCAATCATAAAAAAATAAAGATACTTCAATAAAAAATAAATTAAGGGAAGATGACTTATATGATATATACATATGCAACATTGATTTACATATGTTTCTTTGTAAAAGAGTAACTTGATACATATAAAAAAAAAGAGAGGTAGAGATAAAGATGAAGGTAGATCGAAAATCATATGAAAGAAAGTAATAAAGAAAGGCTCGAAATTTTTATATCTTATGACTCAAAATATAATTGAACAAAGAAAAAGAATTTATGTAACCGATTCTAACTAGTTTGAAATTAAGACTTTATTGTTGTTGCTGTTGTAATTATTGTTATACCATCTAAAAAAGACCTTAAGAATAACCTAGTTTTAGATCCTGAATTGAGTTTTACCCTGAAAGCTTTATCTCTCTTTACTTTTACTTTTTTTTTTATTATCCTTTTTGAACGAAGCATCCTGGTTCATTTAGTGCCTCTTTCTTTCTTCTTCTTTTCTTTTCTTTTCTTTTCTTTTTCTTTTTTCTTTTCTTTTTTTTTTTTTTTTTTTTTTTTTTTTTTTTTTTTTTTTTTGCTTTTGCCTTTTTGGACGAAGCATCTGTTGTCCATTTGGTGTCTCTTTCTTTTTGAGAAGAAAGAAGGCACCCCCCAGGGTCCAGAAAGAAACGATACCAACACATAAATCCAACAAGAGGCTCTCAGCCCTTTTGTTTTCAAATCCCATCAGGATGTAACAAGTGCTGGTTAGAAAGGGTAAAAATTTTCTACTGGCTACGGCTTAGAATATCTGGTGGTCTAGCCAATCCAAATGTCTTCCATGTGGACGAAAAGTGGCCTCTCTTTTTTCGAAGAAAGAAGCGAGCCCCAGGGTCAAAGAAAGAGGCAATCCCAACACATAAATCCAAGAACAGGCCCTCCTCAACTCTGTTGTTTTCAATCCCATCAGAATACAAGAAGTGCAAATTAGAAATGGTAAAAATCTTCTATTGGCTAAGGCTTAGAATGTCTGGTGATCCTAGACATCCTAAACCCCTACCATATGGCCAAAAATTATTGGCTCATTAATTAGGTATCACCTGTTGATGAGTATTTCCAGCAAATCATGGGACTTTGAAGTATCACAACTCTTACTGTTTGCTGCCACCATTATAGTGATCATCATACCCACTATGGACAATTAAATACAAATCCTATATTTATTATTCCATTTGAACCTATAGCCTCATCTGAAGAATCCAAGAGATGGGTGTTAACAAAGATGCCCCAATTTGAGAGCAACTTGCCTTTTCCAAGACCACAGCCTAGCTTTTTCCTCGGACCCACCAGTGCCCACCACTGTCCTCTCTTTCTTTTGGGCAAAGGGATTGGCCCTGCATGCGGGAAGCAATATTATTAATGGTCTCTACCAGTATGCTTGCAATGCAATGCTTCAACCGCATCGAAAAAGAAAACTTGATGCCTATCTCTTTTCCTTTCCCTTTCTTAGGCCCTATATCTGATTCCCAACTATATAAACTCATGCCTTGGAAGTGTCACACCGGCTTCTTTCTTTCCTTTGTCGAGCTACGCTTTGCTTCCAACGAGTCCTTGGACGCCATGACTGCTCGTCGTGGCCAAGCCATGCCCCTCCCTTCCTCCCTCCTCGAGCTCTTTCGAAGGGCTATCTTGCTTCTTCTTGATGAGTTTGGTGATTTCATGCTGTGACTTCACACTGTCAATGGTTGTCAATACGAGGGGAATCGAGCTCAGTGGTCCGATGGGTTTCTTCATTTTTCTTAAGCAGTGTCACTGTAATTTTCATCACCTCTTTGCCATCATTTATTATGTTAAATGTTTGTGATTCTTGTTAGCAGTCTTTTGTTGTTGGTGAAAAGAAGTTCAGATGCATGATTTGTAAGATAGAATTGGTTTAGAAATTATATGAGTGTGCTAAATCTCCAATCTGCGCTTGAAAGTTACCTTTCATTCTTTCTTCAGTCTGAGCGCTTGTATTACTTGTACATGGATCTTGGTGACCTTGAAGACATGAGATTGTAATCAGACTATGAATATATGGTACTGCTTGATTTGATTCTATTCGAATAGACTGGATTATGATTGTAAATTTGTAAGGATATGATATGGTTTTGGTTAATGATCTTTGCAAGTTAATTGTAATTGAATCAACCAAGGACAACTTACATGTCAGAATTGGTTCCTGAATGACTGTGCCGAGACTCAGAACTACTCCAAGAAAATGGCCTGTGAAACAATACTGCAAAATCTAGACAGATTTTGTGGTGCATGGCCTGCCTTTTGGCTGAGCTTAATCTTTGTGTTATAATATACAAAAACTCATAATATTATCCTCTGGAAATGCAGTATCTTGCCTTAGCATTCTGCGTAGAAGAGTCAATGTAGATAAATGGGAAAGTGAGAAAATATACAATTTTTTTTTTTCATTGTGCTACCGTTTCAAAGGACTGGGCTACGATTACATTAATTTGGAGGGACAAGAAAGAAATAAGGTAGATAGGAATCTGTGTGTGTGAAAACGTCAGCAAGCTTATGATAAGACAAAAAGTTATCTCAACGTGAAGTTTTGCGCCAACAATAAAGTCTTGAACAAAATGATAATCCCCCTTGACGTGTTAAGGCCAAGCATGAAGAATTAGGTTGGCTGTCATGTGTCATGCTACTGTTTTGAAAATGAGGCATCAGTGGTGTATGAATGGGCACCAAAAGGTCTCAAAATAAATGGGGTTAGACTCATCACCTTTCCCTGGTGAGAAATGGACAAGAAGAAAGAGGCAACTGAGGGCAGAAATCTGAGGGATTCTGTGATTCTGTGAAACCATTGATTTCTGTGGCTTATATTTTGGGATGATGCATTCAAGCTAGAAGGTGATTTACATTATCCTAAAAATTAGGGATAATGATTCCGAAATCATCTCCTGATTGCCTACCTTTTATTTCCCCAATCTCTCCTCTCCTCACATGTTTCCATCCGGGCCACCTTATCAGCCAAATGACCATGCTGGCATCTAAATAGGGCCAACCTTATGGAGATAATGATAGATCTTTGTAGCTTTGAATTGAAGCTAGAAGCTGTTTTGGTTTTTTGTGACACAAAGATAATATTTAGGTCCCAAATATTATAAAATCTGGTTGGAAGTGGTTCACTTGTGGAACTAGCCTAATTTGCCTCAAAATTAGCTGAATCTATAAAATGAATGAGCTCAAAAAGCCTAAAACGAACTTCAAGAGTGAATTTGAGATGACAATATATGCATTTGACCATCTAAAGACAATCCATAGTTGGAGGATGCATGAATTGAAACACTTTGTTGACCAAGTAAATGGAGCAATATTGAGATAAAATAGAGAACTCATAGTGTGATATTAAAGGGAAATTTGAAAGAATAAAACTGACATTCAATTATAGCCTAGAAGTACAAGGGTTAGGTGCCGTTTAAAAGACTAGGTAAAGAGCACATGGAACTTTGAAAATAGTTTTGCATTATAATGACCAAAAAAAATAAGGAAGTTCCTCCAATTGTTCAAGGTTCCTTCATATAAAATTTTCTGAACTCTCTAGTGAAGCTTTGTTTGATATATGTAGAGAGAATAATGACTCCAACAACCGACCAACTTAGCATAGGTGATCTTATGTCCTTAAATGAAGATTAGGAGATGTTTGTGCATTGTTGGAAATTATGTTGAATTCGCTTTTTATTATTTTTTAATATTTCTATTTATCATAAATGATGTAGGCAAGTCAACACGAAGAAAATAACTATTAGTATAGCATCAACTTCTTAAAAGTCTTCGATTATGCATCTCTAATCTCTTTGAGGAATGCTTAAGATTCAAAGTCTCGTGATGATTACCTCTCATAGAATCCTAGTCTCACGTTATGGTAAGCAAGAAATTACTACATAAGAAGATGAAAGAGGCTTCAAGATTTGTTATTAACTTATTGATGAATACTTTATGTTAAAAGATTACAAGTTGATAAATTTTCCAAGGTCTCGTCAGATACAAACTTACTAAAAAAAAAATCTTAAGAAATAATATTAAATTAATATCTAAAAATAAATATCTAACTTCTAATTAGCTTCTAACTAATGTAATAGAAGGAATACACATAAAAATTTAACAAAAATAAAAGAAAATTCATCCTTTCTATCATAGGACCCAAAAGAAAAATAGAATTTTTGTAATTTTTTTTGAAAGTTTGTCAATATCGATACATGTTTGATAAATTTCTTATGACTTCATCATCCGATCTTTATTTTACATGGCTAAAGATACATTGAATAGATAACTCAATGTCAGATGCCATGCAAGTAGATTTTCTTAACAATTATAATTATATTAGTACTAATGGAGTTTCCATTTAAACTACTGCACTTTGAATTACTTTTTCTAAATTGACTAGAGAGGTTAAAAATAAACTTCAAAATTTAAACTCACCGGGCATCAATGAATTATATACTATCTTATATCTTTTTTTTTGAAAAAGTGCACATCAGTTTGATGGTCTTTTAAAGTATGTTCCCTTCCACCATTTTGACTTGGTATGAATCTTTAAGAATTATTCTTCAAATTTGTTCAAATATAACTTTTAATGTTATCATGCCTTCTTTTTGATTAACGGTCCTCTATCAATTGAACTTCCTTGATGTATTCCCTTTTTGAACATTTGAATCTTTGATTTAGATAGTTAGTAGATATGGAGATCCATAATCATATTACTAAAGCTATTAATCATGGCATTGTAAATAGAGGCGTAAAGGATACTCAAATATTCAATAACCAAACCAATTAATTTATAATAATTAGCTATGGATCTGAATTAAGTTTTAGTTAATTTATCATATTGAATTTGGATTTGATATATAGGTCCAATATCTTACTGGATAAAACTTAGATTTAGCTATATTTGAACATGAAAACTTGATATCTCAAATATAAAAAACAAGTCATATATATAATGTATACCAATGTAGGCATGCAAAAAAAATTGGCCACATCATGCTCTCAAATACTAAGTTTTTCTCATGCATGCTCTCTTTAACTTTTGTTTCTTCTATTTTAGTTTTAAAATTCTGACCAACATTTATATTTGATTATATAAATAGAAATTTAATTCTATTTCAAAAGTACTAGAATTTTCTCAAAACTAATCATATACTTTCCAAATTATGCATCTTTTATATAGCAATTTATAACTCTTTTTAGTTTTGAAAATGTTAATCTTTAGTTAGTTGGCCCATTAAAATCATGTGCTAGATTGAATTGCAAATAAACTTGAATCTAAACTCAATTATGCTTATTAATCGAGTTTGAAAGCATGTTAAGAGCTTACTCATTTTGATGGTACCCAACTTGAACATGAATTTAACTTACTTATAGCCCTAAACATAAGGATCTCAACTCGAAAGTAATATTAAAGGGTACTATAAAACCATAAAGGATCTTGAATCAATAGCATATATTTTTAACATAAAAACATAGATTTTTAGATTTTCCACTCAAAAATTTGATTGCCAAATTTTCACTTTCTTGATCTTGAAGAATAAATTTCTCACAAGTTAAGTATTATTAAGGAAAAGAACTTAAACAAATCTTGTATTTCCTATAGAGACAGGGAGAAGAAGATCAAATATTTATTAATTCATCATTGCGTATCAAGTGATATAAGAGAAACATTTTGAAGAGCTTTAAAGATAAGAGGGATAAGGGCTACCTTTAAGTAGCTTTGGACGATGTATATGAAGATTGAAGAGGATTATTGCAACAAACATGAAGGAAACTAGGAATTAGATTTTCTAAGTCATGTGGGACATTTAGCAAGAACATAATGCTAGGTATTTTCTAACAAATTAGATATTCAATAATAGATAATTTGATGGGTGAAATTGATGACTAATGGTTTAGAAGTGTTAATGCTAAATAGGTGGATATATAATTAGATTACTATTAAAGATAATCTAATGATGCGTTGATGCATTTCTTTTTGGTTGTTTGTCATTGTGGAGGTGAGCTACTCTTTGTACTACTTTTATAATTAATTCTCTCCATAAGCCATATTAATCTTTCCCTCCTTCCTTTTTTTTTAAAAAAAAAGAAAGAAAAATGGTAAATTTTCTATATAAAAAGCTATGTTGTGTTTATGACTACGCAATCTAACATGGCACTTCCATAGCAAGGAAAAAATAGACCAACCTCCCTGCTACCTTTTGATTGTACCGATCCTCTCATGCAATGCCAAAGAACATAATGACAAGTTGAGTAGTTTTCCAAAACATCATTTTTCTATATTAATCGTCATTTTATGCATATTTATACCAATGCATGTTCCAACTTGATGAATTTAAAATTTAAAATTAAAGATCAACACAATCATAATTTAATCAAGAATCCAATCATCTTATGTGGAGATTTGACTTGGCCTCTTAGATGATCCGATCATGGTCAAGGGTAGTGAAGTAATTTGATGTTAGAATAGGAGACAGAGGTTTGGATTGCTCCTTCATTTCATAATCTTTATGAAATAAACCACCCTATCCTTTATTAAAGCTCCTCTCTCTAGCCCTTTTTAAAGAAAGAGGTTCTAAGACTTTTGAGAAAGTATTTTGATGTTAGAATAAGAGACTGAGGTTTGGATCCCTGATTTATAACATTTCATAATTATAATGAAATGGGCTAGCCTGTCCTTCATTAAAGCTTCTCTCTCTAGCCCTTTCTAAAGAAAAAGGCTTTGAGATTTTTAAAAGAGAGTAATGAGAAGAGTTTCATTACTTCTTTTTGTTTAGACTCTTAGACATTGCATTACCATTGGAGAATCCCTTTTCTTCTCTCTCTCCTTCCTACCCTCCCTCTTCCATATCTCTTCTTCTTTTTGGGTAGGTAGAGCCCAATTGCCTAATTTTAAGGGCAATATCATTGCTGTCAAGATAGAGTAAAATGCCAACAGGTTGAAGCTAGATAAGACTTATGAGAGCCCATGCTAATAAGCGTTTAGTTTCAGATCGGATATGTACTTGAAAAATCCTAGATACTTATATAGAGGTACTTATATAGGATCAAGAAACCTAAATAATATCTTTTGGCTAGTTCTGTGGAATAAGATCCTGGGTTGCGACAAATGATATCAAAGAAGACATAGTCCATGGCCCATATAGATTAAAAGAGGTGATTGAATTCAATTAGATTTGGACATAGATTGAAACATGGAGCCTTAGCCTAGGGAGGATGCTAAGCTTAGATAGAAAGAGCATGTGAGAACCCATGTTGGTGAGTGTTTAGTTTTACATCAATTATGTACTGAATCCTAGGTATATGTGAAGGATCAAGGAGCCCAAATAATATCTTCTAGATATAGAGCAACTGGACACTATTAGTAAAACTATGCTAAGCATTGAGTCTCCTTCTTGAGAGTGGACCGATGGTTAAGAGGTCTATATTAGTGATGTAGCCAAGAGGGTATAATGGAGAAGATCTACATAGCATTGAATGATGTCTGACGACATGGCAAAGTAGCTAGAGGTCAATGCTATAAGATTAAGGAGGCTTATGACTAGATGCTAGCAACAAATTCAGATTGGATGCTTGTGATGGAGTTAAAGGTTGGAGCTGAGATTTGAGAGGTGATGTATATGGAGCACAGGATTGACATCACTGGCTATTGCCATAATGAATTGGATCTCTAAGATCAAAGACAAGATCGACACCTCGTGGTGCTAAGGGAGAAGCGGAGAAGGTAGTGTCTCTTCAAGTGGAAAGAAGCTAGAGTCAGAGGGGTTGAGTGGGATTGGGTGCTTGGTGACCACAAAGCCCACATGGTCCAATTTTTGGGTGGTTGATGGTCTTGAGAAGTAAGCTAGTCATAGCCAAGCATTGAAGTTGATTTGGATTAAGTTTTACCTACTATGAGTGGTTGACTTGTCTAGTGGGTTGGTTTCTGGTAGGCTCTCCTCTTCCTCTCTCACCTCTCTCTTGGCTCTCTATGTATTTGCTAAAAAACACCCAGTGAATCTACAAATAACCAATTGAGCACACATATGTATATGCACTAGAAAGTACATTTTATATTAACTGTTTGACTAAGAAATAATGATTCAAAATCAACGATAAATTATCCACATTTAAAAAATTAAATCACTGAATATAATGTACATTATGAAAAATACTTAAAAATAAAATTCATACATTTTGGCAATCTCTTACCTAATCATCAAATACGTAACAATGGATAGTTTTCATAGTATGATACTATTTTTTACTATGTTCTAATCATCAAAACTTAGTAAATTTAAGTCTAATCATATTTTAAGATGTGTAGTATATAGTAAATTTTTCATACTAGCATAGCTTAAGCATTTGTTTTTGTATTAATTTGATGCATAGATTAAAGACTACTAAAATACAAGAATTTTGATATCTAGACTTTTTTTAATATAAATTATATACAATAATTTAGATCTTCAATTTGGATTATTTATTATTGATCTTATAATCATTTGCTTCTTTTTACCTCGAGTGTTTGTAAATTGCAAGGCTAATTCTATATATATAAAGATTAGGAGAGGCTTGTCGGGTCTTGTATGCATTGTTGACCGGTTCCATATAAGTTTAAGCTTTTAAGATGAATTAGTTACTTAACATGCTAACAAAGCTTAATACACGCGTACATGAGGATGAGGGGGTGTGTAGAGCCTCATATATATATATATATATATATTTGACCCATTCCCTTTCAACTTAAGTTTTTAGAGGAAAGTGCTTATTTAATTAGACTAAGCCTCACCTTTCTATCTTATACCCATCCCACTTGTTAAAAGCTGATTCCAACCGGAATAAAAATTTTGCCTTCTCGGCTAAGTGGCAAAAGATGACACTATTTTGTCATTTTTTAAAAAAGAAAATAACTATTGCCAATTCTATAATTATAGGACTTGTATTCAATTAGCTATCATTTCCTACCAAAGTGATGTATCTCACGAAAACCATGTTTATTGCACGTAAAATCTTGCTTTTGTTTCCTTAAAAAATAAAATATTATTGATTGAATTGCTAATGTGTCAATTTAAATGAGTCGATCAAAGAATAAGTCAAGTCTAGGGATAAGATTCACCCCAATACGAGAGCTTTTGTAATTTTTTATAGAACAAGAAATGCAAAAGTAATAGTTACAATAAGGATGGTAAGTTAGTAAAAGCTTACGGGTAAAAAAAAAAAAACTAATAAAATTGATTAAGATAGAAAAAATAATCGAATATAGATGAGTTTCTATAAAGTAGATCGAATGATTCACCACACCAGAGAATTAGGATACAAATAGTTTATGGACATTTCGATAGAAACTTGATGCAAATGTAAGATAGTTGTATAAAGATATTGAAAATGTATTTTCTCATAGCATCATTTCTATTTTTTTATCATTTTTTTTATCATTTTTATCGTTATATGTTGGTAGTGCCGTAAATAAAGAGAACTCTAAGAGTATAAGGGGATGGTATAAGAATTTAAAGGCATTTAAATGGGACTGAAATTAGGACTTAGTTTATAAAAAATTAATTTAAAAAAGCATTTTAGCTAAACTTTTCTTTTATGCATAACAACCACAGGATAACCATTAATAAATGACTACTTCAAGAACAATCATCCATGTCAAGAATAGATGGATCATGAAATTAAATCGATGGGGAATATGGTTGGCCTAATCCGAGCTAATCCAAACCACGTTGCAAAGAGATCCATTTCACGCGCGCTTGAAGTGCAAGAAAACGCTCATCTAGCCCACCTTTGGTGGCGGACAAGGTGGAAGTACGGGCCACCTCCAGGTAGCACGCTAGAGGAAGCTTTATCCATTCCACAAGTGGTAGTGGGGACAAGAAGGACCAGCTCTTCTTTCCCCACTGCCATCTCACTGTTGCCACTTGGCTTTTCACTTGCAATTAGCTGGCAGTTCACCTTCAAAAGGAAATTGGTAGGTGGCAATGCTGTCCTAAAACGTAGAGAAGGTGCAGTCATTTAGGCACCACTTCCACGCCAAATTATGATTTATTCAAGGTTGTTGACTGACAAAAAAGACAGCCTTGGTCTACGCAACAAAAATTTATTGAATCTTGTCGTCATAATATATATATATATATATATATATATATATATATATGAATTACGTAGGCCTTGCATTGTGGCAGAGTGCGGGAAAGAGAGAAGGATGAATAGGAACAAGAAACCTTCACGCATATTGGAAGCACGACCAATCAATATAATAAATAAATAAATACCTCTTCTTCTTCATCAGAAATTATTTTTTTATCTTAAAAAAATTAATTAAAAATTATTATTTAATTTTAAATATTATTTAAATATTTAAAATTTTTTAATCGCATGGTTGATATGAAACTAAATGTGTATCAGCATAAACTTTTATATATTTATTATTAAAAAATTTAAGCTTTTATCAACAAAGAGTTTGAATTATAAATTCAATCAATTTAATTACAATCATAACACTATTATTGGCTCATAAGTCTAAAAGAATTTATTTATAATGTCTTTTAATTCATCTGAAACATAAGTTAAATTTATTTTAATACTATTTATAATAAATTATGATTTTATTTAATTAAAAAATATTATTTAAATTTATTGATGCACTTAATATAAGACTAAATGTTCATTAGTATGAATTTTTATCCTAACCGAGCGATTGATCATGCTTTTGGATTGCCTTTAAACATTGAAGCTTGGCTTTTTTTTCCCTACTGACATCCACCCTACCCATTAGGTGTCGAGGAAATAAGAATTAGTGTTGAGGCTCACACGGATGCTAGCATCATTCTCGTCCCAGACTCGAACGACTCGAAAGACGAGAAACCTTAACCTCTTCTTAATTCCTCTCTCTATGCCAAAAAAAAAAAAAAAAAAAAAAAAAAAGAGCATTCCATATATGTTGTCATTTGCTACTCCACACTAATTAAAGAGACCACTAGCCATTCCTCCATCGTGGTTTACAGAGATTGTTATGAAGCATTAATCATCCAAACATCTACTTTGATTGGCATAACCCTCTCCCATAAGTGGTTTGGATCAGGCATGGGACTCCATTATGGAGAAATCTGGACAAGTTCTTCACTGGTAGGACTCCACTCAAGGATGGTATTTTTCTGTTTCCTACTTATTTTTTAAGAGGGGAGGGGATGGATGAACGCCCAGCTGTATTATAATTATCTCTGTCCAGGTTTTCAGAAATCTCCCACTCAAGAACCAAGCTTCGAACCTCACCAGTTCAGTCCTAGAAGTGAAGGTGAGGTAGCTGTAAAATTAATATTAATTCGGTCTGATATAATTAGATTGGTTTGATTTTAAGTGCTAATAAGGTTAGTTTTAGATCCAAAACTCTAAAATAAATCCTCTTCAAGTTGGTATGATGGTAGAATTTTTTTTTAAAAAAAGAATAAAGTGCTTCCAATAATCGAATCATGATCATTTAAATCTTATGAGTTATCTACTATCTCTATTAAAAGATCATAGGTATTAAATTACTTAACAAATATTTTACATATCATTTTTATTAAATACAAGTGTTATAAAAATTTAGTAACTAAATGTCATATATGTGACGAACAAACAAAAAAAAAAAAAAATTTATCTATAATTAATTTGAAATTGAACCAATCTAACGAAGCCGGTTCTAGGTCTTCTAAGGTAGAGTCAGTTAAGCTTTCAATCCAAAATTTTATATTTGATCTTGATTAGGTTAATTCTAGATTCGTTTGACCCAACTTAACTCATGCCCAGCCCACCCCTTATTATTGAGAAGAAGGGGGTAAGGGTAGGATAGCAAAAAAAAGCTATGTCAGGTCTGCTGGTTCGTCAACGTTCAAAGCATACAGGAATTTTAAATTTCAACATTCCAGTCAGGCTTCCAAGGTATATAGCAAATAACACCAGGAAGGAGCCTCACAGTGGCTACTGCCCACACATTTGTCAAGGCAGAACCTTCCATCAAGCACCCCTTGATCAACAATATATTTTAAAGAATTCAAGTCAAGCTGGGCTCGGCCCAAGGTCCACTCATTCATCAAACCGGCCTATTTTCCAGGCATAGCCTGGCCTGCCAGGTCTCAAACAAATTTGTCCCCGCCTCCCTAAAAGACTGCAGACCTGAGGCCATGAGCTTTTTCGTTCCTCCCACAGAATTAAGCTGGGGGTTGCTGCGTTGATACGGGCACGTCCAACGAGACTGCCCAGGTATCCAGTTCGAAACCCAGCCTCGATTGTCCTTTGAAAAAGTACGTGTACGCCATTGAAATCAAAATACCAAGCTGCCATTCCTTGGCACTGACCTTATTATTAGTGCATCGTTGTATCGTTATATTCAAGATGCCATCTTGAATTAGCTTTTGACCCGGTCCCCAGATCAGCCTCAGTCTTGCCTCCTTTCAACATTTTATATGCGATGCGGGCAGCCGACGCGAATCGGGAATCCTTCAGGATCCCTCGTCAAGCAGCCGCTTTTCTGCCGCCCGCGAGGACCGGGACCATACCCCAAGGGAAGCGTGCATGTGCTACGTATGGGCTTCTAAAACATGGGGCATCGCTGATCTCGCGGGGCGATCACCAGCTCATCACGTCTATTTAAAAATATTGTAATTTAATTACATAGTGAAAGACAAAGTTACACTTGTACCAGGAACTACATGTAAATTAACGTACAACTAAATTAAACCAAATTAACCGCGCTGATCAATCTACAAAAAGTCTACTCATGGTTTCAACAAACGAGAATAATTATATTTAATATTATGATATCATAACATTATCATATCATTATAATAATATAATAGCATATTATTTTATTTTATATTTATTTTATATTATATTTATTATATTTAAATATTATTATAATATATGATGATATATAACAACAAAAAAAAAATCTTAATTTCAAACTAGTTGAAGTTGGCTATATGATTCCTTTTTCTCCATTCAGCTCTTTTCTAAGTCAATATATTATAATATAAATATAATAATTATAATATAATATAATGTAATGTAATATTGCATGAAAATGTTGTTACAATTATACTATAATCATATAGTATAAAATAAGATAATATGACAATACAATATTATTATACAATGCTATGATTTATTATACTAATATAATATTATTATATTATATTTATTATGTTTTAATTTTATAATATTACTATAATAATATATCATAATATCATTATATTATACTATCAAAATAATGATATTCAACTTTCTAATAATATATTATAATTAATAATAAAATATTAAATTATAATAATATTTATAATAATATAATTATCAATGTAGAGATGGAACTCCTTTGAATGAGCATTCAACAAATATTATTGTATATTACAATTTTAGTGTGTATTTATATATATATATATATATATATATATATATGAGTTAATGAAAAAGCCAAATATGTAAATATTGTAATATTGTCGATACCTATCTCCTTGAAAGAACAACTAGAGTGGCTTATGAAAATTGCCTAAATAGCTTAGAACCAAGTATTACATTGAATGATATTTTATTTAAGTCTTAGTAGTAGAAAAAAAAGGGCATGTTCATATATTAGGGCTGAACCCCACTCTTAAAGAATTTCAAGATAGTGACCCTTATAGTTGATTTGATTGCAAAAGAAAAACCTCAGAGATTGAAAAAAAAAAAAAAATTGTTGACTTGAGAGAGAAGATTGATTCTTTGCATTCTCTTGTTGCTGAATTGATAATGAGACTAGAAATTGTTGAGAAAAGGAACCATGATAAGCATATACCTATTGGGACATGGGCATGTGAGCCAATTAATGAAACACATGCAAGTATTTCCCTGGTATTGCATGCTGTTATTGGCATTCTTAAAGCTCACTTTTTGATAAAAGTTTGTCATTGATGTTATGTTCATGATGCCGCTAGCCTTGATGAAGCGTTGCCTCGATAAGAGACATAACAATCATCATCCAGGCACATGCCTACCTCTAAATTAGGTAACAATTAACTTAAATTTGCTTATACATGTTAAATAAATAATCAACTCCTATATAATATTGTTCCAAATTTGATTCTATTTTTTAATTCAAAATTTAAAATGTAATATAAAAGAAACTGCAGGGACAATGAAGAAGTAGACAAAAGGGCTACTCAATCAACAAAACAAAACAATTCTCTAGGTGTAAGTTTTTTCTTATTATTTTAAGCATCATCTTTATTGTGAATTTAATATATTAAAATAAACATTTCAATTCTAGGATGGATGTGAGGTGTATTCACCAAGTTTCAAGAGCCTGACACAGTACGGACAACTATTACAATAGCCATGTTGTGCCTAACACAAGCTTCTCTGGTGGTTATGTGAGTTGCCCCCTTGAGGCCCATGAGTCGTGTTGACACGATGGCCCACCATAGGTTGGCACAAGAACAGCTTGCGAGCTAACACTACCCATGGCCCATATATGAACACGATCGGCACTAATAGACTAGGTCACAACCTGGCCCATTAGGTACGCTATGCCTAGCATATGAGCCGATAAGCCATATCGGCTAAGCTGGCATGTCTGGGCCCAATAGGATTTTTTTCAAAATACCCCCTTTAAAAAATAAGGCCAAAAACAACTAGTTTAGAGGCTATTTTTATCCAATTCCCAACGTACTCCTTTTCAACTACCATAAATGGCTAGCTTTCAAGGATATTTTGGTTTTTTTGATCAATAAGTCTTATTTATCCTTCTCAACGACCATAAATAGCCAGTTTTTAAGGTTATTTTAATCATTTGGAAGTCTTCCAACCCTATAAATAGGCTACCATCCTTCTTCCTCATCTTACACCAATTCACAAGTTCTCTAAAGCTCTCTTAAGCCCCTCTTATCTTCCTACAAACCCTCCTAATCCTCTTAAGCTGTCTTAATTTCTTTCTAATTTCTAGTTAGCTATCCTAATGTCTCTATTCTCTACTCTTACTCTCTATTCTCTACAATCGATAGTGTCTTATGTTAGTAGCTTTCGCCCACTCTATGCCCAAGAGTTTGAGTTTAGTGTCAATATGGTGGAGCATGGAGCACACTAATTACAAACTAAACCCAATATCTCCGAATCCACTACTACCATCAATGCCACATCAACCACTAGTTCCAATTGTCTAAGAATAAATCCAGAACCTCTGAAAGTTGGCTATACTTTGACATTGAAAAAATCACCAGCAAAGGTCTTCGTGTAATCTATAAAGTTTACAGAAAATATAATAACTGCAATACTTTCAGAAAAGCCGATCACTTGGCCCGAGCTATGTGAGACAAAAGACAAAGTTGAAGATTGCCTCAGAATGGCTAAAAGACGAAGAAGAAAACCGAGTAAGAAGAGCAATAAGATGATACGATCATGATGACAAACCAATTGCCTACCCATATACAAAGGTATGTATATAATTTATTTTAATTAAATAATATTTAAAAAATAGATAAGCTGATATGCATATCAATACATGGCCGGCATGCGGGCTAGTACAGCTCAGCATGGCCCACCCCAAGTTGTGTTGGGCTAACCACCCCACCTCCCCTCCCTCATGCTGGGGTGGGCCATACCAGCATGGCCTGTTATAGGTGCTGTGTCGGGCCAGCACAACATGTCGGCCCATGGGCTAGCTCCTATAGCGGGTCGGGCCATGTCGGTAGCCCGTTTGATACTTCTAACTACATTATAGGTTGAGTGGTTTTAGGACTAGAGCTTTAGGAAGTATTAATTATAGTTTCAATGGAGCATGAATGGTCGTTATAGAACAACCGGAGATGTGGCCAGTACAAGAGTTGCTTAGCCTTTAACTTATGTTTTTATGGTTTTTACATTTTAAATTATTTATAATAATCAGTAACCTTATAATATAACTTATACTTATTTCTCTTATATTTCACAGCTGATTTCCAAACAGAGAGAAATGGTATCAATTAAAGGGATGATATTAAGGATCTTTTTTAGGCCAACATTACTTTGCACTTGTAATTAAACTTTTTTTTTTTTTTTTTAAGGTTCAATCTATGGTTAGAGACCTAAAATTTTATCATGGGATTATAATACAAGACGTGATGACTGCTTGACTTGAATTCTATTAAAGAATTCTCAATTAAAAGAAATCAAAACTTTATGCAAATGAACTAGAGTTTTTTTTTTTTTGACGAGTTTGGTTGTGGAATATTGTCCATTATATCATAAAATATTAAATGCACCTACTATTATGACAAGTGATCAAATATATCATAATTTTACCTTATAATATCTTCAAGTTCAAATATAGCCTAGCCTTTTATTGGCCATCAAAATCAACACTATATACTATACATCTAGTAAAATTTTAGGAAGCATTCATAAAAGTGTCGCTAAATAATGAATTTGTGATAATTAGAGGTTGTCATTGCAATATTTGTTGAAAGTCACATTTTAAGGCATAAATTATTATAACAAGAATCCAATGGCATTTAATGATTATACATAAAGGATTACTATGAAAAAAATGAGAGTCTCTATCTAAATAATCATGAAGGGATAAGATTTCTTATTTAATTATAAAGGAATAACTATGAATCGGTCAAAGAGACTTAGTGGACTTTTATAATAGAGTACTAGATTACCATCTGTGGCCTACGATTTCCATACCTATGATTTGGAGTCTCTTGGAGTATGAAAAATTTATAAGTGACTCTAATGACCATCTCTTGGAATATGGAAAGCTTATGAGTTTGAAATATAGAAAGCTTATGAGTGACTCTGATAGCCATCTTGCTAGGCGAAAAAAATATGTTCGTAATACAAATCAAAAAAAGTATTCCGCTTATTTTATTCAAATCAAAAAAAGGTATTTCGCTTATTTTATTCAAATCAAGAAAAGGTATTCTGCTTGCCATGTTTTCTTCTATCTTTAACATGCAATGGTATCAACTCATACTTGTTATTCGCTTTTATGTTGTGTTGTACCTTATATAGTATATTATAATGATAGGTTCATGTATGCAATGTTGTGAACATTAATGATAGATCAATTCGCATTAGGTTCTAAAGATTGACTGTCACATCAAATTTTAATTCAAACCTAATATATTTTTTCTAAAATTTTAAGGCTGATTTTGATTTAATTTATTAAATTATTAAGTAATAAAATTGATATCATTAGAAGGTAGACCGTGGGATTTTTTCTAAAAAGAAAGAGATACAAGTTATTAAAACTTGTGGATAGAGAAACCAGGGAGAAGATGAAACCGGCCGCACCCAGCGCGATTGATCGCGCCCCACGTGCCCGCGCGTGCTGGGCCGCGCACCGCACAATCGGCCACGCCCCCGCATGCTCACACGTGCTTGGTCGCGCACCGCGCGTGATTGGCCGCACCTCGCGTGCTGCAGGATGGATCTCGTCCGCAAAGTGGACTTGTGCACCTGCACGCCTATGCTCCCGCGTGGCAGGCCGTGCTCAGCTGCGTGCCTGCATACTGGGCCGTAAGCTGAGGGCTGGGCCCATGCTGTGCGCTGGGCTTCCAGGCCAGCTGGGTCCCGTCGGAATGCTAGGCTAAGCACGCACGCAAGACAATCAGCTCGTTTGTGCCAAAAATGTTGGACGGTTGTGTGCGTCGAGCAGCACTTGAGCGGGAGGCTATTTTACTTAATGGGTAACAATACAAAAGTTTCATAAAAGTAAATTTAAACCTAAAATTAAATCATACATTACATCATTACATAATCACAAGTATTAGTAATTTTAATAATATGATTATTTTCTTATGGTATAAATATTTATTTGATGATAATTACAAATTTGTACATTTTTTGGTACATAAAGTATTAATTTGTAATTTTGGACCTAAATCTTGCTTTCTTAGAAGGTGAGTATGGAAATTTTCATTCGATTGATCAAGGTATATTAAAAAATAGGATTAGACATTAGTGCATATGTATGGTTATTTTATAAATTATTTTAAAATTATTTTATGAGAAAAATAATGAGTAGTATCTCAATTATTTTTATTACTTCATGATGATCATGTGGATTATGGGTATTTTATTCTTGATTAGTTAGACATATTATATCGCTCTACATATTAGGAGATGATAATTAGCTAAATGTGAAATTTTTTCATCTTAATATGTAAGAAAAAATTTTATGGTCTTATTGGATTAGAATAAAATATAAAATATATATGCCTAATTTAATATTTGCACAATAAATGCAGTGAAATGGCCTCTAAAAACTCAATTGTCTATCTGTTAAAACTAAAAAGCTTGATGGAAAGCATTATGACATATAGTATATAAAAAATACAGTGCATCCTTAATGAGAAGGATGTACCTGAAACCCTAACCAACAATATAAATCCACCAATGAAAGGGCAAATGGCATAGCACCATCATGACCAAAAAGCTTATCAAAATTGGTGCAAGAAGTATAGGAGTGCATGCTTTACTATGTTGAGCTGCATACAAGATAACCTAATCGGAGAGTTTGAGAATTTTCAAACCACCAAAAAAATATGAGAATAGCTTAAGTTGAAATATGAAAGCACGACAATAACTAGGTTGCGAGCCCTAAACTTAAAATTCAACCAGTATATGCTAGACCTAAAACATTCTATGGTGGAGCACCTTAGGGTGATGTCTTTAATGATTAGAGAATTGAAGGCTACTTGTAATGATCTCATAAATGAGTAATAAGTTCAAGCTGTTATTAGGTCATTTCCTGAATCCTCTTGGGACTAAAGCAAAATTAGTACTGACACACAATGAGAGAATTAAAACCTTTAGGGATATTGCACGCCATCTCGAGCTTGAAGTAGAGTAAAGAGATGCAAATCACAGTATAGCACTAGTTGCTCAAGCTGGATAACGCAAAGAAAATATGCCTAGGCACAAGGGATAACAAAAGAGAGTTAGTCATGGAAAAGCAGGAATTCTAGCACCTAAGGATGGTAAAGTAGCCAAGCATCGTAAGGGCAAGCGTGAGAAAAAAAACTTGAATAAGGTTAAGTGCTACAATTGCTAGAACCTAGTCACTTCACTCATGATTGCACTAAGCCAAAGAACGTAAACTCGTATCCTATTTCTCTCCCTACTTATGTTTGTTCATATGTATTTGCTTCTCATCTTCTCTCATTGGATTGTAAATACAAGTGTAACAAAACATGCGGCATGAGATTAAGTAGGATATGTGGATTATTGTTGAATACCAGCAGGCAGCCACCATGTCACTGTGGGCAATGGCACACAAGAAGAGGTGCTTGGCATTGTCACTTATCAACTGAAGATGCATATGGGGCATGACCTATTGTTGCATGATATTCTTTATGCATCTAATATTCGATGTAATCTACTTTCAGTTGTAGCACTTTTAAAGTTAGGTTTTTCTTTCCATCTTAAGCGACTCGATTATATATTGGGTAGGAACTTTTTTGGCTATGGTCATTTAAATAATATTTTTTTTATAATGGATTTGGTTTTAGATTCAAATGATTATTCTGCTTTTTTAGTTAAATCTCCTTTGAATGTTGTGTCTGATTCTATTAAATGGCATGCAAGATTGAGCCATAGAGGACAAAAGAGAATAGCTAGATTAGCTAAAGAAAGCCTGTTGAGATCTCTTATTAAAGTCAGCCTACCTATGTGTGAACCATGCTTAGCAAAAAAACCTGCAGAAAACTTTTTGGAAAGGCTACCAGAGCATATCAGCCATTAGAATTAATCTATTCAAACATATGCAGACCTATGATTATGAAAGCACATCATGGCACCTCTTATTTCTTTACTTTTATAAATGATTATTCACGGTATAGTTTAGTGTATATGTTATCTCACCGATCAGAAGCCTTGGATTATTTCAAATACTTTTTAATTGAAGTTGAGAATCAAAAGGAAAAGAGCATAAAGATTCTTCGCGCGAATAGAGGTCGAGAGTATTTATCTGATCAATTCAAGGAATTATATAAGGAAAATAGGATATGCAGGCAATTAACAATTTCTGGTACTCTATAACAAAATAGTATTATAAAGAGGAGAAATCATACATTTTTGAATATGGTTAGATCAATTATAGTGTAGGCCAACCTTCCAATATGCTTTTGGAGGGATGTACTTTTGACTGTTACCTATATTCTTAATCATGTACCTTCTAAGTCAGTTCTTACTGCTCTATATAAATTATAGAATGGCAAAAAGCCTGATTTGGAAGGAGGCTTATACCTATAGGGATCAGCAGGATATGTTCACAATCCTTCTCATAAATATAAAAAATTGGGTCCTAGAGCATGTAAGTATATCTTTATAAGATATCTGAATCACTCTAAGGGCTATGTGATGCATGGAATGACCGAGCTAGAGTCTTGTGATGTGGATTTCCTAAAGAAGGATTTTCTAACTATTGGTGAAGCTAAAAGGGAACTTAGACTATATTAGTTACAAGAATCTTGGGGAGACACATCTTTATCTTAAGATCTTAATAATGAACGACGTCTTCATCCAATGATTTATAGAGATAGTTGGAATGATCCTATGTCTAGCGAGAGTGTTCCAATTAGTGGGAGTGTACGATTAGAAGATTCTTAAGATTTGTAGCCTCATAGAAGCAAACGAGGAACAATTCTCCATCATCAATTTGAGATTGAAGGGGAATCCTTCTTCTATGCTCCATTGGATGCCGATAAGCTAGCTTTTTATGAAGAAGTTATTAATTCACATGCTTATAAGAAATGGATGGATGCTATAAGAGATGAGATAAGTTCAATGGCTAAGAATAATATATGGGAGTTAATTGA
Source organism: Metroxylon sagu (assembly GCA_017589505.3). Classification (NCBI taxonomy): domain Eukaryota; kingdom Viridiplantae; phylum Streptophyta; class Magnoliopsida; order Arecales; family Arecaceae; genus Metroxylon; species Metroxylon sagu. The sequence goes on from JACVBY030000630.1 coordinate 114,941, forward strand.
CTTTCTACCTAGGTGCAAGATCATTGAAAACAAGTAGGTTTTGAAAATTAAATGCAAAGTAGATGGTCCGATTGATAAGTATAAGACACGGTAAAAAGATGTACTTAAAAAGAGAGTATAGACTCTGAAAGACATTCTCCCCAGTGGTGCGATTAGCCTCTATTCGCCTACTTCTGGCTATTGTTGCACATTTGGAGTTAAAGTTATTCTAAATGGATGAAAAGACAACATTTCTCAATATAAAACTAGATGAGGAGATCTATATCAATCAATCAGTGGGTTTCATGACCAAAAGACAGGAGTACAAAATATGTCGCTTAAAATATTCTATTTATGACCTAAAACAATTTAGGCAATGGTACCATCGTTTCCATCAAGCTATCACTTTAATAGGCTTTACGATGATCGAGGAAGATCATTGTGTGTATGTCAAAAGGATTGAAAAAAGAGTTCTTATTCTTCACTATTTGTGAATGACATTCTTTTAGCCGAAAATTATATGAAGTTAATCATTACCACTTACAATGGTTATCCTTCACATTTGAGATGAAAGATATGAGTCAAGTAGATTATGTATTAGGAGGTAAGATCTATAAAGGTCGCTCTAAAAAGCTCTAAGTTTATTTCAAGAGACTTACGTAAGGAGAATTTTAGAACATTTTTGAATGCATAATGCGAAGCTTGTTGATGCTTTAATGGAAAAGGATCGTATTCTTAGTACTGAATAATGTCCAAAATTAGAAGAAGAGAAAAAGAAGATAACCAAAGTTTTTTATGCTAGTACGGTTTGGAATCTAATGTACTCAATGATATGTACCCAACCTAATATTTGTTTTGCTATTAGAATGGTTAATAGATATCAAAGCAATCCTGGTACTTCTCATTGGCAAGCAATTAAGAGAATCTTTTGATATTTACGAGGTAGAGAACCTGGTCCTATTGTATCATTATGATGATCTGAGGTTAACCATATATAGTGATGTTGATGAATTAGCTGATAGAAATGAGTGCAAAGAGCATGAAGGTATTGAATGATGGCTTTGAACAGATGAGGTTGAAGATTTTTAGAAAGATTATCGATTCAATCGATAATCAAGAAAGAACATAAAAACTATCAAGGACCATTTTGCCAATTCGGATGGTTTGGACAAGATTTAGGAGCAAAATTTATTATGTCTAAATTCTATTCATGCGTCAATATTCTAGAAGATATAGCTTCCATATGTAGTGTCTATTTAGAATACTTATATTATTAAATTGAATAACTTTATGAGATCTATAATATGATGACCTATGATAAGGCCTAACACCCTTCGGATGATCTCTTTTGGAGGTCATTTGGGCCTTTGAAATGCCTACTCAAACTAATTATTATTTTTGATAACTATTACATGATCATACCTTCTAATTCGAAAAGAATTGAGTGAGAAATTATATGTTGAAGTTAAAATTTAGCTCTAGAAAGGTTTAAATTTTACTGTGATTCATTTCACTCGTTACAACTATTTTAAGTAAGACATAGCATCCAAGTAAAAGAAGAATCCAATCTGGGATTTGTGAAGACCGATCTCACTAATACATCCAAGTAAAAGAAGAATTAATGAAAGAATAGGGAACTTAGAATCCAACTTTTGAAAATTCTCTTGGACAGATTGAAGGAATTGCATTTTTCTCTTTAATCATATCATTCTACACCATCAATGGTAATCATATTGTTGTACACAATTCATTAACACTACAATTGAAGTCATTGACACGTAATTTGGTGTATAAATTATTGATTGAAGACTTTTTGCACAATTTCTTTCAACGACAAGAATTATATAGGCATACGAATGGGCAAATTACCCTACCTGTGCTGGATATCCATGAATGCTAGCGTAGAAACATTCACAATGCACGTTGACTTGGCTTGTAATAAAAGTTCAAATTAAATCAAATAATAAAGAATGATGTATTAGTGCCGGTTAGCTAGTGTACCGCTGTAACGCCTCAAGCCCACTGTTGGCCCAATTAACTTCTAGCGGGGCGAAACCACGTGGGCCAAACTCGAGTGGAAGTTAATTTGGGGTATCACAATCTCCCCATCATAATGGGGTGAACAATTCCCCCACCTTATAATGCGACGTCATCCTCGTCGTACGCCACAAGCTAGCCAAAATCTACTCCGAGTCGGATCACCAACTTTCACATATTCGGATCGGCTCTGTACCATTTGTAACATCTCAAGCCCACCCGCTGGCTCAATTAACTTCTAGTGGGTCAAAACCATGTGGTCTAAAAACTAGAGTGGAAGTTAACAGGTAGTAAGTAGACTTGAGTTATAAGTACATAGCACATTTCTCTCCCATTCAATATGAGACTAAATTTGGGGTATCACAACCGCTGGTCCTTCCATGTAATTTTGAACTTAATATTGTCTTTCTAATTTAATTTTGACACTCATCGTCCCGAGATTCCATATCAGTGCAATTTTAACGCTGTGGCTCGATATAAACTTGCCAATGCCAGGAGTCATAACACGCCGATCCTGACTATTGTTACGGGCCATATTGACACAACCCATAGATTTATGACCCAACCAACTGATTGAGTTAAACTGTGTCAATTCATGTGCTAACCGTATTAATTTTTTAAAATATTTTTAATTTAAAAAGAAATTTTCATGAACCATGACACTATAGGAATATTAGAATCACACATGCAAAATTTTTAAAACACCAATATAGTAATAAATTAAATTAATTATCATACCTTATTTCGTTAAGTTTGTTTTATGCAATTGATTTGAAATAGTATTTATGAGAAATATATTGACTTAAATCTTGCTCTTCTTGCTCGTCGTTCAAGCAATGTTCTTCATAAGAAAAACTGATTGCAATATGAGAAGGAAAGAAAAGACATGATTTATGAAATTTATTGAGTTTTATATCCACACAAATCGCTAATCAAATCATCAAATAAAGATGTACTTAAGTTTAAAATTATATAAATCATAAGTATATTAATACTGAGTTGATCTTATTTGTATTATTTGATCAAATTTATTTAGTTAATTTTATAAAATTAAAATTATTAAAAAGTTAATGATAGTATACATATGAAAAATTATTAACACGCTTTGCATGGACGATCGCGCTAGCAGGGCTCACGGCACGGGCCAGGTCACGAGCGGCACAACGCATTACCTCTTGAACTTTGCCTGCGCCAATTCCTCAACCTTGCCTGAGATCTTAACGCAGCAACCAACTGGGTGCAGCACCACGTTTTTTTAGGGGAATGGGCTCAGCCTGGGACCCTCATGAATCCTCGCCCACCAGCTTTGTCTCGTACCTGAACCCAACAACCAGTGGAGTGCCGCAGTGCTTTTATTTTCTTCTGTCCTTTTTTTTAAGAAGTCTTGGTCAGGGTTTCCAGACACTTCCCATCTAGTCACCACAAGGCTTTCTGACAAGAGCTAGCAAAAAAATCCAACCTCTATGAACACCAGGCCTCATCAGTGGAGGCGGCTTTTGGGCCACCACGTCCAAAAGTCCCCACAAGGCCGAAAAGTTGATGATGGAAAGAACGAAAGGTGAGTCAGCTCTTTGTCACGTTCCAGCAATCCCCCGCCTTGAAACCTTCAGCTCTGCCAACTTGACCATGCCGTCCTTCATCCCTTCCATGTGCGCCTGCCCTGCCATCCCCAATATAAAATCACTAAAAATTAGAAAAAAAAAAAAAATAGTTTAGAAAATTAAAACTATAAATTAATAAAAAATAAAAAAGATAATATTATTAACTCATTTGTCTATTTTAGATAGATATGAAGAATAGAAAATAGTAAAAACAGCACCACTTGCAACAAATATATACATCTGCAAAGGTTTGCTAATAGACTCATGACTAATTTGTGTGTGAGTTATCCAAATATGTGAATAATTTGACAATATCTGATAAGTTTCTTCTTGACCTCATCTATATAATCAAAAAATAAAGAAATTATTGGTATGTTCGAATTGAATGACTCTTGACCAATTTGTTTGCCATATATTATTCAAAAAATTATTTGGTCAAAGAAAATCTAAAAAATAAAAATTTTAATTACTAGGTAATACTGTTACTATCATCAGACTGTATTTTTTTTAAAAAAAAAAAAAATTCTAGTACACTGACTACCAGCAATTAGATCCATTGGCTTGAAACATGAATGGCTCTTCCTGCGTCTAAAGCTAGTTATGTTATGGTGTAAAGAGTTCCTGTATTTTTATAAAGATGCAAGACATGGAGGTGCGTCTTTTTCATAATATTAATGAAGATTGGTTGCATAAGTTTAAATTAAAAATTAGATGATGGTGATTGTGGTGGTTCCTTTTATGTCTGCATTTTTTTTCTTTTGGAGTTGAGGCGGCTTCTTTATCCAAACATACTTTCGTTTCAAAATATAAAGAACTGGAGATAGCCATCAGAGGCATTTTTCCCCGTCACATGTTTGATTTGATGTCAAAGAGGCCGGACCATCCTTCTTCTAATGGCATCTCTTTTGTCCTTTAAACTTTCCAGGCCATTTATTTGTATGTGATGACGTCGATGTGCCTAATTAAATATGCTTTTGAAAATACTTTTTCTAATGCCATCTTCTTTGCCGCTGAAACATTGTACACCATTCATTTGCCTTTGGGAACGTAGATATTCTTACTTTAATTTGGCTTCATAGTCGGAGGCTGCATGGACAATTGGATGAGCAAGTGCTACCTTGCTTCTCAAGAATCTTTTCCAATATCTATTGTTCATGCCAGACATATGAATAATTATGCGACAATAATAATCTTTTATATGATATAGTGAAATATCTTTTTGGCAGGCTTGTCAAGACCTCGACAAGTTGGAATTTTGAATATCCTTTCTTTTATATATATATATATATATCTGTTAGATTTGCTGACCTGCCAAACCTCACCCAAGGAACATGAAAAGCCATAAAAACAAGCCAATATGTATTAGCATAAAGACTTGTTCTTCTAGAATTTTAAATCCTCATGCCATGCCTACCCTACTCATTCCAAAAAAAAGTCGAAACCTAGAGAATGCATGTAGACAGCTACATCATCAATAAAGGATTAGTTGTTGTTCAATTACTGGCCAAGAGATCCCAACAATCACTTAAATGTACTCCAATAGCTTATCCAAACAAAACCAAAATCATGGTGGAGAGCTGATTGGATGAAATGTTGGACCAATTTGCAAGAGCTCAGGATCAGTCTTCTCATAGATTATCATCAAATTTAAATCCATCCAAGCAATTAGTAGAAAATCAAGTTTAAGATGCAGAAGGAACTTCATGAATGGCTTTATGGTGCCATTTATTCTCTTCAATGCCTTGGCCCTATTCATGCAAATTATGAACTAGCTACTTCAACCTTTTATTGAAAGATTTGTGGATTTATATTTTGATATATTAATGTTCAAGTAATTCCTGAGAGTATAAGAGCACTTGAGACAGGTGCTTGATGAAGAAGTTATATCCTATCTTGATCTTTTTCGAATATGCCATGCTCAAAAATGACATCCAAGTTGTTGAGGAGAGAAGACCAGAGTCATGCCTATCACTATAGCTCCATGGATCAAAGTGAGCATAGATGGTGTGATTGTTATGGTTTGACTACATGAGATTTTTAAGACTATCGATCTGCATATATTTAGAGAGGTAGTTTGACTACAAAAAAATTTTAAGTCTATCATTTTAGATTGTGTATTCAAATTTATCGGTCATTTGATGAGAGGATATTACGGTAAAAATTGGGAACAATATTATAACTTGCCAATGTCCACCGTCTCAAATGAATGGATAAATTAAGGTGGTCAATAAATAAAAACTTAGGAATTTACTTGGATGCTTATGCAAAACTGGCTAACATTTGGTACTTAGCTCTTCTTTAAGCAAAAATTGCTTGTGATAACTTGTGCAACCATTCTACAAGCCAAAGTTCGTTTGAGATCATGTATGAAAGACACCAAAAATGTTCTCAATCTGGTGTCACTACCAAATTCTCAATAAGCTAATTCTGATATAAAAAACTTAGTGGATTATATCAAAAGAATTCATTCTAATTTTAAAAGCAGTTAGAAAAGTTTAACACCAAATATAAAGTAACTACTGATGCACATCGCTACGCTCAAGTTTTTAAAGAGAGTGATCTTATAATGGTCTACCTTCAAAAGGAGAGATTTTCTATCAAAACCTACATAGCCTTGCAAAACATTATTCAAAGTTAACAACAATGCCTATCATCTAGAGATTCTTAGGAGATATGGTACCACTCATATTTTAAATATTGTAGGGCATTTTGACTTTTATAGAGATGAGGATAAAGAGCTAACACTAGCTATAATAGTAACTGCACCAAAAGATCCAATTGAATAGATACTCAAAAAATGATCCCTCAACATTTGAAACACATCCATATTTAATACCCGATTAAATAGAGAAGCAATCTAGTTATCATGGATTCTTAGAGCTCAAAAGCTGAGTTGAAGCTCTATCTTGCTTTATTGGAGAAAAACAATGCTTTCAACTCAAGCACAAGTTTTGCCCAATCCAAAAGAAATGGTGCATGTTATGGATCTAATTAATATATACTTAAGCCAATATATATCAAAGCTAACCAAAGGAACAAAAAAGGTCTACATTGCACTCAAGTCTAAATCATTTCTAAAAAATGGATACATATTAGGAAATAATTGAATAAATCTATTTAATAAAATTGGTATTAATAAGATTTAGATAGATATAGAAGCATCCATGTCAAGATGATTGAAAGATCCTATCCAATCGAACGACTTCAAGATGAGTCAGAGATCTTATCTAACCTATATCAAGTTAAGTCAAAGATCTCATCAAAAAGTACATCATAGGAAATACTCTTATTTTCTCTTATTTGGAAGAAATAAGTGTGGACACATTTGTGGGAGGTTCAAAGGATATTATGGTCATAAATATCGGTGTTTAGCTACTATAAAGACCATGAATTGATTAAAATTTTTAATTCTATTCGTGATTGTTATGTAAAAGATCTTTTTACTTCTTTCTTCCATCTCAGTACTTCATTGCTAGGAAGATCTTCTTCCTCAAAAAGAAAGATTGCAATATGTACTAATATATTTACAAGACACAAACACCAATATAGAGGCTCTCAAGAGATCCATATTTTTTTTTTTATGCATCCTTCTTGGGAATTAAAGGGAAACTTATGAGATTATATGATATATTTCATAATAAACATGAGATTCCTTGAATGTGATATCATATTATGTCAAATTAGTAGTAACTTGAAATGGACATAGTTAAAGTTCGATCTATTCGAACTAAGATATAGTTTAATTTTGTTATTCTATATTAAAAAAAAATCAAATCATGCATTTGCAATGGTTATAGAATATAGATTTCTTAGTTTATTGATGCATTCAGAATTATATTAGGTATTTTGGACATTTATGCATCAAGGCTCCTAGAACTTTATAAATATTTTTTTTTCTTTTTTTTTTTCAGTTTTTCCTCTTTGATTTGAGAACATCAAGCTTTTATTAGACATGCGTGCAGCCTCAGGATTAAAATTGTCATTTAGAATGGAAGACATGGTAAAACCCGTCCCATTTGCAATTTTAGATCACTGGAAGAATCTTGGAAAATAAAAGTAATATTATCACTAGGCCATCTAAGTGCTTCTATCCAGAGCTTTTTAGTAATTTTAAATGAGATTTGCATGAAAAAAAAAAAAACATTAATTGGTTTTGTAAAAAAAAAAAATTGGATTTATTTCTTGCGGAACAATGCAAGAAAACATGTGAATGATTTTTTTTTTTTTAAGAACAATTCAAAAAACAGACGCATAAAATACGGTTGATCCCTTGATTTTTTTATCAAGAGAACAGGAAAGGAACGAAAAGTGAGAGGTAGACTTTGAGGTATACTTAAAAAGAGAAAAAGATGCCACTTCCCAATGGAGCTATTAAGACCGACCTCTGCCCGGTGACCAGGAGCTAACAAGATCACCCCCTCCGAGCGTCTCTCCTTCCTCTGTGATTCTTTTACTTGGCTCCCGGATATTAATACCGAGCTGTCATGGACGTAGAAGAGCTCTCTGGTCTCAGGCTACACTCAGGGTGGCATCGATCCTCTTCAGCTATGAACTCCTCAGGTTTATTACTCCACACACCAACCCCCCTTCCCTCTGGGGCTCTCTCTCACCTTGGAGATGGGTTCTTTCTATCATTTAGATGAATTTTTGTCATATTTATCTCTTAACTGATTGTGCCTGTGGGTTTAGTTTACGCAGTAATCTATTGAGTTTTATTTTATTCGTTATTTCATTGGTTTGTTTCTTTATGCCATTTCATATATGGTTGTTTTATTTCAAGTTTCTTTGGGCTTCTTATGGCTGACTTTTCGGATCTTTGTCTAATATCTCCGATTAAACTTTCTATTCTGATGATTATATTCTTCAATTCTTCTGTCATGTCCTTGGTTGAACTCGATCATGCTTTTTAAAATTCCAGATGTTATTTTTCCTCAATTAGAAGTACTGACAAAGCCATTTTTCTGGTGGATTAGTTGATTGTTGACCAAAAATTGGTCAGATTGTTGTCGGTTGACTAATATATACTAATTCTCAAAAAAAAAAAAAAAAAAAAAAAAAAAGCCATCATATGTAATGATGAATATATAAATAAGCATAATATTGGTTGTGTTATGGCAGCTAGATTTCTTCTGATGTTAGTGCATTTGTCCCTCGCTTTTTTGTTTTCTTTCCTTTGGATAATATATTTCCTTTTAGGAGACGGGATTGATGGTTTTGAAACAGGAGTTACTTCCAGTTTGGTTTGTAACTTAAGGTTGGAGACTGATATTATATTTCATTTCTTTAGGAGAAGACAACATATTAGCAACTTCATTTTTGTTGCCTATTTACCCATTATAGAAACTTGAATTATGAGTCAAAGCAATGATATTAGAATATGGGGCTTGTATACTTAATGCTTTCTATGCTTGAACAACATGGGCTAGAACAGATGATTTCTTCATGCATACTGTTGTAAAATATGGAGATTAATACATGAAAGTCAGAGCAAAAGAAATTGATGTACCTTATGGTGTATGCACAATCGATCTGTTATAATGTTCACAAAGATCCATGCATTTTTGAAAATGTAAAATGGGTAAAATACGAAAAGAACGGAGAAAATCCTTTTTGCTAATTCACATTTAAGTGTCCTAGTGAAATTCCATCTCTGAGAAAAAAAAAATGATACTCAATTAGTAGGCCAACCGGGCTTGGATCCGGTGCTTGGCATTTCATGCTTGAAAAGAAAAAGAAAGAAAGAAAGAAAGAAAAAGGTTATCATCGTGGAATGATTTGCTGTAGCTTCACAGAAGTTGCAAAACCATAACTTTCAGATGTATTAGAGCTGCATAATGGCTATTTATTGGACTGTTGTCATGTCCTTTCACCACTCTGATACATAATGCTAGAGAGTTGTAAACTCTAACAGAGGCACGTCTTTGGATTTTACAGGAAGAGAGGATGATACCTGGGAATATTTTCCATGCCCCTTCTGCTATGTTGAGGTCAATGTTCCTTCTCTCTCTAGCCATTTACAGGAGGAGCACTGCTTTGACTTGAACAATACGGTATGAGAATGTTAATGCATATCTGATATCTGTATTTTTTTTTATTTTATTTAAGGAATAACTTTGTTCTTTTCTTGCAATGGAATATTTGTTTTCTACTAGAACCTATTAAGAAAAGCATTCAGATGAACGGTATCTCTAACTCAACAACCTGTCATTGGCTGAAATGGCCAGTCATTTGGATGGCAGAGTTCTACACCATACAGTTTTGGCATATTCAAGAATTAAGAAAGGATATTCAGTTTGGGTTTAGAAGGTTATGATCTTTTCAATTTATTGAATAAAAGTTAATATTCTCTTTAAATCAAATTTTTGTTCTTTTGACAATTTTAACAAGGATTATCTGTTCTCAGGTTGCCAACCCTTATTAATGGCTGATAATTCAAGTTGAATAGTAGATAACTTGAGTTGTTTATCACCCAGCATCATTGTTTACATGTGATGAATTGAAAAAAATTAAATGGAGAAAACCATATTCTGCTATGTGAATATAACGCATATTGCAAAATCTTTCACAGATTAGGGAATAGAAATTTCCAGAAGCAATTTTTTTTCTTCTAACAGTGTTTTTCTGTTATTTACATAATGGTTGAATGGCATTACTTTGTTGTTTTGAGCATAAAGCTATCAAGGGCTAACCACTACTTGAGACCTGTCAGAGTCGGAGATCTGCATATCTCACCACATACATTTTGCTAGTCACTTAGAAATATGCAAATGTTATTGAGAGGGATGTAAGATCATTAAGGACATGTATGGAGGAGCAATCAAAAGTTACAAGTAGCAGTGGCAAGATCAAGTGAGTTTTCAGTTGTATCAGGGCTGTGCTAAGGTCTCCCTTCACTTGTAATTCGCTTATAGATATAGATACATGCATAGATAGGTGATTGTTACGCAACTTCAAATGTGCCTCTGTCAGTAGATATGTAACACTTAGGACACCTCCCCTCCCCTCCTTAAAAAAAAAAAAAAAAAGAGCTAACCAATAGGTATTATTTAGCTTCCTTGCTCTTGATAAGCGTCCAAAATCTATTTAGTGCATGACTGATATATGACTAAATACATGCCAGCACGGGTTCTCACATGCTCCTCTCATTTTAAGCTTTGGAGTCCTCACCAAGCTAAGGATCCAATTCATAATCCAATTAAATTCAATCACAAACACCATGATCAATTCATGATCATCCTTAAAAGAGTCTTTTATAGTGTTTCTTAGTCTGTATGAGCCATAATTAAGTTTATTTAAATACTATTTGTAACAATATATAGGATTTCACTCAAAAAGGCTAACTGAATTGTACTTTTTGAGTTTCTTGGCCCTGTATAAAATCTCGCTAGATAACTATATAATGTATAAGCGCATACATGTCAGAAACATGCACACACATTTATTATACAAAATTGCAAATGTTTAGATATATAAATTAAAGTTCCTTCTGATTATCCTAAAATCCAGCAGCCTGATCACCATCAGTTGCTGAAAATCTCGACTATCAAAGAGAGGATTGTCTGTCATTTGAGGGGATTAAGAATTAGTTTGATTTTTCAAAGGCCTCCTTTCTTGTTTATTCTTGTTGTGAACTGTAATAGAACTTTTCTATCTAGCAGATTCTGTGGTGTACGCTCCATTTTCAAAGTATCCTTTGGTTCAGTTTGAACCCCAATTCCAGACCTTGAAATGGGACTCCCTCCTAGATGTGCACCATTTCAGCAATGTCAGATGAGCACCAACTGAACTCAGATATTTTCAGATTGTTTATGTTTGAGCATTCCCACCCCTAAGGGTTGCATCTTATTTTCACTGTGGTTTTGGCATTTATACTTCGTTTGAGTCACCTCTCTGTCTTTAATATTAGTCCTCCTTTAAGTTTTGGGACCTTTGTTACTCATTTTCTCTTGGATTTCTTTGTTCAACACTTCTCAGTATCTTGATGTCTTGAAAGGACCTTGAATTCCTAAAAAGCCTCTTGTGCTGCTTTCTCTCTTCTTTTGAATCTTTTTATTGAACAGGCATAATGGTGACTGGAACCATGCTTCTTGATACGAACTTTGAAGGGTTTGACTAGGGCACTTGGTTCACAATCACTATTCTCTAGGCAATGCCACATAGTTAATAGTCTACCGGTGTGATACATTATCAGTATATTTAGATGCAATGACTGATCTTGTTGATAATTGCAGTTTTGTCTTACTTCTTAATCATTTAGGATGGTAGAGAGATACTGAACTTCATAATGTAATCTGACATAATAAAGTATGGCTAAAAATTTCATATGACAACCAAGTAGTACCTTGGCTCTCAAAAGTCAATGCGCAAGAACTGTAGGACAACACGCTCTCACCTTGATTAGATGTTTTTTGCTCAATACTTCAGTTAATCAACTTGACATCCCTCTTAACTACATAAAATATTTTCCTCCAAATTACAAACACGAAATGGTATAGATTATAAATCTTTTACTTGCTCTATTCTAAAATTTGTTCAATATGGTATCTTGAAGTTTAGGCCCAATATTGTGCCCCTTTGATCTATAGATATTGCACTGTTATGAAAACAGTGCATGGGAAGTTGCTGCACTAAAAATAACATGCTTTTGCAGTCAGTACATAAAAATGATGAATATATAATCAACAGGATAATAGATGAATTCCTAACTGAATTTTTAAAAAAGGAGCAGAAGAATCAATTTTGGTCTATCATGATTGCTTTCCTAAAAGATATCAGCATTCAATCTTCTCTGTTTTCTTGAATTTTGCAAGGTTCATCACTTTAAGTGATTAACATAACTGTGAGCTGAACAGATTTAATTTAGAGACCAGTGTTTATACTTTATGCTTAGTTGTTTACATAATACCAATCTTTGTATAACAATCTAAGTGTCAGACTGTGCTATTTGATCTTTATATATTAATATTTAACAAAATGAAATTTCAATTCCTCCCTCGCAATGGTCACCCATATCTCAATTCCACATCATTTCTTGATGCATATGTATGGCCTTCTTGCTTCAACCTACATGTAAGTCTTCCCTATCAGCTGCATCTGTGGTTATTTTAGTAAATACCACACTCAAAGGAACCCTCCATCACATTGTCATCTATTACAATATTTAGTAGTGGACGTATATTGCTATACATTTATTACATAAGGAAAAAGTGTCCGAATGTGTCTTATTTAAGTTGGGTGATGAAATCATAATTTAACTGAATTAATTTGGGAGGATGTTGGGCACAGAAACCAAAAAAAGGCATGAGAAGAGTCAATAAATCTTTCAGTATTTTTTTTTTTTAAAAAAAAAGAAGCAAAGTTGGCTTTGAGTGTTTCAAGCATAGTTTCAAATCCTGATAGGACATTTTGTAAAACGTAGGGACGAATTACTATCCTAAATGTTAGATAGAATTGTTCTCCATTGTTCCAACATCCCAATCAGCACATTGTTGGATAGCCTCTGTCTCAAGTGTCTGGATAGGGCATGACAGCAGTGCATCCTATTCCATGCAAAAATTAGGATGACCCCATTCATAAGATTTAAAACCTTGGTCTAAATGACCAAGAGCACTCCTACAAATTTACAAGGAAAGGTGGGTGGCTGTGCAGTTTAACAAGAGATGTGGGAGAGAGACAATCTTTCCCAAAGAATGTTCTATAGAAGTGCCTTGGTTCTATATTAGGGTCACTTGATGTTTGACGGGTCAGATATTTCACAATGGATCTAAGGATCGATATTTTCTTCATTGGTTGTCATCAGAATTATTTGAAGGAACATTGAAGTTAGTGTTTCATGCAGATAAGCAGCAACAGTTCTTCGAGAAAGGCTAATGGAGGCTGGAGAGTCTGCAACACCAGAGGAGCTTCTGCAATGCAAAGCAGGGTTTTTATTTGGAGGCTTTAGTGATCTTGTGGGTTGTTTCCATAATAAAAACCTAAGGAATGATGGCTACATACAAAAATATATTAGTATGAGATGGAGAAGTTCGATGGTATGAGGGACTTAAATTTGTGGCAACAAAGGGTATATGATCTATTGTTACAGCAGGGCCTACTCAAAGTAGGAGAACAGACCAGTGATGATAATCAATGATTAATGGAAAGATATTGAGTTGAAGGTGGCAAGAACAATCTGTCCTTGTCTTTCTGATCAAGTGTTGGAGATCACAATTGATGAGGAATAGCTTTCAAAGTAATGGAGTCAGCTTGAGGGTCAACATATTCCAAAGTCTTGATAACAAATTCTTTCACAGCTAGAAGTTCTACATGTTGTAGATGAAGGAGCAAATCATTTAGGGAAGAACAATACCTTCAACAATACATTTAGGAAAAATCAATGAAGAATTGTTTCGTTTCTGGTACCTTCCTCCTTATGAACCTATTATGCACATCTAGAGGAATGCTACAGTAACAATAGAGGTGACTATGACATCTTTGTTGTCTAATAAGATGAGGGAAAAATTGATGTTTGACAAGTCCCAATCTAAGAAGCCAATGGTGAAGGATAAGGAATGTGGGCAATTGACTACCAAGGGTAAAGTGACTTGTATTTGCAATATTGCAAGGAAGAGTGTCATATCAAAATATACTATGCCAAAAGAAGGGACTTTAAAAGGAAAATGATGTCATCAACCCAAGCAATTATTGCTTTGGAGGGTTCTAGTGATAACACCACTAGTATGTCTCATGGTACGCTGCACTAGTGCATACCATCCCGTACTGTTCCAAATCGAGATTCGGTATGCTGAACCAATTTACGTATCGAGCGTACTGACACTATAGCAATGTGGTACCTGTATGAGGTCCAATACTAAGTCAGCAAACCTTGGTATATCTATTGCTCATGCATGGTCTCTTGACCTAGGTCATCATGTGCTTCATATATGTCTGCATGGTGAATGATTTGAGACCTCACAACCCTATGATGGCGAGATGGTTTTGACCAGAAATAATAGGTTATGGGAACATCAAGATGACAATAATCAATGGTTTCATGTGAACCCTAACCAATGTTAGCAACGTGCCTTAGCTGAAATGAAATTTATCTACATTGGGTGAGCTGGATTCCAATGGCTGCAGGTGAAGGATAGCAGGAAGAGTTATGAAAAGCAAGGATTCAAAGTTGCTGATGGAAGGCAAAAAGTTTAAAATAATTGGTAGTTAAAAGTTTGTGTTTAAGTTGAGTTGAGCAATGAGGGATTTTCTGAGGGGGAAGATGAGATTATCTTCGAAAAGAAAAGATAGAGGAAGGTCAAGGTTGTGAAAGCAAGGTATCTTCAGATTCATTAGTGATACATGGAGGTCTATAGGATTTTCATGACATTACATGCACCAATTTTGGTGTAAGCAAAATAAAATTGCATTCTTGTGTTACAAGATGGAAAATCTAAGGGTTCGGATGGTCAATGTCAGTGGACAGTAAGAATAATGTAGTTCTCTTAAAAGGAATTGGCTGATAATGATGAGAGGAAATCCTGAATTTATTTGGATTTTAAACAAGCCAAGGATGAGAATGTTAGAAATATGCCTTTTTAAAATTTGGGCAGCAAAAACCATAACTTAATAAACTTTATTTGTCTAATTTATGAATGGAAACAAAAAAAGTTAAAAGAAGAGTGTGAGGATACTCTCAACTAAAAGAAGAGTGCGAGAAACTCTCAATGTTGTAGATGAAAAGTTAAAGTTGACTTTGTATAATTAAAGGATTGGACCCTATATGTATAATGAGGAAAGCAGATAATAGAGTAGTGAGTGTCTCATACTATAATGACCTAAAATTTCACCCAAAAAAGCTAGCCAAGATAGTATTATTTGGGCTTCTTAATTCTATATAAGTACCTAAGATTTACTCAGTAAGGTTTTAAATCTCATAGGATGAGGCTGTCCTATTTTCTTATGAAACAAGATGCGCCACTGTCTTGTCTCATTTCAACACTTAGGACAAAAGGTGTTCTATTAAATCTCATAGGATGAGGCTGTCCTGTTTTCTTATGAAACAAGATGCGCCACTGTCTTGTCCCATTTCAACACTTAGGATAAAAGGTATTCTAAATCATGCCGATTAGAATGCTGGAATGATGGCGGGATGGCCCCACCTCGATACTTGAGACAACAACCTATCTCGGCATCCTATGGGACATCCCGTCAAAACTTAAAACTTTGCTATCTAGTTCATAGCTGATGTAGAACTGAACACGCACCAATACAGGTTCTCACATACTTTCCTCTCTATTTAAACTTCGGCATCCTCGGCAAGCTAATAGTCCAAATTTAAATCCAAATCATAAGCCAATCCAATCCAATTCACAAACATTATGACCCCATCTGTAGTGTCATCTAATCCATGTGTGTCATGGGCCAAATCCACTCTAATATTATTTGTAACAATGTAGAATCTTGTCCAAAAAAAAAAGGTAGGCAAGAAGGTATTATTTGAGCTCTTTAATCCTGTATAAGCACTCACAATTTATCCAATACATAGTCGATGTGAGACTAAACATACACCAACATAGACTCTCACAAAATACGTGCCCATGCTGGTCCTATAGGAATATTTAAAGGGGCCATAAATCTAGGGTTTAGTGCAGAAAGAAAGCAATGGATTTTTTGAAAGAGGCTAGAGAGGGAACTGCATTCTTTGGAGGATCTAGTGATATTGGGATTTATTTCTAGAAATGATAGAAACTGCAGAAACCAGCCACAGTATTCATACCCTTTTGTCCCTTTGCGAGAAAACAAGCAAAGAGATGTGCTGCTTCTACTTTTCCTTTTTCATGTAAAAAATATATTTAAGAGATGCCAGCCATACAATAGAAAAATGAAAAGTTCAGGAACATAAAGAAATAGATAATGAACAGAATTTAGAGGGAATGGAAAGAATACTCATTCTACATAACTTAAGACAGATAATATAACACTTCAACCTTGTTTCACATCTTGGTACTATCTATTAATCCCTTCTATTTTGAAATCATTTATGATATATTTGCTACTTTAGTCTTCAAAGTTCGAAGATCCCTATGAATTAAAGCTAAGAGATTTCTTTATTATTCCTTCCTATCGTGCTCATATTCTCTTAATGCATGAGAAGAAGAACACAGACAAGAAGGAAGCAGAAATAATTGTTCCTTTCCATTTCAATCAACTTTTGAGGTTTGGATGTTAGGTGCTTGGTAAGTACCACCCTCCCCCATTTTGAGATTTGGTGATTTAAGATGCAAAGTTGGCTGTTTCTCTTCTTTGTTACATAATGATGTTTCTATTTAAACCTATAGGAGATCATTACATGAACTGAACTTCTAAGTATTTAAAATTATCGTGGAGTTCACCAAACTAATATTCTGGCTATGCTCAAGTATTTATTTTCAATTGTCTTCACATGTTTCATCTAAACCCATGTGTCATTGGATAACCTGTACAAGCATTTTTTATTTTCTATTTTAATTATTATTGCACATGTCTCCTTTCAGGTATGCCCCATGTGTGCAGTCAATCCAGGGAATGATATGATTGAGCATTTTACAGTACAGCATTCGCAATTGTTGAAGGTATCATGCACAAACCTAATCAAATTGTTAAGAACGAAAATTAGTATCTGTGCTTGCAGTTGAATTTTCAGTCATTTCTATCTTTGCAGAGGAGGAAGTCCCTGAAAACAAGCTTGTTGACTAATAATTTGGCTTTGGTAGAAAAGGAACCTTATGATGTTTGCTCCTTCCTTCAAGTAGCCTCAGCAAACTGCCAGAGTAAAATTGCACCTGATTTGACTCCTGATCCACTACTCTCATCATTTATTTGTAGTATAGCTTCACCAAATATGAATTCTCCAGAAGAGAACTCTGAGACTCATGTTGCATCTACCTCTTTACAAGGTCAAAGGTATTTTTCTTCCTAATTTATATTTAATCAGAAAGACATTGAGCTCCTGGAATGTGAGCAAGTCATCAATTTAGAAGGAATAGTTTCCACATATATGGTGCATTTATTAATTTATTTTTTATAATAAAATTTCTATATTAATATCATAATTTAAGGTGAATGACATCTTAATCCTTGTAGCACTTAATGCATACCCCAATTATGTGGTCAGAATTGCTTGTTTCTGTGGCAGGGAAGGGCTAGGAATTGTTAAAGCCAGTAAAGGAAAAGCCTATAGATAGCCTGAATATATATTAGTTTCTTAGTCTATTCCAAGCGTACATTGGACAACATAATATCTTTTCCTATTGATTCAAGGTTTAATAAAGCTAGAAATAGAAGGTCCTGCTGGAATTGCATGGTTGGGGGTTTGGGTTCACTTTGGAGTCTGAAAACCTCTTGTTATGATGTCTCAGAGTTCTTATTTTCATAGATGAATGAAATGTAGAGAGACTGATTCAAAGATATAATCTGACAATATGCTAATTAGCAGACTCAAAACATTTGCATGTTCACCTTACTTTCTGTCCCTGCCATCCTCATCTCATTTTCTGTCCCTTCTGCTCCATGAAGTACATTGGTATGGACTTCATCTTTTGTCTCTCAAAGATCTCAAAACAATTTTACTGTCTTCATGTTGGTGGCTAGATTCTTTCTGAATGTATTGCTTGATACAGAAGAAATGTTGTTGTACAAGTTGCTAATTTCTTCTTTAGAGTTGTCAGATTTCATGGACCATTATATCGGATCTGGGTGTTAAAGTTCACAGATCACTTTCAGCAGGCTATATGGCAAAAATGTGCACCAAGATGTAATGCTCTAGTGCCTACCATTTGTGGACTGATGGGAAGATTGAAGTCACCAGTAGAAGCTTGGAAAGCTCATTATATTTCATTGTAGAAAATCCTATGAAACTACATCCAGTCTGATGGGAAGATTGAATTCACCTGTAGAAGCTTGGAAAACTCATTATATTTCATTGTAGAAATTCCTATGAAACCATAGGATGTAGTTTTGCTTGATGGTAGTTCTGTTTGTAGGTATGGTTCAATTAGTTGAACAATCCTGATATTATGGCCATAAGCTGCAAAATATGGTGGGCTTTGTTCAATTACTAGTTCTGGAAAAGTGCGAATTGGAGGCTTATGTCAATCCAATGCAGACAATGCGCCAATAAGTTTAAGATGTGATTGAAGCTAGTTCAGAGCTGATGGGGATCACACTAAAGGGCCAAAAGATTTCAAGAAGGTGATCTGCTAATGTTGCATCTTAGAAAGGAATTCATGTTAGAGCCCACAGAAACGGGATCTTGCAAGGCCAAGAAACTGAAACGTTCTTATTCCTTAACTAGTGGAACTCCTAATGGAGATCCAAATTAGTCCCATCTTCAAATTGTAAGGACTTCTTTCTACTGGATCAGTGGTGCTCAAGATTGTAGAGGTTGTCTCAAGTTATGCACTGGCAAATGAGATAAATAACCTTGATGCAGGGGATGCAGGTTATCCTAGAAACAATTGCTTGAGCATAGATATAACCAGGAGAACCTTTGAAGTTGCAATACGGTAAATGTAGGATTGCATGTAGATGAGGTTGAGAATGTCGACCGGCAGAAAACTGAACTAAATGATGGAGACTGCTGTCACTAAAGCAAAATGGCCATCAAAGTTCTAACACGAGACAGTGATGGAAGGGGAAGTTATGGTGTGATCTTGTAGAAATTAGTCTTATAGCACTGTACCGAAAGATGATTCTAAAGATAAAAAGAACCGACAATTATGCCTTACAGAGGGAGAATGTGACATAGCCGTGTATAATGAAATGCTGGGTGAGGATGGAGCTGGAAGATAGTTGTAATGTGAAGTGTGTGAGCTCACAGTTGGTCTTAAGTTCACTTTAAGACTAGCTTAGAACTTTACAGCCCATGAAGAAATGCTCCTCTGCCTGAAAGTTTCAAGTGGAAGTAACAAAACTATGTCATATTGCTAGGGATGATCATTCAACACTTACCTGCTCATGCAAAACAAGTTTTTAGCATTCCTCTTAAGACTTAAATTTGCTTCAAGACTTCGAAAGCTCAAGTCTGTTATAGCAAACTTGATTTGATTGCTTCTTTTGCAGCTTGGAACCATCCATATCCAATGAAGTTCCGGAGCAGGACTATGCAGAGAGAATACAGAGGGCTGAGTTTGTTCAACAGGTGCTCATGTCAACCATTTTTTAAGATTCTCTCCAGTCTCTCGGTCCATTAAAGTTGGTGGTCACGCCTTTATTTGTGCTCCCACTTAAAGTTGATCTTCGAGTCATCTGGTGTACAGCCACCATTCATGATTGTTTATGTTTCAATATAGTATGTGCAGTTATACATGTCAAATATTTCAACTTTAAATGCTTCAGCCAAGACATAACAAATGGGAGAATCAATTCTCGTTTTGCATCATGTAATGTAAAAATAGAACTCAACCAAACATATATTAATAATTATTGCAAGTTTACAGATCAATAGCCATATTCCAGCAATTGTATTTTTATGTATGCATCTCAAGATCAGTTTCATCGCTCCATATCCTCCTGAAGCTCAGAATTGAAGCACGTTGCTGATTTATGAAGGGAAGTGAATGTAATTCGAGCTGTCCAATGGCATGGATATATGTTTCCAGCTCATCTAAGCTGTCTCCTTGATGACCAATCTGCAGATCTATTTGATTATATCAAATGATGAAGAGTTTTACAGAATCGAAATGATGCCCAATTTAGTAATAGCACTATCTGAAACTCTGCACAATAATCCTAGCGTGCCACCATTTTATTCAGGTTATTTTGAAATGAATGCAAATTTTTCTCTAAATGAGAGATAGGCTACTCTTCTTTCAATGGCATTGAGGTTTTATAGCTACCATTGCCAATCAATGGGGGGCATTGCACACTGAGGATCTACCTATAATGTTTATCATCTACAGCATATAAAATAACTAAAAGCCAAAAATTTCTCAGTAATCGACAATATCAGCAATATGATCTTAACATTGAATGATTAAATATAAATTTTTGTCCACTATGGAAAGCGATCTATACCTCTTGATGTGCATAACTAAATCTTTATTGGTTGGTATGCTTCTTGGTTGAATTCTCTGACTGGCTTTCTCAACTAAGTAGATTAGACCCTCTCGTATGATACAACCTGATCATTTGAAAAGAAAAAGAAAGCGAGGAATGAACCGAACAAGGAGAATTTACCTTGAAAGAGAGCATTTCAGGTATTTTTGGACCGGTTGATTAGTGTATCTCACTAATATTATATAACAAGCTGGAAGTATTTAAAAGAAACTGGACTAATATTAACCCCATGTTTGTGTGGCATAGCAAAATCACCTTTAACATCACAGCATCCATGCTTCAATGCTTCAACCCAGGAAGGCGGAAAAAGAGACATTGTAATGCATGCCATGTCGTGAAAATATTGGTGCCCTAGATGAGACGAGATGTCCATTTATCCTAGCTTAATTTTGATCCATGCATGCTTTGAAACCAAAAATTTAAGCTTGGCAGGTTAAATTGTAATAAGTTTCAATACAAGCTGTTGTTGAGATGTGAACTGGGCACACGTACAACGGTCACACCCTCAGGTTCGAAGTTTAAGTTTTGGATGGTGCATCATCCACTATTTTAACCTAGGTAATTTATGTGCATGAGGTCTCCCTTTTTCTTCATTAAAAAAAGATCACCACAGCTGATGTGGAGGCCTACTAATAATCTTTATCTAATAGGTATTCGGAAAGATATCAAGCCATATCAGGCTAAGCTTTTTTTTTAATTTATTTTTTTCAGAGTCAACCTACTTTCTAGGGTAGTCTATTTTTTGTTTTTCTAGATGATCAAGTCCATAAAATTTTGGACTAAGCTGGATGGGTTGCACAGGTCACTTGGCTCGTGATTAACTCTAATACAATGTCAGAAGACAAAGATCGGCTTGCTAGAAAATATTTAGATTATATTTTATGTCACCATTATTAGCATGCATCCATTTTAATAGGAATATGACAATATCTATATGGTCAACATGGATTTATATAAAATAATAATATATATCTTACTAGATTCTACATAACAAAAATCTTTCTTTCAAGGTCCCGATGGAAAGTCACCCACTCATATTAGTGTAGCTTGAAAAATCCTAATGTACTCTTCTTGCATAAAAACTGTACTTTACTTTAAGCTTAAAACTTCTTTACATAAAAGTTATGGTTTTCTTTCTTTTGTCTATAATCCACAAATGATTTAAACCTCTTAAAATTTAATAACTCATATTATAATGAATTCAATTTTTTGAAGTTCCATAACCTCCTTTATAATTAAAATGATCTCATAGAATTCTATGACTTATATCATAATGAGTTATAACTCCTCCTCTACGAATAAAATGACCTTGAGAATTCTAAAGCTCGTATTATGATGAGTTAAACCATTTAGAATTCTATAACTCTCACGTTATTCATAATTAAGATAAGTTCTTTAATTCTATACTTCATCATTTATGAATTAAGTGACTTATCATGTCTTTATATGATTGTTGGGCTATCAAGTCTCTTTTTGTAGTGAGAAAAAGAGATGCTGCATGGGACCCAATACAAAACTCTTAGCTACGATCATACCCATTCACAAACTATAATCTTTAACCAAAGAATGAGATTGATATGAGCACCTATAACATAATATTTTATATAATGGTTCCTTTATTAGCTAATATTCCACATAAGCTAATAGAATTGGACTATTATAAGCATTATAAATTTCTTAGCTTATGTGTGTCTAATTACACTATTGGACTATTAAAATTTAATTTAAAAATATTTGTAAATAAAATAAAACTTATATATATTACAAAATATTTAATATTTTTTTAAATTAACTAGGGATTTTAGCCCAATACACTAGAAACACAATCTTGAATATTCTTACACTAAGAGTGATAGATCTCATTTTGAATATCTACTAATTTTTCTGTATGATATATATAGCCTAATATGTCTGTATATAGTCTTTCGATCATGCATCACTATTTGACAATATCAAAACTATATAAAATCAATGTAAGATTTAGTAATACTCTTAAACCAATAAAGACTTTCTATAACTATAATTAAAATAACTCTTTTACGTCAATATCTGATCCAAGAGTGCTATTCTCATTAGTCCAATTAGTACTTGTTACCATACAAGCACCCACAATATTTACGTAATAACCATGCGAAAATGTCATCTTCTTATATTCTATAGTATCAATTAAATTTTTAATTATGAGAATTTGGAGTATCATTATTCTTAATTAATAATCTCTATTATTAACATAATATCTATATAATATAATTTAAGAACAAACATATCGTCCAATGACTAATATCAATTATAATGTATCCATGAATATACTATGCATATTATTTACAATAAATTAATTTTATTATGATAAATTTTGACTTTGTAGGGTATATAACTCTTTCAAGCACAACAAATTCACATGATATGCCTGTCATTTTCCCTTCTCAAAAAATAAAATAAGACCTCAAATATATTTCATTTATGTTTCCACCTTTAGCTAATTTTTGAGTATGTTCCTGCATTTTTCTTTTTTTTGGCATTGAATTTAAAACAATTAAAAGCTTTTACAATGAATTTTCCCCATAAGTTGCCAACTTCAAAAAAAAATTAATGATTAGATTCTGCTGGTAGATTCTTTGGATTTTGTATTAGCACTTGCAAGCTAAGAGGTTTGAAGTCTCCTTTATTCTCTGCTAAGATATTAACAATAATGAAATTTATAAAGAAAGACAATAAATTTGGTTAGGCCAAATTCATGAGCAAAAAAATATGTTTTTTATTGGTCCTACATTTAATAAATAGCTATCAACAGATAGCTTTCAACCTACATCATGACCAGGTTTCTCCTTTTTTATTTGCTCATAATCAGACAAACTTCTTTTCTTGTTCCAGCGACCTGTATAAATTTTTTTGCATAGAGAAAACTTAGGATGAGAAAGGGAGAAGGCAGTATCATTAAGCATGAGTTGAAAGTTTATCCTGATGAATTTAATCTATGGAAGTCGTTCCTCTCAGCCAGCCATATGGAATAGAAGATTCAATGAGATTGAAGTTTGCAATAAAGTGCAATACCTAAGGTAAATTCACTGAATAGAATACTCTTTCCAATAGCAAAACTAAGAAGGTGAATCATTTAATTTGTAATATAATTTGGCATCTCTAATTGCTAGAGCACACATATTTTTCTGATATGAGCATTAGTCAATTACAGACTTTTTTGAATCAGTTAATAAATAGTCATTGTTGTACAGGGAATGAAAATCCAAAGCTCCAAGAATATTGTTTTGGTTGCAAGCCTCATGAAAATTCTTGCAACTTTAATAGTTGTTATGTACAATCACAGAGTTAGGAGAGATATAAACATAAAAAATATCAGTAGAACTGTTTACATTAGAAACATTAAATGCATTGCAATCAAAGTCTTTGTTTTAGAGACAAAAAAATAGAAGAATTATTTTTATACATTTTATAGGTTGTATTTCAATTTCATTTTTACCTTAAAATGTCTTCAAACTAAAAAAGGATATTTGTGAAATTTGTCACTACTTGGTGTTCAAGTGAAATGTGATAAAAAAAATTCAATGCTTAATAAATATCATAGATATGAGAAAATTACATGAAAAAATTCAACCCAATTTTTTAATCTTGTGTTTAGTTTGGTACTTTAGCACAATGCTTTAAAAATTAGACCATTCATGAAATTAGAGAAAAGACTCAATCATAGGTTATTGGTTCAATAAATCATAGATTATTAGTCCAACCATCGAGTCAACCCAAGTCAAATTATACCACAATGATATAAATTTTGAAAATATAAAAAATTACTGATATTATTTTAGTAATTTTTGGTATTGTAATTATAACATATTATAAAAAAAATGCATAATATATAGCACCATTATAACCTTATATTAGGGATAAATAGTATAAAAATTTTTTAAAAAAAAGTCTAAACAATTTAGGCATGCTAAAGTTGTATAGACGTACAAATAATAAAAAAAAGTATCTTATTTAAATAGAGTTAAGGAGAGAAAGTAACTGAATAGCTGCCCAAATATATAGAAAACATGATTTATACATGATTATAAATTAACAAAAAATAATTAACAGAATCACAAATGCTTTAATACGGCTTATATTATTCCTCAAGATAAAACAATGGAAGATGGGAAACTCCATATCAACTTCCAATATAACGGCTAGAATTACGAATTAACTAGCTGATTAGTTACATGGAATGCCTAGAAAATAATTAACTAGGAAGATAGAATAGTCTATACCAAGTTCTAATATAACAACCAGAATTACAAATTAACTACACGATTAACTATATTGAATGCATGGAAAATAATTAACCATGTAAATAGAAAACCTCAGCTAGATTAAGAAATTATTAGAGTTTATTGGTACACTAGTTGTTGGTGGAAGCCAATGTATTAACTGTTGAAGATTTCCTTTGACATCTTATTAGAAATCCACAAAGATTAAGAAATGTAAGAACTTCCACTTTTCACTTTCTAATAATTCTTTCATGTTCTCTCATCCTTTCTTTTCTTTTTATTGCCAATTTGCTCCTTTTAATTCTATTGAATTTGTATTAAAAATAGTTCATAGAACTTTGACTGTATACATACTTGGAAGTTGGAATTGAGATGTCAAATAGCATGTAGACAAATATAGTGGAATGTGCTAAGAATTATGTGCTAAGTGGAAAGCTTTATGCATAGTTGCATGCTACTCTGATAAAACTACTCTCATGATCGAAAGGTACAGCGCTACAATGCTGCTTCCTATCAATGAGACTGCTAAAAAGACTATATCACATGGATTGTTTGTTATTTTTTACAAAAAAAAAAAAAAAAAAAATTATTTCATCCACAAATTATGTTTCATTGACTTTCCACTTTGTGCAGTCTTTGGACAGTGAAAAAAATTTAGTTTTCCATCAATTAATATGTGTTTTGTGAATATTGATATTAGTGTACTTTAATCAATATGCAAGCTATGTTTATTGTTCCTTGCTTATCAAACAATTTAAAAGTTCATCTGAGATGATGCATAATGCTACAATCTAAAATAAGACTTGGTTGATTTGTTATCCTCGAGTTTGGAAGCATGCTACAATGGTTAAGCCCTGCGGAATTTAGTAAAGAGTAGACTCAAAAGAAGGCATGGTTGAGAGACGGTAACTCTCGACTTGGCCATTATCATGACCCATTAATTCACGCCGACAGTAAATAGCATGGGGTTGAAGTTTGGTTAATTTGTTGGAAAATCACATGTTTTAGAATCCATAAATGATCACAAGTCAATTATCTAGTATCTCTTGCTATAAATAGCTCTAAGACAAAATGGAAGGATGAAATTGCCCATGATCTTGCTTTAGGATTGGAAATGGACCCGTGCAAGCTATAGGTTCATTAGGTTGGGCTTTGGGCTAAGCCCAAGTGTTTGGGTTGGGCTTGGACCTAAAAAGTGCTATAAGAAATTTTGGTCTAAGCTTATTTTGATGCTGGGTTGTTTGAGTCTAACCCAAAGCCTGAGCCTAACTTCTAACCTAAATCCAAAGCTTGCTTTTTGGGTCAACGCCTAAGCCTAAAACTTGGCTTGAATTCATTATTAAGATTATCTACTCTAAGTCTTTTCCAGTTGGGCCTAATTGTTTTGAACCAATTAAGCCATGCAAGCTTAATATTTTGATCTAAATAAACCATCAAGGTGAGAGCCGATAGTGCTTCAAGACCGCTTGAGATTTGAAAAAAAAAAATTTAATTTAAATCTACGTTAGAGCCGAAAAAATAAAAAATAAAAAAATAAAAAATAACGCTATTAAAATTCAATTGCTATACTTTTTTTTTAATATTTTTTTATTAAAAATCAATTTCAAACATATCCATCCAAATCTATCTTTAAACCCCTTTAAGCCTTTACCAACTTAGCTTTCCAAAAATTACGTCACGCTATAAATGTAGCTTGAGAGCAAAAAATCTAATAATAATAATTAATAAATAAACTATTTATTATTATTATTATTATTATTGGACTGGCCCGATTCCAAATGACCTGAAGTATAAATAAGTGCACGAGCTCAGGAGGGACGACAAGCGGGAGAAGGAAGGGGGGAAAGGGAAAAAAAAAAATCAAATTTCGCCCTTTTTCACCTTCCCACCTTTCGATCTCCAGCGGCAGATGGCAAACAGGACCGACTCCACTTGGGACGACGACGAGTGGGAAATCTGCAACGACAATGGCTTCGTCTACAAGCGCCGCCGCCGCCGCCGGTGGACGGCTTCGGAGGCGGAGGAGGGGCGGCAGCCGCCGTCCGACGACCACGAGGCCGAGCTGAGGCGTCATCGGAGGGTGCGGCGACGCCAGTGCCTTCTCGGCCTCAGGGACAAGTACCGGAGAGAGCTGGACCAGTGGGAGAGCTTGTCCTCCGCCTTGCTCGACTTGACCTCGCCCATCCCCACCGCCGCCGCCTCTTCTCCTCCGCCCTCTCCACCCGCTCCTCCGGACCCGCCGGGCGGAGTTTTCCCGACCTCGTTTGATGGCCTCCTCTGTCAGGTGCTTGTCTCCGCTTCTTAAGTTAGGGTTAGGGTTTTGGAGTAATCATGTGTTCTGGGGGATCATTTGTGTGTTTCAGGTGGAGGCTCAGGAAGCGATTCTGCGGAAGCTATCGGAAATTTGCGACTTCGTCGAGTCGGTGTGCAAGGAACAGGAGGAGAGATTGGTGGACTCTCTCATCAGCCTGCCGATTTGGGGAAGCCCTCGGTCTCTGGTTGCCTCTCTGTCGGATGAGTTTGGTTGCTAGGGTTTTTTAGTAACTCCAAGGGGCATTATATGTTTATTGTTTTTACTCTTATGGACTCTGGTATTTGTATGTATGACACACCTCCTCCGTCTTGCAAGGAAATTAAAGTAGCTATGATGTTTATTGCTCCTTTAAAATGACCCACTTTTTTTACATGTATTAAAAGAAAGTATGTTTGCAATTTGCTGCTTCTCATTTTGCTGCCTAAGGTTTGGTTGGGAAATTACTGGTTTACATTTTATGTCTGAGGCATAATAATTCTGCTTTGCATTTTAATTTTATGATTTTTTTATTGAATAATGAAAATAACAGGCTTAGTTGTTTTAGGGGTTCATATTTGTTTCTAAAATCTATTTTCGAGCAAAACTTGAGGTGCCAAGAGAAAATAAGCAGGTACTCTGTCAAAAAATAGATTATTTAACTGCAGGTTGTGCTTGAACTAATTTAGTGTAGTTATGATAATTTTTACCTGAACAGTGATATAGCTTTATCCTGTTACCATATGATATATTTTGTAGATCTATGTTAATATACAAACTGAGTTCGTTGTCTAGGATTAATTATGGCTGCAATCATGGAAGTCTATCAAGCACATTCACATTAGGATCATACACGAATAAATAACAACTGGTTGTTCTTTCAATTATCCTTTTTATGGCTTTTGCCATGAGTTTGCCCGCCCACCATTGCTCCATCAGAAAATTGGAGAATTAGTGAGAAAGAATCTCCACAATGGTACACCTTATTATGCCCTATTTCTTTTGATGCACATAATGGATTAGTTGCACATAATGGATGTGCAAGAAACTTCGCTTTTGGCAACCAGGTGGAAGTTACAGAGGTGGTCGTGAAAAGTAGTCTGAAGGCGGCAGAGGAGCTCGACTTTTTGCAACTCCGGTGATAACTTCAGCATGTTGGTTTGCCTCAAAAGCCACATTTGCTGATTGGGAGATAACTTAACCAGCTGATTTCCATACTGCACTCAAGAACCCGATGACTTCTAGCGTTTGATTTGGTGAACTGTGAACCTGCCAAATTAGAGTCAGGAACACCACGAGCCATTGTGTTGAGGCCATGTGATTAGGAATCCTGATATGGGCTGGCTATCTTAAGCTTTTTAAGTTTTGATTCAGTTGAGACAATAGCGTTTGATTGTCAAACGAACACTGTCCGCATGCACACCGGGACTGAATGGTAAATAGCTTCTTGTACATTTGTCTATGAGCCTGGTGCGATATTAGTTTGGAGTGCATTTTGCGTTCTCAAGTTAGGTAGAGCTGGCACAAGAGCAACGTTCTCACATTTTAGTGCGGAAGTTAATTGATGAGGTATGAACCATGAGAATCATTAATTTCCGTATTTTGGCATTCGTTTGCAAATGCTTTATGGCGAAAGGCGTGAAACAAGTCAGATGTGATGTGTTTCGTGTGAATATCATGTGCGAGCTACGATCATATGATGTGGAGAGCTGTTAGTCAATATTAGACATACCCCATGTTTTTCTGTAGTTGTTGCTAATTTCAGTTTTGAGTAACGAGGAAACTCTTTGTTGGCACCTTTCTTTTTACTTTTTACTGTTGAGACTTCATTTGTCCCCCTCACTTGGGTATGCAAAGGGAATATACGAGATCTTTTTACTTTTTACTGTTGAGACTTCATTTGTCCCCCTCACTTGGGTATGCAAAGGGAATATACGAGAAGCCTCCCTAATACAATAATACAATAAAGCGCGGTATTGATCATGTAGTAAGGAAGATATGGGCTTGATTTTCCTTATCCTAATTTCTTATCTATAGACTTTTCCATTTTTATACAGGATACAGCGAAGGGTTATCGATGTCTTTTCAGAAAAAATACAGTGGCTATCTATGACTTTTTAGAAGAAATACAGTAGCTTTTCTTCTGAAAGAGTTGTCAGATATTTAAATTAGAATTCTAAGAATTTATAATTTTTTTAAAAAATATTTTTTTTAAAGGTTTTTAAAAGGAATCAAACTTTCGTATCTTAATCATCTCATCTAACACATCTGTTAATAAAGAAGCATCGGATAGTTATTTTATTTTGAAAATTTCCTTACACTCTTCACACAAATTGTAATTGGATTTTACGTTTTGTTTTGCTTTCAGAGTTTGTTTTATTTCATTGCTGAGAGCGACCTTGCTTGGATTACTATCACTTCTGTTCACTTAGGGTTTGTTTGGATGGAGGTTAATATTGGAAAAGAAGAGGGAAAGAAAAGAGAATAGTCTTAAAGATGCTTGTTTAAAAGGAAGGGAACATAAAAGGAAGAAGAACGAGGGTTACTCATTTCCTTCTATTCTTCTTCAAAAGATTAAATTTTTTTACTCTCAATTTGAAGGTAAAAAGGGGGAGACGAATAAGCTTATAAATTTTGTCCCATCTTTTTAACTTTGTCCATACATTGGTTTGAATTTCTCTAAGAGTATATTTATAATTTTATAAATATAATTTTCTCTCTTTTCTTACTCCCTCTCTGTTCAAACAAAATGAATATAAATTATCCTCTTTTTCCCTCTCATTCTTTCCAAATAAGAAGAACCTTCCTCTCTCCTTCCTTCCCTCCCCTTCTTTTCCTATCCTTCGTTCTTCCCTTCCTTTCCCTTTAAATATCCAAATAGACCCTTAAATAAGGAGATAGGGGTATGGTTCGGGTCAGTTTTAGTTCAAGTTGGCCCATGAGGGGTGGGATGGGTACCAGTTAAAAAAATGGGATTAGTCCCTTGTAATAAAAAAAATAAGAAAAGAAAATTAATCTCATTTGAAGGTCTAAATTTTGGAAGATATTGGTTTTCAAAAAGAGCTTGAAAACTACAACTAAGGCTAAAAAAGGATTGGATGTTAGTGTAACTATTTTTGTTTGATGAATACATACATATGGATGTTAGCAATAGTTGCTTTTAATAGATGCAAATATAAATTAGATATTAAAAGCATAAATATGTTGGATAATTAAGCTTTATAACTACCAAATTATAGATACCACTAGGTAGAAGACAAATTGAGTTATTATCATATTCAAATGGTTATTTATTTTACTTAAAAGTTGAATAGTGCCACATAAGATTATATGAGATTACTTGCTAAATTGAAAATTGAGATATAGATCCAAAAATTGCTTATCTAATGAATTATTTAAAGCTTATTAACCTCCCCTTTAATTATTTCTCAGTTATGCAATATTAGTTATTATTTTTCAACTTATAGATCTAAACCTAGTTTTTAAAATATCATTTCAATAATAAAAATAAAATTTTCAACATATTTTGAAGATATTTCATCATTATATTACTTACTATAATAATGGACTCAAGATTGCATTATCCGGTTTAGAAATTGTAATTGATTCATGTCATGGAAATATGCAAAGTAGTATAGATGTCGACTTTTGAAATGAAAAAATTAATAAATTATTACATAAAATGCAATATATAGGAATTACAATTAGGAAGTAGAAGACATACTTCTAGTTGATCATCTCAAAGTAGTAGTAGTAGTGTTAAAGATCTTATATGATCATTATTATTTAAAAAAAAATAAATATATAAACATTCTTCTTCTTTCGAACTTTCTTTTTATTTACAAAATAATTTCACTAGCTTTCACACCTTTAAGCGTTTATATATATATATATATATATATATATATTAGCATAGTAAAAAGTATTTGAAAATAATTATTCTATACTTATGACTATAGCATATAATCTTCTAATACCAACGTCTGATTTTTTTACACCATGAGCCAGCACAGTCTATGATTGCATGCCAGCATAGCCCGCACAATTATAGGCCAAATGGCCATGAGGCATATCGGGCCATTTTACATCGGGCCATTTTACGGGAAATCCACTCTCCCAAAGTTGGCTAATTTTTCTTTTATTTCAAAAATGCCCCTGAGTGCCATAAATAAAACAAAATAGTTTTTTATTCAAAAATTCTCATGTATTATTATATTATAATTAAATTATGATATTATAATATTATATTGTAATTATAGCATATTGTAGTTATTACAATATTAGAAATATAAAATATATAATATATTATATCAAAATTTTGGGTTGGGCTGGGTGGACCATCTAGTTTTTAAATTTTTCAAGGTCCAGTTCAATTTTTAGATCAAACCCTTTTTCTTTTTTTCTTTTTTTTTTTTTTTTTTTTTTTTTGATGTTTGGTCTAACGTGTTTGTTTTTAGTAACCAAGCTTGCAAATTTTCGTTCTTTATTAAAGGGGCTAGGCTGGTCGATTAACTTGTGATGAGCTCTAGTTGGGGGCTATTTTATTTTATTTTATTTTATTGATGGGACTAGTTGGGGGCTACATGTGATTGTAATTGCCGCATTTTCAATCATATTTCCAATGCTTAGTTCAGCCTTACGGTTGCATTAAATTGGAAGCAACGTTTTGGTTGCCCTATCGAGCCAACGTTAATTGCCTCTACCAACGACTGCTTTTTGTTGGGACTAAAATCATAGTTTGTTTCCTTCATAAAAGGGTTCAGCTTCTGTATCCTCGTTTGTCTTGAAACAAATTTAATAGTCTGACAAAATACAGCTTCTGTATCCTCGTTTGTCTTGAAACAAATTTAATAGTCTGACAAAATACTGTAAAAGGTCCCCATATATATATATATATATATAAAAGAAGATGGGACCCTGGAGAAGAGGCCATCGAAATTTCATTAGGGCAACGAAATTCAAGGTGCAAACAATAAGATAAACATCAAACGAAATTTCATTAGGACAACAAAATTCAAGGTGCAAACAATAAGATAAACATTAAATATAACAAACTAAGAGAACATTTTATTGGTAGTAATCAATCATCTTAGTAATATTAGATTATTATATAGATTATCATGTTTGATAATTAAGCATAATAAACTAGTAGATAATATTTGATTTTTGATAATTCAATATTATCATAAATCATGCTAATATAATTCTCATACGAAAGATGCATATCTAAGATTATCAAAATTTGATCGTCTTATCTTTTATGTAAATATTTAATAATATTTATTTTAATTATATATTTAATAAATATTTAATAATATTTAAACATTTAATATTATGTTATATATTTAATATTTGATATATATTATATTATATTAATATAAATTTAATATTGATATAACATTTATTATTTTAAATACTATTATAATATTTATATAATAATATATAAATATTAAATTTAAAATTATTAATATTTATGACATTCTTGCATATTAAATTATATATTTAAATAATTTATAATATATAGTTAATATTATTTATATAAAATATTATTTAATATTTAAACAATATAATATATACTGTATAATAAATATTTATAATATTTAAATATATAATATTTTTAAAATGATTTTATAAAAAATTCCTACTTTTAGTAGAACATTTTATATTCTATATTTAAAAAAAGACCATCACTTAAAAAACAAAACTAATTTATAATAGAAATAAATAAAATTTAATATAGTATATTATATATAAATCCAACATCATACTTAACCCAACGTTTCAGTTTTGTGATAAATTATTTAACTTTGAATCCTTCCAAGCCACCAAGGTCATTTGAATCATCAACAAATGAAACAGAATTAGAGTCAAACTTCAAAGCCCATACATTTCTTTCTTCCATAATTCTCATCATATATATATATATATATATGTCATCTTACAAATTTTGATCAGCAATCCAAACTAAGGGAAGGGCTATCTCAGTCAGGGTAAACTTGCATCCAATATCAGGCATCTAAATACACCCTAAATAAAAAACTAGTCTCCTATTTCATCGCTTATCACTGCCATGATATGATATAACAACCTGATGGCTGAACAGTACTTGATTTAAAATATATATATATATAAAAAAAAAACCGTGTCCCTCTACCATCCGACATCACCTTCGCTCATACGAACACAATCTGGACTCCCATCAAAGACGACACAAATCAAACTCATAAGGGCCCTCTCTTTTCACTTTTAAGACCTGACCTGCGAACTTGTCATCTCAGTAGATGGCCTAGATTGAAATGGACCGAGACCAATGTTTAACTTCACCGGGATGGAAACTGAGGATAAAATAGGAAGCCACCGATCCTCAAATATTAGTATCCCTTTCAATTCCATCCTTCAATTCTCATGCGAAGGATGTTCCAAGGATATCATTCTCAATCCTGCAGTGTATTCTCCATTTACCAGAGGCAATTTAATTTCAAAGCCAGCTATACAACCGCCAGCTATTTTAAATTTCTAAATCAAACGCTAAATGCGGTGATGATCGGGCTGAAACTCAAAAAAGGTAAAATAAAATAAAGCAATATTAACATTAATATTTAAAAAGCCTCTGCTCTCTACATATCAATCTCCATCTATAACTATTGATCCAATTTCGTAACGAAAAACAACATACTAATCTAAACAGCTGTCGTGTTAGGGGGAGAAATCCCCCTGCCTTTGAAATATGCCTTTTCTGCATCTGCCAATCTATTTTGGAACATCCCCCACTCTTTTCGGCACCGCTCCCTCACCTGACATTGCCAGAAAACAAACACAATGAACCCATGTCACATAATTGAGGCATCTGCAAGGCCCATGAGGAAGAATAAAACATGTTCTCAAGCAAAAAGGATATAAGCATTTGCAGTCCCATACCCCTTCCCATGGTGCTTTCCCATTCTCTGCCTTGCCCTGTGATAACACCAAACCAACAAATTTAAGGATATCATATATATATTCATCTTCCATAGAAAACTTGTTTTTTTAAAAGAAGAGCTTGTCTTACCTGGTTCCCAAGTGAAGGAACCACTTGATGAACGATCCACTGAGAATCTACCACTCCTATTTTCTCGTGAGCGGGCTGTCACGTGAATTTAGGCAAACAGCTCAGCTAGGCTAAAAGCAAAATGAGTATAGTGTATATGTAACTAAAAAAGTGGAATATTCATGAAAATGCGACCAAGAAAACAAAGTTCATATTGCTTGTCTTTCCAGAATGTGGGGTACTTAAAAGAGAAACATGTGCATGGGGTTTTTTGTAGTTTCAAGTGCATCAAAACTTGCTTAGTTACAAGTTGTAATTCATTGCCTACTAGTGCAATGGCAAAAGGGTGAAAACCAAATACCTCCACACATTTTCTAAGAGCAAAATCGAGACCCCATCCATGGACCAAGTCATTCTGCAACAATAAAGAATAGCATTTAATTAATATATAGCAACAAGGATCACTATTGCATGTACCAAAGGAGATGAGCTCGCCTGAATCATATGCCACACACAACGCCATGCATCTCGGGAGAAGACAGTTGCCATAATCTCCACAAATCTGTAGATGGAATCAAATGAGATGAAAGTGGCTTGGAGTAAATTAGCACTGGTGATGCAGGATGGATAAGACAAAAATCCAGGGAGACCTACGCAGCACATGGTGGAAGATGAGGGTCAGAACACCAGCCTGGTCTCTCCTCTGTTACTCTGTTGCCAACATAACAACCGATCAAATATTTATTCAGCAGGCATTATCAAAGCAATATTTATTCAGCAGGCAGATAAGCATCTGAAAATTAAAAATCAACTAAATTGAATCACAACTCACTTGTGGACTTCTTGGTCCCCTCTCCTTTTGGTCATTTGCCAGGTCAATCCTCTGTCAGGTTCTAAACCAGGCTGTGAAATTTCCAACCCATGTTTCTTTACCAGTTTAATGTACCTGGGAATAAAATGACGCCAACTCCTGGTCAGCAGAAGATTCCTAGAGAGTAGTATGTGTGAACAAACAAGCCAACACTTACTCCTCAGCATTAAAATGCTCTACTCCCAGGTCTTCATCCCAGATAAATATGTATTCATATGGAGCCACGATGTCAGGGTGCAAAAATCGTTTTGCATACCACCTTAAACCAGACATCAGAAACAACTGTGAACAATTATTATTCAACCATGCTGCAACAACCTTCACTAAAACAGATCATGCATTTCTTACCATTTAGTCTGCTTCCTGGCGCTCACATGAATAGCCCGTTTTGACCATTCAAATTCATCCCAATCACTTGTTCGGCCATCATAATGGAATAGTAAGATTGTAAAATTTTCAGAGAACTGCAATTTAATGATTCCCATGTGTGAGGCAAGAAAAACTGAAGAAAAGCATTTAACTGCCTAGGTCTACAGGCCTAGCATTAACTGGTGATAACAGTGTCTAATTAAAAAGCGAAGAGTATATTCAAGGCAAGTTTAAATCCCCAGAAGGCAAGAAAAATTAAGTCTAAGCAACTGATTTCTGCAGCTTAGCAAATATATGTGGTCCAGAAACAACAGATAAGGATCACATCAACATGGATGATGTCTAATGAAGTGGGCCTATTGTAATTCTTGTGAGAAAAGATTAATGAGCGTTGTTATAAGTGCTAGAAATTACAACCTCCTAATTCAATAAAGTTAGCACCATTATGAATCATTCTTAAGATCAATCTCCCTTTCTATTCAGAAATTAAAATTTCAAAGAAAACTAAAAGTAATAAGCACCACTAGAAGTAATTATATTAACTTGAGATAAACCATTATGATAGATGCTGAATGATGAATTGCATGTAATTTCTTACTTTCTCCAATACAATCTTATGCATTTTCTTTCCTCAAAACAGCTAAAGAAATCATAGTATTGCACCTTATTGTTAGAATTGGTCATATTGCCCACACTAGCATATGCAAGAAATCCTTCTAATCTAAGAGACCTTTACCAATACACCAACCTTTTTGACTGCAGCATCAATATTTTTTTTCTGGGCATATCCAACTGTGAACGTGACAAGGTACTTCTGCTTGATGGTCAAGTCCTGCACATCACCCAACCAAAACAACATATTAGTTAAATAACAAAAAATGAGGTTAAGCACTGCACAAGCAGAATAGCTTGAAAATCGTTACTTTTCAAGTTACTGGGTGCAGTCTGACATACTAAAGCCAAAAATATGAGGGTCATCACGTGATAATTTTCTAAATTATTATGCCAGAATTGGTCTGCAAGAAAAATTACTGAGGAGGTGCCATGTAACTGCCAATTTATCAGCATTAGAATATTAAATCCAACATATGTGGGAGTCTTGGGGATCAATAAGGTGAAGATTATACATCAAGTTATTTAAAGTTACTTATTTCAAAGGTTCATACCAGAAAAGCAGCAAAAATAACATACTAATTAGACCAACAATTTGAAGCTGAAGGATTCATTAATCAATAGGCATTACATAACTATAAGAGAAAATATCTTTATTTTCATTTTTCTTCCTTCGGTTTATGACAGAACAAAATCAGTTTGTCTGAATAACAATCTGCAACAGTACTACAATATAATACAGATTTCATACATAATTGAATTAAAATTAAAAAAAAAACATATTTATTGAAAGCTATAGCAGTAATGTTCATGAAAACATGACAAATAAAAGTTTGCCATCTGTATGAAAAACACAGAGAAAACAAGAGCACAAGTTCTATTATTTAATAATGATCAGTAAGATCAGTAAAAACCTAGTGCACAAGAAAAGCATTCAATGCATGCACTTCTATAAAAATATCAAATTGATAAATATTGTTATACCTTGTAAAAATAATAAAGGATGATACCTAGCCTGTTAGCCAAGGATTATCATTAGACTATATTCTCATTTAAATATAACAAAAAGTTTGTGCTAAGTTTTGCCATCCAAGTACCACCAGTATGGTACGACCGGTATGGGTTGGTATGCACCGGCACTGCATACCATGGTTTGTGCGTTCTAAAAGTTACCATTTGATCACAACACAAAAAAAGTTCTGGTTTGTGCGTTCTAAAAGTTACCATTTGATCACAACACAAAAAAAGTTCAGCCTTAATTCAAGAATACAACAAGTACATACCTCATCAGGGTTCCCCCATAATCTGCGAAGATAAAAATCTGATTCTGATACCACGATACCTGGTGGTAGCCTTTCTGCACCTCGAGGATTAGTTGGGA
Organism: Metroxylon sagu; assembly: GCA_017589505.3. NCBI lineage: Eukaryota > Viridiplantae > Streptophyta > Magnoliopsida > Arecales > Arecaceae > Metroxylon > Metroxylon sagu. The sequence continues at coordinate 152,437 of JACVBY030000630.1, forward strand.
CATAAATCTACAAAAGAAAAACAGAGAATTTAATGTTATTATTATTATAAGCTTAAATAGTTAGTCAGTAATTAAACTATGTTACAAAAAAAAAAAGTGCAAATGCTATGTAATAAAAAAAAATGATGACAGAAAAGATCAACTGAAGAGGGTTGACATGAAGGAGCTAACTAATTGGTTATGGATTGGGTGAAGCAGATGAGTGTTGAATATCATGTCATTTAGGTGATTACATTTCTGAATCTAACATGCTGATAAAATGATGCAATTTAGATCTGATCCTTAATCTCCACTATTTTCTCAACTCTCTTTATCTTAATGAGATTGACCATCAGAGAAGACTCACATGATAACAAAAAAAGTCAAGACCGTCACTTTCCATCCTTTTCCATCCTTGAGTATTAAGGATTGTAATATTACTGCTCACCAAAGTCAACTAAAAGGCTAATAATCTAGGTTATATCAAGACACTAGACAGATATTAACCACTTTATAGACTAAGGTTTTAAAACTCAGTTTCGATTTCGGTTTCTGTACATTGGGTAGAGTTTTGGTTTTGGCAATTTTGCTTCTGGTTTCAGAATTTTGGACAACAAAGCTAGAACAAATTCTATAAATAGAAAAAATAAGGAAAAAAATAGCAAGTCAGTTATTTTTCCATCATTTGATAAATATAATAAAACAAAATCATTCTAAAAAGGGATAATATAATAATTATAACAAAATCAAGCTTGGTTATTTTTAATTTAAAATTAAACTTTCCTGAATCTGCATTAATATATTACATAAATAGACCAACCTTTCAAGTAAAATATGAAATGTCAACCAACTGAGCATAAACTAGCAAGTGCATATGCATGTAAAATAAATTAGATTTACCTATTCAATAGAGCATATTATTGCAAGGAGAGATAAATAAATAATAAAGGCTATCATCATCAAAGTATTGATAGAGGGTAAGTACTGAGATAAGGATAAACATGAGATGGATCCTCACCAATCCAGGTTGCCATGAGATGTTCTATTTATTCTTATATAGTGTGTTTCATTGTTCAGGACAATTTTTTGCAAAGCAGCAAGATCAAGGAGCATTAGAATCCTTGGCCATCAAAAATTATATTTATTATACATCCCTTTTTAACTCAAAAGAGAAAAAGAAGAAAATCCATTAAGAATTGGTACTACATAACTAATCTGGTTAAATAAACCAGAAAATGACAAATATATAATGGGGAACATCAAAAGAAAAGTTTAAAAAAATTTATTGCTGGTTTCAATCGGGTTTAGCCAAACTGTCCAAAACTGACCAAAACCCGAAAATAGGGGTCAGTTTCAATTTGGTTTCGACTGAAACTTAAAAAACTTTGCTTTATACTCAACTTTGCCTCTTTCGTTCTCCAAAACATTTCGGTTCCTCCCACATACAAGTAATTGTAATATAATACTCAATAAGATTCTATATACTTGCGGCAATACAAAAAAAAAAAAAATCAAGATAGCTGATGAATACTCAAAATAGTCTAATTTAAATCTAATGTTTTTGGGCAAACTGAACACTTTATAGCATTCACACGAACGATGTTACAAGTGACATGTAGCTTCATGCAAAATGCAAATATAAAGGCACAACTCTAAGGTTCGCAAATATCATCATCAATTATTTGCTTAATTCTCAGATATCATTATAAGTTGCTTGAATATTGGGACCAAAACCTGTAGAACATTTTGAATTGCCATTGCACATTTGCACATCCAAAACACTGATGTTGGATTGTGCCTGTTGGAATAGTATCGACTGAGCAATTTTCATGTTACAACTTTCTTTCGATTTTCTTGTAATTTTGCATTCATCTCATATGGATCAACCAGGAAAAATACTTCCAAGACATCCAATTGATGCAGATCCAATAAAAGCATACTGATTGCACAAATCTATAAACATGCAAGTACTACTTAGGTTTCACATGGATATCATAAACATTCAAGCTTCCAAACAACACTCAAGCAGCAAACAAGTTCAGAGATAAGCCAATTTATGAATTATGTTAGTAATTCTGGCAGTAGCACCATATGGAAAGGCTATTTTAGCATATAAATGTGGATGAGAAACTAGTGACAAATTCACAGCCACCACAGTAACTGAAGTTAGTAAAACAGAGATCGCATGTGGACTTAAATCAAGGTCATCATACAACTCTAGAATTCTGCCTTTAACCATACAACGAGTAACAAAACTAACTCCTAAATTGATAATATGTTGAACTTGCACTGCACCACCTCTGGATGGGGCCAGACTGAAATGCGTATATGGTGGCCAGCTCAGCCCAACCCATGATACAAAATCTTGGCCTTGACTCAAAAAAGAAGGGAAAAAAAAGAATCCACCCTCAGGCTCAAGGCCAGGGTGAGGATAAGGTGGCTGGGGACAGAACAGGGGCAGCAATAGAAGCAGTGCAGCTTTTGCGCTTGGCAATGCTGGTGTCAGATGACTAGAGTCTGGGAAAGTGTGTTCTGATGACCTGTGGGGTGACAAGGGGTGAAGACGAGAGAAAAGCAATACAAACTACCATAGGGTGCCAATATGTGGTCAGTACAATGCGAGCCATACAAACTAAACCCTGGGAGATATTGGAACGTATATCCTTATACAGAATTAATGCCTCTACACTTGTCTGGTTCCAGTCATGGTTGTTTCATCATACCATGGACTACCTTGTTATACCTATCTTGGTTCAATAATATAAGATATGCTTTAAGGATATTAAAGTCATGTATAGTATTGGAGGACATCCACATAAACTATAAAAATTAAGACAACATTAACATTCAAATTCTGTGACAGCAGCACAAATATTGCATGAAAGACCATAAACTAAATTGCAAATTTCATATAGCATCCATATTTGGTAGTATGGAAGTACCTTTAAAGTATCATTGAAATCCTTTGAATTGCTTCTGTTCTGATTCCTTGCAGATGTCAAGGCATGGTTCAATAATGCTTGAGTTGCAAGACCTGAGTTCCTGTCTTCAATGTATGAAATAATACTAGAAGGAAAGTGAAGCTGCCAAATTCAACCAGTAAAAAATTTAGTCACTTGCATTTTTATACACACACAAAAACTCAGAAAGAGAGAGAGGTACAAGTTATCGAACCTTTGTTATGCTTACTGTAGGAAAGGAAATTCCAATGAAAAAGCCCAGCACAACTCCTACAATCGTTGTTATAATGAGCCTCATAGTCTCATTTGGTTTCCTGAAAAGTCCACTGCAAACCCTAATGTACTTAAGCAAAACAGCATAAACCAAAAAGAAGGAAATGACACATAAATATTGTAACTCAGTTCATAAGAACTTATAAACCTGCGGCCAGTGCTTCCAGGCTTCGCCATGATTTTCCAACTTTAAAATTGCAAAGATAGACAGATTCTTGCAACTGGAAGCTGTTCCACATTGTTCAAGAGGTTCATAATTACTGGTTCTTTAAAAAGAGAGCTCAATCTTCATGACAACGCAAGATCAACAACCAGTAGGATCTGGAACATTTCATTTTGAAATTAAGTTCAAAAGAAGTATTAATGATATAAATTTTTTTTACCTTGATAATACCAAAGTTTCACAACCAGGCATCAGCAAGTCAATAGACCAAAATAAGACAATTAAAGAACAAGAACTCAGTTTAAGAAAACATCTTCATGTTGCACACATATCAATCATGTTTAATTCAGGAAAAAAAAAAGAAAAGAAAGAAATTGTGATTTTGTCTTTTTATTGTTTTGAAAAAGGCAATCCTCAGGAAAAAAACCATTAACAACAGGAAAGTATCATGAAAAGATATCAGTCACCCATAAGATGTTCTCAGTCACATTGAAAATGGCATCATCTTCTGAAGTGCTCATGCCAAAACAGAAACCATTTTTGGTGCATTGTGGAAGTGCATTAGAAAGTAAACTGCTAAATATTCAAAACACTGATCCACCAACACATACACCTAAAAAATTAATAGATAATATCACAGAGAAAAGAACCATTTGCTTCTAATGGACAATTTTACGATTTTGTATATGTTCCTCAGCCAAAAAATGGATAAAAACAAAGGCAGGAGCCAAAAAAATTTAGGGTTAAATTATATTGGTCATAAATTATCTTTTTTGTTGCACATTGGCTGAGAACTCTAATGTCTTGACTTTTTGTTTGGCTGGTATTCTTGTCATGCATTAATTCTTAACAAAAAGAGCAGGAACATTATCATGTCTTGGCCAATGACTGATAAGCAGAACATAGAATCATCAAAACTGATGCATGATATGACAACTGACTCACTTCCCCTCTTTGTTGATCTTCAAAATGCATGTAAGAATCACTCACCTCCTCTTTGTTGAGGACTAATACATAAATGGCTAACAGAATCAACATACAAGGGGAGGAGAAACTAGGCTAATACCATCAATATAGCTGAAGGAGGAAAAAAAACTACAACTTAACTCAACTCGTCCTTAACCCCAAACAAGTTAGGGTTTGCTACATGAATCCTTCTTCTCCGTTCCACTAAGTTTAGGACCATCTGAGAAATGTTGGGATATTGAGTCTTTTCTTATCACTTCTAATCATGCAATTTTCATCTACTTCTACCCTTCTTTCTATATGTGTCAAATTACCCCTTCATACCGGTGCATCCCTTAATTTATGTTGTATGTGTCCAAATTATCTAAGTCATCCCTTCAGTTTGTCCTTAATTGATGCTATATCCACCTTTTAATGAATGACTTCATTTCTTTACTCTATCTCTTCTTGTATTATAATGCATCTATATCAGCACTCATTTTAACTGCACTTGTTAAGTGCATATATTTTTAAAGTTTTCAACATTTTATTCTATAAAGTATAACTAGTTGTATCAAACCAAGAGGCCAAACCATTTCGATCTGGGCTAGTTCAGTTCGATTTGTCCCAAACCATCCAATTTGGGATAGTTTGGCTAACTCTACTATGCATCAAGAAATATCAGAATAGGCCTAGTAAGCTCTGATTTGGGATAGTTTGGCTAACTCTAGTATGCATCAAGAAATATCATCTTGAATGAGCCTAGTAAGCTCATCCATAATTCAAACAATAAACCACAACAATATATATATATATATATATATATATATATATATATATATAACAACTTTGAAGTAAGAAATGGGAAATATTTTCTACAAGCCAAATTTTTAATTGTTATAAAACACCTTCCACTAAACCATTAACCAAGAGAGTTCAATACACAAGGTTGCCCTAACCAGAAGGGAGAATCAAGAAAAAGAAATGCATTAATAAAGGCCACACACGGTCCCAATTTGCATCATCATGAGATTTCCAATCTCACAAATGATTCCTAGCTCACCACTATTGAATTCTAATGATTGACTCAGACGCTGTAAGGAATAACAATACAGCTCCTCTTATAAGAGTGCACCCTCTCTAACCCAAAATCATGTTTTTATTCAGACCACACTTTAAGGAGGTAAGCATCTGACATAAATATCCTCCTTGTGATGACATCTACGCACACATATAACTAGCTGAAGTAAATTATATGATTACCTATCAGTGGTAAAATATAGGAACCTTAGGGCTATGACAAAACTCCACATATCTCAATTGACTTATCATGAAAAACAATACATTCACCAGCGGATCAGGACAAACGTGCAGGAGCTACAACACTTCTTGCCTTATCATCATAATAGTATGATGCATCATAACAAACTAGAGCTTGACCACAGCACATAAAACACTATTTATTTATATTGAAACAGTAATAAGAAAGAAGTTGCTACAATGCTCAGAATACCGAAACCAAGTCCCAATGCAAGAAGATTCACTAAATAATCATTATTCTTCAAAATTTCAACAGGATAAAGCTTTTTCTCTATTCTGTCCAGGTAAACTCTAAAACTAATTGATATTTCATGAACATGCATAATGCAGTTGTTACCCAACGGGCACCACTGGTAAATTTGAAAGCTAATCACAAACATTTCTTAATCACATATCGCAATCACCAATTCCAGATAGCCTAACCTTGTGTCTTGCTTTTAAAAACTACCTCAAACAAGTCTACTATCAAAATAATAGCAACTTGTAGCCCTTTGGCCATCAACAGAAAATCCCAGGCTCCCAGACTGCCTTGCCAACAACAGAATCTAAGCTCCCATGCTGTGCCTTTGAGCAATGTTAAGGCCCAACTTCAGCATTTTGTCCCGCTAGTTTTCAAGCTCAGCCAATCTAAAGTTTCCATGAGACAAAATGGACTGGCATATTCATATCTACTCAGGCACCCCCCTTGGTGGCACAGTTTTAGCTTGGATCAAGTTGCGTTGTCAAACCTCTCCAAGGCAAAGTAACCAGTAAAATGGATCCTTTTTTCACGTCCTTAACATGGAAGTGTTGATAAGCCCTCAGCAATATCCACTTCAACTAGGCACAACTCATAATCTTCATTAGAAGTAAGTCTTGAGAAAGGCTCGATCCACATTCCCCTGTCTTGTGAACTACCGCAAAACCTAAGCATTCAAGATCCAGCACTAACACAACAGTTCATACCAGTTTTATTTCTAAGGCGATAAAAGTCGCGTTCAAACCTACCAGGAAGCACTCGAGGGCAACGATGTACCATCTAAGAATGACAATCAGATTCACCAACCAGAGTACAACCATCAATCGCCTCCAATCAACACAGCCAAGGAACAATCAACAGAAATCCCCCCCCCCCCAAAATAAATAAATAAATAAATAAATAAATAAATCTCACCCCAAAAAAATCAACTCCCTTTGAAGAAAAGAACCCGAAAGAACCCGCAAGAAATTAATCAATATAATTATAAATAATATTTTTTCCTGGATCATGAGATCAGATCATTTCAAACCCCAAAAACAAATACCAGAGGAAAAAAATTCAAAACAAGAATAAATAAATTGACTTGAAATCAAGTGACAAATAAAATCGACTACCAAAAACATAAATAAATGGTCGTGTACCTTTTCTGTAGGAAAAATAAACATTAAGGTGCCCTTTTATAAGATTTGGCAAGCAAATCTCCTCTCAAATTTCATAAAATAAGCAGATTCACTCAAATCAAGACGAAATACCCAAAAAATACTCACTCAGATGAGATCGTGCACGGTAGATCTCCCGGGATAGAAACCTTAGAACCGATCAAGGACCTCCAAACAACGAAGAAGACCTCCGATGGACTAGGCCTCCTCAAAGACTCCTCTTTTCTCTCTACTTCTCCTCCTCTATTAATAGAGGAAGAATTCGGGTGGAATTCGGACTCCGCCCGACGCTCCGATGTCGTGACCGGATTTTTTGGAGAACGAGAAGAAAAGGGCGGAGAGGCGAAGAAGAGGAGGTGGTGGTAGTGGCTAAGGAAGGGGAACCCCAAAGCCGGAAAATATTAAAAAGGTCGGCGAATAATTAGAAAAAAAATAAAAAAAAGAAAAAGATTCGTGGCAGACTATTTGAAAACGCTCGCCGACTCGAACTCCGACTCCGTTGCGCGTGGAATTCGCGATCATCTCGCCCCCTCGTTTCCTCGCCATTTCCTCGCTGTTTTGAAACGAAATCTGGTGGATAACATTCCATTTCATCGCCGCAAGGTCGAGTGCGCCTACGTGGAAGTCAGCAAATGGCTACCTCTCTGGAGCCCACTTGTATTCACCAGTTACCTATTGCCACATCCGTCGATAAATGTTGTACAGCGACTGATCTCTAGAGTTAATCTTCTGTCATTAGGAAGCCGATTCTTGTGACGAAAGGACCTCCATCGCCACGCCCCGGCACGACCCCACATTTTTCACCAATAATCTAATGCCACATGGTATGAACGAACGATGCTACGGTCCATACGTTTCAAGCTCCAGCTTTATCTTTTTAAATTATAGTTTGTAAATGCATTATTAAATACCTCCGAGCCCAGCCCGGTACCGAACGCGTTCTATCGCCAGGTCTCACGTTATGGTAATACTTGGTGGCTTCCGATAACACGTGTCCTAGTATAAGACTGGTAGCTAGGGATGGCAACAGGCACCGAATGGGGAATGATTTTCCCTCTTCCCCACCCCACACCACAATTCTCCATTTTCCACGACGAAATCTCAATCCTTATCTTTTTCTTTTTTTATTTTTTCCTTAAAATTAATTGCCAACTTTAAACACAATTCAGTTATTAAAAAAAAAAATCATAGAAAATTTAAAAACTAATATAAATTAATTGATATTGAAAATATATTAACAAATTTAAATTTAATAATTTAAACTTAATCAGTTTCTAGAAACAGGGCTATACCCTATTTTAGTCCTATAGAATTTTTAAAAATTCTTTTTATTTCTGTTTTCATCGTCATTTTATTTCTCTAGAATCATCTCCGTCGCATCGGTTTTCACAGGATTGGATTTTCCATCCGTATATATACTTTTTATCATATTTTTATATTTTTATATTATTATTATTATTATTATTATTATTATTATTGAATAAATATTTTTTTTAAAAAAAAAAAAAAGGTTTCACGGACATGGATGATAGAAGATAAAAAATATTAAACGGATGATGTGGGTCATGGCCACGCTGAGAGAGGGGTTCGCCGGGTCACCGCCACTGGAGGTTTATATTTCTATTCTTTTTTTTGATTCACAGCCAGGCTGGTGCTCAATTAACTCAACGTGGTCCATGATGGGAATACACCCATAGCCACCATAGAATGGAAAGGACACTTGTGATTATTTTATTTTTCATATTATGCTGGTGGGCCCCCACTAGACACTTTTGTAAACAACATTTTCCCCTTGGCACGGTTCAAATTGGACATAAAATTGAGCTACGTGTTACTTGTTAAGCGAGTGCCAAGGGATATATTCATATCGTCTTATAAATGATGGAAATCTTATCATTTACTACGTAGAATAAAAAATACATTTTAGATTGTGGAATATATCTTTTGAGGAATGAGATTTTGAAATGGTTGGTATCTGGTGCTTCTTGTCTGAAACCTTTTAGGTCCAATTGATTCTACTTGAAGATTGTGAACTATTTATCAGGTACAAAGTGGCATGCCTGCCTTCTAATTTCCCTCTCCCTTCTACCATTAATTTCATATAGATGAACTGTGACATTTCATTATAAATTGCATCCATGCCAAAGAAATTGCATTCCTAATCTCTCTCTCTCTCTCTCTCTCTACATAGCAGAGTGCATCTTTAGGTAAAGAAGAGAAGGTAACTATTTAATATCATGACCGATTAGAAAGCATATCAATGTATCATGTTTTTTTTTTTATCTTTTAGAAAATATACTTCTGATCCTCAAACATCGGCTCAAAATTTATGTTAGTTATTAAACTTTCCATTGTTATAATTTATTTCCTTATATTTTAAGAGTATTCTATTTTTACTATCTGTTACGATTTTTTTAATTTTAAAAATTTCTTTATTTTTTGGTTTAAAAAAAATTAGTTATCAAACAAAAATTTCTAAGTCATTGTGATTTGGTATTTTCTGTTATTTATATTTTTAGATTTTTCTATTATATTGAAACTTAGCCCTATAAATATTTAGACGCTCTTCTAACTTTTTTTATAATAAAATAATATTATTAATTTTTTTTCTATTAAAAATAAAAGTTAAGCACGCATCTTTAGAAGCGCAAAGTATGCTTCAACGTCGACCACAAAAATGGTTGCCGGTGGTGAGGGATGCCTGACAGATACCGGTCTAGGCCAAACAGAAGATCAAATGTGATGCCCCACACAGCAAACATCGGTGCAGGGTCATACAACTAACTTGAGACCTAAGAAAACAAATTCGGCACCCGCTTGGAATTGGGACCAGAGTCGCGTGGACTCTGCTGGTCAAACATGTGAACAAGTTGGCCTCTAACAGGTCTAATTTGGAGCCGGTTGAAAAAAATTTTTGGTCATTGGATGATGATGCGTGGAAGAACAGAATTCTAGTTTCTAAGACTGGAGACGCGGCCCAGCTATTCATTCTCATTGAGACGGTCAACCCGTCAAGCTCGGCTGGTTTCGTTGCAGAGCAAAAGCCATGGTCTCATAGCTGAACACGCTCAAATTTCACCTTCTATATGAAAGGATTATTAATGGCATCTCTTAGTTTTTTCTCCAAAGGTTTCAAATAATTGAGGTTACAATGGAATGAGAACCTGAGTTTAAAATAATGAATGTTTTAAACCATTTTTGAGACCTATTGTATATGATAGGAGTTATGATTTTTATTCAATATTTTGACTATTTATTTTTTATAAATCAATATCTTACTCATGCTGTAATTTTTTACTAGCCTCTCATAAAAGGACACAAGATAATTGATTTTACTTTGGTTGAATAAATCAACACATTGAATATATCGATACACACTTAGTCCTAGATGAATAAGCTTTGAGGAATCTTAGGTAGAAAAAAATTTTACCTACAAATACTAATTAAAGTATCTTGTATCTTGTGTATAAAAGAAACTGGTTGGACTCAATTCAAGAAACTCTTTATCCATCTTTTTCATATTTTTTTGAGATTCTGGGATATTAAGGTATCCTCTAAGTTTTCATAAAAAAGATTTGACTCACTTGAGCATGAAGAGATCTTTCATCGGGATAAGTCTTGTTCTGAGTCTTTTTTTTTTTTTGCTCCTTTTTGTTTTTTTACAGCATTACTTACTAATTCAAATTTCTATGTTAATGAATTTAAATTCATATGTTGGCATTAATAAACAAAATACATTTGTGAATAAATATTTATAATGCTAATCTTAAATATATAGTTAGAAAAAGACTTATGATCAGGATTATCATTTTTAATTTATAATCTATTTGGAAAAAAAAATGAAATAAAATTATTTGAATCAAGTTTGGATTGCAAAAAAAATGATTCTTTTTGGGTACGGATTGAATACAGAATATTAACTAACTTGATCCATACTAAAACCAACCTATAATAAATGCTTCAAATATTTTATAATCTCTTAAATTTATTATAAATTTAACATTGATAGTCATTAATATATGTTATCTTCCAAAACAAAAATATCTTTTCAGTTATCTCTTTAATTTATTATAATTATAAATTTAACATTGATAGTCATTAATATATGTTTTTTTTTAAAAAAAAAGAAAAAAATATCTTTTCAGTTATTCAGATTTGCTTTGATATTATTTATAACGCTTATAGTTTAATTAATTTATTAGTGGATTGGATTCATGTAGCTTTAAAAACTCGAGTCCAAATTAATCAATGGCAGATAAATTTAAATTATATGATTTTCAATCCTTTTTTCTTTTTATTCGATATAGGATTATTTTTACAATAGACTATTTTTATATGGTATTAGATGCTCTACCTATCCCTAATCTAATCCAAATCACTTTTAGCCCAACTTTCATTGCCTTCCAACTCAAGAGCCAAAATTATTTTTATACTAGCTAGTAAAATATTTATTAACTAATAAAGCTACTTAAATGGAATAAATTTGTTACCTTTTCTTTATTTTTATTCAATTATTCTATTTTTTAAGTATCCACAATTCATCTAGATCTAGATATATATATAGTTGTGATGGGAGATATTAGCGTCAACTGGAGCCATATTTTCAAAAGGATTGGCTCGTGACATAATAATGGTCGATTATAGGGCACGTCTCCCATCTCTTATTGTACTTTGTTTTTGTTTTTCTTCCAACCGTTTGAGAGTTAGCTAGGAGGAATCGAAGGAATTCCTCTCCGGACGGCATTGAGTCCGTCTGGAGCGGGCGGTGGGGAAAGGAGCAGGGGAATTGCGGCCATTTGGGTGGGAGTTTGGTGAGAGGTCCGTAGGACTTCCAACCGACCCTTCTCTTTTCTCCCATCTCTCATTTGACATTTAAGCTAATGGTTTGGTCTCGCACTTTGGATAACTTCAAGGAGGGGGGCATGAGAATTTGAAGGACGTACTGAGGAAGAAACCATGTCAAGAAGGTGGAATGTGTCAAGTGGGCTTGGTCTCTTAATCCTGAATCTAGACCAATGGGTGGGTCAAGCATTGTGAAATTCCAAGAAGCTAGACAGGATGCTCTATATGGGCTTAGTTGATCATGAGCATCGTTCAGAGATGATATAACTTTAGTAGTCTAATGTGCCCATCTTTAATATAATGTTTTGGAGGCCATGTAGTGATGTCAGATTAGAATTGCAATTTGGATGGTCTGGAAAAATTCTAACCCAATCCAGCTCCATCTCATGTTAATCTCATCCTGGATTTGGTTAGTTTGTAGTTGGGTTAACTTAGATTGAATTAGGCCAGATCGTATGACTAATTTAAGATGTGGAAAAAAATGTCCTCTTTATTTATTTTTTTTTCTTTTTTTTTTCCTCTTGTTTGTTGGGCATGCTTAGTGCTATAACTTGATGCAATTAAAAATATAGCTAAATGAAACATAAAAGCATCTTATGGAAAGTATATAAAAGCATCTTATGGAAAGTATAAATATAATATACTTATTTATTGAGTTTGATTAAGTTGAGCTGAGCCGAATGGATTTAAATAGGGTTTTTGTTAGATTTAGATCAAGTTTCAACTTGCTTCAAGCTAGATTTGAGGCCAAGCCTACTTCTAAGTTTATGAAATCTTGCACAATCTAACTAAATAAGTAGGTCCTTCTCATCTAATTCAAATTGAGCTGACCCCAGTTATTAATAATATAGAAGAAGAAGTAGAATTATTTCAAATTTTCTACACTAAAATATATGGTGATAAATATACAATTTATCTAATTTAACCATCGCAATACTTACTTATGAAGGCACCATGATGACCTTGGCCCTAGTTTTGAGGTCGAAAGGGCTTTAGCAACAACTAACGATGTCTATAGAGGTCTAACACATCAAACCTTAGAAATTGACTTGGTGCTACCTGGCCCTTTCTTGAGCCATACCACCATCATAAATGGTGATACCTGGCCCTATCTTGAGCCAAAATTAAAAGCGATACCTAGCCCTTTCTTGAGCCAACCAAATCCTAAACCGGGCTTGATCCATTTGATTAATCAAGATTGAATTAAAAAAGAAAAAAAAGAAAAAAGAAAAAAAGAGAAGGAATGAACAGAACAAACGGAGGAGTCCTACAAGAAGATGAGTGCTCGAGAAGAGATGGAGTTTGTCTCATTTATTAAAGGCACAGATGAGGCTTACACGAGCCCTCATCTTCTGTATTTAATTCTCCAAACCCTCCTTCTTCCCTTGCATCAATCGAAGGTGTGTAGGGGTCAAGATTGCTAGTGAATCACGTGTTTACTTCCCTCAAAGCGTTAATTGATTCATCACTGATAAGCTCTCTTCCTTTCTTCCTTTCTCTTGACTTTTCTTATTCTCTCTTTCCCTTATCTATGTGATCTTTGGCAAACCATCTAAGCTCAGCGCTAATTAGGAAGAATGAATGCAACCCCTATTTTAGTTCTCAATTTTGAGGATCAACACAGCCTTTGTTTTCTCTTAGAATAGTTTGCCTTGTTTTGGAATGGTTCACGGCTAGATTTGGGTCATCGGTTCACCAAGTATATTATACCCATCAATAATGATTGGGATGTGCCATTGTTGGCCTATGGCCAATGATCCTTCACTCTTTCACTTCTATTTTTCTGTGAGATTTGATCCCTTGTTCTTCTTCTAATTAGTTGAGCACGATGTACATGTTACTTCGCCATTAGGTTACTATTCTAAAGCCTGGCTAGCCGGCTACCAACTTAGGTTAATTGAGGATTCTTCTATTTTTCCTTTCTTCCATTCTTTCTCTTCTCCTCTTCTTTTTATATTTCCTATAAACCCTTCGATATGTCCACTTGGGTTTCTATAAATAAAACCCAATTTCATTGCAATGCAGTTAGGTTCTTGCTAATGTGTTTTGACAGATTGATTTGGGTTTGGAGTTAGACTCCTTGAAACCAAAATTTTGATCTTGACGAGATCTAATTCCAGTATTATATTTGGTTGATTGATGTAGGCAGGCTATAAACCTAGATTGGTTAGAATTAACCATATTAATCAGCAAATCAGATAAGTAAACTTGATCATGGTTTGTACGCTTTCAGAAAATTATTAAGATTTGGATCTCAAACTTTTATAGATGTTTTAATTAATTACATGTAAATTCTAGATTAAATAATTTTTATTATTATATATTGACACTTTATATGTTTAGAATTTATTATAATTGCTAATTTTACAAGAATTATCGAAAATATTATTATGCTTAGCATTAATATGATATGCGATAGGATTTTATAATATGAAAAAGTTGAATTATTGATTTTGTAAATTCTTGTATATATGGTTATTGAAATTAGATCAAGTATGTTAATTTATGTTGTTTATGTGCCCTGTTAAGCTTTATAATGAATTATCATTTCATAATAAAATTTACTTTTAAATCTATTTATATGAGAAATAGATTATGATGTTATGTGAAATTATATGAAATTGAGTAAATTACAAACTATTTATATATGAAGCAAGATATGTCATGTTCAAGTATATGTTATAAACTCTCAGTCAACTATATCTCGTGTTATATTGTTTTTATCTTTTGGGACTTGTACAAAGGTTTGTGATATCGAAACCTTTTCCATAGGAGATATATGTGGTTTATGCTCATGACTTATGCTACAAGGATTACATGTAATTTTCATTTTGTGGCTCTACCACAAGGTTTATATGTGACTATGATTAAGGACTATAAAGTTATTATCACAACTTTGAAATAAAAGATTTAGAATACATCATTTCGAAAACTAATATTGGTACCTTAACTGTTGTGCATTAATTACTATTAAAGTTATTGTGATAATGTTATTTAAAGCATTACATTATTTTAAATTGCATTATAGTACTTGATCTTTCTAAGGATGATTAGGGTTATTTACTAAGCGTTAGCTTATAAATTTTTTTTTATTATTTTTGTTCCAGAGATCAAGACATAAATAGGATTCAGAGAGAAGCAGGCAAAGTGTCCTTTAGTTAAACTCTCATTGGCAATGAGATGATTTTGTCTTACTTCAAGATATTTTAGTGTTACCCATTTTGGTCCCTCATGTAGATTTTAAGTCATTGAGATTATTCTGTTAACATTATGCTTAAAATTGTTTAGTTTATTAATATAAATTATATTTATTTGATTATATATTCTTGTAAGATGCCTTACATATGGTAAATTTATTTCTATAAGCATGTGGTTGATGGTTATGGACTGCATCCACCTTAGGTCTGGGGCATGATAATTTTAATGATATTAGAGTCAAATTTGATCCCTAAGGGTGAGCCCTAGGAATAGGATGACTATTAGTTGGATAGATATTGATGACTAAGTAAAGCATGCTTAGGTTTGACCTATAGGCATGAGCCTTTAGATACTTACTGAGGGTAGATAATGATAATTAAGTAAATTGTTAAATGATTTATTTGTTAATAGAAGTGTACGTAAGTCTTTGAAGTCTAATGATCAAACACTTCGGAAAGTATGACTTAATTAAAAAATTCTTGATAATGCAATATAGATATCATGGCATATTATTTGGGAGGTATTTGTTGGTTCTGGCTCGAGTAATCCAGAAAGATTACTTCTTATCATATTGAGAACTTAAAAAACATTATTAACTTAATAACAAGACTATTAAGATTATAGGAGGCAGAATATAGTAATTGACATAATGATTGTAGTTTGAATGAAGAATAATATAAGATGAAGATATTAGGAAAAGACTAAAATGTGAAATTAAATATTTGAGATGCAACGTATAAATGCCCATATGCAGCATCCCTTATTGCATATAAACCATGGATCATGTTCATTTTGATATTATTTGTAATAATCCAAGACCTCATCAAAAAAGGTATTACTTGGATATCTTGACGCTTTATAAATACCTATGTGGGACTAAATATATGATAGTATGGGCTCTCTCATACTTCTTCTGTTTAAGCTCTGATATCCTCCTCAAATTATAAGCCCAAATTTAAATGTATATCCAATTAGATCTAATAACAAACAACATAAGCCCATCTACAGTATCCCATATTCCATACAGATTATGAGCTAGCTTTCCTCTAATATTACCTATAATAATAGATGACTTTGCCTTAAAAGGTAAGCCAAGAAGGTATTATTTAGATTCTTTAGTCCTGTATAAGTATTTAAGATTTATTCAGTAGGACAAAATATCGGATGGCTATATGCCTCCCTTATCATCATCATCATCATTAAAAAAAAAAAGAAAAAAAAGAAAAAAGAGAGCATCAAAAGAAATTAACTTCTGATCTAAATGATCATATATTTGTTATCCAGCTTCTAAGATCCATGTGGATGCTGATACAGTGATGCAACCCAAATCACTAAGGTCCTTCTTCACCTAAACTATCATCCAGATCATGGACCATAAGGTCCTAAACCGTGTCTAACTGTACGCTGGATGAAGCTAAATTGAGTTGAGCACAAAGGAACCAAACAAATCTCCAGATTGGCTGGTTTATATTTTGAGATCAAACTCCATGCTCAAACTTAGCCCCTCTACCAATCAAGCAAGTTATATCAATTGAAATTTTGAGCCAACCACAAGCTCTCGGTAGTGGCTCACTCCATTAAAAGTCCTAGATAAATAACATGTACTCTTCAAATATAATACTGAGTTCATGGATACCACGTCTCTTACTCCAACAGTCTTGTTCTAATGCAGCCAGCACAGATAGTCAATAACGAGGTTGGATGGACATGGTCGTGTTTCTGTCACCCATTGCTTTCATAAATTGTTTTGTTGAATATAATAATTTCACCTTATGGTGAAAACTAACGCACCTGATTGTTACCTAGCATAGATGGCTTCAAATTTTACCATGATGTTTTGCACCAATGGCACAATTTGTATTCCTTGACTTCATAGTCACACAGAAAAGTTTCTAGGAAACCATGCTATCCAAACCAGAAGGTTATTTACCAGTACGAGGCTAGAAAGTTGTTGCAAGGCATCGTTCATGCGATCAGTTTCAATGCGTATGTCATTAATTATATCTCAAGAGTTTGCCAGAAAGATTGGATGGTAACCTCCTGATGAGTTAAAAGAACACAGAAACGGTTGTTGTTGTTGTCGACGAAAAGTTTTAAAATTCAAAATGGTGAAGCCTTTTACGCGATTTGAAAGCCGGCATCACGCACGCAGTTTTCATGTGGACGCGATTATGGATTAAAATTACGCTGATTCAACCCTTCATGCCGGAATATTCCCAAACGCGATCGTTTAATGTTGCCATCAGGCGACTCTTAGGGGAAAAAAAAAAAAAAAAAAATCATGTGGTGCATGATTTACGCTATTACAAGATTACACGGCTATTGGATCGAATTTATAAATAGACTTTAGATTTAGAGTTTAATTTTTTTGTTTTTCTACTCTTGCTCTTTTAATTTTCTTAAAAATTCTAGTGTTTTTTAATTTTTCTCATTTTGAGTCCATGGGAGCTTTAAAAGCTTTTGATTCACTCCTCAATTTGATCTTATTTATGATCGAAGGATCGAATCAAGTCCAACTGTTTTACCTACTCCTTGTATCAAGAAGTCAACAATCTATACAAGACAATAAATTAGTCCTTAGGACTCTTAATTTTAATACTTGCCATCTTTCCTAAAAATGGTCTAACAACTAATTTCTTGTTATCCTAAAAAATCAGCAGAAAGAAAGCAAAAATATTTTATTATTCTGATTTAATTATTTTAAAAAAAATTATTTTTTTTAAAATAATTTATTTCTGCTATTTTTATCGCTTTGAAAACAGAATTATAAAAGACGATGGTTTTAATATTATAGAAAATAGTTAAAAATTCTATTTTCAAAAAAAAATATGTGCAAAGAAACTTTATTGCTCTAAAATCTATGCAGAAATTTAATAAAAATATTTGTTAAAAATAAAAATTAAAATATATTTTTTGCTGCTTTAAAGTTCGTACAGAAATTAAAAAATTTCAGCAAGAATTTATTAAATTTCTATTGCTCTGAAAAGTGTGCTATTTTGAGGAAAATAGAAATTTAAATTTCTAATTAATTTTATAGTTTTAATATTCATGCAAAATTTTTTAAAAAATTAAAATTAAAATTTCAAAAGTTGAAATTATAAGTTTTGATAATTAAAAATTGTGAAATTTAAAATTTTGAAATTCAAATTCAAATTTGAATTTACCTAATATCTCTTTCTCCCACCGCCTTCAAAGAAAGGGCAAAAAAGGAATCTAGGAATATGGGGGGCTCAAGAGGGATTTAGAAAAAATATTGATTTAAAATGGGAAGCTAGAGCCTAGAAACTTGTGCAAATACTAGGTGGGCCTTTGCCCACTCCTCTATTAAACTTATGGTATAATTGAGCCAACTCTAATATATATGATTCAAAATTGAGCTAGATCTTTGGCTCAACCACTTAAAAAATGGCCCATCTCTCTTAGATTTCAAGTTAGACTGAACCTAGTTCAACATTGGATTCAAATTTTGAATTGGTTCTTTGGCCATGTTAATTATTTGATTCTAATTTGAAGCATTTGAATTTCAAATATAACCAACTTGTGGTTGTTAATAGGACCCAAATAATTGTAATTTGAACTAGGGTAAAGATTTCAAACCAAGCAAAATTGCTATTGCTAATTGGACCTAACCATATTAGGGTTTGACTTGATATTCCCCACTATAACAAAAAGTTCACTTGTTTCAAAAAATGATTTAAGCATGAATCATATGTTTTTCTACTCCATCCATCCTATATACTATATATTTCAAAACTCCCTTAAGGACCAACATTAATCTAGCATTTGAACTAGTCCCATGACTTGATCTTCATAGCATGATTATAAAGGTTAGGTTTAGGTCATGTTAAACCAAAATTAGTTGAAATGACTAGACGGTGCAAATGGTTTTCATAAACTGAGTTTGGTTAGTGAGACCTCTTCTTACAATCACTTTAACCTTTTCTTTCATGAAATTTTGATATTAGTGATAGGATATAAATAATGACAAATTTTTTAAAGTTTTCTTCTATAAATGAAATACCAATAACATATATAGAAATCTAAGATCCCTATATTTTATCGACATATTAGTTGGGGGTACAATAGGACTAAATTAAGCTTGCTCGACATGCACTTTAGATGTATGCAAGAAATCGTGGGTCAAAGTAATCCATTTTTCATTATAATAAAATTTTTTAAATTAATTAAATTATGATTAAGATGAGAAAGTGAAGTATTATTCATATATATTTTTGCTAAAACTCCACATTTAGTTTTGAAGATAATTATTTTAATTAGAATGCTAAAATAAAGATAAAAGACTCCCAATAAGCCTAAACTTAGTAATCAATTGCTATTATCATATCATACATGATGGAGAAAACTAACCATAGATAACACATCTTGGGCTATTTTAACCATCGATAGATTATTAGTTCTCTATATGCTTTTTCTTTTAAAGATATAATCTGATATCTTACTTATTTTATTTTACCTTACCCTTTAAATAGTTTTATGCCATTATCTATGACATTGCGTTAGAGAACTAATGATGCTAATTGAGGTACTACCATGGTAGATGACAAAGTTAGAGCTCTAGTGAAATCTACTTGACCTTGGACCCCTCCTTCCTCTTAGGGATGGCAATAAATATGGAGAAATTCAATCCCCATTGGGAACCACCCTGGCAAGTATAGGTTTGGAGAGATTAATCAGGGATAAGGATGAGGGATCGGGAAATTTTTTAAAAATCGATAAGTTTGAGTTTGGGTTTTGAGATGGAGACAATATATGAAGGATTTTAAGACCCTCAAATTTTGTCTGCGTGTTAATCGATTATGAATATGCATCGAATTGAACATACATATATTTTATATCCTATTGGTTAAAGTATTACACTTTTGCAGTTGAGCAAGTAAATTTCTAAATTCATATAGTAGCATGATATAAAAGAACAATTTATTATATATATATATATATTTAAATATTTATTTATTTATTCTTTAAAGGGAAAAACTATGCTTTAATCCAGAGTATATCATTAACTTCAACCAAAATAGAAGATACCAAGAAACCTAAATTCAATAATCATTTGCGGCTATATTATTAGACCAACAACATACAGGAAACTAATTACAAATAATGATTCTTAGGCCCTTCTTCTTAATTTAAATGCTTGTTTGTTATCAATATTTTTCTTATTATAAATAGCCAGAAGTATTATTTAAAAGACTTTAAAACCTACATATCATGTCCAAATGTTAGTTGATTGTGATTATCAACTAAACCAAGACTGCATTGCTTATGCATTTTAGATGTGTCTATGAAATACAAAGTTAAAGACTTTGGGCTTTTTTCTCAACGGAAGTGAATTTTGAAATGCCTTAGAGTAGCATGATAAGAAAAAAATAAAGCATTTGTTACAAATAATTTTTTAGCAATAGTTATTTATTTTTGGAAGAAAAAGCTATGCTTTAATCCAAAATGCTTTATGATGAGAGAGTTATTATATTGTGCGGGATATTGTTCTAACAAATAGCAAAAGTTGGAGCCTTAATGAAATCGCCTTACCCGCTAGCCCTCCTTTCCATCCTATGTACATTCTTGATTTAGATGCTTATTTGTTGTTAAATTTTTTCTTACCATATATGGATGGAGGCAATATTTGATGGATTTTTAAGGCCCTTATATTTTGTCTATATGTTAAACGATTATGAGCATGCATTGATCTTCACATACATAGTTTGTGTACCTTAGATATGTTAAGTAAAATATTACACTTTTGTAGTCAAGCAAGTAAATTTCTAAATTTATAGAGTAACATGAAAATTTTTTTTATTATTATAAAAATTTTGAATAATACTTATTTATTCTTAAAAAGGAAAAACTATGCTTTAATCCAATGTGATAAAGATATCATCACCCTAAACCAAAATACAAGATATAAAGAAACCTAAATTTAGCAACCATTCATGGTTGTACTATCATGCAACTAAGATGCAAGAAACAAATTACAAGTAATACTTCTTGGACCCTTCTTCTTAATCAAGATGTTTGTTTGTTCTTAACTTTTTTATTATTATAAATGGATAGAGGTAATATTTGAATGACTTTAAAACCTATATATTTGTGTCCACTTGTTAGTTGATTATGATTATGAACTAAACCAAGAATGCATGGCTTGTGCATTTTAAATTCATCCATAAAATATGAAGATAAAGACTTTTGCTCTTTTTTTTTCCAAAGCAAAACAAGTGAATTTCTAAATGTATAATTTTTTTAACTATAGTTATTCTATTCCTAGATGAAAAGGTTATGTTTTAATCTAAAATGCTTTTGTGATGTCAGAGTTATAGTGTCATGGTAGATATTATTGTGACAGATTACAGATCATAAAGTTGGAGTCGTAATGAAATTACCTTGCCTCTTAGCCCCCCTTTCCATCCTACGCATATACGTACACACATATTTCTTAGCTTGTTTGTTATTAATTTTTTCTTATTATAAACAAATAGAGATGATATCTAAAGGATTTTAAGAACCTCATATTTCGTTTACGTGTCAATCGATGGTGAGCAAGCATTAAACCAAGCATACATCATCTATGTACCTTAAATATGTCGGTCGAAGCATTTTGCTTTTCTAGCCGACACTGAAAATTTTTGAACTCATAGAATAGCAAGAAACTGTGTTCTAATTCAATTTGCAGATATAGATGGCACCTTGAAACCTAATCTCAGCAACAATTTGTAGCTATCATATGATACAAACAACAAGCAGGAAACAAATCACAAGGAACCCTTATTGGGCCCTTTTTCTTAATTTAGATGTTTGTTTTTTATTATTATTATTTTTATTATCAACAAATAGAGATAATACTTGAATGATTTTAAGACTCACATATCTTGTCCACGTGTTAGTTAACTATGACTATGAACTGAACCAAGAACGCATGACTCTTGCACCCTGGATGCATCCATGAAATAAAAAGTCAAAGGATTTGCCCTTTTCAATAGAGTATTTTTTTTTAAAAAAGCATTGGAATGGCACAAGAAAAAAAGTGTTTATTACTTATAATTTTTTTAGCAATACTTATTTTATTCCTAGAAGAAAATCCATGCCCTAATCTAAAATATTACTATGATGTCAAAGTTTTTAGAGTAATGATGGTGTCGAATAGGATGCTATAGAGACAGATGGCAAAAAGTTAGAGCCCTAATAAAACCCTTTCATCACCTATACCTCCTTTCACACACACCTATCCCCCCCCCCCCTCCCCCCCTCACCCCACCCCACCCCACCCCGCCCCGCCCCGCCCCACCCCAACACACACACACACACACGCACGCACACGCACACACACAAAAACATGCATCTCTCTTCATTGACTTAGACAAATAAGGATTTTAAGACTCAAATTTTGTCATGTATCAATTAACTGTGAGCATGTATTGAATCGAGCATACATAGTTCGTGTACCCTAAACATGTTGGTTAAAATAATACATTTTTGCAGTTGAGCAAGTAAATTTCTAAATTCATAAATAGCATGACACAAAAAATAATTTATTATATATAAAAATTTTTAAAAATACTTTTTTATTCTTTAAAGAAAAAAACTGCACCTTAATCCAAAGTGATAAAGATATCATTACCAGAAGAAACCAAAAAACCTAAATTCAATAATTATTTGTGCCTATATTATTACACCAACAACATGCAAGAAACCAATTACAAATAATGCTTCTTAGGGCCTTCTTCCTATTTTAGATGCTTGTTTGTTATTAATATTTTTCTTATTATAAATAGATAGAAGTAATATTTAAAAGCCTTTAAAACCTACATATCGCATCCAAATGTTAGTTGATTGTGACTATGAACCGAACCAAGAATGCATGGCTTATGCATCTTAGATGTGTCCATAAAATATCAAGTTAAAGGCTTTTGCTTTTTTTCCTCCAAGGAAGTGAATTTGTAAATGCAGTAGAGTAGCATGGTAATAAAAAAAATAAAGCATTTGTTATGAATAATATTTTTAGCAATAGTTGTTTTATTTTTGGAAGAAAAATCTATGCTTTAATCTAAAATGCTTTTATGATATCAAAGTTATTGTATTGTGTGGGATAATGTTATGATAGATGGCAAAGTTGGAGCTTTAATAAAACCACTTTGCCCCTTAGCCCTCCTTTCCATCCTACACACATGGACATGCATCTCCCTTTGTTGACTTAGGTGCTTGTTTATTATTAACTTTTTTCTTACTATATACGGATAGAGAGAATATTTGATGGATTTTAAAATCCTTATATTTTGTCTACGTGCCAATTATTATGAGCATAGACCGAATCAAGCATACATAGGTTGTGTGCCTTAGACATGTTAGGTAATATATTACACTTTTGTAGTCAAGCAAGTAAATTTCTAAGTAACAGGAAAAAAAAAGAACATTTATTATTATACAAATTTTGAATAATACTTATTTATTCTTGAAAGGAAAAAATTATGCTTTAATCCAATGTGATAAAGATGTTATTATCCTAAACCAAAATAAATCATACTAGGAAACCTAAATTCAGCAATCATTCGTGGTTGTATCATCATACAAACAAGATACAAGAAACAAGTTACAAGTAATGCTTCTTGGGCTCTTCTTCTTAGTTGAGATATTTGTTTGTTCTTGATATTTTTCTTACTATAAATAAATGGAGGTAATATTTGAACGGCTTTAAAACCTATATATTTGTATCCACTCGTTAGTTAATTGTTATTATAAACTAAACCAAGAATTCATAACTCATAGACCCTAAATACTTCCATAAAATATAAAGATAAAGATAAAGACTTTTGCCTTTTTTTTTTTTTTTCCAAAGCAAAACAAGCTATGCTATTCCTAGATGTATACATTTTTTTAGCGATAGTTATTCTATTCCTAGATAAAAAAGCTATGCCTTAATCTAAAATATTTTTATGATATCAGAGTTATGATGTTATGTGGGATATTGTTGTGCTAGATCGTAAAGTTAGAGCCGTAATGAAACGGCTTGCCCCTTAGCCCTTCTTTCCATTCTATGCGCATATGTACACACGTATCTTTTGGCTTGTTTGTTATTAATTTTTTTTATTATAAATAAATAGAGATAATATATCCTAAGACTCGTACATTTTGTTTACGTGTCAATTGATCGAGAGAATGCTTTGAACTGAGCATACGTCATCCATGTATCCTAAATATGTCGGTTCAAGCATTTTGCTTTTCTAACTGGACAAGAAAATTTTTCAACTCATAAAATAGTAAGAAAATGTGTCTTAATTCAGAGCGATAAAAATATGATAATCTTAGACCAATATAAAAGGCACCTTGAAACCTAACCTGAGTGACAATTTGCAGTTATCATATCGCACAAACAACACGAAGGAAACAAATCACAAGAAATCCTTGGACCCTTCAGCAAGTAGCAAATATTTAATCCTTCTGTCTCTCTCATCTTAGATTTTTTTTTTTTTTCCTTTTCTGCTCAGATAACAACATGCGGGAAACAAATCACAAGGAGCCCTTGTTGGGCCCTTCTTGCTGGTAGCAGGTATTTAATCCTTCCTATCTCTCTCACATTAGATTTTTTTTTTTTTTTTCTTTTCCTTTTTCCTTCGGATAAAAAGAATAAATCTAACCAGAACGTTATATCCCCCTTGTTCTATTTTATCATCACTTGGAACCTGGTCTCTGCCGTGATTTCGGATTTTGGGGCACCTGGCAGGCATCGTTACGTTCTGATCCCTGATGATACGGTGATACCGACTCTACTTCGAGACGCGCAGTCCATCGTCAACTCCCTCGACGTCGATCGACGCCGTCGATCGTTTTCAGAGAAAAAGAAAATTCCTTGGTTTTCTTAGCGCGCGCGCGCGCGAGAGAGAGAGAGACAGAGAGGGGAAGAGGAAGATGTCGGGGATCGAGATCAGCGAGCTCTTGGAGAAGTCGAAGGAGCTGGACACGCTGAGGAAGCAACAGGAGGACCATATCCAGGAGATCAACAAGATCCACAAGAAGCTTCAATCCAGTGAGTTTTTCCCTTCCTCATTCTTTTTTCTTTTTTCTTTTTTGGTCCGGTCACCGATCGTTTCTATCTCATCCGTGATTTTTCGTGCAGGAATAAATGATTTTGTCCTCTTTTTGGATTTGTCTCTTTTGATTTTTGGCATAATTGTTCTCGATTTTGAAGATTGTATAATAAAAGTAACGCCTTTTTGCTTGATCAAAAATTGGTTTCGTAGGCGATTGATGTTTAATTAAAAAAAAAATTCTAGAACGATAATTTCAATTCTAGATTCTGAGGCTACTTGTGAACAAATGAGATAAATGTTCTTTTCCCCTCAAAAATTAAATCTTTTACATACGTATTCGTTGTTGGATCGAATTAATTTGGTCAAGTTTAGCTTTTGGCTACACGAAGCCTTCTAGGTGGTAGTTCCTGTGTGCGCTTAGCGTTAGAACCGATAGAAGTGTTATTTTGGGTGATCCCACTGATTATTTCTAATGTTGTTTGTCTTCATATTTACGTCATATGTATTATTTAATTCCTCTATTTTGAATATTGAGTTGGCGCTTGTACTACTTTCAGAGCTAAAATACCTGGAAATATTATTCAAAGAGGAGAATTTTTAGTTACATGGGATGCTTGCTGAAACATATCCTACTAAAATTATTCTGGAGAAAATTAAATAGCGTCATCCTGAAACAGGAGGGTGGACTAAATTAAATAGGAAATTTTCCCTTCAAATTCTCACATTTTGTGTGGGTGAGTTCTTAGAAATAATGTATGTAATGACATCTCCCTTTAACATGAGGGATTCAAATCACGTCTTACATCTTCTTGACATTAAGACCAGACCTCGACAAGGCTTGTAAAATTATGGGTTGAATAATGCCATGTTTGTGCTTTTGTTGAGCATAGAAAGCAGAACGAGAAAAAGGGATTTATGTAACCGATCCTAACTAGTTTGGGATTAAACCTTGCTGTTATTGTTGAGCATGAAAAGCATTCAGCATATTATCTTACCAATGGGCCATAATTTGCTTTTTGGAAGTTTTTAGGTCCACTCATTTTTGGAATAGGAATGTGATACTGCTGATTTGCTTGCTAAAACTGCTCCTTGTAATTCTTCTTTAAGTGCTCTTGACTGTGATGGCTTCCTGCTAAACTAAGAATTGGTTTTGAGCGAAACAAAATCAAGAAAGAGAGCTATATGTCCTAAACCTTGGGCATTAACTGTTATATTTGATTGTGATTAAACATTTTTGTAACCAGCCGACAAAATGATTGAGAACCTGACATTACCATTAAATCTACTCAATTGAGCTGATAGTCCTCTTTTTATTGTAGGAATCATCCTTTAGAAATGCAATGAATTATATGATTTTTATTGTGCTTGTTTTCTTTGCTAGCCTCTTCGTTGTTGAAGTTTGTTCCAATGGTTTCTTTTTCCTTTCATCTAACCAGGCTGAGAGTCCATCATTGTATGATTTTTTTATGCTATCTAGTCAGCAGCTTAGCATAATTTTTCTTTTCATTTTCATGATGTGGGAACAAGCCATTATGAACTTTAGGTAGTTAATTAGTTAAAATTGTTCTCTATTCCCAATTTTCAGTTATTTCTTTTAACCACTTCTCTTAGTTCCTTGCAAACTAGATGAATAAAAAAATGCATCAAGGTTGCAGAATCTGATATTTCTCTTAGCTAGATTATTATATAAGGAGCAATAACTTGCTGAACTGAATTTAAAATTAGGATTTTTGTGTGTAGGTTATAAGAAGTCAAATGTTGCTTCTTTTGCATTTGCATGATAGGAACCTAAAGGTATTTGTCCGTGAGGTATCTAGTCCCAAAATCGCAAGCATCATTGGGATGATTCTGTCCCTTGTTTTTATGGCTAATTTTTGACTTTTAAACCATAAACAAATTTCAAGGTAATTTCTTATTTAATCTCATTGTGGGAGGTGACTGCCTTAATTACTTGAAAAGCTTTCAAGATGTTTCTAATGATGAAGGATACCCCTTGCTGAGATTTTTCCATTAAACATTACCTATAATTCTTATCACTGGAATTCTCATAATGTTTATGTACTTTCAAATAACATGTTTAACAACATAAGCCTCTGTATAATCCTTGCTTCTGCAGATTGTATCTTAGGTGACAATTTCTCTTCAATTTTTAACACGACAAATATAAGTGATGAGAAATTTTCTTTTTGATCCAACAACTTACAGTGAACATGCTTTGTTGCTATTTTCTCATGGTAAGTGGTAACACGCTACAACAGCTGCCCACCAACTTCTTACAACAACTTCAAACATAATAGAGCAATCTGTAGAGGCATTATTTGCTGAAAGCAAACACTCCAATGCCTATGATCTAACATCTCATGGAGAAACAAAGCAAAGCTATTCTCATAACAGCAGTTTGACAAAGTTGTTAAAGATGATAATTCTTATCCCACATTTAACATGATTAATAGGATTTGCCATCATTTCTAGTTACTAAGACAACCATGTGCATATGTTAATATCAAATCAAAACATTCAAGAGTGTTTGTTAAGTATTAGTAGAAAGATATGCTGAGTATGTTATAGACATTGTCCATTCTGAATATATGCTCTTTTTCATGGATTTTCAGTCCTATTAGCTAATAGAATGTTTATTTACTTTCGCACTTGCCTTAGTATTTATGATTATTGTTGACAACCTGAGTCCTCCATTTCTTCCTGTTTTCCCCCTTTATAATATTTTGAAATGATGGTCTAGCTCCAGAGGTTGTTGCTGAAAAAAATGGAGAGGCCATGTTGAATAGGCTCCGGCATTTATATGCCATGGTAAAAGACCTATCAGAAAATGAAGCGAGGTACATGCTAATTTCATCATTTAGGAATCTAAATTCTGTCTCTTTATGAAGAAATCTATTTTTGATTTTTTTTTTCATCCCCTATCATTTCTTGCCTTTGATTTTTTTTTTTTTTTTTGGCTTCTGAAATAATGACAGCATGACTAGCATTTAAATGTTGACTAATGAATAAGTAAAATTTTAAGAGAGTTTAGAGTAATACTTTATTTTCTAGGTGTATAGTCAGTCACTTAAAGTAGTTATTAGTTAGCAATGAAAATGAATCTGGTGATCAGTTTCTTAGTTTTCTTTGGTTAAAGCAGAGTCAAAATCTTTTGGTTAACAAGCTGTTCATGTTCACCTCTGAACTATCTTGAGCCTTTGGCCTGTGGACCAATTAGTGTTTTTTGTTTCTTGAAATTATTCTAAAAATGAAAATTTTCAAATTTTCGTTCAAAATTAATGTTGTCAAAATGGCTGCAATCTTTGGAAATTATGGCTTCACTCATTTTCCCATGTTTGGTTGAAGGAGGAAGAAAAAGTTGTCTGTGGAGCCCACACACTTTTTCTTCCTTCCATCGGAAAATAAATACCATGGGAGAGAAAGTATTTAGTTTTCCATGCTCTTTTCCTCTCCCACTAGAAAACTTTTTCTTGAAAAACTTTTCCAAGGAAAATACCAAATGAGCACTATATATAAATTTCTATTATTGTGGCAGAATATCTTTGATTTGACATTGTGATATAATTTCCAATTCTAGTGCTTCAGCTGTTTTGGTGGGTCATCTGGATGCTTTACTACAATCGGGACTTTCAGCTGCGCAGAGGAAAAAGACAGGTTAGCATTATAAGCTTGGGACCAGTGTTTTTTTTTTTTTGAAATATGCAATGCATGATGAATGTTTCTGCAATCAAATATGATGGATATCATCATGTTTCACTTGGTAGCTGATATTTTTTATTAGGCTTGGTTCAAACTTCTATGAAAAGGTTTATATTCTGGAAAATGTTGATGCTTCTACTTTTCAGACTTTTTTTTTGTAACTCAGTAAAACAACCTCCAGGATATGCCTGGCTGGTTGTGTATGACAGTCCTACATGGTTAACTTGTTTCTCAGTTTCCTTCAGGCCTCATGGAAAAAGTCAAACCATTTAGCAGCAAAGTTGTTCATTGGAGCGTTATGTTCATTATTTTATTGTTGTATATTCTTTTATGTACTTTGATGGTAATACATTATAATCCTTTTTAATATATTAAGATAGTGTGAAAAAGCTTTTGTCTTTTGAGCTGCCTATGGTAGGACTGAAAACATACAAAAAAATGCCCATAACTATTGGTTCCAACGATATGGGATCACCTCAGTAAAACTTCTTCACTAGTATTTCATAATTCATGCTAGTGCCAACAAAATGCACTCAAGAATTCATTTCATAATCTAAATTTTTACAGTACTATCTGTCAACCTGGTATCTATCCTCTGCCTTTTTCCTCCAGGCTCAAAATTGACAGCAATCTTATTTTTAAATTGTTGGTGCATGTATCTTCTAGATTGAAATCATTGTAAAATCTGATCAAGGCACATTTTACGCAATGTAATAGGAAGAGAATTTTTTGCACAACAAAATTGGGGCAATTCAGTTTCAATGTGTTCTTAATGATGCAACTACATTAAGGCCATTCTCACGAAATTTGTGCTATACATTTTTCTTGTTCATATTAGAGGGGTGAGAGACAGTTATCCAATAATTTTTTTCTGTTGCTGGGATGAAAAAAAAAAAAACCAAAGTTGCAACACAGACAAACTTTTGCTCTCTCTCTCTCTCTCTCTCTCTCTCTCTCTCTCTCTATCTATCTATCTATCTATCTATCTATCTATCTATCTATCTGGATTGAACTTGGATTGAACTTCATCGGCATCGGATCCTTCTCTAAGTAAAAAGAATAAACATAAAATACTGATTTGATAGCTTCATTATGGAACAATTTTTTGAATTTGAGTTTGTCAATTAGTGATACTGTTAATATCATTGTCAAGATGGTTATGATTAAAAGATTCTTATTCTCAACCCCTTGAATGAAACTTGGCATAACATGTTGACTTGCTGCTCTAATTAGTAATTTAGCATTCATTTTTTTATTACCATGAATGTTGGTGATTTATTGCAGAAGTTAGTGAGCAGAAAAAGAAGCGAATGAAGTCAGAATCAGATCTTTCACGATTTACTCCTGCTGCATCTATGAGAAGCCAACTTGAGCATGCTGCTAATTTGACGGGACAACAGGTGCATCAATTAGATCTAAAGTGGACAATTCATGTTGGATAATCTATCACTTATTGGCATCATTCCTTTTTTTTTTTGTTTATCAACTAATTTATTACAAATATATCCTCATTATTTGGTTGTTTATATACTTTTGGAAGATGTGGACTTTCATATAGTTACTGGCATTAATAAATATTGAAATTAAAAAAATAAAGTGGAAATTAGAAGTTAATAGTGTGAGACTGAAATAACAATATGCTGGAAGGGACACATGTAAAAAATATGAGGAAATATTTTAGGAAATGACAAAGTTATGTCTTTACGAGAAACAATTCAAGAGATGTTTCACCATTATTTATGTTTCTGGTCATGCATGATGTTTCTAAAATGCTTTCTTATTAGAATGTTCATTCCTAGTTGAAATAACCCATAAGAATGTTCAAGCCTTTTGTTTTACTTTGATAAAAAAAAGAAAAATCTGTTCTTTTGTATTAATCTCCAATTTCATTTTTACTTGTCATCACAAATTCCATTTTTAATCTATTAGTTTTTCACTTCATAATCTTTCTCCTACAATTTACTCTCCTCTTTGTGCTTCCCTATATTCTCATAGCATTCCCATGCTTGTTCCCAGTCCTTTCTTGGAACTCTATATGCCTCTGCTATTTTGACAATAAGGATATCAGACTTTACCTGAAGTTGCTTCTGTTTCTTTGGAGAACTAGATTTATCGTGGTTATTAGCCGCCAAGAACATCCAAGGGTATTAGATTGATTGACCATCTTAAGTAACATATAAGAGCAACTCAGGTGGACATCCCAAGCTAAGAACCATTACTTGTAGAGATCTTTGTTGCTGATGCCATTCCATAGTGCATTAACTGACATGGTGTAATAATGATGGAGAGGCCTTTTGTATGTTTCTCGGGGTAAGGGAACACTAAATAGATAAGCTAGAGAAGGCCAAAGAGGTCAAGGGGTGCAAAGGAGCCAAGTGATTTTTTTATGCTTAAAGTTCATCCATGTGGAGTCAGTTTATCTTATTCTCTCTGTTGACATGGTCATCTTTTTGTGAAATGCATAATCATTTGGTTTTTCCTCTTGCTATTGTTTCTCTTTAGCTTTTCTTTGATGTGCTCCTCCTTTAGGCCTGCTGTTTTGGATAGAGATCATTATGAAGGTGATCCATAAGGTTCATTAATGTAGGTGGCTGTTGCATCTCATATTTAAGTTGGGTCTCAAACAAACCAATTAGTTTACCATGGGTTTCATGGTTTGAGTTGGGGAAGTTAGATTAAAACAAAACTTCAAATTGTTCCAGGTGGAAAAATTCTAGTTTAGCCAGGTTTCCAGAAGTTATTGCAAACTCATAATCCCACAGTTCCAAACAATTAGAGTTGTTAGTCATGATTTGTAGGCCAGAGAATGTTTGGGTTGTACTTACTTCATATTGGGGATGTGATGTTTTCCTGTTAAGATGTTGACTGCAAATATTTGTTTGAGATTAATTAGAAATCTTGTAAATGGAAATTACTAGGTGGACTAAAGGCTCAAACCATGCAACCAACCTCATATGAAGCCTGGAACATATTTTATCCATATTTTGAGGGGCCAGCTGCATATGTAGGAGTTTTTATGTCTTGCCACTCTATGCTTCTAACGAAAGAAAGGAATTGAGGGGTGTGAGTCTGCTGGAACAATCTGTATGCTCACATCATCTCTTTTCTTTCTTTTTTTTCCCCCCTTTATTCTTTTTCTGTTCTGTCTTCATCTTCTCTATTGAATGCCTTAAATGCACATTTTTCCTGCCTCTTGATATTTATGATGGATCTGATTGCTGTACTTGGCTTTAAGGCATGTTGCTGCTCATGTTTTCTCAGATCTTGTATTGTCTCAAACAAAGAACAAAAAGGGAAAAACAATCAGCAGTAGGGCAAATTAGTTCCAATCTCAGTGTCGTATGGACAGAATTTAGTCTTAGTGCAGTGTTTAGAAAAAGGAGATTGGTTGGGATCTCTTAATTAATTCCTTTCGCTGCCATAATATTTTTTATAAATTGTTCATATAATTTCTTTACTTTTTGTGTTCTTTGCTTCTCCTTTGTTAATTTTTAAAACAGGAGAAGTGCTGGCTACAGTAAATCAATCTTGTGAATAAATCTTGAATTACTTCTACAGCATATATGCGATGTAGCGCAGCATTTTTGTTGTACATTTGCAATGGTGATCCCTTCATGGATATCTAATACCAAATTGTCAATGTAGAGGATCTTGTCATGTCATCTCATCCACATGATTTGAACATGTAATACATAGCAATGCAATCACCATCAAGGGAAAAGGTTACGCTGCATTGTATTTCCATGCATGTGAAAGTTTTATAAATAGAATGTACTGTTGTACATGCCACCCTCTACTGTGCTATGTACTACGTGCTATATCAGCCCCATATCAGCATATAATGTGTGAATATGAGCATGTACTGTGGTGCATCCTATGCTGGTATGTAACTGGTACACTCCCATTCCATGGCCCTCGAAATCTGATAGGAAGACTCAGCCATATCCTATTGACAAGATGGTTTGGTTGTGGGTGGGTGTTGATTTCTACATCTTGTATTTGAATTCTGACTATAGCAGAACCCAGAAGGCTAAGAACTATTTATGTCTAATTGATCATATTCCAGATTTAACATAACATCTTCAACAGGTCATCGTTATACATGTCTTTTTCAGAAGCAAGAGAATGAAAAATGCGTTTCATCATCTGATTCTTGTGATAAAAAGTGTGAATTATAGAGGGTGGATCAAGGTTTTGTGTTTACACATGCAGGGCATTACATGGCATACTGTACTGACCCAATTTGTTGTCAGTACAGGTGCTGTGCTGACTCTAACAGCATACCATGCATTGGTACCAGGGTGTAACGTACAATAATGACCCATATGGGTCCAGTACCGAGGCTTAAATGATGGGTGGAATATAGAGGTTGTTAAAATAATGGCTTTAATATGGAATAATTTGTAAACCCAATCAAATAAAGTTCTTAATGTGCGAGAGAGAAAATATGTTGGAGGAGAGCTACCATTGCTAGTGATGGACCAACCTTAGGACATGTCAGAAGAAGAGAAAGGAGGCTTTTAGCTTGACGATCCTTACTTTATAAACATTCATAATGGCAAGCCTAACTTATCTGTCTGTGTTAAATTAATGTTAGTGAAAATTCAAAAGGTCTCTGAGTAAGCCTCTTTTTATTATCATTCATAACTGAAACCTTTGGAAGTCGATCAAAATAGATCATTAGGTTTCAGGAGCTCTTCGGAGCAAGTGGAAGAAGTCAGTAATTCATTCATTCTTATTTCATTCTTTGTGGACTTTAGCTTCTTTGCAAAATCAAGACCTTTAAAATCTTTGCAAAATTGAGTATACTGCTTGACTTTTGTGCTTTAATATTTCTTCTCCCATAACTCATTTTGGGATTTACTGTAACTCAGTCCCAATGAGCGGTTATCATATCTCAATGTTTAAGGATCACTTTGCAAATATCACAAACTTGCTATTGTTTTGATAATGACTAATGTAATTCATTTTCAGGTGGCAGCTAGAGTGACATCTGATGATGCTGAGAAGGATGAGTGGTTTGTTGTAAAAGTAACACATTTTGATAAAGATGCCAAGGAGTAGGTTTTTTTTCCCCATCTTGACTTTATTCTTTGGTTTAAAATAAAAGTCCTAAAATGGATCTTCAAA
Organism: Metroxylon sagu; assembly: GCA_017589505.3. Lineage (NCBI taxonomy): Eukaryota > Viridiplantae > Streptophyta > Magnoliopsida > Arecales > Arecaceae > Metroxylon > Metroxylon sagu. The sequence goes on from JACVBY030000630.1 coordinate 186,384, forward strand.
CCATTGTCTAAATATGGTAATCCTTTTCATACCCTAATATGCCTTCATTGTCAAAAGTCCTAATGAGATGGTGATGGCAATTCAAGAAGCATGGAGCTAAGATGTAGAGATAGAGTACATCTTGGTTTTACTACTTCTTATCAAGATACTGATAAATAGTTTCAACTTTTCTATAATTTAAAATCGTAGTAGCGTATACTTATGTGTCAGAAGATTTTTCACACTTAGATACGATTATCTGTGCATAGAATATAGACTAATGGCAATTCTTTAGCTATTAAGGATAATTGATTTGGTTCTGTGTATGAAATTTAATCTTCTGTGTAGTTTAGAAACCTTTATGATGTTGTCAAGAAAGTTTCCATAGGTTGTGGAAAGAGATGGGGTTGAGTTAAAGATCAATAGGGCTGGGTTACCTTATTTAGGTGGGATCTGATAACATTCCATTGAGGTTTGGAAATATTTAGGTGATGTAGGAGTAATTTGGTTGATAAATTTGTTTAATAAAATTTTAGAGACCAGTAAGGTGTTTGATGAATGAAGGAAAAACACTATAATATTTATTTAAAAGAATAAAGATAATATTCTAAATTATTCTAATTATCATGATATTAAACTTATAAGTCATGTTATGAAACTTTAGGAGAAGGTAATTGAGTATGGGTTGGGTTGTAATTTAAAAACATCATAGATTGATTTGGTTTTATGCTAGAAAGGTTGACCATAGAGGTTATTTTTCTCTTTATGAGGTTAATGGAGACATATAAAAAAAAGAGACAAGATTTTCATATAATTTTTATTGATTTAGAGAAGCATATGATAGTATTCTTATAAAAGTCTTATGGTACGTGTTAAAAAAAGGAAGGGTACCTTTAGATATATTAACGTAATAAAAGACATGTACGATGGAGTGGTTATTAGTGTAAGAATTACTGATAATAATACTAGTGAGTTTTCAATTACAGTAGGCTTACATTAGGGATCTTTTCTTAATCCTTACCTTTTTGTGTTAGCTATACATAAGCTTACTAGATATATTCAGGATGATATTTCATGGTGCGCGTTAGTTACAGATATAGTATTAATAGATGAAACTAAAATTAAGACTAATCATTAGCTGGAATTATGGAGAAATACATTAAAATCTAAAAGTTTTAAGTTGGAAGGTATAATACATAGAATGTAAGTTTAGCATAATAAGAAATAGAGATGAAGGTATAGTAAAAATTGAGGATTATGAAGTTTCTAAAAATGATTCTTTTTGATAGGATTGAATATTCATGAGAAAGGAAGGATTTAGGATAATGTTATTCATAGAATTAAAGTAGGTTGGATAAAATAGAAAAGTGTAACATAAATATTATATGATTATATGATATCTATCAAGTTGAAGGAAAACTTTTATAAGATAGCCATAAGATTGGCTATACTTTATGGCATAAAATGTTGTACGGTTAGAAAATTGCAATTACACAGGATGATTGTTGCTGTATTGAAAATATTGAGATGCATATATGGTAATAAAAGAAAAGATAAAGTAAGAAATCAAACTATTAATAAAAAGGTGAAGGTATTACCAATTGAGGACAAATTGAGTGGATGGCGACTGAGATGGTTTGAATATTTGCAATGTAAACTTAGGGATGTATAAGTGTAAAGAATGATTTGATACATGTAAAAGAAAAAAAAGATAGAAATACACCAAAAATTACTTCGGAGAAAGTAATAAAGAAAGATTTAATATTTTTGCATGTACAGAAAATGTGACTTTAAACCGAGCAGAATGAAGAAAAAGGATTTATGTAGCCGTCCTCAATTAGTTTCGACTGAGGCTTTGTTGTTATTATTGTAAGGCTGGGTTACCTTCGTTTGATAATATGAAATATAAAATGTTGTTACTATCAAAGACATCGATTCATTATGAATTGATAATGCTGTTTCGTCTTTCATAGGAGAGGTGATGAAGATTCTTGAGCAATGTTGAAGGCTCTTTTTTTTAATAACAGATCGTTTAAAAAATATGTTGAACTCGAACCCGATAACCCAATTAATTAATAACACTGAACCATTTTTAAAGGATGAACCGATCTGGCTTCTAGCTGGTATAGTTCGGTTCACCCTGAACCAACTAGTTTGGATCGGTTCAGCTTTCCTTACTTAGTATTAATACTCAATGGCAATAGCCAACAGCATAATCAGCATATTGACATTATTCATACCTGTATCAAGCCCATCTGAAACCCATGTCAAACCTACCCATCCGCTTGAATATGCTTCATTGAGACGGGCCTGCATAAGATTGGGGTGCACATGTAGGTCCAAAATGTTAAATGAGCTTGCATATGCAACCTCACAATGTTTAGCGGGTCACATATATAGTCACATAATGCTAAATCAATCCCCTTTTCCCATCCATGTGTGGTATGGCCGCATGATAGTAACTGTATATAGGCAATGCAACGTGGTCAAAAGACCACATCAAATATATTTGGGTGCATACGTAGTCACATGCACTGTATTTTAGAACACCATCAGGAAATGTTGCTTATAGTTTTTTTCAACTTTATACCATTGCAAATTATTATATATGATGTAAAATTAGTCTTACTTTACCTGATCTGTAAATTAGAATATTCTTTTATATTTCAGATGACTGTAATTGATATGATTTATGCTGACTAATCTAGGATTTGTTACTTTTTTTTTTTTAATTCTTTTCCAGGAAACTGTGAATTCATGATCCTGTTTTTCAGGTGCAACAGTTAACAATAGCCATCATGTCTTATTTAAAAAGGGGGAAAAAGGATAAAATTAGTTGGATGGCTTCCTCAAAGATAAATGTAGTTTAGTATTGTAACAAGATAATTGTTACCATTTTATTGATCGTCCTACACCTCGCTTTGATTTCTATTTTTGAAAAGCATATGCAAGATCGTAGTTACGTTTTTTGGGTTTTATTGGGACATGATATCTTGTTCTTTATATTGCGTATCCTAATGAAATGTGCAGATTTGAAGTGCTTGACGAGGAACCAGGTGATGATGAAGAAAGTGTTCAAAGGTAGCTTCTCCACAAACTCTCATCTTTATTTTTTATTAGTTTTCTGGAGTTCAATTTTACTTGTTGCAAAAAGACTGGTCATGCTATTCTGTGTTGTTCATTTGTTTTCATATTATCCTTTTTTTTTGTGGACATCACATAAAAATTCCAATTCATCAAAAACAGTACGCTGAACTAATTTATGGGGAATCATTGTTTTTGATACACATGCATTTTTCAAATCCAGCTATTTTTTTCTAATTTCTTTTATACTATCTCCGGTTATTCTACGAAGTGCTGGCTTATTGGCCAGGTGGACATTGAGAAGTGGTAGAATTACCTTTTAATTTAGTTTTTGTGTGAAGACTATGGATTTTATGCTGCATGAGATATCCATACATTTATATCTATATAACTTTAATGGCATCCAAATGCTCTGCAAATTTGTGGCTGTTCGCATCTGTACATATATAATTCAGGAATTGATCCAAACCAAATACTTATTACAAGGCTTGTTAGATATGCGTTTGTCTTTGGCTTATGGGTTGCTTATATAAATTGCACTAATCACAATTTGCCAATCTCTATGTGCTTTTGATCTCTTGTATTTTTATGATTCAGGAAGTACAAGCTGCCTATGTCACACATCATTCCTTTTCCAAAGAGAAATGATCCTTCTAGCGCACCAGATTTTCCCCAAGGCAGGCATGTCTTGGCTGTTTATCCTGGAACTACAGCTTTGTATAAGGCAACTGTGGTCAATCCTCACCGCAAGGTAATAATATTTGAACTGCATTTTTAGTATTGTATCCTATATTCTCTAAATCATGCATCTTTTGGTTTTGCATCAATTACTAATTTTCATGTTTTATTGATAAAGAAATATATCTAGCATATACTTTATTTTCTTTATATTTGAAAAAAAATCTGGTTCCAGGTGAATGCAGAAGTTATTCTTCTGAACTTTTATTTACTTTCAACTTTAATAAGATTTATGATTAGGTAATTGATTTTTTTGATCCTCTTATCTGGATTCCTTTTGATTGATGAATGGCACTGCAGTTTTGAATTTTTTTGTGTAGGATATCTCTTTCATGTTTTCTCCGTGACGTGTAATCTGCATGGTTTATTTGATTTGTCTTTAATTTTGTAGTTCTGACATGTAAACAATCTCCTAAGTATTCCGAAATAAAATTTATGAGTTGGTAACTAGGTGGATATGTCCTCTTAGGGATCTAGCTTATTATATTTCTTGCAGTAGTCCATATATCTTATATATGAGATGGAAAGAGACAGAGCACATGCATACAAACATATATACATGCATGTATGCATTCTTGATTTCTCTCAAACTTTATGTTTTTGACTTTCATATCCATTTTCCATCAGAATTTGCAGTACATATCCAAATCCATCTAGTATGCATCCTGATCAATGACCATAGAACCTATCATATATGACTATCTCATCTTAATTGACACTACGATCCGGTTTAGTAGATATTTTGGGTCAATGATGTTTATATTGCAGTTTCACCTGTTTATATGCTTGAGCATGAATGCTGGGATCTACTAAACTGTTTAACTTCTGCATGCTAGAGCATGATTGAAAACTTTTTGGTATGCATTTAATTTACAGTTTGTCACTTAAAATCTTATGTAAACATTATCTATTTGTCTGAATGAATGTGATATAGTATCTTGTCATTCATTCTTTCATGCATTGCTGGCAATAAAACTTAATTTCTAGTGGTTCTGATGTTTCTTCTTGATAGTGCCACAATATGCTAACTTTCTTCTCATTCTTTACATGGTGCTCACAATGGTCTGCAAACATCCAGAGGAAATCTGATGAGTAAGTCCTTTGTCCTTGTAGCCATATCCTCTCTGTTTTAAGAGGCATATTTCATACCATATTATCTAGAATCTAGTTTAGTGCCATGCGTGTAACTCCAGATGAGCTCTTTTCTATTTCACAAGAATCCTAGGTTATCATATATTATTTGGTCAAGAGAAGTTGTTGAAAACAACTTACACACCAAGAATGAAATTATTTGAATATCAATGCACGGCTTTTAATATGCTTCACTGTCACTGTTAAGAAAACAGGAAAAAAAGGAAGTTGCTTTGCTATAATAGATTACATTTTGTGATGTATACAACAACCATAACCAACAATGCTGCGGTCACTAGACTTTGTTTTGATGAAAGCTTCCCATTAATTCCTGTTGGGAACTAGATCTGCTGTCGTCATTAGTTCTGGACAAATTTGAGCCCTTTCCCATACAGGGACCTTGTAGATCTTCACTTTAAATGCTTATGCCAATTCAATTAGTTCTCTATTTTGCTCCCAATTGGTGAATTTTTCACCATAATATTCATAGTGAACAATCCATCCAGCATTCTTATCCTTAAATGTTCATCCTATATTTCTGGCCCTCCTTGCTGCCCTACCTTTTGAAACCTAGGGTATCACTGGTCTGAGGGCTGTCTTACATGTGTTCTCAACCTCACAGCATGCATTGATCGCACAAAGTCTAGAATTACTTTTCAAATTTTCTCTTCACCCTTCATGTTTTTCAGTATAAGAAATACTAAACAGCATAATAAAATTGGGTTACTTTTGGATATTGGTTGTAATTGAATTGAATTTTACCTCTATTTCCACTATTGCTGCATGCCATATTTTCATATCTACCTTTAGAAGTTTGCCCTCCAATGCTATTGCCCATCATTTAATTTTGACACTAAATCACACCCCCCAGTCTCATTAATTGACATTATAACATATATTAGCAAGCTTCCCTCTTGAGTCTTAGGATGCTATTTTTATCAATGACCAGAGATTTAGGGTCAACCTTTAGTGTGGATCCATTGAGGCAAATTAGTCAACTTAAAATATTATTCTTTTTTTTTTTTTTTTTCCATCCTCTGTGCAAATATCCTCGCATTTTCTGATCATATTCCTTTTCATTATGGAACTGTATGTATTCAAGCTTTTGTTCTTGCATCCACATTTTGTCTTATTGTTTTTGTCAGCTATGTGCTTGAGTTTGATGATGACGAAGAAGATGGATCTTTACCTCAAAGGAATGTACCATTCTATAAGGTGGTTCCTCTGCCAGAGGGACATCGCCAGTGAAGCAAAATCATGCAACTGCTCTTAGCCTCCAGATATTGACCTTGAAGTAAGAAATATAGACTTTCATGATGCTGTACGCGTCGGCTGTTTAGGTGGTGCATTTAATCACTGTTTTACTGAGGTATATATAGTCCATCATGGTGCTCTTGCAACACATGTAGTGGGATCATCATCATCATCTTCTGTCTAAAAGGAGCATCAAGAGCATCAACCATGCACCAGAGCTATATGTAAAATCTATGCAGATTTTTATCTAATAATTGTCATAAACTAGTAAATAACTTGATACAAATATGTTGTTGATTGTCTAACTAGAGGGAGCTGCTGAAATATCCCTACCATCTTGTATGTCAGGACTAAATAGAATATGTATGGGGCTATATACATGTTACAAGCCTAGGATTTCAACTAGTTTGGGATTAAGGCTTTATTATTGATGTTGTTGTTGTTGTTATATACATTCTTAAGCCCATTAGATGGGAAATATTAATCGTATTGATCTCTTCCTTAAATTATATTGATTTTTTCTTATTTATTTTGTCCTCTCTTTTCTGCATGTTCCTCCCTGGGGCTGAACATGCCCTGCCAATTCCTGCCCTTGTCGGTCGCATGTTCTGTGCTCTTGTTAAAGACATGGTGCAGGTAGGTGCAGGTAGGAATTTATGGCTTCGGAAAAGAAGTTAATGCATGGCTCCACAATCCAGAAGACTTCTGTGGTGTTTGCTGAGGCATTTGGCACCCCCAGCCAATTGAGTGCAGCAACCAGCAGTAACTTTGGAGCATAAAGGATCATCAAATCCTGCCTTTATTACGGCCGGCAGAATTACTTGTCCGAATTGTTTTGATGGATTTTAGTCAATCCACCAACAAATAAAACCACATCGAGTGCTTTCTTTCCTTGAGCCACCGAACTAGGTGTTGGAAATAAATTAAAAACGATCGATGCAAAGCTAAAATCTCATGCAGAATTTGTGTTAGCCTGAGACATGGGGCGCTTAATTGGTAACCTGAAGCCATTAAACTCCTGCCTCCCTGTGAGATCGGGGTGCTTATCAGGGGTCCACAGCCATTGACATCTTCCTAAGCTCTCAATTGTCCTCTGATGAGGAAAATGGAAGGGTGCGAGGAGGTGGCGGAGGGAGACCTTGTCTTTTTTGTGCCGGCATCGTGGTCACAAAAAGGAGTGTCAATGAATAGATCCATGTATTTTATCGACCATGAGGTGTGGAGTACGATTTTCTTCAAACGGCGCACTTGTCAGACCCTCTAATATTTTTTTTTTTTAAAAAAATGATAGCACATCAGTGAAATATAAATAAGATAAAATATTTTTTTAAATTTTAAAAAGAAGAGAAAAATAAAAATTGTTAAAATTTCTGATCAAATAAATAAAGTTAACAAAAATACTCAAATTCCGATGATCTCTGGCAAGATTTAAAATTAAATTATAATTTTTGGGTAACTTTCTATCATGCAACAAGAGTTGATGCTCGTTGAACTTGAAACTATATTTATTATTGATGGTTTCTATTTAAAATCTATGGTGAGCTTGAATTAAAAATTATGTACTTTCTTTAGAGAAATATATTTTAAAATTATTAGAGTGACAAATATTTAACAATTGAAGCGTTGGATTGTGCAAAAAAAAAAAAAATTCTTTCATCTTTCTTTGATATTATGATTTACTTGCCTATAGTTCTAGGTAGTGAGGTTAGGCTTGTTGGACTAGCATATCATTAGATGTATCCCATCGAGAGTTATACATTAGTATCTTAAAAGTTCATTTGTATTTTTATTAATTTAGCTAAGTTGTTCTCAAATTATGTGTGCAACAGAAGTCATCCATAAGGTTCAATAAGAGAAGGGCACATAATGGATTAATGTATTACATTTATCTCATGATACCCAAATGGTAGCCACACAAAGTTAAATATGTTGTCAGGAATTATGATGACATTAGCAGTAAACCACAAGAAGGGTACTTCTTTTTTTTCTGTCACAAGCTAGTTATGCTGTAGGAAAGATTGAGCCTTGTGTTCTAGATCATATAATAAGGATAGGCACATCATTATATCATTCTGCTAACATATAATCAAGAGTGTTGTGATATTAATACACTTACATAATCGAAATAGGATTCTATCCTATGTACTTGCAACCTAAATTTATTCTATGGAGCCATAGATGGCTATAGGTGCAAGTTTACACAGATTGAATGACCAAATCATGGTTCATCTTTAGTTTACAAAGCCTAGAAAAACATACAAATAATCTCCCAATATATGACAGTAATGGAACCTCATAAATATTTAATGTTATATTAGTGTAAAACAAATAATAAAATTTATCATAAGATAAAATTTTTAAATATATATAAATATTTATAAAATTTTATAGCTGATTAGAAAAATATATAGATAATACCTTTTTCATTCAATTATTTGTTCCATTAAATAGTAAAGATATGTAGGTAGAAATATATGTAGGTAGAAAAAATGGTTTATTGTATACAAATAATTTTTTATTTTTTATTTATTTAATTATGTTATTCTTTTGTAATCATTCTTGATGCTCTAATTTTGCAATATGTGGTCATACATTTATACGTTGATGTTTTATAAGAATTTATAGTGATTAAACAATCTTATTCTTTTAATCACATCCTAATAATAACAATCAGAGTCTTTGAAAGATAGCGGAGAAGAGGGAGAAAGCCCCTCCCGGGGACGCGCGATGGGGGTAGAAGGGCGCCGTGAGGCGGCGTGCGATGGGAGGAGAAGGGGGAAAGGGAGGAAGCCCCGGAGGCGCGCGATGGGGGAAGAACGGGGGGAAGGGGGAGGAAGCCCCCGGCGGCGCACGATGGGGGGAGAAGGGGGAAGGGGGAGGAAGCCCCCCGGCGGACCTGCGGGCCTTCCGCGGCCCGCGGCGGCGCGCGAGCGGGGGGGTGGGAGAAGGGGGAAGGGCGAGGAAGAACCCCCTCCTCCGGCGGACCTGCGGGCCTTCCGCGGCCCGCGGAGAAGGGGAGGAAGCCCCCCTCCGGCGGCGCGCGATGGGGGGCCTTCCGCGGCCGCCTTCCCCGACTTCGAGAAAGATTATATATAATATAATATTAAATTCGGATAATATTCGGATAATTCGCGGCCCCCTTCAATTTTTATAGATTCGAGAAAGATTATAAATTTATTATAAAGGCATTTTATAAATTCATATCTAACTAGCATAAGTCTATTCATATTCTTTATATGTTTTAGATTAATGAAGTCTACCAAAGATTTGTGATCAGACTCTTTGTAAATGATTCTTCTTAAATTTCCAAGACAAAAGGCGTATCAAAACTTATAAGCTCACTTAAAAAGAATACTTATAACTAAATTATCTAATTTCTAACATTATAACTATTAAAAAAATCAAAATTGCTATTGGAGCCATTTAAACCAAACACATTTGTAATCAGACTCTTCGCTAATATATTAATAAAATAATGAATCTCTATCCAAAGCCAAACCCTCGCCCTTGCTTCTCTATCCTTTCAATATACATATATTTAATAGAGGCTAAATACAAGATTGCTAAAAATATAAGATTTTTGATAATATTATATTATCGCAAACTAAATGCTATCTTCTACTTAATAATCAGATTATTAGGAATGCAAAACTATATTTAGTTTGCTTTAATAATGTTAGCTCAAATTCTCATTCATACCTTATCATATCTTTGAAATTCTATTTATATTTTATTATAAATTATTTTTATCTTTTAAGTGGTTTCCTTATTTTAGCTAAAATATAAAATATTCTAGTAAAAATCAAGAATTCTTATAAAATTATTTTAGAAATACTATATATTAAAATATTATAAATATTTAATATATATTATATATAAATATGAAATAATATATTATATTTTTAATAATATTTAAATAATATAAATTATTTAATATATAATAATTTAATATGCAAGAAAGTCATAAATATTAATAGTTTTAAATTTAATATTTATACATTATTATAGAAATATATAGTAGTGGTCAATATTAAATATTATGTTAATATTAAACCTAATATTAGCATAATATATTTTATTATTTATTTAATATTAAATATTTAAATATTTTTAAGTACATATTAATTATATAATCAAATTAAATATTATTAAATAGAATTCATAAGCACAATTTGAGATTATTAGTCTTGGTAATTTTATATACCTTTTTTTTGGAAGGAAATTAGATATTCATGATTTATGATAATTTTAGATTATCAAGAATTAAATATTACAATTCAGATTGCTAAGTCTAATTGCTAAATATATAAATTAACAAATTAAGTCTAACTATAAAGATGGCTTTAGTTTTATTTACACTCCTTAAAGAATTTTATCAAAAGCTAGTCTTTAAATTTCTAGATCTAAAAAAGAAGAGTAAAAATAAAGAACTCGATAGCTTAGCAAACAACAATCCACTTTATATAATTGAATCCAGCAAGTATCAAATAAATTTAACTTAAATAAGCTATATAATGAAATGCTACATTTTCATTAAAATAAAGATTACAATACCAATTTTACAATAAGAATCATTCTTTTGTTCAAATATTCAATAATATGCATCAAATTTCAAATTTATTTTAATTATATGGTCTAAAATTTTATGGCCACATTTATATCTTGTGACAGGATGAAATACCTCATTTATATCCTATGGAGTGGTTTAAAATATCATATTTATATTGGTTAGAATATTACATTTATATCTTATGTTGTGTCAGAACACTATATTTATATCTAACCATAATAATTTTAGTTCTAAAATAGTCATTGGTGTAAAATGTATAAATTCTATTGGTAGGGCTTATATATAAAATTCAAAATAATAATATCTGTTCAAGACCTTGATCAGGCCTTGACTGGTGATAATATCGGCTTGGTTCTTAAGAGGCATCTAGAAGGTTGAAATCCAATCCACACGCTAACTCTGCTACCGCTGACGTTACCTGGAAGGTCAAAATCCATTTAGAAGTCCTTTCGGTTATTATACTTTCTAGAAGAATTTACCCTCCCTCTCTCTAAAAAAAATTATAAAATAATTATAAAATTATAGGGTCCATTTGTAAAATTAAAAAAATTATTAGCTGCAAGTATAATATTTTAAAAATTATTTGCCAGCCATAAAAAAAATATGGGTTCTAAATGTAATTTTAAAGAAAATGAAAGATAATTTATAGTTATATTATAAAGATTTTTTTTTTTTAATTTTCTTTCCAACTTAGCTAAAGTCATTTTAGCTAAATTGCTGTTATAGTTAGGTGTTACGCCTTTGAATATTTAATATTTAAAAATAATATATTCTTAAAAGTATAAGCGATTGTCTTGACCAAGGTTCTTGGCTCGTTAATGATAACAAGGGAGGAGTCGGAGACACTCAAGCCTAAAAACAAAGTCAAGATTGTTGTGGAGTTTATAATGCCCATTGCTTGCAAGCAGGGCATGTGGTTCGCCATTAGGAAGGGCAGAAAGACCGTTGGGTCCAGTGTCATATAGTTCACAATTAAGTGATCAAACTAAAAGATTTTAAACTTAATGTGGACTGCCATTGATTGCATAGTTTTATATTTTACAAAATGGATTGAATATGATTTAGATTAAATAATTAGTATAAGTCCAAATAAAGTATGTGATCTGTAAAGTATTGGGCTAAGTCCTATCAAGTCTAAGGTAACCCAAGAGGAGAAGAGGTGTGAATTGAGTTTTTCAAAAACTTAAATTCAAGACTAAAAACCTTAAATTCAAAATTAAGTGCTTAAAAAATAAGTTTAACAATTCAAAGCAAAGCACACGTAAAAATATAAAGCTATGCTCAAGATATATTAAGATGGCAAGAGAGAACCAATGCAAAAAGTAAATGTACAAGAAAATAAAGAAGGTATAAAGATTTATAGTGGGTCAACATTTCTTGTTTACATTTACTATCCAAGACTCTTTTTGAGATTTTCATTATACTAATCCTCTTAACTGGGTGAAGATCAAACCTTTACACATTCCTTTTATTGGGCTTAGGAGGAATCTTGCAATCCTTTTTTAGGCTAAGAATGAACCCTTTTTTTCTTTTTACATAAGTTAAGGAGAAACTCAAACATCTATTCTATAAGAAAAATGCTAAGAACACTCTTACAATAGAAGTAGATTTGCAATTGTAGCACTAAACTTGGATAGAGAGGATTTTACATTATAAGACTCAAGAACACAATACTTAAGCTTTCTCAATGATTTTCCACTCAAAACCAATGCCTAATCCTTTCTAAATCATGTTTAAAATAAATGTTCAAGTTTCTAATTTATAAAAATCTAAAAACCAGCCATTAAGGATCAAAGAGCTACTTCAAATAGCTAAAAAATTTGATTGTTATGCTTGTTAAACTAGCATGCAGTCGATCGTTAGCCTTGGGCTCTAAATATTAGATTAAACTCCTTAAAATCAAGATCTTATGACAATTCTTGATTGTTTTTCATTTCAAAATGGTCTTAACATTCTTAAACCCCATCGTTTAATGCATCCAACTTTATGTTTTGGAAAATTAAAATAAAAGTTTATTTTAGATTGCTTGATTTTCTTTTATTGACAATTATTGAAAAAAGATTTGTATCAAAACCAAAAGTATATTGGAATGATGAATATAAAAAGAATGTTTTACTAAATATTAAAACTATGCAAGTTTTGTTTAGTGCTTTATGTAAAAATGCATATGATGGAGCCTCTCCTCTTGTTCAAATGCCAATGATATTTGGGATACTCTTTTAAAAGTTTGTATGGCACTAATCAAAATTTTGTGATAAAGGTAATGTTGATGAAGTTGTACCTATGAAGGATAACATCTCTCATTAACAAAGAAAGCAAAAATGTCTCAAATATGATAGAGATGATGAAGTTCAAAGAGAAAGAGAAAATATCCCATGGCCTTTAAAGAAGAACATGAGAACTTCATCATGTGCTTAATGTGTCAAGAAAAGGAGGTAACTTCTAACTCTAATGCTTATAATGACTTTACATATGATGAATTATTGAAAGCATTAGAAGCAATGAATGAAGATTTGAAAAAAATATCTAAACAAAACAAAGTTTTCAAATCTCAAATCGATTCTTTAAAATTAAAAAATGAGACTTTTAAAAGGGATAATGATTCTTTAAAATTTGATAACGATGATTTAAGTAGTAAGCTTCAAAGAGAGATTGATTTTTTTTTAAAAAAAATATTTCTTTGAAAAATAAGAATACCTTTTTGAAGATTGAAAATGAAAGATTAAAGTTTTGTGATTCTTCAAATGAAATTGTAACTCTTAGGGAAATGGTCACTTCTCTTGAGCATAACCTTGAATTCTTAAAATATGAAAATCTTGCCTTGAATGAAATAAAAATTCATCATCTTCAACCTCCAAGGACTTATTGAAAAATGAATTCTTAAAATAAAAGATTGAAGACTTTGAATAATATTCTTGCTGAATTCACTCAAGGCAAAGAGAACCTAGATATATTATTGAAAAAGCAAAGGTATACTCTTGAGAAAGTTGATCTTGGTTATAATTCTTCTAACAAAATAAAATACTTTAAAAATTTCTTTATAAAATCTACATCATCCTGTAGCCTATTCATTTCATGTTATTATTGTGGCAAAAAGGAATATATCTTGCACTCATGCCCCATTAGCAGAAATAATTATCTTAGTGTTAAGAAGATATGAATCCCAAAAGGAATATATATTTCAAATGAACCAAGGACTAATCCCATTGGACCCAAAAAAATTTGGGTACAAAAAATGCAAAAACAATTTATTTTTGTAGGTATGTCTCAAGGTTAAAGTAAATTAGAGAACATGTAACCTTTGGAGACATAAGCAAAGAAAAATTTATTATTTTTTGGTAATTCTAGCCATCCTTTCCATAAAAAAATATTAAGTGATTTAAATTAATGTTACACATTTTTTATTACATACTTGATAAAAGTTACTACTCTTTTAAATTGATTGAGAGTTATGTGCTTGATTATTGATACTAACTTAAAGGCTTTTGGTTCACAATTGATGTTTTAAATTGATTTATAAATACATGCTTTTGCTCATATTATGATTACATATTTTGGAGTACATATTTTGATTACTTCGATTAGATGATAAAAGCAATATCCACTCTTTAAATTGATCTTATAATACATAATTGCCGATAAATGTTAAATTTAATTTCATATTTTTGATTCACGTCTTGTATATATATATTTTGATGATCTTTGATAATCGATTATGAATGAAAATGAAATGAATCTTAAATGATTTTAGCTTTTTATATAAACTTTGGTTTGCTTGATTTAAATATTTTATTATTAGTATACTTTGTATATGATTTTGATTCATTACCTTAAACATGCGTTGAAAACAGTGCCAAGTCTAAAGAGTGAGGCGCATGACTCTAACAATGGGAAGCTTTTTATATTGCAGGCGAGCGTTTTCAGCTGGATGCAGAAGAGAAGCGGAGAAAAGCGCGTGCCTTTCATCAGAGTTGAGGCGAAAAAAAGTGCGCTTTTCCTCTGCTACAATGCTTAGAAGCAAGCTCAAGCTTGCACCCAAAACCCCAAGCAAACGGAATCTTCTTCATCTTCTTTGAGACTTGGGCTTAGGCAGAGCACTGCCTTGCTAGTCTCATTGAGCAGCAGCACTCGGTGAACATTCAGGAGCGCGCAATGGACTCTCTCACCAAAGAGAAGCTTGCGGAGCTCCTCGTTTTTTCATCACGCCCTTCCTATTTCCTCCCTTTGCCAACTTTGGAGCCTTTCATGTCTCCATCGTTGTCTCTTCTCTCTCGCAATTAGAGAGAGTTCTCCTCCCTCTACTGGCTTTGGAGCCTTTCATGCCTCTGCCTTCATCTCTTCCCTCTCATGGTGTGAGAGAGTTTCTTTGACAACAATGGGCGAATGGCCTCTAGGAGAAGTGACTGGGTCTTTGCCGACCTTGGAAAGTCTCCGTGCCCTTGGCCGCAAAGCTTCGGCGCCGAGAGGGTGGAACCCTTCGATCCCAAAAAGGATTACGGAGTCAGGGGTGGAGCAAATGCTAAGAGACTTGTCCTCTTTTATTCCCTTCTCAAAAGTACCTACCATGAATGAAGGCATGGTAGAAATGGATGCCTCTCGCCTTTTTTTTTTTTTTTCTTCTCACTCTCTCTCTCTCTCTCTCTGCTGGGAATAAAATATACCGTAAAAGCTTCCACTGAAGGATTTTAAAAATTATTTTTGGAAGTCTCTATCGACCGCAACGCGGGTGCATTGGAACTGTTAGAGTAAACAATAAACAATGTAAACTGGACAGGAATAAAATATGTGCAGATTGAACGGTTGAGAATAAAATATGTATAAAATATGTGTAGACTAGACAGCTGAAAATAATATATATATATATATATATATATATATATTATATGTGCAAACTGGGCAGTTAGAAATAAAATATATAAAAAAATGTGCAGACTGGACAGCTAAGGTTCTTATGTTGGGCCTGTGTGTCACATAATATATATATATATATATATATATATATATATATATGTTATGCTTGAGATTAGCTTCTCAAATTACGATTAGCAATATACTTAATATACTTAATAGCACCTAGCAAAGTTAGCACGCCGTAATGGATTTTGCAAACAAGATTGGTAATTATGGATTACAGGTTTCTTAGAAAATAAAATCATATATATGTGTGTGTATATATATATATATATATATATATTAAGATTCTAAAGATACAAAAAATCGAAATATGTATGATGCTTAAATAGTGCTTTTTATGCTTGAGCTTTCCATCAACAGATCTAAGTACAGTATTTAAATAGTTCATTGTGCATTAGTCATCCATGTTCAAACTTCACTCTGTAGAGTTAAAAAAAAATCAAGTTCTTTCGTCTTCATGCCTTCTTCTCCTTGATATGCTCCAATCCCCACTCTAGACTGGATTCCTTGGATCCAACTGCTTTCCAAAGCCTTCTCACGCCCCGGCGCCACGCCTGGTAGGAGTATTATAGCTTTATCAGGACTCTGGGATCGAGGAGTCCAATAGAACCAGCGGTTGGATTAGAAGATTCAAGACCCTCACCCTCCAAAAAAATCAAAATCGAGAGGTTCGGCTTTCCTCCTACGAGTACGAGTACTAGAGATGACGAAAGGGAGAGGATTCGGCTCTGTCACCCATATATATAATATTATATATCAACAAACAAAGAATAAAATATGCAACTTTTTTTTAATGTATAATATAATACTATAAAATATTATATTATATTATATTATATAAATTAATATAAAATAGTCATGAAGGAAAAATTTTGAAAAAAAAAATTAAAAATAAAAATTAATTTAAATATATTTTAAAAATAATTTATGTAATGCATGAATATGCAACTAGTATATATATAAAAGTTAGGTTTAATTATATTTAATTATAGTTAAATTTAAATTTAAATTATTTTTTTTATCGATATAGTTAATTTTAAGTTTGATTAAATTTTTTATCTTTAAAATCATACGAGAAGAACGAAAGAATAGAGGAGCGAATATAAAAGAAGAAAGAAAGATAAAAAAGAGAATTCTTTCGAGAGCGAGCTGTTTTGGGCTTGTTTAAACGTATCAATCTTTTTTTTTTTTTTTTTTTCTCATTATTTATTTCATGTGCGGTTAAGTCTGACATGTGGACCTCAACAACAATAATATAAATTAGATGTCTTCGTCGAATTAAATCCTGAGACGACTTACTTGGAAAACAATGACTGCTAAAGAGAGAATTATCGAGTATGATGACAAAATTGTCTTTCCATTCGAAGACATTATTATTTATAAAATAAAATATTTTTTTGAAAGATGAAATCTAAATATGAAATTGGATTTCTTGTATAAAATATTGCCAGCAAAAGTTTAAATAGCGGCCATAAATAACGGCCGTTAACGGCTGTTGCTTTGAACCACAGCCGATGCTTCCCTGAATAAAAAAAGGATCGAAGGCACCGTTCTCGTCCCTGAATGCAACCAGCATCGCATCTCGTCGACGTCCGTCATCCAAAATGTCAATTATACCCCTCCAATCTTGGGATGAGAATGCCCTTCTCGAGGGCATCTCCGTCAGATCACCTCTCCTTCCCCCTCCCTTGCGTCTTTTGGAACCGCTCCCTAGCCTCCTCCTATCGGTGACCTGAACCCTGGCATAGCGAGAAGATCGCTGCCCCTTCTCCGGCACCTCATCCGCGACCCCACCGCGGCCGGCCCCCCGCCTCCCAGTCTTGCCGGGAGCCGGCGATCCGTGACCTACATGCCCCGCCCCGGCGACGGCGCGCCGAGGGCGGTAACTCTCATCCCCGGCGACGGCATCGGCCCCCTTGTCACCGGCGCCGTCCGGCAGGTCATGGAGGCCATGCATGCCCCGGTCTACTTCGAGACCTACGAGGTTCACGGAGACATGACCACCGTCCCGGCGGAGGTTATCGAGTCAATCCGGAGGAGCAAGGTCTGCCTCAAGGGCGGCCTCGCCACCCCCGTCGGCGGAGGTGTCAGCTCCCTCAATGTCCAGCTTAGGAAGGAGCTCGATCTCTATGCCTCTCTCGTCCACTGCTTCAACCTCCCCGGGCTGCCGACGAGGCACGAGAACGTCGATATCGTGGTCATCAGGGAGAACACGGACGGAGAGTATTCGGGACTTGAGCACGAGGTCGTCCCTGCCGTCGTGGAAAGTCTCAAGGTATACGGCTTGCTTTCCTTCTCTTTTATCTCGCGTTTAAAGTTAGGAACTTTTGGGAACAGAGGGCAAATATTCTTAAATAAAAACGTTTAAATCAATTAAAAAATCCTTCTATCTCGTGTTTGAAGTCAGAGTACATACATTCTTAAATAAGAAGGTTTAAATCGATTAAAAAATAATAAAATTTTTTAATTTTTGAAGATCTTTTTAAATCCATAAGATTCTTTTGATTTGAAGGATTTAGCTATTAAAAAAAATTTCTGATCATATACAATAATTTATTTTCTCAATTATGCAATAGTTTCATTAGGAGGTCTCTTTTACAATTATATTTAGCTTTTCAGGTTTCATCCTATAAATAGGTAATAGCCCTTCTAGCTTAGTATGGTGAAATAATATTATTGGCTTTTTTTTTTTTTTGAAGGCTTAACCCTCTCAAAGTAGTTATCAGGAGACCTGACCCCCTCGAAGCGGTCATTTGGAGGCGTGATTCCATCGAAGCGATTATAGTTATCCCAAATCCCCTATTATATCTATCGTTACGATCGAGGTTTGTAACAGTTGATATCAGAGCCAAGTATCGATAACTTGGTACTCTTCTATCCTTCATCTTATTTCTTCTATTTTATTTTATATACAAAACCCTAGTATTAGAAAAAAAAAAAAATTCCTTGCTTCTTGTTACCATCCCAAAATCGTCTAGCTCTTGTTAAAAAAAAAAAAAAAAATCCTTGCCTCTTATTGCTACTCTCAAAACCAATACAGATCCTATCCAAAAAAAAAAAAAACTCAACCTTATTTTCTGCATCTGCAAAAAAAAAAAACTCCATCTTCTTCTTTTCATCGGCTCACCTATCTGTCATCGTCAGTCTTTCCCATTGATTCTTCGATCGTGTTTCTGTCATCGTCAGTCTTTCCCATCGATCATCCGACCGTGCCTCCGTCGAACAATCGAAGCCGCCTTATCCCGCATCCGACCACATCGAAAGTGTGGTGAGCCCATAACCCACCTGCAAAAGAAAATCTAATTAAAAAAAAAGAGAAAAGGAGGGAAAAAAAGAAGAAAGAGGAAAAAAGAGAAAGAGAGAAAAAAAAAGAGAAGAAAAAGGAAGAGAGAAAAAAAAAGGGGAAGAGAAAGTTGGAAAAAAAAAAGGAAAGGAAAAAAAAAAGAAAAAGGAAAGAGAGAAAAAAAAAGAAGAGAAGAAAAAAAGAAGAGAGAAAAAAAAGAGAAGAGAAAGTTGAAAAAAAAGAGAAGAAAAAAAAAAGGAAAGAGAAAAGTTCTTATTATTTTCAAAAAAAGTTTATTGCCAAAATATGAGATATGGCAGAAGGGACTCGTCAACAACAGTGGGAGAAGCGCATGTAAAGTAATATGAAAAGCTTAAGAAAGACAACAGAAGCATCAGTATTCGAGCTATGAAAATCTAATAAGCAGTTAATTGATGCTATAGCTGATTTAAAAAAGATGATGACAAGCATAGCAAAGGAGATATTTGGAGAATCTTCAAGTAATGTGCATTCAGAGTATTAATTTCCACAACATGAGATAAATTCTTATACCGAAATAAGGAGAGCAATCAAGTTACGAACCACCCGCTTGGAGCTTCCTCATTTTGATGGAGATGA
Organism: Metroxylon sagu; assembly: GCA_017589505.3. NCBI lineage: Eukaryota > Viridiplantae > Streptophyta > Magnoliopsida > Arecales > Arecaceae > Metroxylon > Metroxylon sagu. Next base: position 205,955 of record JACVBY030000630.1, read on the forward strand.
TCCCAATGGATGGATCTATCGAACAGAATAGTTCTTCAAATATAATTTTACCCCTGAAGATCAGAAGGTTACAATAGCTTCCTTTCACCTTGAAAAGGAAGCACTGCAGTAATACCAATGGATGGAGAAAGCCCGAGGCAAGGTTTTATGGAAGGAATTTGTGGTAGGGCTTTGTACTCGTTTTGGCCCAAGTGTTTATGAAGATTTTACTGGGAAACTTACCAAGTTGCGACAGACAGTTACAGTACGTGAGTATCAATTCTGTTTTGAGCTACTCGCTAACCGTACTATAGGATTGGCTGAAGAGTTTTTTGTAAGCTGCTTTGTGAGCAAGCTAAAAGAAGAAATCAAGCATGATGTTCGAATATTTCGACCAACCAATATGACCGAGGCTATTGAATTGGCAAGACTCAAGGAAGAGCAGCTGCTTGCTATACGCAAGCCCAAGGTGAGCCAACCTATAGTAACCACTCTAGTTTCTACTGAAGACTCTACATCTCTTTCTATTCCAATGAAAAGATTAACATCAGTAGAAGCAAAGGAAAGAAAGAAAAAAGGGTTATGCTACAACTGTGATGAAAAGTTTAAATCAGACCATTGATGCAAAACCAAGCAACTATTTCTTATTGATGATGACTGGTCCCATGACATATCAGAAATAGAGTCAAACAAAGACTATAAGGAGCAGTTGAACAATTTACCTCCCGAAATGTCCATGCATGCGATTACAAGTAACTTATTTCCTCAGACAATGAGAGTCAAGGTAGAATTAAAAAAGCAACTTATTATTATTCTGATTGACTCAGACGGTACTCATAATTTTATTCATATAGAGCTAGTCAAGCATCTTAATATTCGGTGGTCAAACAACAAATTTACAGAAGTTACGGTGGCAGATGGTGCTCACATCCAAGTCTAAGATACATGTGAAATCTTTCTATATCTATACAAGATCTCAAATTCACATCCGATTTCCATATGTTACCTCTTAAAGTGTGTGATATGGTTCTTGGGGCACATTGGCTTCGCATCTTAGGACCAATTTCATGGGATTTCTCTAAGCTTCTCATGCAATTTAGAATTCAAGGGCAAAAATATACGCTAGAAGGGCTTAAAGATCCACTCAGGGAGACTTTTAGTAGCCACGTCATAAAAAAGATGGAGGCTAACAGAGATTCTATTATATACTTATATTCAATACAGAAAAGTGAGCTAGCTCTTTATGAATCAAGCTATCAGAATCAGTTGAATAGTTCTTCTGCTGCATTATCTGGATACTCCACTCAGACCTCTTCATTAAAGCCAAAAATAAGCTCAAGGCCAGACAAACATGTGATCATACCTCAACACCTTCAAGTTTCAGAGACTAAACACAAGCAGTTGATTTTTGACAGTTTTGAAGCTGAATTTTATTCTACTAATAGCTTTTTATTTGCTCTATAACCTTAAGGATAAGGTTGATTTTAAGGGGGGTGGAATGATAAGATTCCATAATTTTTTAAGATCTTTTTAAATCCATAAGATTCTTTTGATTTGAATGATCTAGCTATTAAGAAAAATTCTGGATTATACACAATAATTTATTTCCTTAATTATGCAATAGTTTCATTAGGAGGTCTCTTTTACAATTGTATTTAGTTTTCCTTGAATAACTAGGGTTTCACCCTATAAATATGTAATAGCCCTTCTGGCTTAGTATGGTGAAATAATATTATTGGCTTATTTTCTTTGGAGGTTCAACCCCCTCGAAGTAGTTATCAGGAGGCCTGACCCCCTCGAAGCAGTTATCTGGAGGCGTGATTCCCTCGAAGCAATCACAGTTATCCTAAATCTCCTATTATATCTATCATTGCGATTGAGGTTCGCAACAAAAAAATTAGAAGGATTTCAGTCTCTAGTAAATATGTGTTTTGTAAATATGTGGAGCTTGGTGTTGAATTACAAATTTATTCATTATTTGGCATGTTTTGTTGTCTGAATGACCATCCATGTACATTTGGGTGCATGCTTAAGAATTTTGTATGGCAGAGTTGTACATTTTTGTTATGCACTTGTATTAATACCAGTTGGTAGCATTGTGTGAATTGTGTGATTAGCTTCTTTTACAGCAGCTTTTTTTTTTTTTTTTTTTTCAGCAAGTGACTTTACTTTATTGACAATTGAAAACTGATCATTTTCTAGGTTGTTTCTTAATTTTATGGCGACAGTTGATAACATTTCATGTTGGAATACCATGGCTAGGCAAAACAGTTGTGACTTCTCAGGCAACTAACTTTTCAGATGGCTTACTAGCATGTGCATACCCCCACACTAGCTTATGATTCCTCTATGCCTTTGCTGAAGGCCTTTTACTATATACTAAATTTGTAATGGAAGGTAGTAAGGAATATATGGTAATGTTTTTCTATGTTTATTTGGTTGTGATGGAGTCGATCTGATCCAGGAAAATCCATACGAACATGTGCTTTAAGATGGATCACTGCACTTGGACCCAGTACCCTCTTTCCTGTTTTACGTTGTGCCAGAGATATTGGACCTAGCAAAAAACTTGTAATCTGCCTACTATCTGTTGTTGTTAAATCAATTCATGTTTTGGATCTTATGATCCAAGAAGAAAACATCCCTATATGATGTTGCAATCCATTTTTTGTAATTTTTAAAATTACTTATCATAACCAGTTTTGAGCATATATAATTAGCTAGATTGTGGATGGAGATAAAATTGAAAGGCAACTTTTTCATATTTTTACAATCATATGCTAAAATCTGATCCTTTTCAATAATATATTCTACCTTAGGGATAATTGAATTGGTAGGCTGCATACAAATATCTTGAATAACTGGCTTTGATGTTGCTTTTATCAGACATGCCATACATTAACTATTGATAGTCAAAATTTGACTTGTTATATGTCGAGCCCTTTCTTCTCCATTCTTCTAGTTTGTGGTTGACTCTCTCTCTCTCTCTCTCTATATATATATATATATATGTATCAATTTTTCATTTCATTAATTCTTCTGAAATAAATCAGAAAAATTCATGATGCACAATTTGATCCATGAACTAAACCAATCCACCTTCCTCTACAATTTAAGTTGGACCCTAATCCCAACAACATTTTTTGTGACCATTTAAATTTATGATCTCCTAACTGGTATCTATAACCTGTCACCTTTACTGTTAATATAGTTTTGATCAGTCATTCAGGTTTTTGTTTAGTTCAGTCTGGATTTAGAATGGTTTTTGTTTCCATTGTCCTTCTGTTATCACAATGAAAGTTTCAAAACTGATTTGATCCAGTATTTCCATCATTTGGTGCATGGTTTGTGTCATAGTTTCAAGTCATGGTGGGATGTCCCATGGGATGTCGGTATGGATTACCGTCCTCAATGTTAGAATGGGACCATCCTGCTATCCTCTTAACCTCCCAATTAGCATATCTTGGAATATTCAATTAGCACGTCTTGAGACACCCCTGGTCCCAAGTGTTAGGATGAGATAGGATGGGATGGCGGCGCATCCCATTCTATAAAAAGATGGGGATAGCCTCCTTCTACAGGATTTAAAATCTTGATTTATGCTATGTTGTATTGCACCAAGTTGGCATGCATGTGAAAAAATATCAAAAAATATTTTAAAAATATTTTTAACAAAATGTTATTAAAAAGGGTTAAATTTTGTCCTTGTTGGAGGGCAGCCCTAGTTGGGCAAAGCATGTGCCTGTGAATATGAATTAATTCCAACATATTGGATCTGCTAAAAATCATAACCAATCTGATGATATCTTTTAACTTTTCCCCTTTTTTGATGTATTTTAATCTTTTATTTTCTAATTTATTGTTTATATGGGCCAGGTCTACTTTTAATATCTTTTAGCTTTCACCCTTTTTGTTATTCATTTTAATCTTTTTTTTTTAATTATTTTCATTTTGTTGGTGTTGTTGAGCTTCTTTTCAAGTGGTTTCTAAATAGTGGGTTATACCCAGCGTTTGAGCCAATGATAGCCCAAGCTTATTGTACTTCATATAGTGTCCAACTTCTTAATCTATTATCTTTTGTCATTTGGTGGACAAAATCCTAGCTTTTAGTAATAAGAGAAGAGCGGTTCATCATATAATAAATAATCATATACTTGGGAGAACATATACTCAGAAGCAGGATTAATCGAATCTTTTCGAACCAGCTTGGTTGGGCCAAACTGGACCGAACCGATCTAGAACTGGGACGGTTTGACCTCCTGATTTGGTACGGGGGTGAACTACTCTGAATCGCTCGTTTTGCCTTCATACTGGCGTATTGAACCATGCCGAATTGTTACATACCGAATCAAATCACTCGGTTCGGCCTGATATAGTGGTGAACATGGGTGGGGCCTTTTGATCTGGCTGATTGGTACGCTGCTGGTTCAACACATACCAACCAGTACCGATACTCGGTGTGACGGACCTCACTCAGAAGCATATTATTTTTATGTACTTGAAAAGGCAGCATTTCATGATATAAATTGCAGCATAAGATTAGTCTATATGTGTCCATGTTTTTCGTTATTCTAGTCAAGAACAATATTTATTTTCCATAAGCTTTTCTAAATCCTTTTTCCCAATTCAACTTGTGATGGTGTAGGCTTCCCTCTTTTGTCCTAACCCTTCCATATAGACCACTTTGTTCAGGCCACTTCTTATCGTTGCTGCTTATATTTTGCCATGTCAATTGGTTTCTGATTACATTTTCTTAATTGATATGGCTCCCCCTTTGCTGATATGCTTGTATCTCATTGTTTGTATTATCCCTTGTTATATTACACATTTGTTCCATTCATCTCATCAGCAGTTTTAACCACACTGCAACTCTTAGACCATATTATTGTTTGATAATATTTTCCATAAGTCACAATTCCCCTCATCAGCCAGTCTAGCTCTCATCTTCTTATGTCCAACTTCATCTATTGCCCTTTTTTCCCGTATAAATTAAATCTTAGGTTATGAAGCTAATCATATTCATTGGTTTCTCTTGGTGAATATTTTTTCCCCTCATGTATAAATTGATGCATGAAAGGCTCTTCGAGAAGTATGAGATATGCTTTACTGGTGGGTTATGGAAGCTCTTTGAGAAGTATGAGATATGTTTTCAGAACTTGCTGTGGATGGCCATACATGCAAATTTGTTGCAGCAAGCTATCCTTTTTTTTCAAAAAAAAAAAAAAAAAGAAAAATCAAACACTGACATCAATTGGTCTGTTACAAATAGTGTCAATTTTTTTTTCCTTCTTTTGTTAGCAAGTTGGATGATGATAAGTTGCAGTGAAGAATTTGTTGATGCTGTTATGATAATGCACCAAGGTAATTGATCCTGCTGCTTGAGATCAAGAATCAGTATGACTGATAGGTACTACTTCCTGAAAGTGTCTGTTATTATGTTACTTAGATTGGCTCCCAAGGGACAAGTATTTACTTGATGGTTGACAATACCAACAAACTGGGTTGTTTATCTTTTGCTGTAGAGTTTTGATTGCATCTGCTGTTCATAAGCTCTGTTGCATGGTTGGTTTCATAATAATTTGAAGGTTCTGGCTATCCTCTATGCCCTTGTGTGTTTACTCTTAATTGTTAGATTGCCAATTCATTGTTAATCTTGTACAGAAATAAGAACTTTATCGCAACATATAACCCAGTCATACTGAAATGGTAACTTTATTGCACACATACGATCATTCGGATATAGAAATAATATGAATTATTCCTTGTCCTAATTAATTTCCCTTTGCATTACTTGTGTGGGATGTTCTTTTGTTTATGTTCTCTCCTCTTTGTTCTCCTCACTCAACTGCTTTGCTAGGTAATGACAAAGTTCTGTTCAGAGCGAATTGCAAAATATGCTTTTGAGTATGCTTACCTCAACAACCGAAAGAAAGTCACAGCTGTGCACAAGGCCAACATTATGAAGCTTGCAGATGGTCTATTTTTAGAATCTTGTCGTGAGATTGCAACAAAATATCCTGGGATAAAGTATAATGAAATTATTGTTGACAACTGCTGTATGCAGCTTGTTTCAAAGCCTGAGCAGTTTGATGTAATGGTATGCTGTTTCATCAAATTTTTAAGTACTGTTGTGAAATTTTCTGCATCTTGTGCCTGTTTTGCTATGCTTGAAAGTACTATATCTAATCCAACACATCAACGATTACGCTATAGATTACACTATATTCATGTTTTGATATGTCTAAATATAATTTACATGTTCTGTTGCATTGATTGTACACATTTTAGTTCAATCTTTCGTATCATACATTGGTTCTGATTTGTTATTATTTGTTTTCTGAATCTAAGAATCTTTCAGTTGGTGTTTAGTAATATAATTGTTCTTCGGATAAGTGCTGAGATAGGGCAGAAAAGTGAGATGTTAAAGTTGGTGCCCGAACTTTTGTGTTTAGTAAAACTCACTAGTGTTATTTTCACTATTTGACCTGTAGTTGGTCGAAGTAGCTTGCGCGTCTTCATGAATTACTGTTTTTCTTGCAGTCTTACAGGAGCCTCTGTATATCTGGATCCAGTGGATCTCAGACCACTATATGCACGTTACTGGCAAGAATAGAAATTTTAGGGAATATAAAACAATGCAGGAAATAGATATAAGGAGGAAAAAAAAAAATCAAATGATCAAACTAATTTATTTAAGAGAACCATTACAATAATGCTCACTTGCTCTCACAAATGATGTGTTTAGACTTGCATGAGCTTGATACTGGACTGGGCCATCTTTGGTATTGACTTGCCATGTTCCTTATACCTGCATAGGCTTAATATGCTACAGTATTAGAGAAGAGATTGTCTGCATGGACGTCCAAATGAATATGTTGGGCATGATTCATTTGTATTAATAACTTGTTCATTGCATCCATCACTCATGGATCATTAGTCCATTGACAAAGAGTAGTTAGACAATTTAGATGCTCATTGACTTTATGATATTTTTCATGAATAATTGACTAGAAGTGGAGAGAGCTTTAGAACAATTAACTCCTATTATATACATTTATCCCATGTGATGAGATTAGGGGTTCTTTTCTAACTAGATATTAGTGAAATTTAGAGTTAAAATGACATGATTTTATTAGAGATTAAATTGACTTCAATGAAGGTGAATCTTTTTAGGGCTTGCAATCTAAGTTTAAATTTGTGAAAAAGGAAGATGTTGTGATCTGCTGTTTGGACCGTTAGGTAACAAGATATTTCTGAGATTGTGCTGCAATAGTTTGTGAGATAAAACTCTAGTTTTAGTTTGATCATGGGACTTATGGACTTGTAGTTTGTATTGTAGATTTCATGGATCATGCTGATTATTAGTTTATTTATAAGAACTAAGAAAGATGAAGATTTTTTATCAAGTATTGAAATGTGTGAATTTATAAGAACTAAGACAGATGAAGATTTTTTCTAAGTATTGAAATGCATAATCAAGGTGGAACATATTTAACGGTGATACATTGAACAAGAGGAGTATGTGGTAACCAGGTTTTAATTCAAAAATATGAAAAATTTAGATCTTTTAGCTGATTTGCAGCAATGTTTCTCTGAAAAGGGAGGAGGTGGAGAGAGACATGAAAAGAAAAGTACGTTACTTTTGTTGTACTTCTTCTAGAAAAGAAATATAAGATAGAAAGATTAAAAAAATAAAAGTGATAATTGGAGAAGATGATAGAATGGGGGATATTAGAGCAAGGGGAAAAGATGCGGTTTGTTTTTTTTTGGGGGGGGGAGAGAGAGAGAGAGAGAGGATAATATTTGAGAGAACAATAAATTAAAGGGCAGGCTAGTTGTTATACCACAATCATATAAGTTTACTAATATGTTCCTTTTTCATTAATTTATAGTAAAATAAATAAATGAAGCCGACAGCTTTATTGGTGAAATGAAAGAACTTATTTCTTTAGGATTCATAAACAAACTAAAGGTGGATGTACAATGATATTTTAAGTGAGGGAATCCTGATGGGATTGGTTGACCAGTACAGAACTTCTTTCTACTTCTCTTTCAAGATATTTAAGTGCTAGTATAAGTGGGTTCATTTTGGCTCTTGATCCTTACGAAGTAAGTAGTGTTGCCATGATATGTTGCTTGGCTAATCACCTGGATGACATGGAACTCTCTGCATGCCTTGTCAACCATGGTATAGACCACCATGATGTGGGCAATTGCTAAGGTATTTGAACACCTTCCTATATATGTTCGGGACTCCCAAGCAACAATTATTTACTTGTATGTATAAACAAGATTTTAAATACTGATACATAATCTCATACCTTTTTCCCATTGGAATGGTTTGCTATCAGTATGGCGCTGGCATTGACAATACGTGCCGAAATTGGCAACATTAAAAGGAATGAAAAACTATCAGTATCCATTGGCATAGTTGGCCTGGTAGCATTTGGTATGGTTGGGTACAGTATCATCGATACGCATTAGTTTAGACTAGCGCAACTAGTGTGTTTCCATAGATGATTTCAGCATCCCAGCACCTGGACCAGTGCCACTTTTGCTTCTTAATGGTACGATACTGATTATATTGTCCCATTCTGATAGTTTTTGAATCCATGTAAGCATGTATGTACATATTCTAAAAGACAATGCAACTGTCTAGGCACCTGCTTTAATGTTCTATATCATATTCCAAATGGAGAATGAATTTAATTTATGAATTAGTATTAATTGTTGCCAAATTGACGTTTTCCATTCATGATTTCAAATCCTAGCAAAACATTGGTGGGACATAGGGACTGGATACTATCTCAAATGCCAGGATGTAACTTTCTTGTCATCATCAATCAGTGGGTGCTGAGATAGTTCCTATCCTAAGTATTAGGATGGGGTGGGATTGTTGGAAGTCTTGTTCTATGGAATGGAAAAATTGGGAGATCCCCATTTCACAATATTTAAAGCATTATTCCCATTGACTTACTGCATCTAAGTTGATATGTTTTTCATTTTTTAAAATTATTTCTATTTTTATTTTTCTTTATACTTAATTATTTACTTTTTTTATATTCAGACTAATTGACCTTTAAGCCCCTTCATAGGTGCTTGCTAGTGCTTACCCACAAGGCAGCTCCATGGCCACCATTTATCAAACATTTGTCTGGAGGCTAGTTTTATTAAAAATGCTAGGTGCACCTAAGCATAAAGGGCTATTGGAGTTTAGGTGTAAGATGCAAAGCATAGGCGCACGTTTGAGCGAAGTAAGGCATATATTTTTAAAATAAATAAAATAATTTATATAAGTAAGATTTATAAAACATAATAGAAAAAACTAAAAGAAATCATAATAATATATTTAGTCTATTAGCTTAATGGAAAGCCTCTTCTTTCTCAGCTGAAATTTAGTCCCTTAATATTTATCCTCTTCTTTCTTAAATAATAGCATAATTTTTGATGTTCCATCTTTTGTCTTCTAATTTTTAGCATTTTTATAGAGTAAGGAAAATAATTATGTATGAAATGGAACATCATAAAATTAACATAGTCTAATAAATATAGTAAATTTTTTAAAAATATTACAAATATATCTTACGAATTTTTTATGTTGCGTTTCAAATTAAATTAAAAGCATACATTTTTTTATCTTATGTATGCCAAAATAAAGGTACTTCGCCTAAGGTATAAGAAGCACCTAATCCATCTTAAGCGCGCCTTGCACCTTAGGCATACCTTAGGATATAAGAAGCGTCTAACCTTTGATGCCTTGCTCTTTGTGCCTTGAGAATACCTAAGGCGTGCCTTTGATAACACTAGTAGTGAGGGGCAAAAAGGGAAAGAGAGCAATAGCTTCCCAAACCAGTAAGAAGGGGAAGGCATTGTAAGAGTGGAGGAGTTGATGCACTTAGATTCAGAGATACAGGAGTCGTCGAATGACCGGCTTCCTAGATTGTCACGTGAGAGGAGCAATGATGATGATAGTTCGAGCAATGATGAGGCATCAGGTGATTAGAAAGCCGCACAGGAGATAACCCATGGTATTTGATAAAATATTTTCTTCTAGTTGTCCATTACTTATATTTGTATGAGTAATAAACTGATATGCTTTAATTTTATTTGACACTATAAAGTACTTTGAAACACCAATAAAAAGCACTATAAGTTTAAAGAAAAAATTATTAAAATTAAGTATGTCATGTTAAAGAAAGAAATTAAAAAACTGTCAAAAAAATAAAAAATAAAAAAAGAAGGAAAAATCTGGCATACTGGTCCACCTGACTAGTACACCCGGGTGTAGCACACATGTCGATATAGTATGCCGCTCATATTGTACCTAGCTAGGTAGGTACTAAAATGGTTCCCGATATGGCAAAAACCTAAGGGAATCATCAGCTTAATGATGCCTAATTTCAACATGAGATATAGATTGCATTATTTATAATAGATCTTAAACTAATACAAGATCAAGGAATTCCTGGCTAACCGTAAAGTCGAGGACAACTTAGAATCTAACATGACAACTTATATAATTATATGCATGTTTCATCGAGAAAAATGTACTCTTCTTCATCCTTAGGGGTGTTTACCTTCAAAACATGAGGACATCATCATCATCATGAAAAGTTGAGGAAGTTACTAGAAGCTGGTACTAAACAAAATTAGATCTTCTGTTACATGCCTATTAGAGGACTTTAAACCAACCCAAAATTTTATATATAATATTTTCCCAAATCTCACATTATATATAACACCGGATTCCCAGGTTTTTAAGCTAGTGATATGAAAACACTTTGAAATGACATGGTTGATTAATAGTCATGCGAACTCACATATGAAATTGAAAGTGAATCTAGAAATCACACACACACAAATCATGAATTTAAACACCAAACTGTAGAAATTACCCGCGCGCGCGCGCGCACACAAAGAAAGGTTTCTCATGAATTTAAACACCAAACTGTGAAACTCATCTTATTGGATTGTGAAGCATCATACTACCAAGCTTGTAAATTGTATTTTCAGATATCACCATCTGTGATCGTCCACATGCTATAGCTCCATCTTGGAAATGTTGCATTTTGTTGCATGGCATCACAATTATCCTCATGTGACTTTGATTGCCTGATTGTGGGCTGCATCACTTAGTATGTTGTTAAATAGTCTTTTGAAGGCAGGCATGAAGTTGTAAAAACAAAATCATCAGATGATATTTTCTGCGTGACAACTTCGAAAGAAGTTGTATTCCGTGCTTTACTGGGATGCAAGAGTACACAGCAGATAAAATTATGGTTAATGAATCTTGCATGGTTTCCTTACATTGGGCATGAGGCACCACCATAGCTTTAGCTAATTCAACCAATGACATGTGAACCCATTACAAGCGTAGGCATCTACTAAACGTTGCAACATTTACCACCTATTCTGATATTTCCGTCATTTTTGCAAAGTGAAGCCATTTTCTTTCATTTTTGTATATCTATAATGCCTATGACTCTCCATCACACACCACATGACACGCAAGCTGCACATCAAATCTTTGGTAAAATGTTAAAAGATTTTAAAAATCTTTGGCAAAAGATCAACTACGTTGATGTATGATTGTCTTTCAAGCTGGTTTCCCATTGCTTGAATTTATTATGCAGACCCATGTCCACTTGCAGGTCACACCAAATCTTTATGGCAATTTGGCTGCAGGAATTGCTGGAGGCACTGGTGTCATGCCAGGAGGTATATTTTAGAATCTGCAACCTATAGTTTTTATTTATCTACTTTTCTTGCATGCCCTACATTTATTCCGTACGGATCTTTCCCATTATTGCTCTATGCTCTATTTTACCTGGACTGGACTCCAAACTATCTATATAAATAATGTGGGTTCTGTTTCCTCCAGAATGACGCATACCACAAGTACAAACTAGTATGCCCAAGTAGCCAAATTGTAGCCTGTATCTTGCATTAGTTATTAATAAATAACCAGTTCATTTGATGGCCAAAAATTTATTGCCATTGCAGTGGAACTTCTGTTATTAGGGAACTTAAAAGGGAAAGTGTATATTAGTTGACCTTGCTAAGAAGTCTTGTCTCTAAAAGTTATTAATTCTCATTCTGGGCTCACCTAAATCATTTGATTGGGTTTTCAGGTAATGTTGGTCAGGATCATGCAATTTTTGAGCAAGGTGCTTCTGCTGGTAACGTGGGAAATGAGAAGCTGGTGGAGAAGAAGAGAGCAAAACCCAGTGGCCCTGCTTCTATCATCTGCCATGATGCTGAGACACCTTCAGTTCCCATCATTTGCTGATCGATTAGAAACCGCTGTCAACCGTGTGATTGCTGAAGGTAAATGCAACACTAGAGATTTAGGAGGAAAGAGTACCACTCAAGAAGTAGTTGATGCAGTCATTGCAAATTTGGACTAAAACTGCTCCACGGCCTATGCAAGACTTTGCCTGGGCGTATTAATTTGTATTTCTTTTATTATTTCTATTCATCATTGTTGAAGATTCCTTGATGGAATCTGAATGGCATGAATTTTTGTTTTCTTTTCGAATAATTGAACGGAAGAATTGGCTCCTAATCAAGAGGAATTTGAGTGATAAACATTTTTCATTCAAGGTAATGTTACTTGGAGACTAAGAAGGCAAGAAGGGGCTTGCTGGGTTTTGTCCGCCAGCCTGAAAAGATTGTAGTAGGGGTGCCATTGGCTGAAGCGTTCATGTGAGACTCTCTCTCTCTCTCTCTCCTGTCTCTTAACTTTCGTCCTTCGAGTGAGAAAGTCGAAGGGGGTATTGTCTCGGTGCTCGCCAGCCGCCAAAATCGGTCGGGGGGGCACCCCTAATTCGGTGGCCATTCCAGGCCTTAATCAGCATCTAAACCGTACGAGGTTGAGGTGGCAGGGAGGCGTCTCTCGTGGACTTATACGGCCGCTCCTTTTATTAAAAAGAATCCCTCCCTCCCTCCTATGCTAATCAATCATTAATCAAATATAATATAATAAAATTGAGAAGCTTTAATGTAAAAAATTATTCTTCATATACTTTTTTTTTTTTTTTTTTTTCTTTCATAAGTTTATCAATGGATATGTTTGATGCAGTGATATCATAGTGTGGTACCTTTTCATATTGGTTGAGGTTTAATTTTCATGATTTTTTTTTTTTTTTAAGTTGTGCATGACTTCTATTTTTTATAAAGGTTTTTTTTATTTTTTCTTTTTCTCATGAAGATTTTTTCAAGAGAAAGAAAGCCTTTTTCTTTTTTTTTTTTCTTTTCTCTTTTTTTTTAATCAAGCTGTTAACCTATATTTTTTTCAATTGTTTATGACTTTTTTTTTTCCCCAATCGTTTATGACTTTCTTTTTTGTTTTCAAAGAGTTTCTTTCTTTCCCAATGAAAAGAAAGTTTTTTTTATTTTTTTCCATCAAGTTTTTTTTTTTTTTTTCAATGGAAAGAAAGCCATTTTTTTATTTTCATTTTTTGTATCAAGCTATTAACTTTTTTTTAGTTGTCTATGACTTTTTTTTTTTTTTTAACCTAATCATGCATGGCTTCCTTTTTTTTCAAAGAGATTTTTTTTTTTTTCAGTAGAAAAAAAAACCTCTTTTTTATTTTTCTTTTCCTTTTTCTTTCACATCAAGCTATTAACTTTTTTTTTTTCATTGAAAAAGAAAGCCAACTTATTTCTTTTTCTTTTCTTTTTTCTTAACATTAAGCTATTAACTCCTATTCGCTTTTTTTCTTTTATTCTTTTAGTAGATTTTTTTTTAGTTAGAAAGAAATTTGGTTTTTTTCTTTTTTTATGATGGAAAAAGAATCTCAAGTTATCAACCCATGTTTTTTTTTTTTTTTTTCATGAATGTTTTTTAGTGGGAAAGGAAGTTGAATTTTTTTTTTTAGGGAAAGAATTATATATATATATATATTCAGTTAATGAAAAGAAAGAAAGGTTTTTAAAAAATATAACTATTATTTTACTATTGCACATTTGAGGCTATTATGATGTTAAATGATGTGATTTAAAATTTTAAAATAATATAAAAAGTTTATCTCTATTTAAAAATAATTTAATCTAATGCATATATTTTATTTATCTTTTATTTAATTTTTAATTTAAAAATAATAATTTTAAAATTTAAAATTAATAATAGAAAATTAAAAAGTTATATAAATTTATATTTTTATTTATTAATTAATTATATTAGTATTTCTGCATTACACGAGCAATACATCTAGCATACGTATATAAATATACAAAGTTGATAGCTTTGTCAACCGTAACAATAGCTGGTGGAGCTACGTCTGTCAAAGCCTAATCCTTTAAGAGTTACATAGCACCAGGTTTTTTCTTTGCACTGCCCCTATGGTTTAAGATACTTTTTAAAACAATCCCCATTAGTTGACAAATGATCCATATTAATGTTACTATATCATTAAATGCTGTACTAAAGGTACATTTTATTATTTTTATACAGTGCCTAAGTATTGCCATTTGTCTATCGAATGAAGGAAAGGATGAACCAAAACGCTGTAGTCTTCTTTCATTAAATAATTTCTGTACCATGTTATCTCTTTTTCTTCCTTTATTTGTTAAAAAATATAGTTTGATTTTTTTTGAAGATATGGGAATTAAGCCTAATGGCCATAGAAAATCAAAAGTTGGCATTTATTCTTCTTGACCTTACATGCCATATCAAACGGTAAAGCCAGAATAAGGGATAAAATTGAGTTCATTCACAATTGACGTGACATATCATAATAAATGAGTATAAAAATGTATACTCGAAAATTTAGTCCCATATTGGATGGTAAAGAGATGTGTCATGTACTTATAACTCAAGTCCATTTGTTACCCATTAATTTTCACTCGAGCTTTTGGGCTACATGATTTCAGTTTGCTAATGAAGTTACTTGACTAGTAAGTGGGCTATCCATGGGTCCATATTCGATGGAAAAGAGTTGGCGGACATGAGGAAAGAATTACCCATGGGTGGAATCCAAAATTTAGTCCCATATTGGATGGAAAAAAGTCCCATATTGGATGTGAAAGAAATGGGTGGAATCCAAAATTTAGTCCCATATTGGATGTGAAAGAGATGTGTCATGTGCTGTGTCATGTGCTTATAACTCAAGTCCACCTACTATCCATTAACTTCTACTTGAGTTTTTGGTACACTGTGGTTTCAGCCCGTTAACGAAGTTAGTTAGACTAGCAGGTGTGCTTGGTTTGGTTTCAGTCACCTAACGAAGTTAGATGAACTAGCTGGTGGGCCATATTTTAGAGATTTAAGAGTTTAATAATATAATTATTTTTTTTTGACAGCTATTAGATTCCTCCTAAGAGATGTCGATGGACTCGAGACAAATTGGCCGCTTGGAAGTAAGAACTTCACTAATTCAAATTTTTGCGATTTGTGCCATACAATTTATTAAAAAAATGATTATTTTGCAACTATATATACTAAAATAATGTCACATCAAATTATTTATATTTTTTTTACGAGCTGGACTAAAATGGACGACAAAGCAAGAGCTGCATCAACTTTTGAGCCAAATTTAGGGGCACCAGACCCAATTTCCATTCCTAAAACTTTCGATCAAAACTTGGGGCATCATAACCAATTTCCACTCGAGGTCTCACTATTCTTTACGGGAAAAACCGAACTAAAATCCTTTCCTTTTTCTAAATAAAAGGAAAGAAAGGAAGCAAAGAAGAGATGAGAGGAATGGTACAGTGGTACTTGTCTCCATCCCTAGATTACTCCTCCCAGCAGCAGTCGTTCTTAGCAACTTTTTTGCTCTCTCTTTGGTGTGGTGTATTTCTAGGAAAAGGAGGTCTGCAGTGGGTGAGAGAGCATACCTAGTCGGCACTGCACCATGCTTCTCTGTGTGTTGAATCTATTCTTTTTTGGATGGATGTTGTTTATTTTCGCTTTAGTTGGTGTTTTGGTGAAATTTTTTATTTTTATTTTTTTTGGTTTCTTTTGAGCCATCGAGTGGAGATTTTGGTTGGATTTGGAGAATTTTTTTTTTTTTTTTTTTTCTGTTATGAAGGTTTTTGCTTTTGTATTTTTGTTGGATTTGAAGGGAAAAAAAACATGGTGAAGCATGTTAGAGATGAAGTGAAAATAAATCCATTGGTAATTTTTAGTTTTATAATGCATGAAGAAAGATTATGGTGCTAGAAGAAAGATTATGGTGCTAGAAGTAACGTCTCATTTGTAAAACCTCATGAAATTAAGGAAGATTGAGGATTTAAAAATATTATTGTTGTTATTATCGTTATCATTATTGAACTAGTTATTTCTTTTATTATTCTATATCCAATTTATTCTTTCAAAATGTAAACCTGAATAATATCAAATAATTTTTTAAAAATAATTACTATATTTAGATGGCCGGGGATTCATGGGGATTCATGTAACGTTGAGGCAAAAATGGGAGCTTATGTGAATTTCTAAGCCAATCATATTTTTCAGAAAAAAAAAAAAAGTTTAACCTCAAAATATATAAAAATAACCAGAAAGTTCAAAATAAATTAAAATGAGTTGAGGACTATAACAAGTTCAAAATAAATTAAAATGAGTTGAGGACTATAACAGGTTAACTTAAGAAGCACTTTAACATTTGTTTCAGAACCTACTATCGTTTCGTGCTAAACAAAGCAGTGGCTTGATGTTATGAAATGTTTCTTTCTATTGTTTTTATACTTCAGCTTCTTAATCTTTTCTGCTTTTGGTCCTGAAACAAAAAAAAAAAAAAAAAAAAGGTGAGTTGGATGATTTGATGATTTATTTTTCCAGTCTAAAAGGCAAAGAAAAAAAAAAAAAAAAAAAATTGCTTGCTTCTTTCATTGTAATACATTCGTTCGTTTGATTTCAATTAGTTGATAAATTTATATTCTGATCTTATCTCTTTACTAGAAGAAAACAAGAGTTCTGATTGACATATGCTTGAGAGATCAAGAAGTGCTGGCATGGCATTTAAGCGTAAAAAAGTAAATCCGAATCCATAATCAAACCGGATTGTTAAACCGGTAACCAAATCGTATCAGAATTTGTTATGAAGATCAAGTTAGGTAAAAATCAATTATCCTATCCAAATTAAATTTCCTTCATGTCTCTTGTCATCTGTTTTCTCTGAGCTTGGTGCGGCATTAGAGCCCAACTACTTGCTTCTCTTCTCTATTTTGATATATATATATATATATATATATATATATATATATTGCTTGGTTCTCCTTGGAACTTCTACTGAGTTTCAACTGAGTTTAGCGACAGCTCTAGAGTAAATGAATGCTGGGAATGTCTTTTCTCGTGGAGTGCCGTGTGAAGGGTTGTTCTTGTTGGTTGGCTTAGATCCATCCCCGAAAAGCCAGATCTACTTTGTTACTTTTAGACTAGGAAGTAGTGTTTGGGGTATTCTCTTAGAAGTGAGCTTCTTGTGAACATTTCTTCCTATGTGTGGCAATCTTGTATTTGATTGGCAACCGCATCTTTAGTCGTGATAAATGGGTTGAATTATTGGACGTAAACCCAAAATCTGTACACGGGCAATTAATTAACGATAGTTTTTTTTTTTTTTTTTTTTTTGTAACTACTGCATGATCAGAAAAACCCTTTTTCCCACAGCAAAATTGACGAAAAAAGAATATCATTGCATTGATCCTCTATCTCTGCTCTCCCCTTTCTCTTAGCACTCTCTTAATTAGGAACACTACCATTTTATTGGCTTTATGAGCATATAATCATAAGAGAAATCTGGTAGCCACTTTTTCGACCGAGATCTATGGAAGCAATGGTACTATTGCCGATCTAGCAAAACATTTGTAACAAAGATAAACTGAAATCCGATAAAGCCTAGATTTAACATTGGTATCAAAGCATTATTACTTGTTGATTCGTTCTTTGACATGCTATATTTACATGAGATGCATGTAGAGAGGATATTTGTGTTTATATCTCCATACCCATTAATTATTTTTGTCATGATAATTTTTTATGTAAAAGTATTGGCATAGATGCGATGATAATTGATGTAAAAGTATTGGTATTAGAGATGTGTTCCTCCATGGGTCTGAAACCTTCCTATCAAAACTTATGCAAAACGGATGTAAATTTCTTGATATGCAGTAACCCTTTTTTTTCCATATTATATGTTTTTTCATCCCAAAAGTCTATTTTTGGAGCAATTAAAAATAGGTTTTGATGCGTAAAATTACTATAGGCTTGTAGTTTATTATATGAGCTTTCCAATGGTATGCCATACATATTTTTTTTTGGACTCCTGGTTTGCGAGATGGAAGCCAAGCCCTTAAAAAAAAAAAAAAAAAAGGCATGCCGCGACGAGGGGGGGAAAAACCCGCCTATTCGCGCATGGGCCGCACGGCCACGCGTCGCACTTGGTTTGTCGCGCCCATGTGGGCCGCCAGAGCGCTCTAGCGCGCGCGCGCTCGCGCTCATGTCTGAAACTTCAAACCGACTGGGTCACGCGCTCGCCACCGTGGATGGAAATGGGAGAAAAACAAAAATAATTAGAATGGCACAAAATTAATTTTTCATTTTTTAATAAAAAATTAGTTATTGGAAGGACTTTGAAAATTTTATATGCATCGTGCATAAATTCATTAATAGTTTATGAATCATTACTTGTCGATTGTATGTATCTTGAATTTATTTTATAGTTCTTGGATCATAGAACTTAAGATATATTTTATGTTAATGCTACTTGTACAATAAAGTAGAGGTCTTTTTCATTAGATGAACAATATATTTAGATTAATTAGATGATAATTAATTAAAATTATGAGAGTTTATGTAGTATAATGAAAGATTTATGATTATTTTGTCAAATATAATATGAAGCTTGATATCTCCATATTGTTATTGCATATTAGATGAGTTGTACTTTTAAATGTTAAAGAAAGCTTGCATTAGAATGTGTTTAGCGTAACACATTATACAGATATAATTTCCTTAGCATAAGCATGATAGTGCCAATTGGGCTTATGGAGCGCCAATGCCCACTTTATTATATGGTGCAATCTTTTTTTTTTTTTTAAGTATATGTAGCCTGTAGTTTATGATGGATATATGGAAATAGCGGGAGAGGTAATTCCTCCCATTATTAATTTTTCAAGAGTCAATTAAGAAATACATTCGTGCCATGCACATATGGGAAATATTATAATGCCCTAAGCTCATTTTTGATTTTATTGTATACGAAAGGATAATATTTTTTAATTGGATTTTTTGGAACGAATAACAAAGATGTTAATTAATATCAACCTTGCGCATGTCAATATAGTGATTAGATGGCCATGGTATTTATGTGAGTTGAAGAAAGGGTAGATGGAGAGTTAGAGTATAAGGCCCCCTTACAGATGTAAAAAAACTTGCAATGGTAGGAACTTCAAAGTATGTTGACCTCCTTCTCTTCAATTTTTGAGGTAGATGTGTTAGTTTGGAAGTTGGATAGTGCTCAAAGGTATTCTATTAAATCTCTTTATATATTTCTCAATTATCATGGGGTAAAGTATCTTTACCATAAGGTGGTGTGGAAAGCTTTTGTTTTAAAAAAAATCAAGATATTTCTTTAGATAGCCCTATATAACAAACTTTATATCGATAAAGTTCTAGCAAAAAAAAAGTGGCAAGTGAGAACTAGATGCATGATGCGCCATGATTCTTTAGAATTGATAGAATCTATCCATTCTCGAGGACACTATTGGGACATCTGGCCAGCAGTATATGATTGAAAAGTTAGTCTTCAAGTATTAGCAAGCTTTGGTTTGATTTAAGGAAGAAGAAAATACTAATAAGTAAGAGGAGTAGCATGTGATTGAAGAGTTAGTCTCTATGTATTAGCAAGCTTTGGTCTGATTGAAGGAAGAAGAAAGTGCCCGTAAGTAAAAGGAGAGTATAAGATTAGACGGCCATGATATTTATGTGGCGGGTGCGAAAGAAGAAGAATGTTAGAATCTTTTTCAAGAAAGAAGCCTTGTAATTAGTGATTCTTTAAAAAAATTCTAACTACCTTTATTTTGTAGGGAAACATTTGTCTTCAAAAATGGGTGAAGCTTCACTCTTAGGCTTGTAATAAGTTATCTACTACCCTTAACTCATTTTTCTTATAATTATAACTTAGATTAATAAAATTTGATGGGAGAATCTCTCTTTCCCTCACTTTTCCCTCACCAAAAAAAAAAAAAAAAAGGAACAATAATTATCATCAATGTCTCAATGAGAGCAAAGCATTTAGGAATTCTATGCTAATATATCATCCCTATGTAATGAGATGGCAATGATGGAACCAAACTATCTCGTTGATACCATCTTTGTGGTTAATGGATCAATTTTGGTTGGTACAATTTCTAATGGAGTTACAACCTGAATTTGAGCATGTTAGAGCTTCCTTTCTATGCTCCCAAACCTTAGCTTGAACATATTGCTTTGAAAAAAAAAAAATTCTCTAGTAAACATGAAGTTGGGGGTAAATGCCTAATTATTTGCTATGAGACAATCATATTGGTGCATCTTAAAGATAATAGCTATAGAGAAACAAAACTTTGTCTCCAAGGCCAATGATTCAAAAAATAAACATATTCAAATTTGTAAGAAAATAAAATTTAAAAAAAGAAAGAAAATAAACAGACTGTTTAAACTTCTCTTGCATAAGAATTTGAAGAGTCCAAAGTATATGTTGAAAAATTTTGTGAATGAAGCAATAGATGCAAACAACATAATTATGAAACTTTGGCACTTCAAAAATTACCTATTTTGTAATCTCTATATATAATTACAACAATGCTTCACACAATCCCATGAACTACCTTAACTAATCAATATATTTTGAGATTGTTTGATTCATGATAATCTACTTTGATAATATAAGATTACTATATAGATTATTATATTTAGCAATTAGATATAGTAATATGAGTAGTATTTGATTCTCAATAATTTAAGATTACCATAAATCATGATAATTCGATTCCTATTTGAAAGGTGGGTATCTAAAATTATCAAAGTCTTATAATCTTAAATCATACTCTTAACTTTCATATAAATATTTAAAAGAAGAAAGGAATATTTAAAAAATAAAAAGATTTATAACAAAATTCAAATGAAATTTAAAAATATGGTAAACTGATTGTATATTTTATTATTATGAACTAAATTTCTCTTAGCTTTCATATAAATATTTAAAAGAAGAAAATGATATTTAAAAGATAAAAAAAATTATAACAAAATTTAAATAAAATTTAAAAATATGGTAAACTGATTGTATATTTTATTATTATGAACTAAAAACGATAATTTTTCATTTCTTTTTTTTTTTGAGAATCTGATTACTAAGTGTAAGATTAAGATTCTCAATAGCCACACACCACCTTTAAGTTATAACTGAGAATCAGAGACTGGAGAGAGAAGAAGGGTAGCTACTAAATAAATTCCCACATGATAACTCTATACTTTATGGAGTACCCACATCAATGACATTTAAAGAAAATGAAGATGGCATGCACATTTCGATTATCATTCATAATCTAAAGAAAATGATGATGGCATGCATATTTTGATCATCATTCATAATCTAAAGAATGTACCATTATTTTTGACACCGATTTTCTCTTAATAATAACTGTTTTAGGGGAAAATGAATATTGAAAACTTAAGTGCTCATGTCATGTCCAGCAAAGTGCATGCAAAAACAACCTGATCTTATATTGTTTAAAAATCTCGGTTGTTTATCACTAGTTGACTTACTTAGATCATTTTATATAAGCTTTTTCTATGCTTTTGGTGGGTAGTGCCGTTGATAAATTGAAGTCCAAGGTGAACGAGGCGGTATAAATGGCTGAAAGCTTGAAATGAGAGTGTTTGGATTGAAATCGGATTCCAAAAAATATTAAAAAAAAAAATTTATCTTCGCGGAACCCTTTTATATAACCTAGAACATTCTAAATTATAAGCAATATAAGTATAATTTATTGGTTAGTACTGCCTGCCGTCTTTGTTTATTCGCCTACCTATTTTGAAAAAAAAAAAAAAGAAAAAAAAAAAAAGAGAGAGTTCGGATTCTATCTCACATTATTTTGCTTTTAATCACATTATTTTAGTTTTCTAATCCACCTTATCCTCTCGTGAAGGCAAGAAGTCAAACGTCGATCTTGAACCCAATCCAATTTCAAATCTTCCTGATCCGTAGCTACACGTTACCATATCCTGTACCTCGCTTTCAACCAGTCATTTTTAAATTCTCATAAGGAAAAGAATGGACGGATCATCGGTCCTTGATAGCTTATACGTTAACTCCGGAACACCAGCAAATCAACCTGATCTTCCAGCGTCCGTTTAAATTCGTGAGGCTAGATAAAGAAGAGACGCTTGGTTGGCTCTTTCCTCCTTGGAACGCTAATATAACGCCATGCTCTTCTTCCGTAGAAGAGTTCCAAACCAGAAAGAGATCCGAGCCAGAATAATTTGGGTTTATGGTGAAATTATGGTTTGAACCTCATAACGTTTAAATTCGTCGAGGCGTTATGTTCTTTTATGGTGGATAAAAAAAACCAAACTGGCCCATCACAAAATACGGCCTCTCTCTCTCTCTCTCTCTCTCTGGGGCGTACCCTCGGACTCTTTGGCTCCCTGGCGAATTGCCTCCAAACGCTCCTTCTTGGGGATCTCTGGCACTCTTTTTTTATTATCCCCATCGTGATAGAATTTCTAATTCCAAATCTATATCCGTGTCGTTGACCTTGGTAATTGCATACGTATCGAGAGTTTTGGTGATAATTTCGAAGAAATTGAAGGGATTTTATCGGGTCTCGGGAAGAAAAGGGATGGGATCTGCGAATTCCGAAGGAATGGCGGCAGATTCGCAGCCGTCCGACCAGGAGCACGACGAGCCGCACGCCGAGTTCGTCGAGGTCGATCCGACCGGTCGCTACGGCCGGGTAGGTTTAATTCAATCCTGAGCTCATCCAATTCTCCCCCATTTTTTTTGCCTTTTTCCAAAAAAAATTATCACGAATTTGGCATCAGCTTTGCTCATGTGGATTTAGATCATGTCCTGATTAATTCAGACGACAGTTTGATATATTTTCATGCATTTGTTTGTTAATTGACGTAATCTGTGCTTATGATTGCGACATTGTGGTCTCAGCCGATTCTTTGATGATTTTGTTTGAAAAGTGTTGTTCTTTGAACAAATTGCGTTAGTCTAATTATGGTTTTTCTTTTCATCTCGCAGTATCGAGAGATATTAGGAAAGGGTGCTTTCAAGACAGTGTATCCTTTTAATGCTGTAATTTGTTGTATGGGTTTAATTTTGTGATGAATATTTTCTACTGGTTCGGATCCTTAATTTGGTGGATGATTTATCAGCTATAAGGCATTTGATGAATTGGAAGGGATAGAAGTTGCTTGGAATCAGGTGAAGGTGGCTGATGTGTTGCGAAACTCGGAGGACCTGGAGCGCCTCTACTCTGAAGTCCACTTGCTCAAGACTCTGAAGCACAAGAATATAATAAAGTTTTACAACTCGTGGGTTGACACCAGGCATGACAATATCAACTTCATCACTGAGGTCTTCACATCCGGGACATTACGGCAGTCAGTATTTTTGCGCGTCCAATCTGATGTTTCATCCGTAATGATGATTTCTTTTGGTTATGATTTCTTGGTGACATATTTAATCGTTTAATAGATATCGCAAGAAACACAAGCATGTGGATGTAAGAGCATTGAAGAATTGGTCTAGACAAATATTGGGCGGCCTTCTCTACCTCCACAGTCATGACCCACCAGTTATTCATAGGGACTTGAAATGTGACAATATATTTGTGAATGGAAACCAGGGCGAGGTGAAGATTGGTGACCTTGGATTGGCAGCCATTCTTTGCCATGCTCATTCAGCTCACAGTGTTATTGGTGACTACCGCCTTCTGTATCCTAGTTTGTATATGATCCTGGAGGTTTTGATGGATTTCTCAAGTTCTGATTGTAGGTACGCCGGAGTTCATGGCTCCCGAGCTGTATGAGGAAGAATATAATGAGCTGGTTGACATTTATGCATTTGGCATGTGCTTACTGGAGCTGGTGACATTTGAGTACCCATATTCGGAATGTACCAATGCTGCACAGATATACAAGAAAGTGACATCGGTGAGCTTTCTAAATCTAACATGCTTATACCGGATTGTTACTTTATTTATTTAGCCAATATCTTGCCTGATTTTGTGACATTATGTTGTCATATTTAATCATTTTTTGATTGATATGTTGGAAAAGTAACTACTTCAAGGCCTTGTCTCCTGTTTACAAACAAAATCTGCCTTTGTTTATCTTCATGGTGGTTGTCATTTATACTTAATTCTTGATATCGTGAATCTAAGATATCTTTTTGAGGGCTATTGTTTTTTTCCTCTGCCAAAATTATGGACAAATTGAGATAAATTAGTTTTAATTGAAGCTATTTAACCTTTTGAAATACCCTAGGGGGCCATAAATTGTTCTCAAACATTGATCTTGATGGATTACATATTGATCTATAAGTTGGCCCCATGCTAGCTGTCGCATAAATCAAGGAAATCCCATCTCTCCTCATTTGGGTCAAAGTAATTGTCCCTGATCATGCTGACTACGTTGTAGGTTGCTCGTGGAAGATGGATTTCATCAAAATTTTTGCATTCTTGGAGTATAATATTTCCGCATATATGCATGTTTTGCTAAAGAGGAAATGATGAACCATATCCTCCTTTAATCCTCATAATCTGTCAATTTAGAAAGCTATGTTGTTAAGGGGGCTCTTCACTTGTTTTTGGGCTTTTTAAGACAATCATAAAACCTGATTTTCTGCAACAGGTTTTATGTCAAACATGGGGAGACTTGTTTTTCAGGAAACTAATTTTTCAGGTTTTATGACATACTAGTTTTTGCAGAAGAGATTTTGAGAAAAGCAACCAAGCAAGCGATTTGTAGAACTCATCCCTTGTAGGTTTTGTATGAAACCATTTTAGTTAGAACAACGCAAAATATCAAATGTGTAACCCCCTAGGGAGTAATTTTGAGGAATGCTTGATTTTGTTGCATTCCTTATTTAAAAAAGGCAATTAGACAAGTGCCCCCGACTTTGTGACTCGTTTCTTGGTGTGTATTTGTAGTAGCAGAGGATATTTGTGTACTCAAGGAGTACAGGATTTTAAAGTCGGTGGCTTTCATTTTGAGGGTGAGAAGTCAGAGGGATGTCCAGGTTGCATATGTTGTTTATAGATAGGTAGATAAATATTAAAATGGGTTTTCCTTACTTGGTGCAGTAACTACTTCTCTACTTTCTTTTTATTTATTTATTTATTTATTTTTGTATGGTTGGTTGTGCTCATTGTATACTGTAATAATACATGCCCTGCCAATGCAGAAAACTTTGTGGAACCATTTGTATATAACTTTTATATCCTTAACAAGCTGAATAATTTAAAGAATATTTAACCTATAAATTAAGGGTTCTTTGTTGTAATTTCTATTTTTCATATTTAGTAGCTTCTCTATGTTTGAAAACCTAGACCTGATTAGTCAATTGAACTGCTGTCTGGATATACTGACAAACGTGTTTTTTATGTCAAAAGCTGGCAAGAACCAGCCTGATTTTCCTCGGTCTTTCAAGAGGGATTTTCTTTCACTTTAATGAAGTGAAAGGAGTTAAAACTTTCATTTCTTCTTGTGTGAGTGTGGACAGTGACCATGATTTGTTCCTTCCCTCGCTAGCTCACCTAGGACTGTTTCCCTTGCCCACCAAATGTTTTCCTCCTTTCAAAGTTCACATGCTCCGTTAACTGTCTTAATAGTGATGAATAAGAGGTGGAGATGCGGATTTATGGTAGAAGGTTCTTTGGTGTTGACCAAGGGTAGATGAGATGGCACTAGGTTTGTGGATGGGGGCAAAGAAGTGGTTAAAGAAATAGAAGAGGAAAACCCACGAGATGTCACCAAGGATTCATGGTAGTATAAGTTTTTGATTATTTTTCATATATTTATTTTTAATTTTTAATTTTCTATTTAGGAATTGGTGGACAAGATCATGGGCCCACCATAATCATAATCTATGATTCATGACAATAGAGATTTTTTTCCTCTTATTCTCTAGGGTCCATGACAGGATAAATTTTTGTGATTTTTCTCAGCATCATTTGTCCTAAGGATTGTTGCAGTGTAAAAATTAGATATTTTCACATATATTCTGGTATTTACAATTAACCGTCAATTAGGAATAGGAGGTAGACATGGAGGTGGTTAAACCTCATCATTACATCTAGCGTAGAAATTTTAGAGATTATATTTATTTATTTTTAATATTTTATTTATAATTAATCCATGACTAATGTATTCTATGTCACATTGATGCCACAATTCATCTTCGGTTGATCTGATTATTGAACCAGTGACCCCATAAATTTTTTGGTTTGACCATAGGTCCATGTTTTTAAACATTGGTTTCTTGTCCCCAGTCCTCTTATGCTGCTTCTTTTACTTTGCTTTGATATTCCTTCATTTTCTCCTCTCTTTTCTCTCTTGATTCCTCCCTTCTTATCCTTTCTTTTTCTTCTTTTTACCTGTTATCTGTTCGCTTCTTCTTTAAACACAACTAGTAAGCATTTTGTTTCACTTAAAAAATTGCATTACCTTTTTTTCTTCCCTTGTTTTCATTCTGTCTTTTATTTCTTAACTTCCTATTCCTCTTTTCTTTATTTATTACGTCTCCTTGCATTTTGAACAATTGTCACAAAACCTTATAAAGGCCGTAATCTACCTTAATTAGCACCTTGATGCCTAAATGTCCTAAATATTTGGTAGTCTCCTAACAAGCCTTTTAGTTCTTCTTCATAAACATTTTCTGAGTACTCCTGAAAATTATCATAAGGCCTAATTTTGTGGGCTGGACAAGGTAAGGACTTAAAATGATCTATACCACTTCAAATCAAAGGCCGAATATCAAGGTAAACTGTATTTTCTTCTTTTCAAAGTTTACCTCCTTAATAATCATATTTTCTTTCTTTATATTTGAACTGAGGCATGCAAAGCCAAGAATCAATGTGTCTTCTGCAAGAAAGAGTTGTATGATTTATATTACTTATCCTATGTCTGCAGTAGTACTCATCATGAATCCTAAACTTGCTAGCTGGTTTGTGGCTTAATAAATTCTTCACCATTTGCCCAAGTTACAGGCTAAAATTTTACTCTAGGCAATTAATTTACATGCATTTTTGTAACTTCTGTTTTTACTTTTCTTTGACTTTCTGCACAAATCCTAAGCTTCTTGTTGCACTATTCCATTTATGATCCTTGTGGCACAAAAGTGCACTCTTAATTGGTTGTCATTTGCCTTCTTTATTGGGACATAAGGCTTTCTCCATAATGTGCACTGCATTTGGAAAAAAAAGCTTGTTATTTATGCATCCCAAGTTCTTTGATATTGGTTACTTTTGATGTTTCTTGGTCAAAACTTGTGCGGGATTTCTTTTCTTGAATTTTTTCTACAAAGAAGATTATATGACTATTATAACGCCCTCAACCTTTTTGATGTCTAGCTATTCTCCTTTTCTCATTTTTGTTCTAGCTTCTCTTTTTTTCTTGAAACACATGACTGTAAAAATATAGGATAATGAATTGCTAGTTACTCATCATTTGCTATATTTAAAGCCAAAATAGTTGAGTTGACTATAACATGGGCAATACTAAATCAAACTTTAAAACTATTTCAACCCTCTCTCTGGCTGATTGAAGTATCATTGTCTTTTTCTTCCCATTGGACCAGTCATATGCTCGATATTATAAACCAGCTGGTTAGTGGACTGGTTAGTTTTTGTTTGCTGTAAATTGTTCAGTATGGCCTACATGATTCTGAATGGTTATGCTAGTTGGCAGGCACTATTATGGTTCATTGCATAAGTCTCTGTGACTCCAGAGGTTTGAAAATTTGGTTTTGGTTTTGGCCGGCTCTATGGACTTCTAAGTTTGTATTGTTTCAATGATACTATAAGTTTCAGTTCCAGTTTTGGAGTTTTGGTCAAAAAATCCAAAAAATTCAAAAAAGAAAAAGTAGAAAAATTGAAGAAAGAAACATTGTTATGTGGCATTTTGAGGTAATATATATTACAAGGTACTTTATTTGTCTAGTTTTACAATTTTGAGCTGAAATCACTATCACATGTAGGTGAAATTCAGGCATATTGGTATGTCATACTATGAATATTTCATTCATTTTTTTAGTAGAACTTACAAATAAATTGAATTTGGGCTTTTTTCCTCATATTTCTAAAATTAAGTGGCATATTTATTTAATATAAAAAGATATTATTCTTATGAAATATCTTGTAGCTGTTCAAGTTCGTCTTTATAAAGTACTGTAATAAGGGCCCTTTAGGAGTTTTTGGCCTATCAAGCACCATGTTTATTATCTATTCCCACTTTTATCTCAAGAAAAAGAAATAAGGTCCATATGATAGTAAATGCTAAAATGCAGAATAGAAAATTTATTTGTATTTAGTTTCAATAAGTTTTGGTTAAATCGAAAAAACCATCAAAATTGATCAATTTCACCCATAATTTATTGAAATATGAGACTAAGGGTCAGTTTTGGTTCATTCTCAATTGAAAGTTAATCCTTGCTCCATATCAACATATGGAAACCCTGTTAGTTCAGTATGTATGGCTTAGTATATCATGTACTGGGAGGTCTTAGGTAGGGCTGGAAATGGGCTTGAGCTAGCTTAAGACTTCTTAGAGTGGGCCAGCTTCAGGTCAGGCCTTGACCAGGTCCGACATTATTTAGGTAGGTCTGAAATTTTGGCCTGGTTTTGGGCCAATACTTAGCTGCTTTGGACCCAACTTGAAGCGTTAGCTCTTAACTCAGCCCAACATGTCTCGAATTCGTTGTTAGGATTTTCTATCAGGATTTCGAGTTGGGCTGAGAATTTTGGACTAATTAGGCCAAGAATTTCATGTCAGTTGGGTTAATCTAGGTCAAGCTCATCCTTTTGGTCCAAATGTGCTTATTATTTGGTTTGGGCCTAGGCTTGGGCTGTGATTTGGAAAGTTTTTGAAGCCCAAGCTTGGCTAGAATCTTGAAAAATTTCTAACCTTAGTCCCAAGTTGGGCAACCACCCAGATGCTTGAATTGACCTTGAATCAAATAGTTTAGGATAGATCAAGGTCGGTTCACCTCAAGTCAAGGCTGAATCAATGACCAAACCAAGTATTCCTTGCTACTGCTTGGGAGTGGTTTTCAGTGTGGAAAATGGCTTGTTCTCCACTACTTATAGGTGGAAACAAGCAAAGAGAGCCACTAGTTATAGGTGGAAAAGATCCTAAGAGTGTCCCAAGCCAAGCTTCATATGATTTAACCTTGGATTTTCGAATTTCAGGGCTAGAACAACCATGATTCTGTTTGGACTCTAGTCCAAGGGATGCAAGGAAACAACAATTTAAGCTGAAAGCATCTAAATGTGAGGAATTTAATTAAGAATTAGGCAGAAATTAGTCTCTTGTTAAATATCTTACTCGAGACAAAATAGAATCTCATGTTAATCAAACTGATTATTATACTAGAAAAGATGATAAAATTGAAAGGTTTACTATCTTTCTACATAATGTCATTTGTATAAAGTGGCTTTTTTGCACAACCTTGATGTTTTTCCTAATTATTCACTATCGTTGCAAAGATGCATGCTATAAAATTTATTTTTGATTCTAAATTGTGATTTTATGTGAAGAATATTCATTTCATTGGCTTCTGCATTGCAGAAGACAGTGCCTATTGTACTTAAAGTGATATTCCTGCCCTATTTCTTGCAAATGTACCATGAAGACAAGAAAACATGATATAAAGGCCAAAAGCAGTTTTATAGGCCAAAAAATAATAATGCACTAAGTGTGCTAGGGGTGAATCTATATGTGCTACATTAATACCCTTTGTCAGCACAATCCTCGATATGGTACGTGCTGCACCCATGCTTGGCCGATATGATTTGGATTCTTGATATTTCAGACAGTGGTCCAAACCAACTATAAAAGTGGAATTTAATTTGTTGAAGGATTAAATTTTACATCATGACCTCATCGGAGCCTGACATATTCCTATAAATCTCATGCATACAAATTGTTCAATGGATATTCTTCATCCTTCTCTGGGGATTGTGCTACCATTTTAATGAATCTTGTGAGTACAAGTTGCTTCAATGCTTTAAAAAGTGGGCAGCAGTCATGCAGTATCCAGAGGTTTCCTAATGGATGGTAGATAGTGGATGATACAGCAGATGTCATGTACCCAAAGCAGGCTGCTAAAATATATCAATATTTTATCTTGCTAAGTATCAAAAATCACTACTTTACATCAACTTCATGCTAAAACTAGAAAAAAAGGTCAACAAGTAATTATCCACCTAATATCATAATATTATGTCATATCTATATAATGTTTAGTTCACAATCTAGTGAGAATATCATCAACCAATCATAGCAACAACATTCATAGGATGAAAATATTAATACAAAATAAGAACTGTAAATAGATAAATAGTTGCTAATACTATTACAAAAGTCAAAGTAAAGTTTTTGGGATGTTCTCATGGTTTGTCTAGTCCAGGTTATTTCCATCATTTGGGTTTTACAATTTTAGTTAGGTCATATTTGGAACAATTTTGGATCATTTTGATCTCTTGGTCTTATTTGTAGTGGCAGTTATATGGTGCGTTTTTTTTTGGAAAAGCAACATGAGGTTTAAGTGGGGTTATGTGAGTGCTTTGACTTTTGAGGCAAGAAGCCTCTAGCTTTAAAAGAAGATTTGAGAGGCCTTTTATGAGGCTTCTTTTCTGCTGTTTTTCTCCATAGCTGTTGCTCTCATAGCATAGATTTCAGGTATTGGAAGTAAGGGTTTTGAGCCATACTTATGGCACCTACTGATCTCTCTATAACTTCATCACACATGAGAGCAGTTTGTTCTGCTGTTGCTTCCTTTTCTTTTCTGAATTGTAGGCTCTGGATTTCAGGTGCTTTCTTGAGTATGAAGTACATGATCCTGTTTTCTAAAGCTGATCTTAATTGCTGTTACTAGTTGAAAAGTTGTCTTCTTTGTTGGCTTGTGAAAGAGTGTTTTGTTTGTCTGCTATATGAAAAGTAACTCTTTTTATAAGTAGAATCAGCTGCTTTTCTCTTATTAATTTGCCTCAAATGTTCATAATCACATAACATGAACCATGAAACAAAGATGTTCACAAATACATATCACAACCATGGAAGAAAGTGACCACATTTATATAATAATGTAATTCGCTCATTTTTGTCTTTTTTTTTTTCGTGCTCTATTCAATTAGGACTTGAAATAGCTAGATCAGCCCTTGTTGTAACAAACTTTGTGCTAGCTCGTTGTTGGACAGGCCCGGTCTGCTACGGAATAAATGCTCGTTTTGAGCCAGTAGCATAGCGGCTGCTATAGTGAGTTTTTGCCTGATGTATCAGCCAGTTCATACCCCAAGTGCCATATAGTGTTGTTGTGATACTTAGCATAGCATTTTCTGGCCAAAACTACACTAGCACAACCAACTTTTAAAACAATGACTTGCTTAGTTGGCATTAATTTGCTTGATAGTGTGAATAGACCGTTCAAAAAGACTATAGCTTAATTAGCAATACTAGAAGTTGCTTTAGTAATTTGGAACCTGTGTGATTAAAGCTTTTGTGCTCGACCATTAATGGCAATACCTTTAGAACTTTCATTGTTTTGTTGGATTTTATATATTCATTCTTCTATGAGGGTAGGCTTTAGCGCAAAGTGAAGACTGCTCCATTGTGACTTTGGTGCCATGGGTTTGAGACATGGAAACAACCTCTCTGCATATAGGGGTAAGATTGTGCAAATCTAATCACCCAATATCTTGTAGTGCTAGGAGTCTTGTGCACTAGGATACCCTTTTTTTTATGTGCTTGCATCTATATTTGATGTTGGATTTGCGTATGAACAGACATCATCTTTATCATCATATTCTTTTCTTAGATTGCCTCTCTAAGCTTCCAGATGAAGGGTTTTGCTTCCATACTCTAGATATATTAGAACCCTCAATAGGGGCTAATTTAGTATTTTGCTTTCTTTTAGCTTTTAGCTGTTAGACTTCCTTGTTTCATACTCTTAATAACGCATTTACTAGAAATGCTATGTTTATTTTAGGGGGCTTTGCTATGAGTGATGAAATATGCATGCATGATTTTAATGACCTTTTGGTGTTGTTGTTACTAGTTCAAATTATGAAGGAAAGCATTTATGGAAATGATGGGGAAGCCTGTCTACCAACATTAATTAACATTTTGTGCGATAGATGTTTTAATTCGTGGATACTGTCACATAGCATCTCCCTTCTAGGTCCACTTTTTAAGTAAGTCTCTCTTGTCTATCTCTTGCCATGGATTCATATCTTAGAGGACTATTGACCCTCTTATAATTATTAAGTTCTTAATATACCTATAAGTTAGTACCTAGGTTGAAAGATCAACTGGTCTTGTGAACTAGAGTTCTGTCACCTCAATTATCTTCATGCTCATTCCATTTAGTCTCTAGCATCTTCACTTGAGTTTGACCTGTATGCCTCCATCATACTACTTCAAACACAAGCATGTATACTAATGGTGAGCAATGTAAAAGTGACCAAAAAAGAAAAACCAAATATCTAGGATGTTTTTGTTATATCTGCCAATTTATTTTAAGATGGGCAATTCAAATTTTAATGTTAATTTGTATGATATTAATTTGGTTTTGATTTAGAATAGCCAAACCTGCTGATTTTTCATTCATGTGTTTTTAAACCCAACTTTATCATATTCTCCATTTCAGGTGTAGTTCATGTATAGCTAAGACCTAAGAAACCTTTTTAAAACATTTAGTTTTTGTTTTTATGAATTTTGAATTATTAAATCATTATTGACAATTTTCAATCTATATGATTTTTCACATATTGCGTTGAAGAGTTTGAGTTTATAAGTGTGTGGTTGTCTGCACGTGCATGCACATGTATACAAAAGGTGTTGATAAATAAGCTAGGTGGGCAAACATATCTTTTGGTATAGGACATAACTGTCAATGTATGTGCATGCACATTAGTACGTATGTTTGTTTACACATGCTTGGTGGACTAGAGGCTTAACTTTAGACATTCTGTAATGGAGCTGACTTTCTGGCCGTTCATCTGCATTTATGTTCATCCCTGCATTGGCTTTTAGATTGTTGCTTGCATCTTGCCAAATACTCCAAAGGAATGCCACTTTATGACCGCAAATCTTGACCGCATCAATGGCTAGAAAGTTATTGCTTCCAATACCAATGCCAACATCAATCGTGTGACTTGCACATGCAAACATGGGCAATTCATTTGCCACATCTGTCTGCATGTTGTCACATCTATAATATAAGCGACTCAGAACCTTTATAATATTAATCACAACTAAAGCCTCCAGTTGTACATGCACATAACTTTTGCATTTCATACTATCTGGACTTTTATAGAGTTTCATATCTGCAACCGTACTTCCCAGATTTTGGTTAATAGTTCTTAAGTAACATGATTTTATGGGTCAATGTATGGATGCTAAAGAGTACATAATAAATGTAAATGTTGTCATATATTTTATGGGCTAGTGGTTTTATGTTTCCCTCATGTTGGTAGTTAAACATATTGATTTTGCTTAGGCTCTTTGTGGATGAGCCACTTGTTCCCAAGGTCCTTATTTCCTAAGTCCTAGAACTCTAAAATTTTATCTTTCGATGATATAGAGTTTCCACTGGAGAGTTAGTAATTTCCAATAAGATCTCTATGTATTTGTAATTGAGTAGAACTGGATCATCTTCAACCCATTAACAATCTTTATATCATATTTTCCCCTCTCAACAATGGAACTTTCTTGAATGTTGTTTCTATGTGCAAAGCTTTGTTTAATCCTAGAAATATTTTTTTATTTGCATTATGCTATTTCCAAATTAGCACTTGGTGTGCATGGATTGAGGAGGATTCAGCTGTTGTGATTGATTGGATTCAGCATAGAGATACATTTGATCTCCCTATACTGATAGTGATACTCATTGGATACTTCTGGAATGTGTTTGATACTTGTCTATGGTATCCTATTTTTCAAAATAAAAAAAACACTCCAGATACCTTTTGGTATAGTCAAAATACTTATCCATTATCTTCAAATATGAAGGGGAGGGTTTTTGCTTTCTTTCTTAATGCCAACATTTTAACGTTGCATGGTTATCAATTTTGTATGCTCTGATGTTAACATTAAAATATTGAGCTTGTAAAAGTTGATGCTATCATAGTGACATTAGAATATGTTATTTTGATGGCTTGCCATGCTCTATAGATGCTTTTTTATGTACATGAATCACGTGTATATGTACGCATGCATGCATATGTGTATGTTTAATACTCACACTACCATTGACTTGTCTGAGTCATACCATATTCTACTTTTTAAGGTTTATTCTAGCAGCCAATCTGTATTGTGTCATATCCCTATGCCATATTGTGTCCATGTTTCATGGCTGCTCATCATGTATTCATGTTTTCAATATTGTGAATCTCCTGCTAGTCTGGTTCCCACTCTATTATTGTTTTTTGTGTAGGGAGTCAAGCCTGCATCATTGGCAAAAGTGAAGGACCCTACAATTAAACAATTTATAGAAAAATGCATTGCCAATGCTTCTGAGAGATTGCCAGCAAGAGAATTATTAATGGATCCTTTTCTGCTATCAGATGGTGAGAATGAAGGCATGAGCTATCAACTGCAGCCGGTTCCCAATCATGCAGGTAAAGAACTAAGCCCCTACTACCTTTACAAAGGGCCAGTTTTTGGTATTGTTTTTTGTCATATAGGTGTTCTGAGATTTGTTTCATGCCTTTTCTTTTCATAATCTTAGATTGCAAATGCAGATGATACTACCAGTTATGCATGTGCTGCCCTGGATTTCACAGTGGAAGGTCAACGCAAAGACATTAAGACAATATTTCTAAAGCTACGAATTGCAGATTCAACAGGTTGTTCAAGTTGTTGATTTAGGTCCTTCATAGTTGTACACGTTGGCTTCTTATATTACTCATGATGGTTCTGTCACTAATTTCTTTCTGCAGGTAAAGTTCACAACATCCACTTCCCCTTCAATATTGATGAAGACACATCGATCAGTGTAGCCACTGAAATGGTTGCTGAGCTAGACCTTACAGATCAAGATGTTACTGCCATTGCTGAGATGATTGATGCAGAAATATCAGCCCATATTCCAGAATGGATGCCTGGAGAAGGAGCTCTTGATGGTCATGAGTTAACTTCAGAAAGTCATGACTCTGAAGCTGAAGATCTACTCTCCCCTTTGCCCAACGAATCACCTCTAGTGCTAGAACGGCTACCTTCTGGTCGAAAGTACTGGAGTAGTTCTCCCAGGCGAACTGGTGAGGAGTCTTCAGCATGGCCTACACGGTCATATGCATATGCTGAATTGAATTCACATGCAAGCGGCAGTGGACCTGTGGAGTTTTGTGAAGGGAAAGATGATAGCTTAAATGATGATGACCAGAGGGAATATCATTCCCACGGAAGGACTTCACCTGACCAGCAGAAAGATTCCCCACTTTCTAATGGCAGTGGTAAATATGGTTCTGGAATTGATTCCTCATCAGCATCTCCTGATCTACAAAACCCATCCCCAGCTGATATGGTTAATCAAGATCATGAAGTTGCTTCTTTACGTCAGTTGGGTGACAATCAACAAGGTGCCACCGATGAGCAGAATGAGGATGACGATGAACAGTTGCCTGATGCATTACTGGAAAGTGAATCTGAGGATGTGAATTCTGTTGTGCTGAAGTTAGAGCGTTTGTTGGTCCAGCAGCAAAAAGAAATTGATGAATTAAACAAGAAGCATGAGATGGCTATAGCAGATGTGTTAAAGCAATTGCCTCCTCAGTTTCGTAGAAAGACATTAGATGAATGCCACTTGAAGATTATTGACAATAAGGTCCATGGTTAGGTGGAATCTTGTGTGGGATGTTCCTTTGGCTGCTGCTCATCCTGACCACCAGAGTCATTGCCATGCTGTATGGCCAGCTCTACTGTGGGATGGTGTTTTGGAATGACCTTACATCGCACCAAGCACCAACTTTTTAGAAGAAGATGGCCGCTAATTCTGCAGGTGGATGAGTCGGTTTTCAGGTGCAATTCAAATAGGCTGATCCTGCAATCTAGTTTTTTCGATGCCGGTTTTTCTATAATCTTGTGAGAAGCTATTAAAAAGTGCAGTAAAGTATCCATTCGACTTGATGTTAGTGAACCGGGCTATGGTTCCCGAATGTCCAGATCGGCTTCAATGATGCTGCTGCTCAAGATGGATGCTGTCGAAGAGCGAAAGTTCATCTTGACCGTGGCTTGAGAGAGAGGAATTGTTTCTCAAAAGTAAGTTTGAGAAACTTGTGTTCATTATTCAATATAACCCATAAATGATTGGAATTCATGTTGTATATATTTGTAGAATTTGTATTTTATCATGATTTCCATGTAATTTCCACTGTTTCATAATTGGACCAGTGTTTCATGCGTGGAAGTTGACTTTATTTTATGTTTTTTTTTTTTCTTTTTTATTTTTGGAGACTTTTACCATCTAGCTGTATGTAGATGGTGTCAATTTATAGAAAGTATAAGATCATAAGAGAATGTTATAAGGGGCTGAAGCCTCTTAATGAGGCTTTGAATTGTGGGATTGAAAATCAGTTTTCTGAAAAGGACCTTCTAATATTAAATCCTTTTTGGATTGTCATAGATGGTTGTGATCAATACTTAGATTTGTTTTTAAACCTTTTATATGAGTTATTGAGTACAACTTTGATTCTTCACATCAAGGGACATGCTTGTGTTGAATGTGTTGCACTTGTCAGTACTCTTCTCACTAGACCCTTTTGGGTTTCTCTCTTTTTTTTTTATTATGAGAGATCGGAAGCTGCTTTATTTTGCAACTGGTTTCACAGTAACCACATTATATTATCCTAAATTAAGACATGGGACATACAAGGAAATCTGCACCATGAAATCCTAAATTGAGGCGTAGCTTAGCTCTAGTTGTCATCATTATAAGGTTTTCTGGAGAAAATCACAACGTATGATTATGTGAGTTGTTTAATTTCAAATAATATTTTTTCCAAATTGTCACAAAGATATCTAGACACCTCAATCTTTTTTATAAGGTTGCAAAATGAGGTGTTTATGAGCTGCAAGGTCTAAAGCAGGATATTTGGCTCCGTATGTGCTCGTCAAAATGAAGTTGCCGAGTAGTGCGGATGGAAGACTTTGAAGGTTGGTATCATGGTGCGGAGTAGCGCGGTTGGAAGTCTTCGGAGTTGGTATCAAGTACGTGGTTCGTTTCCAATCCTCACCCTATTCTCTCCCTCTAAACGCTAAAATGCTGAGATTGATTTGGTTTCTCATGTTGGAATGAAAAGCAAAACAAGTAAGAGTTATAGTTGTTTTACTCAAAGTCAGTTTGATTAGGTTTAGACTTAATTTAGCGGAGCTATAAGCAGTAGAACTTTTGGTAGTAGAGTTTTTACATAAAGCTATTTGCTGTTTAGTAACTATATTTTTAAAGTATTATAAGGCTTTAACATCAGTTTGATAAGCAAACTAAAAAAACAATGCTCTTAAAATAAAAATGATAATAAAAGATATTGTATAATACTTTTAACTATTTATTATATTAAATTTATTATTATAAATTATTTTAATAATATTATAGAAATAAGTACATAAGTATATCAACTTATTTCGAGTTTTCAATTGAGTCTCTTTACTTTTTTTTTTTTTTCTCAATTGAGTATGCCAACTAATTTAAGTTTCTCAATCAAGTATATTTTTTATGGCCATTAGCAAGGAGTTGATGGACCATCCCACATAGCATGTTGGTGGGAAAGGAATAGTTATCCAACCCTAATGTGGCATTTATGCTCGACTGAGTTGGCATGACCATTAAAAAAAAGAGGAAAGAAATAAAAAAGGCATAAATTGGATCCATCTTTTTTGGCTTCTTGGTTTCATCTTGCTAAGTTGCTCTCATCGCCCTACTTCCTTCTCTCCTTTTCAGGGCTCCATCTCTCCTCTCTCTCCAACTCTCCTCTCATAATATGATGCTTCTACACTCATGTTAGCATGGGTAGTTGGTGTTATCCCAAGCAGGCCCAATTCACCCTTGCTTTCTCTCTTTCATTGTTTGAAACCTACCTAAAATTTTTGAAAGGTAATTTTTCTAATCCAACATTAATGCATGTGTTCCATTTGGAAAAAAAAAATAATGCATGTCTTCAGGAGAAGATCGACTTTATTCCATTGGTTAATACTATTAGCAAGATTTATGAACTTTTTAGTTTCATTCCATTGGCTTTCTGGTTGCATAATGTGGGTCTTCTTCTTTTCTCTGAGTCAATTTCATAGGTTTCAAAGAAGACAGGCTTTCTAATTTTATTTTGTTTTGCTTTTTGGTAACATAATATGGGTCTTCTTTTTTTTCTGGGTCAATTTAATGGGTTTGAAAGAAAGATTTGTCTCCGGTGTCTTCATCAAAATAATTCTTGCCATGAGATATTCGTGGCTCACCATAAGCACAAAACTATTGATCCAAGACCCCTTGTAGGTTTTCAGATGTAGCATGGTCTTCAAATTAACTTTCTCTATAAGCTCTATGGATTGAATATTTGTATTGCTTCATTAATAATCAATGAAATTGTCCTTCCACAACAATCTATGTTACGATGAAAGACTTAATTTCTACATCAATCTTTTTCTTTTTTTGATGTGGTAAGTAAAACTAAGTTAGGCACTTCTATACGTTCATTATTCTTCAATTGATCAAGGGAAGGCACAGTCTTAGTGGCTTCTTCATGAATCACATCATCCATCTAATATTCCAATTATGTGACACAATCTTCCATGTTAAAGGCTCTAGTAACGCTACTATTTGTGTGTATCATGTGTGGTAATGCTACTACTTGTGTGTCATGGGTGGTAGTACTCGTCAATGCCCTATTTTGGTGGAGGCTGTAACCAATGGAGGAGGAAATCTTCTGAATCTGAGAGAAATTCTCTTCAATATCCTGATCAACAAATGGGTTAATAGCATTGGGCCTTAGCAACAAGGAGAAAATCTTCTTGATGAAGGGACTAAGAGTAATATGCTCCAAAATTGTGGTAGAGAATGGTGGCTTCAGGCGACGATGTAAGTAGATGGTCATTGGAGGTTGCTGGACATGGATGCTGGTGGACCAATTGATGGCGGCAAACTGCTAGAGGTCTGACGATGTCCCACGGCATGGGGTCTTCGTCATAGGCTTTGAGAAAGAGGAAGAAGATCTGCTTAATTTCTTTTTTTCCTCACTTTCTTTCTCTCTTTTCTTTATACTTTTTTTTTTACTTTTTTTGACACTTTTTTTTAAAAAATAAGAAGCAAGAGTGTATTGATTTTTTTTTTTTTAAACTAAGGTTTTGAAGATGGAAAAAAATAAGGTGGAAGGGAAGAGAGATGGTTACTAGATTTTTTTCAATAGTTGACGCAGCTTAGAAAGGTACAAATAATCCAAGCTTCAATTCATCAAGAGCTAAATTCTTCAAACTAGGGAGAGTTGATGCAGCCTAAAAAAGAAAAAATAAGAAAAATTTTGGCTAAAAAGGAAACTTAAATAAATATCTCTTTAGAAGTCCTATTTTATTCTTCTTAGGAATTTTATTTTTGTCCTATTCTTTTTAGGAGAATTACCTTATTCTCTTTAGGAGTCTTATAATTCTCTTGAGGAGAATTGGTTTATTCTCTTTGAAAGTCTTATTTTTATCAATATTGAATTAGTCATGATTCTAATCCTTTTTTTTTTGAAGTATTTTGATTTAGTTTGATTAAATATTCTAATTCTATTTTAATTTTTTTGAGCT
The DNA here is from genome assembly GCA_017589505.3 of Metroxylon sagu. NCBI lineage: Eukaryota > Viridiplantae > Streptophyta > Magnoliopsida > Arecales > Arecaceae > Metroxylon > Metroxylon sagu. Next base: position 245,919 of record JACVBY030000630.1, read on the forward strand.
AGTTTTGCTCTATAAATAAGCCCCTAGTATATTCTATTGAATAAAGAAATTAATAATAAGTTTATGAGAGTTTTTTTTTTCTCTTTTCCTAATTTAGAGTAATTCCTTACTTAGTGGGTGAGGCTACAAATTTCTTAGGATAATCAAAGATACTCAAATCAAAGATCCTCTAGAAGCTAATGCAAGACCAATAGTTATTCTCTTTCTACTTAGTTGCATCAGATTTGGTATCAGAGACAGGTTTATTATTATAAATATAATAAGTTTTATTCTAATAATATTATTATAACGTTATAAAATATTATTATAGTAATATTAAAAATTTATAATATAATATATTATGATAATATATAATATTATCTTATTTTACACTACATATATATATATATATATATATATATATATATATCCATATAACATTTATTATAATATAATAATTATATCATAATATAAATAATAATATTTTAATATAATATAATATTGTTATATCGCATTGTATTGTATTATTATAACCATATTATTTTGTTATTGGATGACATATTTTGAACCAGTATCAAATGTAGCTTTTGATTCAAGCCCAACAATAATTCATGAATGATTGAAAAAGTAAAAACCGAAGGGTGTGGAAGCAAGGCCCAAAATTATATATTAATTTCTCTTTTTTTTAGTTTCCATGTCTGTAAATTTCAATGATTGAATGAATCTTTTGATTCAAGTCCTTGTCTTTCTTTGATCCTATGCAGTTTGCCTCAATTTTAATTAAGGTTTAACTAAACAAGCCTCGTATAATCATGGTTGACCATCGCAGCCGATCTTGATGGAAGACTCCACCATTGTGGGACCAAAATGATGGTCTAGTTGGGCAAAAGGAAAAAAGTGAAAGCTATAATTCAAAGGCATTGGACTCATTAACTAATCAAAAATCTCTTCCAATGAGGTTGTAAAATTGTCCAATTGGTAAAATAATTGGTTGATACTAGTTACCTAGGTTCAACTCTTGTCCTCACCTTAAGTTCAGTTGGACTTCCTCCCATTTTAATATGTGTGATTAGAGAGAGTTAGCAAGAAAGAAAAAGACCAGCATTGGATGCTTCCTCTTAACAGCCAAACTGCACGATTGTTTGAATGGTGAGCTAACTCATGCAAACACATTTGATTTTTTTGTTTTTTTTTTCTACTCAAATATTTTGAAAGTACATAGTGCCCGTAGGTGGGAGCTTTGAGGATATCAATAGTCAGTTAAAGCATGGAATCCCCGAGTAAAGAATTGAGTTCAATTCATTAGAATTGGAGAAATCGGTTCATCCGTGTTCCTTGAAGAAGTTGATGGATGTGAGGGTCGGTTTATTTTGGCTGGTTTGATATCAATCTAGGCCTAGTTCACTTAGAGTGGCCCAAATTCATAAAAAAGGTTTAAGACTCAACTCAAACCTACCTAACTCGACCGAGGAGGGCAGAGGCATCTTCTTAGGTGGGGAGGCCTTGGCATCCCTCCAAAATTTTAGGAGTCATGTGAGGTAGAATGCTTAATAGAAGAGAAAAAGCAAGAGTTTTCTTATTCCTTGAAGCAGACCTCTTTAGGAAAAGTTTAAGTATTATAATATATGATAAAAATAAAATGACTTGGTCAAGCTTATACTAGTTACAAGAAAAAACTAGTTTTATATCCAATCAAAATTTATAGACTATATCAATTTATTATTCGATTCAATTTGGCATTTTATGATTAGTTGTCTGTTATTTGTACAATATCTTAGTAACATGTTAACAAAAAGATGATTTAAGTAAAAGAAAATGGTAGGATCAATTCTTAATTTCGCATATCAAAACTTCAAAAGTTAGTCTTTTAGCAATCTTCTATATGTAACAAAAGGTTAAGTCTTCACCATGATTGCCCTCCTTCATTCTTCTCTCTCCTCTCTCTTCTTCTCTCTCTTCTTTCTCTTTACCTATCTTTTTTTTGGTGAAGATTGCCCTCCTTCATTCTTCTCTCTCCTCTCTCTTCTTCTCTCTCTTCTTTCTCTCTTTACCTATCTTTTTTTGGTGAAGATTGCCCTCCTTCATTCTTCTCTCTCCTCTCTCTTCTTCTCTCTCTTCTTTCTCTCTTTACCTATCTTTTTTTTCTCTCACATTTTCTCTCTTTTCTTCTCTAGAGAAAAAATCTCTCTCTCTTCTCCTCTCTCTCAACTAAACACCAAGGGACCTAGTAGAAGGTTCTCTCTCTTCTATTCCTTAGGTAGTAGTTATGGGCTCTAAACTAAGCTAGCAACCCATCTATTATGTCAACATCCATCTCACCTTCTAGGGCTATCAATAGACCCCACCTTGGAATATATATTGTCACATCCCAATCCTTATTTGGATCAAGCACATAGCATGGCCACATAACCCCTTAGTATAACTTAGGAATTATGCAAGGTATAAAATAAAAATAACTTCTTATTTCACCAAGAACTCCAAATCAAAATTAACTAAATTAGTCTTCAAGACAATTTAAATACATAAGCTTCAAGACAATTTAAATACATAAACAAATCTAATTCAAGTACATCTCCACAAAAATCTACTCAATTACATAAGTATGTTACTGGAATTCTAATATCAAAATTTAGATTTCAAATTTCTTAACCTAATACTACCTCTAAGCTTCTCTTAATTCTGTAAAAATATATGAATAACTAATGCGAGCCATTGCTCAATAAGAATTCCCTAAATACATAAGCTTCAAGACAATTTAAATACATAAACAAATCTAATTCAAGTACATCTCCACAAAAATCTACTCAATTACATAAGTATGATACTGGAATTCTAATATCAAAATTTAGATTTCAAATTTCTTAACCTAATACTACCTCTAAGCTTCTCTTGGTTCTGTAAAAATATATGAATAACTAATGCAAGCCATTACTCAATAAGAATTCCCTAGACAAACTTATGTGCATATGTATGTTCATTATAAAACATCATTAAAATATGACATTTGCATGCATTGATAACAAATATAATTGATATTTAACAGTGCAATCATATTTATATCAATATCCAAGGAGCAATAAACTTAAACATACAACTTATGATCTCTCACACACACACACACACACACACACATATATATATATATATATCATGCTACCAAATCTTAAACTAAACTTAGCATAGTCAGCAATACCAAAATACTAAACTCTTCTTTTTCAATAATAAATATTTTATCCACTATGCATAAGATTGATCTTATTAGCTCGGCAATGGACTAGTCAAGCCACATATCAGCTCATGGCAGGCAAACACATCTAACCATGCTGCAACCCATGGTATTGATAAAATCAATCTCATCTAACGTGCTTCAACTCATGGTAGCAATCATGTCTAACCATGCTACAATCCATGGTAATCCATGGTGATGATAAACATTAAGCCATGCTTCAACCCATGATGGCAACAATTATACATAACTAGTCCATTGCCTTTTTGATGTTATCAATTCTTAATTTACAAACATAAGCTTCAATATCCTTTTATCATACCATCTAATATTCTAATCCTATGCATACCATTTGAAACCATATAACAAATTTTCATTATGACATTGTTATCACATGTATGAACAAAAGATAGTACACCAATATGATTTTCAGAATCAATTCCCATGGATAGTTATTATGATATCAATAATTCCTACTTTAACAAAATTTGTATAATCACATTAGGAAACACACGTACACATAAATATGCAAGAAAATTCTTATTTTAGACATCTAGATGAAGAAAATTAGACTCTAAATTGTTCTTCATCTTCTTCCAATAGTTTACATAGATGCAATTACCTCATGATTAAAATATTAAAATTTTATCAAATAAAATAAAATATTTGGTTCCACTATGTAAAGTTATGGGTCTATGATATCTAGGTCTATGATATCTAAAAATGATATTTGGATAAGATATATTCTTAATTTTAGAATTTTATTTATATGATATTATATAATTTTATAAATTATTAATTAGATTATTTACACGATTAATGTTTTAATATTTTACATTCTTTGATAAATAATATAGTTAATGCTAATGTGACTCAATAAACGATGGCTTTAGAAGTTCACTTTTTCAAGTTGAGTATTGTTGAATGATCAACATCCATAGTTTTAAATACCTTTGAGAAGGATAATTAAGTATGAGTGTGCTCCATTTTTTTTTTAATTTATAGGATTAAGCATATTTCTAATATTTACTTATTTTATTTTATATTTTTATTAATAATTTAATATTAATATTTATTTAATTTAAAAAATATTTTTATAGACTATTTCTTAATTATATTATTTTAATATTTTATAAGTTTATAACTATTATTTTATTAGTGTTTAATCATGCTATAATTTTGGGTCTATCTATCCTATTATTTATAATAATAAATGGATAAAAGAAGAAAGGAAAGGATCGAATTGATTATTGATAAATTACTTAAAAAGAATAAGAAAGAAGCATGCCTTGAATTCTCGAAAAAAAAAAAAACACAATCCGAAACGTCCATGGGCTCCTAACCTGATCATTTAGGGTTAGATTTTATCATCACTGACTTGTACCTAAAAATAATCCAAATCTGAAATGATCCGTGGGATCTGATTGCCACAGTTAGATGGGAAGATATAAAAATCAGATCTTACCTGGTTCTTAATTTGGATCCAATTTTTGTTTCCAACCCAATGTGCACATCTTGATCGGATTTAATCGGATTGACGGTGGGTCGGGTTAAGGTTAGGAGTTAACCCGACCCATAATCCGACCCATTTGCGGTCCCCGTGCGAAACGGCCCGCCTAAATCCAGTCACCAGATCTTTACCGGGCAAAGCGAGAATAAAAGCGGGCTCGACCAGACCCTTGCACCACCCCCTTCCCACTCCTTCTTCGTCCGCCCTCCACCGAGGGCGAGAAAGGGAGGCTTCACTCCACAATCGTTCCCTTCGGCGGCGAACGGCGTCTAACGGACGACGGTGATCGCGGGGTACTGCTGCTAATCGAGATCTCAGAGACCTCGATGTAAATTCTTCTTCTTTTTTCCATTTGAAGTTGTGATTGATTTTATCGGGACGAAAGTTATTTGAGATGTTTTCACGCTGATCGATTTTGACGATCGTTTCTGTTGTACTAATTGATGATGGATTTATTCTTAGCATGACTTCTACGCGGTTTTCTGGTTTGAGCTGGATTGGAATTTGATGAAATGTGTTTGGATCGTGTAAATAGGTTGAGGCTTTTCGGATTTGATTTTTTTTTTTTTTTTTTTTTTTTTTTGATGTGCTATGTTCTCCTTTATCTTATGAAAATGGTACTTAATTTTTCATTTTCCTGCTGTTCTTCTCTTGTATTGTGCTATGTTTTTATATTTTTCCTATTGCATTTCACTAATTGTAGTAACATACTCATTTTATTGCCATTATCATAGAAGAAAGAAGTAATATGTTAGTGTTACTACCATTATTTGCTCGAAAAAAGTGTGACTACTATCGTCATGGTAGTAACATCATGCATTAGTTGTTACAGATGCACCGTTGAGTCATGTGGCAGGGATAGTGTATTGAAAATAATGTAAGTTTTAATCAGTTATTGAAATTTATGAAGATACATATTATTTTGTAAACTTTGTAAGAATTTTGTTGCCTGGGCAGTTGCCTAATCACCTAAGGCCTGTTTGGGACAATCCCAAGAGATCCAGCTGGATGCAGGGGGGCGGGGGTGCTTAAGGGAGGGAGTGCCTGGGAGAGGGATAGGAAGACTAGGGGGTCATGGGGCCTGATTCCTGGAGGATTAAAAAAAGTCCTTTACCTAGGGTTGCTTTGGCGATTTGGCAGCTATTTTATTACATTTTCAGAATTTTAGAAGAACTCAATTATTAGAGGCAAGGATTCAAAATCGAGGAGAAAACATATTAATCATTAAGTTTGTCACAAATTCAGGAATAGTTAAAATAAATAAAATTTAGAATTAATAGAAACAAGGAATAAAAGAAACATACTTGTTTATACTTATTCATGTGAAAACTAGCATAGGAGAGAAAAGAAATTCAAACAACAACAAAAGCACTGTTATCAGCAATATATAGCATCATTATGTTGTAACTTATAATTTGTCTTCAATCGCTGTGAATGATTAGTGAAGGAAAAAAATTCATGGATAAGTGAATTCTTGATTAATTTGTTTGTTTGCAAATGGCTCATAGAACCATTCATCCAATTGGAAATTCGAGATTAATTATATCATCAAGAGAAAATTGTTATGATGTTAGCCTTACTCTCATTTACAAACAAGAAAGTTGAATTTAGAGGAGACTCAAGCCATAAGTTTGAGCCTCCTTGATGCCTTTGGTCCCTATCCCTTTCATATTAATTTGTGATCCATATCATGTTGCTAATGCAAAAGTCAATTTCTCCTTGAGGACCTCCAGCAAGGTTTGGATTGTTTGGATAATGGCAATGTCTTCCACTTGTCAATATCCTTAAGATTAGGCACATGGAGTAGTAGGAACTGGTGGTTGGTGTCATCATTTATCTCACCCTGAATAATGTGAACATGGCATTATTAAGATCAACACCAAAACCCTCTTTTCCATCCTTCTTTTGTGTATCCAATGGCCACTGCAATAAGTCAGGATACCAAGAGTGCCCTCTATCTTGCATTGTTCCTTAGGACTAGTTGATCCAAGATCATAAAGACACTCAAGCTATACAAGTGCTGTTGGTAGTGGTGGTGCCACCTCTAGGGCTACCTTTTTGGAGGCTAACAATAAGCACTAATGGTGGTGTGCAACTCAGATTGTGGAGACAGGTGGGCAGGATCATAATCACTAGGATTGTCAAGGCAGGCTGTCAGAATTCATAAACATTGTTTATGAGCTTGATGGCATAGGTACAGATGGTGGGGTTAATAAGTTATGGGTGAAAGAATGGCAGAGTGTTGGGGTCCATGAGGGAGCATTGTGCCCTCATAAATTCTGGACTTAAATAGTGATTATGATTATTTAGCGAAGCAGCTTCCTTTAATGACAAAAGTTAATCCTTCTAAAATTAAGACAATTTGTTTGTTCAAAACTTCCTTTGGGACTCTTATTAATGACAACTAAGGTTTTTCATCTCGGTACCGGATCCTATATTGATAACATATTGATATAGTGTCAGTATGCTCGGTACGTGAGTTGGTTCAGTATATTGAGACTCGGTATGCACCTATATCAAGTCTTAATTCGGTATCGGTATGGTATAGAACGCCCAACATGGCGTGGTGTGCATTGGTATGACATAACATGATTACAACCCTCTTAAGTAGGTTTCTATTTTTTTCCCTTCCATGTTGTTCAAAGGCAGGTTCCACTTAGATTAAACCCAAAACCCATGTACCATGAGCTAAATCCCATGTTCAGCCCTTCTATAAAGTCTTGTGCTGTGTAACTTTCTAAATGAAAAATCCAAAATTAAGGATGGAGCAACAAATGTGAGACATTAAATGAGATTTCTACAATAGATAATGTGTAGAAGAAGATGAATGAGTTTAGTAATTAAAGAAGAGGAAGATTACAAGGCTTCATGTATCACTAGGGCTCTACTTAGCTCAGTTTTTCCTCTCTAATGTCATTTTTTTAAGCCCAAAGCTTCTCATTATATTATTATTGCATATTTGGAGTCAAAATTTTTGTATTTTAAGATGGACAATCTCAAGTAGATAGGAACACGTATGCGATGTGCATTTTTTGTTTTGTTACCATGCCACTCTTCATTGGGTGTATTTATTTCATTTTTGTTTTCCTTTGTAAAAGAAGTTCTATGTTTTGGATTTCAAAAGAAATGGACATAATATCATGCTTCTCTCTGGTTATTTGACTATATAATAAATAAGATTTCAGATACCTAAATAGCTTTCCAAGGTTTCATTATGAGAAACCAAAGTCCAAATAAATTGCAACATAATTGGTATCTATCACCATTAGAATTGTTTAACATTAAAAATTTATATCTTTGATCTTTATCATTAGTTGTTATTGTTGCCCCCCTTGGGTATTTTCCTGGCTTCACCATTAGGAGGACAGTGAGGGAGTCAAGTGGTTGGTGAGGTGGTAGCATGGAGAAGTGGTTAATGAGGTTGGAGAATTTGTATGGGAAGTTAGGATTTAAGAAAGTAGTGGCTACGTAGAAAACGAAAATCTAATTAATCTATCTATATATACTTTAGTCCATCATGATGGAGGTATCTTGGTCTTTGTTGAATTTGTTAAGGTTGGTTGAAGGTTCAAAGTTTCAATTAAAACATGGCTGTAGACATAAAAAAATGAAAATAACAATAAAATTAAATAACAATCTGTCATGTGATATAGACATTGAAGAAAAGTGCAAAATTAAAGAACAATTAAGAACTGTTGACAGAAAAAACAGCAAATGTTGCAGAAAAATAAAAGAATCATGAAAGATGCATAAATAAAAGACAACTAAAATAAATTAAGAGCACAATAAAAATTCAAATTATAATATGCATAACAAAAAATATTAGAGAATGCAGAACAAAATCAACATAATAGCAAATAAGTGATAAAATTAAATATATAAGCCTAATTACAAACTTCCAGTTCCAACCTATTTCAGCAACACCTGGCCCCCACCATGGAACAGTGTCATTTGTATTGAATACGGTTCAAGTCTAAGCTTGGGGCTACATTTGAGCCTAGTATGACAATTGTACAGGGATTTGTGTGTGCGCGTGCGCGCGCGCGCGCGCGAGAGAGAGAGAGAGAGAGAGAGCCATAAAAGCATGCGGTAGATCAAGTTAACTTGTGATGCAACCCAAATATGACAATTGAGGAAGACCAAAAATTTAAGATTTTGAGGGCATTTGACATGGAGGTAAATATGCCAGAACCATTATGAAATGGGAAAGATTGGAGAAAGACATGATTTTGCAGTAGATAAAACAAAATCTGAGAGATCTTAAACAAATGCATGGATAAGATTTTAATCATAAATAAAACAGGAAGGAAGAGGAAGGAAAGTGGAGCAGAACCATGTGGGGACTTTCCTCTCCACAAATTTAACAGTGCAATGACATAGTAATGGAGAGCCTCTTGGCTTATTTTTTTCTTAAGTTACATTGGGCAAAGGAAATAAATAGGCAAAATTAAGATTGAGCCCATGTAGGTCTAATAACATACATCTATTAGAAAGCTAAAAATCTTCTTAGAGAATAATGTTTTTATTGAAAATAAATTTCATTAAATCTTTGTGTGGTAAACCCTTTTACATTTAGTACTCATCAGCCACAAACTTAAAAGCAGTTTTATTGAAACTGTGTTTGATATTATTACTAATAAAATTTATAGTCCATTATCAATGAGCATATACTAAAATTTGTTAGGTCTGGGTGTTTCCAATTTAAAATTGTCTAAAAATTGGAAAAAATTGAGCCATTACCTACTTTTTCTAGAGTTACAGTAATCTAGAGCAAGCACATGGTTATTTTATTCTTGGATTAAGTAAGAATATCTTGATATCCAAATTAGAGAAATAATAGTCCCTTTGCAACAAGATCAAAATGCATCTCTCTGGATAAATCTCATAATTTGAAATGTAAAAAAAATATAATTATATTTACATTATCAAAACAAAGACTATGGACTTGAATTAATGCTTGAGTACCTATTTGGCAAATCATTGTGGGAGTGAATTTACTAATAAACTCATTAGCCGCCATGAATAGTATTGTTAAAAACTTGTAATATATGAATTGGATCTTGCTATCTAGATCATGTTGGTTCTAAATAATCTAGATCTCATCCTTTGATTAGGACAAACTTGAAAAGTAGGATCTTGATCCAACATTATGAATTATTTAGTCCCTCAAATCATGAGATCCAACATTATTATGCTATATACCTACTCTTATTATCATCTTGTGTGAGCATGTTTTCCATAATGAATTTACTATTTTTTAATTGCTTATCACTAATAAGTCTTTCTTAGTAAAATTACCAAGCCTACTGTTGGAGTTCTTGGAGTTAAAAATAAAAGGAAAATTTTCAAATTTTTTAGATATATATGCTATAATCTTATCCATTGTTTCTAAAATGTATTACCTAAAGGCATATTTATCTGGATCTTGCTATTAATGCATTTTGACAATATTTTATTAAGATGGTAGGATGGATCTTGATTGTTCTTTTGAAAAGGGTATTAGGGTAAATTGATAAATAATCCACTTGCCAAATAGTTAATGCCACCACCTCTACCGTCTCTAGTCCCAAACCTAACCTAGGCCAAAATCTTAATGTGAAAGTTAATAGTGCCGTAATTATGGTTGCGATCGGCAATAATCCTTTTAGCAATGTTGGCCGCGACATACTTTGCCATGACCCTAAGCACACTCAGATTGGGGTCGTGGTTCCCTTGCCGTGGTAGAGGATAGAAGGGAGGATAGTCACGGCATGGTCATAATAGATGCCTATCTGGTAGTTAGTGTCACGAATGGAGGGGTAGAGGTTAAAGTTAGAGAAGATGAGTTATTGGGGAGCAGAGAGGTTGAAGGCAAAGGCTGAGAGGTGGGGACAAAGGACGAGACTGAGGATGAGAATGGCAAGGCCATTGAAGAGGAAGAAGGCGACGATGATGGTGATGGAAAGCAAGTAGCATTGGAAGCTGTTGTTGGGGTGGGTAGGAATGCCTTTGGAGGCAAGGTGATGTTGGGGGGCTAGGGGCAGTGCCACCCTATTGGGTTGGTGGTCAAGTAGTAGGGGGTGGTGCGGTAGGGTAGGGTTAGGCGCCGACAAGGGGCTGGACAGCTGATCGATGCAGCTATTGGCATGTTGAGAGAGAAGGGATGATTCGAGAAATGAACCTTTTTCTCCATTTTCTCATAAAAATTACTTCTTCAGTTTGCAATAATTATGGTACTTGCCTTGCACACTTCCATGAAGTATCAGCAATAATGGGTTATCTTTTGAATGATCTTGAGCTTTTATTTATTAATAGACAGTCAAAATCTTGCATTAAGAAAACAACATGAATTTTGGTGGAGCATCATAACAAAACCTATTTAGCATGGTAACTAATATTATCTTATAAATATATTGAATAACTAATCACATTGTTGATTTCATTAGTGGTGCTATATATAGGCTTATATTGGTGGAAATTGTATATATATGTTTTTCTGTTTACTCCATTGATGTACTTTACAGTTCACTTAAGCTTCATTTTTTCACTCTTTTTTTTTTTTTTTTTTTTTACATTTGGAAAATTTTGAAAAAAATCAGAAAAAAATTCTTACAATCCAATCCATGATTTGATCCAATCTGGTTGCCTCTACAATTTACAACTTAATTCCAATTTTAACATTCGTTTCAAAGTTGTATAAATGTAGGTGGGCAAAAAAGTCCCTGATATATGGAACACCCAACAGCCTTCTTTCCCCCCAATAACCTGCCCGTTTCTACTTAGATCAAACTTGCATTGGAGAGAGGCAGTCTTGAGAGGCCTTAAGTTAGAGCAATGAGAAGAGCAGCAAGGATCAAGGATATGGCATTCATGCTGTAGAGATGAGAGAACAAAATAGAAAATGCTGTAGCAACGTATAAGAACTACCATAAGAGAACCCCAAGAAAGATTGTGCTCACAGCTGGGGTGAATGGCATCAATCCTAGCTGGCTTTCCTTTCTAGTTGATGTTTTTCTTGGACTCTTTTGCATGTGTCTAGTGCATTTGTCAATAGAAAGTGCTTTACTTATAATAGGCTTGGAACTCTTTCCTGCACCAATTAGAGTCAAAACGAACTTATTTTTGGACTAGAATCCTAAGTTGGATAAGTGTTCAAAATTTCAAATTTTAAAGTAAATCTATGAACTAAATTATGAGGGAGATCTTTTAATGGGGAGGTGGGTTTTCTTAGAAATGATTAGTGGGAAGGTCCATTTTATAGATCTTTTAGTGACTACAAGGGAACACTACAAATTGGTAGTTTGTCCAGTTTTGAGGGGTTTTAGCTGCTACTAGCCTTGCTGGGTATCAACCCTGATTTCAGCTGTGGAGACGATGACTTTGGATAGAGGAGAGGGTTAATCTTTAGATAGAGGAGGGGGTTAACCTCTGAAGTTTCCATGTTTGCATTGCTCTTGAATGAGGTTGATAATCTTTTCCTTTTTCTAAAAAATTAATTTAATAGGTGGAGGTTGAGGTGGATAGAGTGATTGGTTGGAGATGGAAAGATTTTAGTGTAGGGTGAGATCTGCTGACAGAAATTAGAGTATCTGGATAGATTTGAGATTTAAAAATCCATTAAAGTGGGGATAAGTTGTCATCCATGAGGAAATAATGAAGGAAAATACTTGAATATACTAGACACCTTAGCCTTAAATCATCAAAATGGGATGGTATGACCGGTACCATATTGTTTCAACTTGAAACTAGCACCAATATAGGTGTTGGGATGTCGAAACACTGTACCGTTACATTTCGACTGTATTAGTCTGTATGGTGCATACCAACGTACAGATAGTTTTTTTTTTGTTTTTTTTTTAAGCTGGCAATTTCAGTTCATATTGTGAGTATTGATAGCATACCCTTTTGATGGAAAAACCGGTATGGGGTTTGGTACTAGTATTCAGAACTTTACTAGGCACTAAGGGTGAGTTTGGCTTCTGGTATAGATTATCCAGCTGATATATCCTAAAACGTCGAGAGTTTTAAATGGGAGCAAGTGAATAGAGAGAAGAGTCCAGATGTTGTTGAGGAGCTCATAGCTGGCCCATTCTGAAAAATTAAGGATGCTAAATTTCCTATACAAGGTGAATTAGCTCATCCGAGGCTCTTTAAGGGATTGTGGGTCAAGATTTCCTCGACATGAAGGAACGCTTCCCTTTCACTGCTAACATCTTTTCACTGCAAGCCATATCAGGAATATTCCATGGATAATTTGTGTGGGCATCCAAACAGCCCCTAAATAGCTTAAAAATTGCTAAATATAATGAATTTTTCAAACCACTGAAATTCAACAAGTGAACAATATTTGTTGACCCTTCGTAGCATGAAACATTTGGATAGTTTATGAATTTTATTCATATTCATATTCGCTTTAGCCTAAAACTTAAAAAATACAGAAGTAAAGAACCTGTATGTCATAAAATACTATAAAACATATGGTGTGTTTAAAAAAACTGCTTCTTTTCTGCATTTTTTTGATCTGCTTAAATTTGGAGTGAAGATGCTGAATTAAATCTCCAGTCTTGATTGAAAGAAACCAAAAGTGAGATTTTGAAACTTGATTTAACCCAGTTAGAGTGCAATTATTCTCAGGTCTGAATCTAATGGCAAATATATAATTGCACTTTTTCCTAACTTTCAACAGTATATAACCAAGTGTTAATTTCAAAGGGTTTGTATGCAGAAAGCCCTCATAGATTATATTTAGTACTATAGGGATAGAATCATTTATGCTACATTGTTTATTAGGTAGAACTATTGATTAAGGTTTGATGTATTAACCTGTCGTACCATATTGGTAATGTATTGGTATGGTACCAAGGTTTGATTGATATAAACCGAACCAAGTGGAACTATCTTGTACTGATCGGTACCAATCTGTACCAAGTATTGATATTCTATCTCGGTATGAGGTTCCCCACCTAGACACCATTATCAGTGGACCAGCATAATGTTCACCAGGAAGGTAATACACCAAAATAATCTTATTAGGATCTTTTAATGATTCTCTTTAACTAGGCTTGTCTCAAAGCTGAATACAATTCAATGTATATTTCACTCTATTCTTCCACATCTAAACTCTTCCCTAGACTCCTTTCCAAATCCAGGGAAACTTTGATGATTAGTAAGCTCAAAATAACCAAAAGGAAGGCTGCCTTTCTTACCAACTGTTTGGGTTTTCAAGGTTAACTGCAGACCTCCAACTAGCAATTAACCAGAAATTAAAAAAAGGCATGTAGAAAATTAATGTCAAAACAAGAACTGACTGATGAAGAAGATTAGAATTTAGAGCCATAAAGGCGACGGATATAGGTTATGGGATTAGGTTTGAATATCATCGATTCAAGATAGCTATAAATAAAATAGATGAAAGAACATAATGTATTAAATAAATATGATAAAATCACATAATATATTGAGAGACGCTTATCTTCTAGGGTGCTTTTACTAATCATTAGGTTATTTAATTTTCGTGTTTGGTATGATATATCATAGTGATCAAGAATCACCTATAACCTAACATCATCATATTTACTATGCTATGAAAATCCGAAATTACTAACAATAAAAAACCTAAATTACTTCTATTATATTTATATTATATTACTACAACATATATAATATATATTATTATAAATATAATATATATTGATATTATACTATATTATAATAAAATAAATTATAATATAATATAATACATTATATTATATTATAGTATAATAATATAATATATTGATTTTATATATCATGTTATATATAATTATTGTTATTATTATATATTTATATAAATAAAGGATATTTTGGTATATACGTTTTGGTTTAAAATTAATTATTCAAAAGGGTGATCTTCTATCATCATCAAACAGAGAATCTATCATCATTTCATGGATCATCGGTGATCGTACATGGATCATCCCAGGCCTAACCGTTGGGAGTTAGGCAATTGAAATAAGATAGTCCCCACACGGAGAAGAATGGGCTTGCTGTCAACGATGCAAAGAAAAGAGATGGAGACAGTAAGGTGAAAATCCGTGGAAATCAGGGAAGACTGGAGTTTTTCAGAAGGTTTCGGCGAAACCTAGATTTCTCTCGCTCTTGGCAATGCTGCCGCAACAAAAAGAAGAAATGGCCTGATCGACGGTTTCGGTCGATCGCGGCAAAAACAGGGGAACTGACATGCGTTGAAGAAGGCAGAAGGAAAGAAAAAATACAAATAAAAGGAATGATTCGGGGCATATTCCGTGGGGGTGTCGAATAAAGAAAACGCCGAAAATCACGGGAGAAAATTTGGGATTTAATGGCTTCATCACATCCTTCTTCCATGATTTCTCGGCCATTCACAATCCATCAACCATTGATGGATAGCCGAAAGCAGAGAGCTGGATCATTACGATCGTTGAGGAAAATATAGGAGGGCGCGGTCATTTTGAACATTCACGGAACGAAGGCCGATCACGCGCGGAGAGAAAGATGGGAACAAAATTCTCAGGGCCTCACCATTTCGGGCATTCCGTGGGGTGCTAAGGAAAGGAAAGGCTTGGTCTTTACGATTTAACCCGGGTCATTGCATATATACCATAAAAAAAATCTTTCATTATTGAAATTCAAATCAACAAGGGTGTAATCATTTGGCTTACTTTTCTTACTTTTCCTTATAGTTGAATATTGATTAGGAAGTTCAACCTCAGTAAAACACTATTATAGAGCAGCAAATCACATATCTAAAGCTATGAGCAACCTTACTTCATAGATTATAAGGCTTTGTTGATTTAATTTGGTAAGTGTCTCTACCCATAATATTTTATCCTGTCTACCACATGCTTTGTTCAAAAAGTTTCTATTTTATTATTATCTGCATTAAGAAAAATAGCATAAAGATTTAAAGTTAAAATTATAAAGATTATTTATGTATATTTTTTATGTATAATTGATGATATCATGCCTTTCGTGAATAAAAATTTATTTTGAAATTATGGATCAACCAAGAAAAATTTTGTTGGGATCTGATACTAAATTATGATGCATTAAAACTCATGTTGATTTGAGGAGAAATAATTAAATGTTATGAAGTAGGTTTTCAAACATAAAATTTTATGAATTTTTAAATTGAATGCATAACTAAGAAATCAATTGGGAATTGATGCAATGCTTGCTCTTTAGTTTGATTATGGTTTAGACCTAGTCATTGCATTGTATCTAGGAACAAGTTTCTTTTAGGCCTAGGTAGTAGGAATCATCGCTAGCATATATTGTTCATTGGTATGTTTTCGCATATTATTGTTGGTGTGTTTCAAATGTGTTCAAGAATGCATTTCTCTCTAAGCCTAGCTAACTGCGATGATCCTTGGCACATGCAATTCATAGGCATATTTTTTGTTGTTCAAAGATGGCTTCCTTTTGAACTTAGCCAACCGGGGCAATTACTAGCACATGTGGTTAGTCAGCATATTTTATACTTAGAATCTTGTCTCTATTGAGCTTGTTATAGGACTGGCCATGGTCATAGCTACACCAACTAAGAGAAAGAAAATATTAAAATATCTCAACAAAAAGAAAATAAGAGTTTTCTAAATTAATGCAATATATATTTTAAAAACTAACATTACATGTTAATAAGCATGCTCTTTTTGAAATTCTATCTTGAACTTAAAAAATTGCTTTGTTTTGTATATAAATTACTACTTTTGATATATGATTTGCTTGATCTAACTAGAGGTAGATGTTATTTATTAAGCTACTATCTCACCTTTCTTCTCTTCCTCTTTTTTAGATTTCAAGGAATACAAATTGGGTCAAAGGATGAGCATTGGAGGATTGGGATTATTTTACTTTTTTTCTTATTTTATTTTAGGGTATTAGTAGGCAAAATAATTGTGTAGCCTTTTGAATTATTCTTTGGAGAGAGTGCCATTTTTATGTATTACGATGCTGCAAAAATTTGATTAGAACATCTATTAGCTTTATTGCTCTTTATCCTACCACTACTTGGTATTACTTTATAATGGATTTCCATTGAGATTTTGGAAAATTTTCAGGATAGCCTAGTGTATTTTGTGAGCTCAACCCTATTAGATATGTGGTTACCTGCTATGTTACGACTTGAGACGACTAGTCAAAGCATGACAATGGACTTCATAATTTTGTCATTTCTAATGGACATATTACACGCTAACCAATATTATTGTCAAAATGCTTCAAATTTATATATCTTTATATCACAATCCAAAATGTTATGCCAAAATGCTGATGGAAAGGTGGTATTTGAGCTCTTTATCCTTATATAATTCAAGATCTATCTGGTATATAATCGATATAAGATTAAATACAAACTAGCATAAATTTTTAAACGCTTTTCTTATTTGGGCCATAGTGTCCTCATAAAGCTATTGATCCAAACCAAATCTAACTATAAACAATATAATTGATCTATGGTCAACTTTGAAAGAGTCTATTTGTGGTCTCTCTTGATCTATATGGGTCATGCGTTGGGTTCACTTTGATACCATTCATAATAACTTTCGATCTTATCCAAAAGGTTAGTAAAGAGCTGATCTTTGAGTTTCTTAACTCTATATATATACTTAAAACCTACTCGGTCCATAAATAATATGAGACTAAACATATGCTAGCATAAACTCTTACTTATTCCTTAGATTGTCCTATCATTCTTGCTAGATTAGGTTTCTAAATTTAAATCCAATCAAATCTAATTATAAAC
The DNA here is from genome assembly GCA_017589505.3 of Metroxylon sagu. Lineage (NCBI taxonomy): Eukaryota > Viridiplantae > Streptophyta > Magnoliopsida > Arecales > Arecaceae > Metroxylon > Metroxylon sagu. The sequence continues at coordinate 263,373 of JACVBY030000630.1, forward strand.
ACCAATCATGACTACCATAGGCCTATCTATAGTATCCTCTAATTTATATGAGTTATGGGTCGGGTCCACTTTGATCCCATATATAATAACTTAAGACTTTATCTAAAAAGACTAGTCGAGAAGGTATTATTAAAGTTTTTAGATCTTATATAATTATATAAGATCTATTCGGTATATAATCGATGTAAAATCAAATATATACTACCATAGGTTTTCATAGTTCGCTATAGAATAATTTCTTTCTTAAATGTTTGCTGGATTATGAAATCTAACATTTGGGGTGGCATTGCACTTTCATCCAAAATGAAGTAGCAATGATTTAATCATGTACTCATCCAACTGCTCCTTTACTGAAAAAGAAAAAAAAAAAAAAAAAAGGAAAAAAAAAAACATTCATCCAACTGTTAAATTGCCAAACCAAATGATGTAGTAGTGTTTTTGAATTCACCAGTCCAATTAAGATGAGCCGTATCCAGCATTGATTGGCAATAATTTCGTGACCAACAAATATATGAAGGGACCACTTTAGGTGATTTTGACAACTTTTTGGAAAGATTACAATCAAAATGTTCCTTTGAGTTTTCAAAACAAGTTTACAGTTAAAACAGTTTAATTAATTATAGATAAGCGCTTAATGAGATAGAGCAGCCCATTAGTTAGTATCTCTCCTTCTCTCCTGGTGGGAGGAAAAAAAAAAAAAAAATATAGCGGCGCTTTCTCAACACCTCGAACAAAGTAACGTGGACGCACGCATAATCCTTTACAAAAGGAGGAAACTAAAGACTTTTCCTTTGATGCAAGTCTGAAACCCATGTGAAAAGTTTCACTGATGTGTTGTCATATGATCACATTGACCGATCCAAAACAAATGAAGTTTGTACATCACCCTCCTTCCTACTGTTCATGTCCTTGAGCTGACAATAAAGTTGCTCAGCTTTCTCATATATTGTCCCTTTTCAAATCCTCATAGCAGAGAGGACCATTACACCGCTCCCATCTTTTTCTGCAGCTGATGCCCCAGATTCCTCAGACTTTATCCTGCCGCTGCCACCGAGTAGATCCCTCCACTTTTATGCGGCTCTTGAAAAGACCTTTTAACCAATTCAATTCCATAAACACCATAAACACCTTCCATGGAACTTCAAATACCCCCAGCCTCTGAAGGAAAAATTTGTTCGCACTTCACGTGCCTCTTTTTTACTTTTATCTTTTCCTCACATTGCTTTGTCCCCCTACTGCACTCAACTGACTGCGTACGCTAAAATCTCAGGCTCCAAAATCCAAGGTAAAAGTACAACAGATGAGAAGTTAATTACTTTAATTACAGTACTCCACCCCTTTTTACCGTGCATGAGATTTAGCTCGGTGTTTCTTTAATTAGAGAGAGACGTGAACATGGAAGCTTATGTATATAAAACTAGATGAAGCACCTTGGTGAAGGGAAAGCCAGTACCAAAGGCTCCCTTCCACAGACCACTCACTACCTCTACTTTCTCTTCTGTCCTCTACTTTCTCTTCTGTCCCCAGCTGGGAAAAATGATAGAAGTTTACATGTTCCCTTCCTGTTATTAATATATTGTTGATGATGGGTGGCGATCGTCTATATCTCTCTCCCTTCTATGGTCTGTGATTTTCTCTCCCCCAATTAGGCTTCATCCAATTCAATTGGCCAGCCATCTTCTTGTTTCATATCCCTTCCTGTTTCACAGCTGGCGAGCCGATGGCCGATGATTCCTCGTCTATTGCTGCAACCAAGTCAGGCCAGAGCATCGTGACATCAGTATACCGGACCAAGATCGCAGGCCACTGCCGGTTGATCACTGTGACTTGGTGCAAAGATGTCCTTGTTCACGGCCTCTCCGTTTCAGTGGAGGAAGGATCAGACAACGCCGATGAGACTAACATCAACAGCAACGGCAACCATCACAGCTGCAAGGTGGAGCTCCGGCCATGGTACTTCTGGCGTAAGCATGGCTCCAAGCGCTTCCATGTGGATGGGAAGCCTGTCGACGTGTTCTGGGATCTCAAGAGTGCGAAATTCTCAGAAGAACCCGAGCCTCGGTCCAACTACTACATCGCAGTGGTCTCCGACGAGGAGGTTGTCCTTCTCCTCGGTGATCTCACCAGGGAGGCCTACAGGAGGACGGGGTCCCGGCCGGCCACCATAGATGCCACCTTGGTGTCTAGAAAGGAGCATGTCTTCGGTAATAAGAGGTTCGCGACAAGAGCCAGATTCAGCGAGAAGGGGGAGCTCCATGAGATATTGATTCACTGCAGCAGTGGTGGCAGTGGCAGCAGCATCGGCGGTAACATGGATCCAGAGATGGTGATAAAGATTGATGGGCATGTGGCCATCCAGGTGAGACATCTCCAATGGAAGTTTAGGGGTAATCAGTCCATCACTGTCAACAAATCTAGAGTCGAAGTGTATTGGGATGTTCATGACTGGATCTTCAGCCCTGGTCCAAGACACGCATCGTTCATATTCAAGCCTTCGCCATTGCTGCGTTCTTCGTCGACATCATCTTCGTTGAGCTCTTGTGATGCAAAGAATGGGAACGGAGATGGGTCATCTGGATCTTGCTTGTTTCTTTATGCCTGGAAGTCAGAATGATAGATCTCTTACACTAGTCTAATACAATGTTATTATTACAATTCATAAGGAATTGAGAGGTGGTCTCCATTAAACCTTGCATGCAATTAACTGTAATTTATGTTCGATGTAAAGTCCTTTTTCCTTGAGGAAATAGTGCGAGGTAGAGAAATTTGGTACCATGTTGTTGAAAGAATTGCGTTAGCTTGAAGTCTGGACAAAGAGGGTGAATGGTAGTAGGGTTTTTCTCCACAAATAATGCTGGTTTGAACACTAAGAGAGAGAGAGAGAGAGAGAGAGAGAGAGAGAGAGAGATGGATGGCAAGCACATGGGGTGTAGGAGGTGGGCTCCAATGATTGCAAGTTAGCTGCATACAGCTTGTCTTTGAACAAAAGGACATGATGAAAGATGCCAATCTGGATTCACACTAGCGCGCACTCTAATAATTCCCATATCCAAGCATCTGCAGCTTCCATCTCTCCGTGTAATCCAATGCACACCAACTCTACATAGGATATCGATTACACTTCATTCCATACTAAAGGCATAGACAAGATGGGGTTGAAGAAGTTGCCTCCAAGCATCTACAAGATGTAATTTGATCGGAAGAGAAAAAAAATGTATCAACTCATAGAAGGAAAGTTTGGAATTGATTGACGTGAGATATGTGAAAGAAGAGAAATACCAAAATCTTCTTAAAGAAAGGAACCTCATAATCCATGAACAAAATTTTGGCAAGCTTTAATACGTGAAGAAATCTTTACCCTGGAAAATGGGTAGAACATCACTCACATGCTTATAATAGTATAACCATTGCTCTCAGTTCATCTTCCTTGCAATCTTGTAATCTTAAATTATATTAATAATAGTCGGTGGGGGAATCACTCCTTTCCTCCCTCACCTTTTCCTCAAAAAATTCCATTCTAAAAGCACCAAACTTTTTGTTGAAAGAATGGAATCATGTTCCTGCCAATTTATTTCACGTAGAAATTAGAAAATGAAATGAAATGAATACCGAACCAAGAAGGATTACACCAATATAAGATCATTTTTCTTCTTTGTTTGTGTTTTGTTTTCCTGTAAGAAGGCCCAATGAAATACAAGTATCTTTTTAGGTACAAAAGCTGATTATTCTTCCATGCCCAAGGTTTTTTACTTCATGAGAAATGCACTATTCATCATTCGATCTAATTAATTACTCCTCCCATCCTGATCCTTGGATACCCATTCTCGAGTTTGTTTTTTTCTTGATTAAGCCACAAAGAGACCTACCAGATGATCCGAAGATTATTCTAGTAGTTCTCTCCTTCCAATATAAACCAACAAAAAAAAAATTGCTACATAGAAATGCATACATGGATGCCAAGAGAGCTGTCAGATTCGAGTACGGGAATCCTATGGAAGAGAGACTCAACTCAAGCCTATCTTTAGCATGTGTTCCTTGTCTGCTAGAATTGAGCTGCTGAAAGCTGGCAATGTGGCACAGCAGCCTCTGCAACAAAGAAAAGGTTGTCTTCCAATTTCTTTTTTAGTGCGGTGCACATGGACCCCCGGTGTCTAAAGGCTTGCGTACAGGTAAAATCCAAAACCTTCTTTGAGGACCGAGAGAGACCACTCCAAGTTGGATGGTCTGGATGGATGTAGGCCCACCACTTGAGGGTCGGGGATGGAGCCTGGACCCAGGTGGTCGGCAAAAGCCACCTGGATTCGGTGTTTCCAACGTAATCGACGGGGAGTGGACTTTGAACTGCAGGGCACTGTCGAGCATCCATGTGGTCTCGGTTTGTGGGAGCCAGTTCAGAATGGATTGATGATTCCAACTCTTGTGAGATTGCGACCGAATTTAATAAGCATGATTTATGGCTAGATCATGCTACTTCTAACATTGGATTCGTTTGATTGACGAATAAAAAGGTATGTTGACCAAAGCTTTGACAATATGATCTCTTCCGGGGAGATTTCAACTGAGTTAATCTCAATTGCAAAGAAGCATCTTAAAGGAGAAAGATTTCGGCCTTTTGACTTGGTGTTAAACAGCCTTCCATTGTCAGTTAGTCGTGTTTAGAACAAGGGAAAATATCTATTTTGACGTCAACGAGAGGAAATCTAAGAAAACTAGCCTTGCAGGATGCTTATAAACAAGGATGTCAAGCATGGCCAATTTAATGGCTGAACATGGCCATGATGGTTCCCAAAATAGTTATTTTGAGTTCACTTAATCAAGTTTATTCTAGTCAGCTTACAAATATTCATCTCCAACAGCAAAAGCGATTATCATCAAATGATTTTGATTTTAATAATTGTTAGAATTTCTAAATTTTTTTGTTTCTTTTGGCTTGAAAATTTCAATTATCAAAGCATTCTTGTTTAAAATTTTCATTTACCATTTAGTTTCATATAGGGAGATTAAATATGAGTTACATTTAATGTTAAAACTCTTAGTCAATCCTAGTTGGATTTTAGAATTTTAGGTTTATCTCCTTAGATTTGCCATTGGTAGTCTACAGCGGCCCTTTATAGACACTAGTCGAGCTCTTATTGGAGCTTTACTGGGTGTTTAAACACTAATCATTTGAGCTAAGTGGTTTATTAATAAATCTGAATAAATAAGGTCCAATCCCAAGTGCTCCATAAATATTCTCAAATTTTTCAGCTCTCTATTGATGGTTACCAATGAGATACCTTTATTTCTTTCCCATTCCTCTCCAATTCCATTATTTCCCTACCATCTCTTTACTTACTCTTCCATTACTTTTTCTATTTTTCTAAACTGGGTAAGTCGAATAAGTTGATCAAGTCATTTGTCCTTCCACATTACTCATATCTTAGGAGGTATTCAAAAAAGAGTGAAAATGATGCCCAAAGGGTAATGCCTCGTAGGGGGGTTCCAAATGGGCCAGCTGGGATTTTTTGTTTTTTGGCTTTAAAGTAAAAAATAGGTCCATCCTATGAAATTTTCAAGCCCAAGCTTTGAGCCCAAGCCAAGTCCAAAGTTGAGCTTGGTCTAAAGCTCAAACAAGCTTGACCAGAATTATGCTTGAGTAGGCCTATCTTAGGATTGAAACCAAGCTCGGTGACCTCGCACTAGCATTTATGTATGACAGGGGCAAGGAGGTTTAGTAGGAGTAAAGGAAGAAGATATAAGAGTGAAGGTAGAGGAGTAGATTGGTACTATAGTTTGAAGCATAGGGGTTTGGGTGGTAGGGTTGAAGGAGTTCATCTTAAGATCAAGATAGGTGGCATCGGTGTCATAGATGATGGTGATCAAGCTGGTGAAGATGGAGGAGGATGAGAGCCATCAAACAATATATTAGCTCGAAAGAATACTTAACAAAGGATAACATTAAGGACATAAAGGGAAAGAGAAAGGAGAGGAGGGAGATGATGAGGGGCTAAAGAATGTGTATGGAGGGGAGGAGGGAAAGAGGGGGCACGTGCAAGAGAGAGAGTGAGAAGAGAATGGTAGAGAGAAGTGGATGGAAGAGCAGAAGAAAAAGGTGGAAAATAATATGGGGAAGGGGTTGTGATATCAGATGTGGGAAGGGATGGTATGGGTAACAAATTGGAGGTTGGATTTAGGAGGTGGGCCAAGCTGAAGCTGAGCCTATTTGTTTGGGCCCTACGACCTAAGTTGAGCCTAAATTGTTCCTTTCAAGCTAGCCTCAAAACTTGACTTAGAGCCAACCAACGTAGGCCCATCTTGAGCCCTACAAGCATGTCTTTGATTCATGTTCCACTTTCTCTTCGAAGTTCAAACTAATTTTTTAAATTATATCTAAAGAGTAGTTTTATCCTTTTTTTAACATGATTTTAGAATACATTTGTTTGATATATTTTTGAATTCAAAGGAATAGCTCCAATAGTCTAAGAGAATTATTCATTTAGTCTTTCAAATTCATTTATATGATTTCACAAGAGTTATGTTAGATCCACTTGTCTAAATTAAAAATTTCAAATATATACATAGTTTTGAAATATTATCTAGAACTTTGATGTACATCTTAGTAGATTAGATTTGTCTTGTTTCACTATAAATGTAGAATTTATTCAAGAAATTAACAAATATTAAATTATATAGCATTCACAATTTTTAAAATGAATCAAATTTTTTCAATTCATTCTATGTTTTGTTTCAAAAGTACACTTAAATAGTTTTCTATACATATATGCATTAAAATGTGATAAACTATTTTCAAGTAAATCAAAGTCTTACAAAAATAAAAAATTGCCACTAACCATCTATATTAATCATATAAGAGTCATAATTGATGCCCATTATTTTATATTGTTAGTATACAATAATTTTTTCGAATGCACACATTCTACTTAGAGGCTTGATAAAATCTAATAGATACCTACTAATGCACATACTAAATTTGCTATTTTAATTTTAATTTGGTGTTTTCAAAAAGATTACTAAACTAAAGCATTAACTTATGACAATTCAAACACTACAAAATTCAACATCTTTATTGCATTTTATTAATGTATATTTTATTTTTAGTACTCTTCTATGGCTTGAAACAAAAAATATTAAGGGTCATTTATAAATTAGTTCTTGAATATTTTTTTTCAGATTTTCATATCAATCTATGTCTTTTTTTATATTTATATGAAAGTCATGGTAAATTTTTCTATTTGCACAAATCCATTTTTTTGTTAGTTTTCGTTGGCTAAACATGCTTAAGATTAATCAAAGTTATAGAAAGATAAAAGGACTCTTAGCATAACAGTAAATGAGGCTCAGCACTTAGCTTCTTTTCTCTTACTTAACCCTCTTCTCACTCGATACTTCACCAAGAGACCAATGGTAGTGGAGCATGGTTAAGAGTTAGTTAATATAAAAGCTAGGGGCATAAATATTCAAAAGAGATAAAAATTAACATCATTAGAAGAATATAAGTAGAATATTGTATTATCATTTAGTTTTTTAAAAAATATTTTGTTATTGTTGTGTCTTGTTCTCATCACTTAGGTCGGTCATGTGACACAACTGTATATTCCCCAAGGCATGACCCAAAGGAATATGCATGGCCTTTGGTTCTGAACTAATATTATATATCAGCAAATACAATTACAAACTAAATTGTTCAAGATACAGGGTTCAGATTTATCTAGTATTAGATGCAAAATGCTAGCTAATACTTTTATTAAAAGTTTTATATTGAGCCTTAAAGCTAAGTATCCTATGATTTAAATATACTTATCTGCACTGCTTCTCTCCAAAATAACTTAGGCAACTTGGACATAGACAACATTCTTCTATCCCTTTCAATGATAGTCTAGTTTACTCTCTCAGCATCACCATTATATTATGGAGTATAAGGGATTATTTTTTTATGCCAAATTCCATGCTTCTTGCCTTATGATTCAAACTCTTTTGAAGTATATTCACTTTCGTTGTCAATATGAAGATATTTCAATAGCTGGTTGCTCTCTCATTCAACCTTGCATGAAAGAATTAAAAGAATTTTAAAACTTAATTTTTTGATTTCATTAAATAAACTCAAACTTTCCTAAAAGCATCATCAACAAAAGTAATAAATATAAATTTCCATCAAAAGACTTAACTTCAAAAGACCACATATATAGAAATAGTCCAATTCTAGGAGATCTCTACTCTTCTTAGTGGTACACCTAGTAAAAAAAATTTCATGATTCTGGCCAAATAAATAATGTTCACAAGGTTTTAAAGATGCACCTTTGAAGTCGAAAAGATTGACTTCTTTACTATGAGTTGCATTTCTTTTTAACTTACGTGGCTAAGCCTCTTTTGCCAAAGATTTGATATAAAACCATCAATAAGTATAATAACACTGCCATCTATATTCAATATAAAGAATAATATTTTTTGCCTTTTCATACAAGGAGAGGTGCTTTGATAAGCTTCCAAGCACCTTTACCAAAGATCAATGTATATCCTTCATCATTCAAACAACTAGAGAAGATGAAATTTAGATGAAGACCTGGCACATGATGAACATCTTTGAGAATTTATTTTATCCCAACATTGGTTTCAATACATATATCTCCCCTTCTACTACCAAAGAAGAACCATTGTTTCACTTCTTCACAAAATCAAAATCTTCAGGCTTGTAAGAGAAGAAATGCCTATATGGTGTGGCATGAAGGAGGCACCCATGCCAATGATCCAATCAAATTGAGAAGAAAAAGTGATAATAATGTAATTATCATCATAATTATCCATAGCACTTACATCTTTATCAAGTGTTACAATGGCAGCTTCCTTATTGTCTTCCTTTATTTTTCTTATTTAATGTCCCTTCTCTTTACTTGATACTCCTTTTTGTTGTGTGCCTTTTCTTTTTATAATAGTAGCATATGAGATCCTTTCTTGACTTAAACTTACTCCTAAACTTAGAGTGATTTCCTCTCAAGTATTTGATTGATCCCTTCTTTTGATGACAAGAGCTTGTGAGATAGATGATTTGGAGGTTTTTCTTCTAGTATCCTGATTCAACAAACTACTTATAACATGATTCATATCACAATTCCTTCAGGTGCTGAATTGCTGAAAGAGATGACTAATATTTCTCCTAACTTGGAAGAAAGCAAAGTATCAACAATGCTTGTAGTTCATCATCTAGCACCATCACCATCTTCATTGAACCAAATTGATTTATAATGATTTGAACCTCATTTAAATGCTTAGCTATAGACCATCCAGCCTTGTATTTTAAATTTGGATTAAGAATGCCTTATTTCCAATGGTCTTCCTTTCATATAAGTCATGTAGTTTCTCCAAAAATGTGATGACTAGGACCTTGCTAAGGTGGTTCTCATGCATTTTATGTATATGAATTTATATCCATGCCTTATATTTTTGCTTCATGTCCCAATCTCTACCTTTCTATTAATTGCTTAGAATTAAATGATGAATATGTGATAAACATGAGGCTTGAAGAAGACTCTTTTTTTGGCTAATTAAAAAAATAAAAAAGAAGAAATTTCACATGATTATGCATAATAAGATTATTTTTATGATTATGCTTCATTAAGGTTATAGTAAGGTTAACTAATAACTATACGTTACTATTCTTTAATTTAGACTCAATCAAGGTTAGCTAAACCAACTTGAGATTTATATTTAAAAATTTTATTTAAATGACTTAGGATATACATGGAAGAAAAAGATTCCTCACAAATATAATAGTAAAGAGCACCTAGGTTCGAATTAAAATTAAAAGATTCTTGAGGGCAAATAATGAAAAAGTGTGAGGAAAGTGGGACAAGTGGCCAAGAGAGAGAGAGAGGAAGGAAGCTTGGGTTGGATGGCAATATGGGGTTGCCTCTAACCATTTCAGCATCCTTTCTTTTTTCTTGAGAGAAAGAAGGATAAGAGAGGAAAAAGGGAGACGAAGCTAGGGATTTCATCCCGTTCAATCAAATCCAAGTACCTTGCTTCCAAATTTGGATCCTTGGGTGCGCTCTCTTCACTCTACACACTAGGTAGATCAATTCCTAGCCATAAATCATGTTGATTGTAGTTTTCTTAAGCCTCTTTTGGCTGTTTAAGGCTTATTTTCAAGAATCATGTGCGGGTTATTAAATGTTATGTTATATTATTAAACTCTCTGATTTAAATTCCTTGTTTTGCTGATTAATTGTTTCTAAATCTAAAATTGATGTTATGCTAGATATTAATGAATATCGATGTTTTAAATGGCTTGTATGGCCTTATGATTCATGTTTTTGTGAAATTGGTTAAGCATTGAAAATTTAATTTGTATACAAAGTCCTATTTCTTTTTAAGACTGAACCTCTTACAGGAAAGTGGATTTTGGTTTGATAAAATGGTCAACCAATTGGAATGAGTTAAGCAAGTTAGGGTCTGGCATCCTTGGTTGAAAAACCCTAAAGCTTTAGAGAGTTACCGCTCCTTATGTAAACAAGAGATGGTTGTGGTCTAGTCGATGCAAAATTAGGTCATGATAGATTGTTTGCCTTATGAACTTCACTAGAGTTGGTTGACTTTGCCCAAATATTTAGTTTAGAACTTGGAATTGAAACTTTAGTTTTGAAATATTTATTTGTATTTTGATAGAGATCAAAGCTTTGTCTTGAATTGAACTTAACAATGTTTAAAGAAAGTAAGAAAAGAATTTTAAGTTGAGACACCTTGACATAGCCCCAAATCATTGGTTTTCTTAACTTAGTGTATGCTTATTTGAATCAAGGTTAATTCTTTCATATGGTGATCTATTTTATGTCTTGAAAAAATTGGTACAAAATCTTAAACAATATTTTTGGTTTGTCTATTGAGCTTGTTAGCTCACTCTCGTTTACCATTTTGTAGGTTATGCTTCCCAAGTTTGAAAGTTAAGTTTCTTATCATATGATGGTTTCCTTTTATTGCTTGGAAGATATATATATATATATATATGAATATGTTCAGATGGAACTCAAAATTTTGAGATGTGATAAAAACATTTATGTAAATATGCTTTAAAGCACTAAAGGAAGGGAATCATTATATAATGTATGCATGTGTGTAAAGACGTATGAATAAGAACTTAGAAATACATAGAGATACTCATTGATCTCATCACCAATTTTAATGAATAAGAATGATCATTCTTAATTAACTCCCTAAGGGAGCTAATATATGCATATGTATATCCTTATGATAAGTGTGGATATTTAGGTTGGATTCAATGAACATAAGGAACCCTTTTGTCATCTTTACCTTGACTATGCTTGCTCTACTACTATTTTTTTAAGAGGTGAGACTTGTTCTAAGGCTTTATAGCTCTTTTGTCGACCTCTATAAGGAAGAGGATCATTGTCAGTTACATCCTAAGATTTAGGGTGTGACAACAAATACTTGGTAAATATCTTATTTGACATATGGTGCAATATAACATCATTTAACCATTAGACGTATCCTTAGGCTTGTGTTCATCTCCTTCAATGAGATCATATAGATCCTTACAATAAAGAAAGTCTTCAATCTTGAGTCTCCATATAATCTAATTGTTTCCATTGGACACCATTTTATTCTTAATACTCGAATCCATCTTCAATCTATACACAAAAAATCTCCAACCAAATACTCTAATACCACTTATTATAAAACCAAGCCTTCCTTTTCTGTGCCATAGATTAAATGCAATAGAAAGAGTATCAAAGTAGAAATAGAGATAAATAATTTAATATAAACAATTATCAACACAAGCATAATCAAGAGACAAAGCACACCAAGATTTTTACATAAAAAGCCCACAAGGGGAGAAATCATGAGGCTAAGCTTAGAGCAATCTCATCCATTGTGCATAATAAAGGATTACAATGTCTTCTCTATCTAATAACAAGCATCAAGAGAACCAACAACCTTTGGATGATTAGCAAAATTTCACCCTTGGATGAAATCAATGAGAAACAAGGATGAAAAACATCACCAACAAAGATAAGACAAGATCTTAATGAAGAACCACTTAAAGAGAATAATATAACAATTCAATGGAGTCAATTTGATGCTTACTTCCCAACTAGAACAATCCAAATGGCCTACTTCTTCCACCTAAGCTTCTATTCTTTTCCTAACAAGAGAGAAAACCTTAGATTATCCCTTCTCTTCCTTTTTTCTTTCTTTTCTCTTTTTTGATCCTATTAGAGTGATCTAGAAAGATGGTAATAATATGGGTGGTACTTGATTTAATCTAACTCATTCCTTTCTCAAGTGTAAGCATAAGGAAGTAACAATTAACCTATTTAGAAGTGTTTGAGTCCACCACACATAAGGAGGGACACCACAATAATGCTATTTGTGTTTCTCTCATCTCTCTTTCTTTATCAACAAATTTCATTCATGCTTTAGATCTAGGTGCATAGGATTTGTTTACCCTATGCTCATTATTAGCTCTCCACTATCTATATGTTCTCATTATATTTATTATATATATCTTCATTGAATAGATATGTGAAGATTCTTACATTTATTATTCTTCCACATTGTATAGATGTGTGACAAGCTCCTGGAAGAAGATGTTAGAGCAACAATGTAAGTTCCTCTTTACCAAAAACCTCTTCTTGATGCTAATTTTATATGTTATGGCAGTGTGTAATATACAACACATGTAAAGACCTATATAATTAAGCTTGAGCTTAGCATTTCTTTGTAGATAAGGATTCTCAAACTCAAATGGAATATTATTTTAAATTATTTCTAAACAAATGTAATGAATGTACATTGTTTGATCTTTGTATCACTACTTGGGAGTTTGGCCTAAAACTACAATTGGGTTGAGTGAACCCTTGACTTGACTCAGTCTCTGATTTGATTAAATTAAGCACAATCTGAAGACCCATTAGTTGAGTCAACTTCAAAAACTAAACATTACAACATTTCTAGTTTGGACAATTATTATTAAAACATAATTGGTATCCTTAATTTGACATATTATAGCTCTAATTTGGATAGTAACCATTGAAACACCATCTCTCCCCACCTTATATCTAAAGAATCCTCTATTCCATGTGATCCATTGGTTAGATCGGCTATAATACATTATAACAATATAAGACTTTACCTTAAAAAATTAGAGGAAAGCTATTTTATATAAGCTCATTAACCTTGGCAAAGAATCTAACTTTCATCAATATCTATAGGTCCACACAATATGCATCTACTATCAACCCTTTCTATAAAAATTAGTGTAAAACTAGAAGTATCCAACTTCTTATTGTGTAGATGCTAACCAACTTCTTGTAATATGCTTTCTTCTTTTCTTCTTTTATCTCTTTTATAAATGCTTGATGATGTATGCATGATAATGTACTTTAGGCTAGTGCACATAAATTCATAAAAAAAAAAAAAAAAAACTGAGGTTTAATAAAGAATGTTTCTAAAATCAAGGGTGATACAATATTTGGTTAGCTAGGGCATAATTTCTTATTTATATTTGAGGACTTTCCTAATAGTGTTTTTATAAGAGCCTCCCCCTCTCATATAACAACACATAATTAAATGGATATATTTATAGATTCCTTTAAGCTACTCTACTTGTACTTCAAAATAATTTGCTATTTGAGGACTTTGAAGGATTCTTGATAGTCACAAGATCATTTCTTGCTTCACTTAACACTCAAATTTTTTTCCTACCTAAAATTAGCATCCTTTTCAAAATAAATATCAATTTAGTGTTGTTCAATCAATTCTGGCATCACTTAATTATTAGATCCCTTCTTCTTCCTAAAGTTCATTTATTTTGTAAGAGGAGGAGAGTAGAATATAAGATAAGGAAAGAGAGAGTGAAAAGAGCTAAGGAGAAGGGTGTTTAGGAGATGGGGAGTCAAAATCAAGGGACTTAAAATGCATATTAAAAAGTATAAGCCATTGAATTTTGGGCCCAACTAATATATCAAATGTTTCAACTTTCTTTTTATATATGAATTCATAATAATCTCTCTGATGTGTGAACTACCATATTCTCACCAACCTATCACGTTCTTAACTCAAAATCTTGAGCCAAGAATATGACAAACATTATATACCTATAAGGCATTGTAAGTCAGTAGTCATCGCCTTATCATTTTTTGCTATTGATTCTATTTTTTTTTCCTTTCTCCTCTTTTTATCTTTTTATCTTAATTTCACTTTTATCTTCTCTTCTCATTTTAGTGCATTAACATCCACATCATAACCTTTACAATGTCTCATCATTCATCAACATGCTATTAGTTCACTCAAATTATTGCTATTTGCTGCTTTTTTCTTTACTTCCTATGTTGTTGAATTCTCTCTCCCTTTCCTCTTGTTCTCTTCATTGAATTGAATCTAAGCTAATAAACTAACTAGTTTAGATGGAAGAAATGTGATTAATTGGTAGGTTGGGATGAATTCAATCTAAAATCTTGATAGTAGATATACTAAATTAACATAAATTTAGCCTCTCTTCCACCTAAGGTTTTCATTTTTAATCAAAATTTTGATTTATATAAATATTAAGCGCTTACTACCATGATGTTTGTAAATTCTTATCCTACATTATTCCAATTGATATAAACCAATATAATAACTAAGACATTGGCCGATATATCAATGTATCAACTAATATATATATATATATATATATAAATTAATTAGTAATAGTATATGACTCATGCAATGTGCAAGGTACTTTTTTTTTTATTTTTTTAACCATTTTCAAAATGCAATAGAGCAATATAAGGTTTTAATAGCTACATTTCTATGGTACATTAAACCATGAACTATAATGGTAGCCAATCGTTAACTTATATTACTAACAGAAGCATCATTAATATCAATCTTCACACAATGAATAGAAAACTCTATATAAACACTATCTAAAAATACCTGTCATTACTATCAGCTCATTATAAATATGCAGGATATGTTTTTTCTCCTTTTTATAAATATTCTTCAAATGAAATATAATGTGATGGATTATACTTAAAAATTTTTAATGAACTTTAATGATTACCGAGCATATTAACAGCAACATCATTAATATTTGTTATAAATTAAGTAATGAATTTCAATGATCATTGAGCACATTAATACTGATATTTATACGGTGAATGAAAAATGATATACAAATAGGGTTTCCATTATATATATTATTTTAAAAAAATAAAAAAAGTAAAAGATAATTTTATGAAAAATAATAACAGTATATGAGGTAATACTTTAGTTCTCATATTGGTTTATCTCAATCAAAATAATGAAAACTAAGAATTTGTCTACATCATACTAGTAGATGCTTGTCATTTATGTAAATCTTGATTAAGATGAGAAAGTTAGGTGGCAAAGAGACTAGAATCGGAAAAGAAATATCTTAAATGTAGCCATTATCAAGATTCTAATCCAAATTCATCCTAATCACATTTTCTTCAATCTAAACCAATTAATAAGAATATGAACCTAAATTCAATTCCAAAAAAAAAGAAAAATATAGCAATATTAGACTAAAACCTAGAATTGCCATCAATTCCATTCCATTTGTAACCATAATTACTTATATTTCCATGTAACAAACCCAAATATCAGCTAAGATCTTGAAAAATATCCATCCTTTCCTAAATTTTCCCATCAACATTTTTTTCCCCAAATAAGTTTCCCACCTTCAATGTTTGGCCACCGAAATTGAGATCTCAATTCATCATCTTGCCTCACCATTTGAATGTATTGCTCCCGCCCACTCCAAGAAGAATTCTTTTCCCTATGATTGCATGAGCTCCAAAACCGCTACCAAACGTGCCATCTTCTCAACCCATGCCGATCCGGAACGTTACGTGCCGGAACCCGAAACGATGCCGGAAGAAGACGCCGCAGAGGCGACCCTGGAGCTGACCCTCCTCGCCGCCGACGGCCTCAAGGGCGGCGCCACCTTTCTCGGCAAGACTGCGAAGCCCTTTGCCGTCGCGTGGGTCGACCCCGCCCTCATCAAGAAGTCCCCTATTTCCCTACACCATAGATCCTCCGATCCGTCCAAGATCCACCTCCCCCTCTCCCTCGAAACCCTCCAAAACCCTAGCTCCTCCCTTACCGTCCAGATCGTCTCCTCCCGTCTCCCCTTCCGCGCCGCCAAGCCGGTCGCCTCCGGCGCCATCCCCCTCTCCTCCCTCCCTGCCGCCAGCGAGCCCTTCGCCCTGGCGCTCCGCCGGCCGTCCGGCCGTCCCCACGGCTCGCTCCGCCTATCCGCCCGCATTCTTTGGTACCTCGCGCCCGCCCGGCCTCGGATCCCGGCGACGGGGCCCCGGTGATCGCCGGAGTTCCGAACATTCCGGCTGAGGTCGAGGCACCGGAGTTCTTTTGGGTCGAGCCAAGTGCACCACCATTGCCGGCGCCGTTGCCGCCTCCGCCACCGCCGCCGCCGATGCCAAGGCCGGAAAGGATCGGACCGTGGAGGAGCTTTTTGATTGGATTGGCGAGCGGAACAGTAGCTGTGGTGTTGATGGGCGCTGCTGGGCTGTTTGACGATTGAAGGAGAATTTTGTCTTCGATTCAATTCGGGTGAGTGATGTTGTTCTGCATAGTTTTTTATGATCTTTTTCCTTCTCTTTCCTTACAGCAAAATGTTGATTTCTTGTGCTTGGTGAAGAGTTGGGAGATTTTGCTTATGGTCGTATGAGAAATTTTACAGGGAGTAAATGAAAAATAGCAGGATTATCGATTTTTCGTTGCTATATGTTTATCTGACTTAAAAGTGCCTTTACGATTTTTATTCAATGAATCCAACAAAGTTGTTTGGTGATGCTGTCTTATGAAATCGACTAATTCTTTTAGATGTTTGCTCCAAGAGTGCCCAATTAGAACAATTAATTACAGTGCACTTGTGGCACCAATTGTTTTGGTAAGGACAGTAGATATTTTTTAACACAAACAACTTGATAGTTTAAAAGCTGTAGCCTAAAGTAATTCTAGACTTCAACTTATTTCCTTATAAATAATGAATCTCAATAGATAATAAAGTTAAATAACCTAATCATATTCATAGTTAGATTGTTGCATACCTAGAAAACAAAAAAACACATGGATGGAACTAGGATAGAGGTGATCCATATATAGAACCCAGACTAAATAATGACTATTGAAGGCATTGCTTTATGCCCTTAAAAAGCAAAGTTCATAGGTATGCACTAGTTCCTTGATATTGGCTACCCAAGTTTCTCTCAACATGGTAGATGTTGACACAATCGGAGCATTACCTTCTATTTTTGTTGTATTCATCATCGGTTATCTTGATACAGTGCAGAGGTGTCAAGAAAATTTCAATATTGATCTCCAGTGAAGCCTATGGGGTTCCTATTGTGTGGATGGATATCACATATATATGACCTACTACTAAGCTAAATTCTATTTCTATCAACAAAGTTCACACCTTTGAAGGCAAAGAAGGAAATGCCAATTAGCTTTATTGCAAGCTTGCTATATATCCAACTGAAACTTTGTTTTATTGTTGGTCCTCATCAAGAGCGATGAGGATA
Source organism: Metroxylon sagu (assembly GCA_017589505.3). Lineage (NCBI taxonomy): Eukaryota > Viridiplantae > Streptophyta > Magnoliopsida > Arecales > Arecaceae > Metroxylon > Metroxylon sagu. Next base: position 280,937 of record JACVBY030000630.1, read on the forward strand.
TAGCAAGGAAAATGGACTTTCACATTAAGATGCCTTCTTTAGTAAATGACCTTATGGCCTAGTTTGTTATGGGAATATGGTGAAGCCATCCTTACCTTTCCCTAGGATAATATCCAAATGGCTCACTTAGCCTTCCTAGGTTGCCATCCCTGAGAATTCAATCAATGTAACATGGTTGGTGATGGTTTCATATCTAGGGGGACTAGAACTCGGGGACAAGTTACTTTTGGTTAGAATTTAGCTGGGAGAGAGAAATTTATGAAAAAATGATATTGACCCTGTTCATTTCTATTTATTTCACCTGTATCTCCTTTCTTCGATGCACAATCACCCTGATCTTTTGATCTCTCCAACCAATCTCCTTTGATCTGCACTTGATGGCTTCATTACTCCTCTTCAATGCCTTGAGCTCTATTTAAACTGCCCTCCTTTCTCTGTTTTACCTTGCCTTTTCCTCACCTTCCATCAACAAAGCTCTATCAAAGTGTTGTGGTCATCATGTTCCCCCATCATCTTAAGAGGCTATGCAGTCACAGGGTACATCTTAAGAGGCTATGCAGTTGGCAGCCATGGACAGTAATCCGTTCTCCTCTAACATTGCCTTTTTTTCTTCTTCCTTCTTTCTTCCTTTAGAGTTTATCCTAGCTGGCCACATGTTATTTACCATTGCAGGTGAGAAGGGGTCAAAGCTTTCTGGTGTTGATGTAGGGGACTGAGGTTGTAGCTATGCACCAGAAGGTAAGCTTTGCAAGAGCAAAACCTTTTCTCTATTTAGTAGTTTAAATAAAGCTTTCAAATTATCTCTTCTATTAAATATGTTTAAATTGTCTCTTAAATTGATTGAATCAGGACTTAAACATCTCTGTATGATTTAACAATCATTGCACAAGTATTTGAGTCCTCAATAATTTATGCTCAGTTTATTTGTTACATTGTCCTCCATATTATATTAAAAATCAGACGGTGGGCATGTGGCAACTAGTGGATAGCAGACAGCTGATACTATGTACCTGAAGCAGGCTGGTAAAACATAGCAGCAACATTTGTTCTATGCACCAAAAATCAATAATTTACATCAACTTCTTACAAAGGAAAGAAAAAAATGTCAATTGTAAAGCTATAAAACATCAAGAATTTAACAACATAATATCATATCAACATCCATATAATATAAAGGCCTACCATCTAATGACAAATATCATTATCCACCAAACATAATAGCATTACTTATCAGATAAAAATGCCGAAAATTGCATAATATCAACCATAAAATAAAAATGTCCATAATTACATAATGTCAATCATAGAAGAAAGATATCTACAGTCAAAAAATATAATTCAAAAAGCAAAACATCAGTATCAGTAGATATAGACTCCATTCATCCAGTGAAATAACTTGACCAATCCATGCTTTAAACAGCCTGTTGGACGAGTCCAATTGGAAACTGTCCAGTCATTATGGGACAAATTGCTTGCTTTGAATCCATAGCATAGCTGCTGCTGTAGTGGATTTTCACCCAATATTTTGCGCACTTTATATTCCATCATCATGTAACATTGCTATGAGACTTAGCATAGCAGTTTCGGGCTGAAACTGCTATAGCAGCCATAGCAGCTGGTTTTTGACACAATATCCCTTCATTTGTATTTGATGGTGCTGGTTACTTGGAATATGATTACCAGTGACAAATGATTACTGCCAATAGATCAAATGACAGAATGATCTGTTTTATAAAATTTACTAACGCTACCTGTTTTTAGGTCTTGAGATAAAGAATTTGAAGAAAAATGAGAACTGATATAATGTGGAATGATGAATATGGTTAGTTAACATGTAAGCACCTTGGTATGTTCTTTTTTTTACAACTTTATATTAAAAATGAAATTATATCCAAGAAACAGGATGGCATGAAATTATGTGCTGCTTTGTTGATGTAGGACAGCAAAGGGTTAAATTAGTTCAAAGCTAATTTTAATGCAGATCTGATATGATATCTTGTAGAAAATCAATCTGGAATACCACCTGTCTAGTGAAGAAGAATAATAGCAGAAAAAAAAACAAAGAGAATAGAAGAAAGAAGGGAAGAAATAAAGTGAGGAACTGAGAAGAGAATGGGGATAGAGATAAAGATAAGAAAGATAAATCTTGACCTAAAGAAGTTCTTTAATTCATCCAAAACAAATCACGAACAATGCATTTTTATTCAATTCTAATATGCTCTTTTTTAGGGTTTGGTTGGCATGTTTCTTTTTCCGTGTTCAAATATGAAATCTACTTACAACCACTTTCTTGTCTTCTGTTTTCCCTGGTTGTAGACCGATCATTAACAAGCAAAATGCTGGTTGGTTCATGACTAATGTTTATCATTCAAAATTTTGTCATTACAAGATTGGCATAATACAACAACAACAACAACAAAGTTTTAATCCTAAACTAGTTGGGACCGGCTACATGAATCCTTTTTTTCCATTCAGCTCAATTTTAAGTCATATTTTCTGTAAGATGCAAAAAATAAAATAAAATAAAATAAAATATTTGGTAATGAAAGGTTCACAACTGAATCCTGAGGTCAATGGTGCAAGCTTATGTCTTCAAGCTTGATGTTTGTGGTCTGTTTCCTAATATGATCATAACACACTATAGATAGATTTGGATTGGTGATTTTCATCCCATTAGCCTAACAACAAGTTGGGATAAAACTGATAACTTGTGCAGCCTTTCCCCATCATGAGTGCTGATCTTGAGGTTGGGTTAACATTTAAAAACTTGATCTCATTGGTATTCTCAAAATTGCGATGGGGTGTGGGGAAAGAAAAGACGATATGATATGTCTACAAGGTAGTGGTTGGACCTGTCATATGAACAAACCAGTTAATTTATTAGGAGTGCAAAAGTTCTAGTTTGTTTTTATCAATTGACAGCCTATCTCATGGTTAGCATGATTTGTTATCGGACCTGCCTTCATTATATGAGCTAAGTAGAATGTGGAGCAATATTATATGGAAATGGTACAAGAACATTCTCCTTAAATGGTAGGAAATTTGATCTTATTCAATGTTCTTTTGTTTGCCAGGGTTAATTTTATGCTCCCCATCTGTGAGCCATTTGTCTTTTGTATGTGAATACATGGACTACATTGTCGTGCGCTTTAGAAATTATTTGCTATATTTTTGTCACTACTCTGTGTGTATATCATTATTTATCTGAGTATCCTGATATGAATTTCTTCATTGATGCATGTTTTATTGTATGATGTCTATTATGCAGGTAAGTGACTTTGATTGGCAGTAATGTCGCACATGTATGCACGATCAGTTGCTAATCTCCTTTTATGATCCACTTGACCTGCATGCTATGCAAGAACAACATACCTTGCACCTGGATGCCATGTCCGACAACAAAAGCTGCAAGCAAAGACCTTGTTATGCCGCCCTGATGTGGATCAGAGGGGTCTTAGCATGGAGGTGCACTAATATATACAATGTGCTTTGTTATTCATATATGTCATTGTGTCAGTGATTTTATAATTATGGACTGAATTTTGTGTTAAATTTATAGATGAGTTCTAATACTAAGAACAATTGATCATGCTAATTTTTCCAAATTTTACCAATTGGGTTGATACTGATGTTATTTAGCAATTATTGTACATGCACAACCTACTGAATACGATATCATTGCTTATCTATAAATCTTTTCTGTCTATTGTTTGATATGCCTTCATACTGGGGCAATTTTCATCAATTCAAATGTCTCCTATGATCTACAGCTAACTAAGCACCATATTTGGTTGCTACAGCTGACCAACGTACCTTGGTCGGCTTAACTATTGTGTGTGTCTCTCTCTCAACCCTCTCCCCTTTAGGCTACTGTACATACAATGCATTTTGTGCATCATAAATTGATATCACAACAGACATAAAACTTTTATTTCTACCTTGGATTAAATCATCTATTTATGTATCCATTATTCTCTGATATGTATTTTACATGTACCTAATATGAACCATCTAAGTAGGCAATCAGACAGCCGGTTTTCCTTGCAAACATTCTTTTGCTCATGAGTTACAAAAATCTCGTACAAAATTACGGCCTTACTCTTAATTGGCAAAATTTTTTCTAAAGTACATGTAAGTGTTATGGTGCACAACAGACATATTGTTCAGCAAGGGGGAGGGGAAGGGGAGGAGCTTAAGGTGCATATTGAAAAGAAAAATTCTTAATTATTATTATTATTTTAATACGGAGAAACTAGATCCCTATTCGTTAGTTATTTGGAGATACTGTGTCCAGACCTTGGCAAGCAGAACTGTAGCTAGATTTGCATCTGTTTCCCCGTACGCTCCTGATATAAAGGCCAGCAGAGGAAGAGCCTCAATCGCCAACCCAAAGTGATATCAGAGATCATCAGCCCAAAGTGACACCCTCAAACTTACATCTTGTCGAACCCTCCTCTTTTTTTTTTTTTTTTTTTTTTTTAATTCTTCGTGTTGTTATCTTGCAATCCAATCCAATCCAATCCGTAAATACTTCTTGCGGATTACATTTGGGTTACTTTTTATCTGACGCAGCAAAAGGAGATAAAATAAGTTCGGATGGATGGTGGAATAAACCCTGATTCTCATTTCAACATAAACTTTTACGTTAGGCTTGAATCACCCCTGCCAAGCAATATGCTTGCTGCCCCGGAAAAACCACCGTTTCCGAGTCCCGTTCTAAAGTGAAGATTCCTTCCTTTTCCGCGTCACATAATGGAACACCTTCTTGCACCCAGGGGGCAAGCGCCACCATGATGCGGACGATGACCATGGGGCCCACGCACGTGATTTGCACCCTATATGTGTCACACATCCACATGTGCATCATGCATGCAGGCCCTGCCATCACCATCACAGCAACAAACCAGTTTCACTGAGCACGAGGCACAAATGCAATTCATTACTACGAGGCACAAATGCAATTCATTACTGGTTGCTTCAGTAAATGGAGAGAACTCCCAATTCTTCATGTGAATCTCCAAGGCATCAAGACATGTCATGTATGGTTTCACTTTATTCATGAGAGAATGTTTGATTTGAAACAGATGAGAAAGGATGTCTTTTGCACTACAGAATTTTTTAACCTTTTGTTTGCAAAGATGTGATTCTATTGCAAGTCGTCCTCCTTGCCATAGTCATGGACAATCTCAATCTACACCAGAGATAAAAAGAACATTAACCAACCTGTAAACTGAAAAACACTGGCAGCAAACAAATCACATAAGTTGTAAAATCACAGAATTTTAAGCTTTGCACTGCAGAAATCCAGATCCATAAGTAGCAAAAAGTCAAGTCCACAAAGTATTGTTTTTTACAGTTAAATGCACATTATCCTCCCCACACGAGTACATAATGCCGATCAATAAACTATCTATGCTGAAAAATAAAAACAATGGTCAAAATCACGTGAGAATAAGGAATTCAAAGTGTTCATACCAGTACAACAATCCTAGCAGTATAAAATCTTCCTACCAATTAAAATGTGATAGCAGCTAGTGTTTTACACGAGACAACCCACAGAGTATTTTCAGACTTCCAGATTTCTTGATCAAATCAATATAGAAATTAACTCCAAACATGCTTTAAGAATAGCAACTATAGAACACAGATGAATTAATTTTTCACTTTTTGTGATTGTTTCCTAAAATTCTTTTTAAAAAATTGCAATTGAAGATTCAGGTGCTGCTGGAAATTGAGTTTTCATCGAAACTGGTTTAAGCTCTATTATCCACTCTGTTTCTTCTTTCTTCCCTTGATTATCTTTTTCACCTAAACCAAAGGTCTCCTGCTTCTAGGATGTTCATCTCATCAACATTGATTGGTGGTCAGAAAGTTTCCCAAATATGTTTCTAAAAAATGTATGTAAAACTGAACACATTCAAGGTGCCATTTTTTCAAAAATTAAGAAGCAGATTCTTAAGTCTAAACCTTCTAGCCAATAAAGACATGCCACTCTATTGCTCTAGGCGAGAACAACACTTAATATGGAAAATAGCTAGGGCATTGTGTGTTCAGCATTTTGTTGTGGCCACCAAAGGGCTGAGAAATGAAACAACAAGCAGCAGTCTCTCTTCAATGTGAAATCCATTTGAAGATCTAATAGAGGGAATAGTTGATTTTCAAGTGCATTTTGCACAAGAGAAGCTGATACTGCAGGTTGCATTCGTAGTGCAGTACAACCCTCTTGAGTTTCCAAATGAACAGTAAGTACTCGTGGCATGCCTTGCACTATTAGATTGAAGCATGAATGTGGAGCTCAGATATGTACTAAATCATCAAAGAAACTCCTCTTTGAAAGGGTAAAAAAAAAAAAAAAAAAAAAGAATTAAGATAAAAGTAAGTTGCATGTAAGATTGCCAATTACCCAATAGGCATTATCAATCACATGCACAGGCATCATGCTTGCAAGAACTTCAAACCTCAATAAAAAGCAATACCCATCCAAACTTGAGCATGCAGGCATTCTCCAAGGTGCATGCACATACTATAGATGAAATCTAAAAGTCTATTTATATATGACACATCAGCACAAGTTCTATTAAGCTAAGTCATGTAATAGAGCAACCAGAAAAGGGCCTGAAAATGATAAAAGTAGATTTTTGTGTATTAAAGTGATATCTTACCCCAGGAGGTGGAGGTGCATTTCGTGTAAATTTGCTGCCACCAGGAGCCCAAGGAACTGCAAATCAAGAAAATAATTCAAATCAAATTTGACTACACAGAAATCAAATAATCAATAAAAGACTATATTAAAACAACAACAACAAAACCTTAATCTTAAACTAGTTCAATTTCACTACATGAACCCTTTTCTTCATTTAGCTTGGCTTTGAGTCGTATTTTTTGCAAAATGCAAATATTGTAAGTCTTTCTTTATCACTTCCTCTTTTTTCTTCTCATATATCAAGTCACTCTTTCGCACAAGTGCATCTCTAAGTCTACGTTGCATATGTCCAAACCACCTAAGTCATCGTTCCCTTAATTTGTCCTCAATTAAAGCTACATATATCTTTTTACGAATGATTTCATTTCTTATTCTACCTTTTTTTATATTACTACACATCCATCTCAACATTCTCATTTCCACCATATTCATCTTATATACGTGTATTTTTCTAACTATCCAACATTTCGTACGTAAAGAATAGCTGATCTTATGGCTGTCCTATAAAATTTTTTCTTCAATTTGACAGGTACTTTACGATCACATAATATTTTAGTTGTAATTCTTCATTTCATCCAACCTACTTTTATCCCATGAATATCATCCTCAATCTCTCCTTCCTTATGAATAATCAATCCTACATATTGAAAATAATCATTTTGAAGAACTTCATGATCTTCAATTTTTTATTCTATATTTATCTCCATTTCTAATTGTACTAAAATTACATTCTATGCATCCCTTGTCCCACTTAATCGAAAACCTTTAAATTTTAATATATTTCTCCATAGTTCTAACTTACGATTAACTCTAACTTTAGTTTCATCCACTAATACTATATCATCTGCAAATAACATGCACGATAAATATCATTCTAGATATGTCTAGTAAGCTTATTTATAACTAAAGTAAAAATATGGGAATTAAGAGAAGATCTTGATGTAACTGCTCCATCATATATATCTTTTATTATGTTAATATATCTAACAAGTACTCATTTCTTTTTTAACACTCACCATAAGATTTTTATAGAAACTATCTTACGCTTTCTTTAAATCAATAAAAATCATATAAAGATTGTCTCTTTTCTTTATATTTCTCCATTAAGCTCCTAAGAAGGAAAATTGCTTCTCCAGTCAACCTTCCTGATATAAAACTTAATTGGTTCTCTAATATTTTTGCAACACATATCAACCTATATTTAATTGTTCTCTCAAAGTTTCATAATATGGCTCATGAGCTTGATACCACAATAGTTAGAACAGTTTTAAATATCTCCTTTATACTTATAAATTGATAATACAGTGCTCTTCCTCCATTCATTAGACATCTTTTTAGTTTTTAAAATCTTATTAAATAAATTTGTCACTCAAATTACTCCAACATCACCTAAATATTTCTAAACTTTTATAGGAATCTTATCAAGTTCCATAACTTTTCCTACTTTCATCTTTTTCATAACCTCTTTTACCTCAAATGTCCTAATTCTACGAGTATACACCATAACTTTATTCTCAATGGAGTTAATAAGGCATCATAAATTATTTAAATAATTTTTATTTAATAATTTATTATAATAACTTCTCCATCTCTCTTTGATCTTTTTTTCCTTAATCAAAACTTTTTTATCATTATCTTTAATGCATTTAACCTGAAATATATCTTTAGTTTTTCTATCTCTTACTCTAACAATTCTATATATATCTTTTTCTCCATCTTTAATTTATAGCTTGTGATATAATTCCTTATATACTTTACGTCTAGCCTCCCATACCATTTTTTTAACTTCTATCTTAACCATCTTATAGTTTTCATATGCTTCTCCATTTCAACATTTAGATAGTTTTCTATAACACTCTTTTTTAACATTAACTGCTAATTGAACTTTTATTCCACTACTAATTTTCCTTATCATATCATTCTTTCTTTTTCTGACTTTTCTAACACCTCTATACCTACTTTTCTAATATTATAAATCATCTCTTCACATATGGTATTGATCACTCCATTTATACTCCATTTTCTTTCCTTCATTACTTTATCTTTAAAAGCTATTAGTTTCCCTCTTTCAAATTCCACCACCTAATTCTTGAATACTTATACTTTTTACTCCTCCATTTTCAAATAAATACATCCATAACCACCAATCTATGTTACGTAGTTAGACTCACCTAGTAAACCTTACAGTCTTTACAAAACACTCGATCAATCTTTCGACCAATCTTTCTAGCATGAAAGAAATCTATTTGACTAGTATTATATCTACTTTTAAAAGTTATTAAATTATCAAAAAGACTATATTAAAAGCAAGCAAAAAAGTATTATATGTCCATGGCATGCTGGACAAGCAATAAGACTGAACATACTATGCTGTGCCACGTTGTGCCAGTGCTTAGAACACACAACACACCTGGCATGGCAACATTCCAAGTACTAGTACACAATCAATCAATACCATGCGAGCACCACTTGTTGTTAAGGCACTAGCATGGTACTTAACATGCATAACATGCCTTGCACCAAAAATTTTATGATTAAAAATAGAATCATCAGAAGGAAGACTGCAAAAAGTCGGTTGATTAAATATTTAACTACAGAGAAAACATAAAAATCATGAAGTGTCCATAAAGTCTAGAACTATAGAGTCAAGCATCATAGAAGGATACTAAGCAGCTACCAACATTAGTTGAGTCAATCATCACATTTTTTTCTTTTCTTTTTTTTACTGGTTGGAATTGTCGAATTGTAATTGTCACACTGCTTCATAATCCAATGCTCAGAGAGAGCCAACACAATCAACCTCCTTGTATTTGGGACATAAAGTTTGTGATCCAGAAGATCTTCTAGTAACTACTTAAAGACGTGGAGAAGGTGCTGTAGTAAATCCAATTAACGAGCCGAAAAAGAAGAAAACCACATGAATCATAGAAAGGCCTAGGAGGTGCGAAGCTATTAGAACAAGGTAATTCAGTCATTCAAGCTACAGATAAAGAACCAGAAAGAATAGTACTCAAGACACTTTCTTACCATGCTTAAAACTGTTGCCAAATTCTATTTGTATTATCCTAGAAAAAGGCTTCTATCGGGTTTCATTTGCACAATTATAGGTAGTTGCAAGCAAAATGTGCAACATCCACAATACAGAGATAGTGTCTAAAGGGTCCACAATGGATCAGTTCGAAAGCAGGGTTCAGTGTCTGCACCATGCCAATCAAGAGAGCGAAACTATAGCTGATGAGGTTAATTTCTTCTGAAGCACATTATAAATAGTTTATGTTTTCCTCTCTTCCATATATGCCTCATTGGAAAATAGCAAGATCATGCCTGGAATGTGGATTCCTAAGAAGTGTATGCCTAGATAATAGGTTCCTGAAACGCCGGTTCCTGAGATTATGTTTGATTGATCATGAAAAAGAGACCTCGAAAACATAATTTTCCAAGACATTTGGTTCACCACCCACTTTCCTGAGAAGTGAGTGCAAAAATACCATTTTTGCCCCTACACATGAATGCAAGCCAATGAATGCACAAGACTTTTCTATCCTTTGACATCAGTAATCAAAACATATTACAGAATTAATATTGACCAGAAAAGTTTTTTTATGAATTCGGCAAAGATCTTGTTTTTTGGGACCAGGGACATTTTTGATATTTATAGAAAAAAAAAATGATGGCTTCATTCTTAGTAGGAAAATCACTTTCTCATCTCCTAGATGTGTTCTACTTCACAGGCAGACATAGGAATCTCTTTCTATGGGAAGACCACTTTCTTGTTGAACGATTTGAATCCTCCAATCAAACAATGACCAATTTTTTACTTTCCTAGAAAAGCCTCTTTTCCATGGATCGTTTTTGCCCACCAAACAAGGCCGTAAGATAGGAAAGAAAACACTTGCATATTTGATTAGAAGTAAAGTAGTTTATTTGAGAATCAAAACTTATGTGAATTTACTAATGATTTATAACAATACAAGGCATATCGGTATGGAAGCATGTCAGAGGTACATCACAAAACATCCTGCCAAAAGTCTTTCCAGCAAACGCTAAACTTGGAATGATGTGTTGCCAAAAAACCATTTTCAAAATCCTTAGAAAAGATGAGGAGATATGAAAGGATACAACACACACACACACATACTAATAATCATGCTAAAACACGCATGATCAGTTTCCAATTGTTTCTTCTTGAGAAATTTTTGGTAAAAATGAAGCATGAAATAAATAATGAAAGTCATGACCACCCTTTCTTCTTCTTGAGAAAATTTTGGTGAAAATGAAGCATGAAATAAATAATGAAAGTCATGACCACCCTTTTAATTACACACTCAAACTCCAGTTTGTCTAATCAGAAAGATTACTGCAAAAATCCAAATAAAAATTCAAAAAGATGATTTCTTTTGATAAAAAAAGATGATTTAAAGATTGCATGTTATCCATATATTTCATAAAGCATCAATGATAAATGACTTATATCACGAGATTAATCTTATTCTTGACAATATTTAGCACAATTTTATTAATAATCTCTCAGTTTCAGATAATTTTTAATGGAATGTTTAAACGTTGCATTCTGCAGTTATTATTCATATTCCATACAATATATCCTCCCTTCTCTTCACCTTTTATTTTTATTTTATTTCTTAAGCATGCCAGCAATGTCTGATCCCAATCCTCTATAAAATGGTGTCAAGTTACAAAAACAAGGAAAATTTAGCCAGGAAAGGATTCTGTAAAAAGCATGAAGGACCAGTTGGTAGATATCAAGACCTACCATAAGGAGATATAAAGAAAAGAAATGGAATGCACAAAAACAATGATAAGTATAAAACAAAAGGAATTTTTATATCATTTTCAAGCCGATATTAGAATAGCCAGCCATCAGGAGAGTAAAAAAAAAAGAATAGGAAACGAGGAAAGCAAGAAAGAGGAGAGGAGAGGAAAGTAAAACCCAATAATTCCTGATTAGTTGTATACACATTTATTTATGGCTGATAAAGGCTATGCTGCATTTTGCTCGTTCTAGTTTATAGAACACTATCATACAATAAGCCCCCTCTTTCTAACACATTCATTAATGATTGTCATACTCCGATGTACTTTCTGATAAATATTGCTTCAGTACTCCACAGTTAACATTAACATATATACAGCCTCCATTAAATGAAAAGTATGCAAGTAAAGAACAAAATAAAATGATACATGCTAACACCATGTGAAGTGTGAAAGAATTTTATAGGAGACTCATAATATATAGTAACAATAACTTGGAAACGGGGAAAGAAAAAGAGGGCAAACAAATTCTTCCACATGCATTGCACAAAGGTAGCGAAGATACTTGACAAAATAACACCATTATCAAATAAATAAATAACAAGCAAGATTTAAAAGTACAATAAGACTACTAGCTATGAAAATTTGAACTTTTTAATAACAATTACCAATGTAAGGATCAGGGTGCTGCCACTTCTCATACTGTGCTTCTCCCTCAGCAATAAGCCTATCAATGGTGTCTAGATCCTCCTGAAAATTTACAATGTCTCATAGCTGAAAACATTATGTATAATAACCATTTTAGACATATCTCTTTTTCTAGACATTTTGAAGCAGCACAATGTCATCAAGTAGGCATTTACTTGCATCATATGAAACAACTTTTTGGCAACTTGAGAAGACTCGAAAAAGCAAAAGACAATAAAAGAGTTAGACAGCAATATGTCATATTATTTCAAACCAGAATTGAGGTGCCAGCTCTGAAGGACAGGAACTTAATGCCTGCTTAAGAGTTCAAATAATGTTCATATGATAATCAGAGATTGGTGTGTATAAGTCAAATCTATTCTCTAAGAAGCAATTTGAAGAATACACGCATACTCCAGTGAAATGTTATTTTAGTGCGTAAAAACCTATTTAACAAAGCAAAAGAATAATTACAGGAAATCCACAAAATGGATTTTAATTCCCTACAATATTTTCAAGTATATCTGAATCAGCCTGTTGCCAATCTGGATGCTACCAAGTAGCAGTAGCAGCTGATTGGCTCATATTTAGATTAATGTGAAACAAAATCCCTGCTTTCAGCTTTTTTTTAAAACTTGCTAAACAAATTAACTTTTAACTAATATTCAAATCTGAATTTCAAATGGGTCCGCCTTAGTGCAGCAGAAACCTATCAACACAATGCAAGACAATTAGAAATGGATGAGAAAAGTGAATGGCGAAGAGAACAAAAATAGGAGAAATAGAAAGAATAAAAAAAGATGAGAGAAGACTTGTGATCCACTTCCTCAAACAACCAGCCATATGACACCTTAAATAACACCAATGGATCCACTGTCCCTTTCCTCATATGGCTCTTGAAAAATAGAAAGAAAACATGACTAAATCTGCAAATAAAATCATTCCATATAAAGACTAGCTGACAACAACTGATATTAGAGACGCCTAAACAAGGAACTAGATAGCAACAAAATCAATGGACAGATGGAATGTCAATTTGAATGATAGAATTTCAAGATTCCTAGATATATAATTTTTAACATGCATGTATGCATACACTAAAATAGTATGAAAGTTGACATAAAAGACTAAACCTAAATAATTTCAACCATCTAAATCCTGATGTCAACTGAATGCATCTTATATGGCAAATCTTTGTTTAAGGAATCTAGAAACATCAAATCTACAAACACTGATTCCTTGCTTCTAGATCCTTGTCAACTTCCAATTCTATCACATCAATTTGCTCCATGATATTTGACTGTTTATGTTCCATCCAGTGTTTCATCTTTCCATCCAGAAACTGATGGGCAAACCAAAGCTATTAATAGGAGTTTGGGTGATTTGCTTCGTTGTTGTGTTGGTGATCATGTTGGAAATTGGGATAAAGTTCTTCTCATGGCTGAATTTGCTTACAACAGCTCCATAAATAGGACAACTCGTTGTAGTCCTTTTGAAATTGTAACATGTATTCTTCCAAGAAAACCCATTAATTTAGTTCCTTTACCTGTTGAAGCACATCCTAGTATTGAAGCAAATGAATTTGCAAAGCATATTCAAGATATACATGATGATGTTCAAAGGAAAATTGCAACCAGCAATGAAGGCTACAAACAAAGCACATGCTAGTTTGAGAAGAAAGTTTGCAGAATTTCAAGGAGGAGACATGATTATAATGCAGATCAGACCTGAAAGGCATCCTAAAGGTGCATATAAAAATATTCATTCAAAGAGTGCTAGCCCATACAAAGTCTTCAAGAAAATAAACTTTAATGCTTGCATCCTTAACTAGCCCAATGACATGGGCATAAGTAATGTCTTCAATATTGAAGATCTTACTTTATACTGTAGGCATGATGACGATGTATCCAATGAAACTCTTGTTACCCATGATCTATATGAGAGATTTCATGCATTCAACTCATCGGATCGAGTTTTTCCAAGCCAATAGAGATGATAGAACATGATGGCAGCAGCCTTCCAAAGCTTTAAAAGGCATCCTAAGGCTAATTCTCATACCCAAGCACTAATTTGACACTCAACCAATGATGAGAATCTTAATTGGGAGCTAGAATAGTCATCATCAATTGTTATTGAGTCCCTAGTTTATGTTTATTTAAGTTAAAAGTGCTGGATCAGTTTTATTTAAGTTTGCTTTGAGATTGTGTGATGCATTAAACTCTTAGGTGTGATGCCAAGGAACCCTAGGTATGATGCTTAGAACCTTTTCTTTCTTCTTCTTCTTTTTCTTGTTCTTAAAGTTTACAATTAGTCCGATACCATCATCCATTACAAAGTTTAGTTTTCCACATATTTTTCTTTTTGCTCCTTTAATCCTAATATTTTAGCCTCCTAAAGCAAGTTTCCTTAGCTGTCCTACATCACCTTCAAAACTCAAACAATGAGAGGTGCAAGTTAGATATAAATAGAATTTTCTTTGCTGTAAGAGGTTTCCTTTTGAACTTATATGAATCTATTTTGTTATTAATCTGATGATAACATTAGAATTTCTTAGTCCTTTGATCCTCTTCTATGATCTTAGAAGAACCCTATAAGCTTCTAAATCTACCACAAATCTTGAAAATCCCTTAGAACCTTGATTCCTCTCCTTTTTCATCCGAATCTCAGATACCTGTGTACTGTGCTACTAGTTCCCAATCCTACAATCCCTTGAAACTCTTAGACGTCTTACCATATAAAAACCCAAGACCCGTGCTTATTTTCAGACCCTAGCTGCCCAAGAAGACTCTTGGTTTTGCTTTATTCCATAAACCAGAAACCTACCATAATCTGTCCAAAATTATATTGGAAAATAGATAGTGCCTAGAACCTTCAAGAACCTAAAAACCTTGCTCTTATTGGCCTACCATTGCTTGAATGTAATACTAAACAGAGTGTCCTACATCCATCTGTGTGTGTGTGTGTGTGTGTGTGTGTGTATCCTCTTGAGTGCAGCCAAGTCTAGAAATTATGTAGCCTCAACGGCAAGAAAAATTTAACCTTACATGAATTTAATATTTTTAAATAATCAATGTTTTCTTATCTTCTTGAAAAGGGGTGGTCTAGTGCATGAGCCTCCCGTCACAAAGGTTCAAATATACCTATCCTTACCTCTCACATGCAGGGAGATTGTTTTCTTATCTTCCAAAAGTACCTAAATCTTAGTTAGAAATTTCTGATTTTGGATCATTATAAAATTGTTTCATTGGACATTTGAAATTTCCAATGAATCTGATTTGCTTTTTAACCTTTCAAAGTAAATGGGTGGAAATCAAAGTGGACTTTCTAAGGAAGAGGAATTGTCTTTCAGTGCATTTTTCAGGTTCGGTGATTGTCAAGGCACCACCAACAATACTAATGGCTTAGACTAATGTCATTTGTAACTCTTAAAAGTAATAAGTTATCCAAGGTTTTTACGTATTGGATCATGTCAATTCATACAGGGCAGATGGCACGAGACCAGTAGGGAATTGGTTCTTGGAACGCTCCCAGATTAACGCTATGCACTGGATCAGCATACTCTACCTACCCTACTGATGCTTGGTACACCCATACTGGTAGAAAACATCTTAATAAAATGTATAATAAAATATGCTTAAGTTGTGTAAATGGATTCTTTCTAAGATCTATGGTTCAAAATACAGTTTTTGATCATATAATTCATCAAAACATGGCCAATGCCATTGTTACTTTGGCACCCACATCTGACTAATTACAAGAGGCACAATAAACACACCTAGGCATGCAAGTAAATTCAAGGCTTCTACAGTAACAAGTAGTTCAGGAGGAGGCTATTGCATGAGTGCATATGGCATCCAACATGCCAAGCACCTATTGTTGCCTTGCACAAAAGTGAGGCAGCACTATCAAAGTGGACATAATCAAGCACTCAAGCTCATGTTGTTTAATCTACAGTATGAGTAATTGTTTTATGCAACTCATTGTTCCAAAGTATTTAAAGCATCTGGATATATTTCCTAAAACATATGTTCATTAACAAAATATAGTGCATCAGCTTATTTCTAGAGGTGATAAGAACCCTCTCAATGGAGGAGGTTCCAAGTTTGAGTTATATTTATGCAGCCACAATGGTACTCTAGGAGTATGGGTAATGTACTAACACCCACTATGCCCCTTGATTTGGTCTGTCATTTACTTAATCAGGCATCTAGGGGCAAAACGAGACAACAATTTTCAGACAACAAATAATAACAGCTTACTACTGACCAAGCAAAGGAAGCAAACACATTCTCATCATAGATTTCCTTTCTAGTTGACAAGTAGAGTAAGTTATTGCATTTTCAAGTTCTAAAACAAATACGACAATCAATAGGGGTAATGGTCAAGATTGCCAGAATAAGGAACTTAACAGACAGCTTGATTCCAGATAATTAATAAATTAAAAAAAAAAAAAGACAATTAGAGGAACATACCACATGCTTGTTGGCCTCAAATTTTTCTCTTAAGTCTGATGCCTGAAAAGAAGCACGGCATGAGTAACAGCATAACAATAGTTTCTCATATAATGTTTTTGTCGTAGAATTTATTTATTAAAAAAAAAGAAAAAAGAAAAACATGCGGTAATTGCAACGTTTCCAGTTATGATCAGCAATAATACGGAATGAGGTGTTACAGAAGGTTCGGTGATAGCCAAGATATCTCTGGTTCTAAACAGACTAAAATGACACCAAAAAAAAAAAATCAAAAAGCAGCAGATCAACATGAGGAAATAGCTGTCCAGAAAAAACAAGTAGTTGTTTGACTTATTTCACAAAAATTGTTTATTTTGGATCAGAGACAAAGGATCTACAGGTAGGGGGAAAAAAGAAATAGAACGCACAAATCGGGCAACAAGACGAATAAGAATACAAGAAACCCTAGCTAGCATTTGAGACGCTAGCTAGATCGGATTCAATAGAGTGAGCGATCGACGAGAGAGAGAGAGATCCAACATAGGGTAAAACAAGAATTGATCTGATGGAAGAGGAAGTAGGAGAAGGAGAAGGAGAAGGAGCAGATGAAGAGAAGAGAAGCGACGCACATCCTGGTAGAAGAGGTGGCGGTGGACGGCCCAGTTGAGCGTGTCCTTGAGGGCTCGGCGGTAGAGGATCCTCACGCGCTCCTTCTGCGCCGCCCGCCGAGCGAGGTAGCTCGCAATGCTTGCGCTCATGCCGATCGATCGCCCAGCGCTCACTCTTCGGTATCGGTAGCCGACCGCTCCTTCTAGAACAAGAGATCGAAGACGCGCCGAAGTTATATGGCGAACCGGTGGCTTGCTCGGTTCAATTGGACGGACGGTTTTTTTTTTTTTTTTTTTTTCCTCTCTTTTCTTTACCGGTATGAATTCGGCCTGATCTAATTGCTATAGTGTCGGACTCAACCCAATCCATATGTAAAAAATTGTGGATTGAATTGAGATAAAAAAATTAGACTAGATCTTAGAATTAAGTTAAGTCTGAGTTTCGTATTTACCGATGTAACGTGACGTGATTTAACCTTTATATCATCTCAGCATAATTTGAGTCAGTAAAAATGAGCTTGAGCCGTTCTAAACTTTGACCTGGTTTAATCCAAAAACTTGAATCATATAAAACCTTTCCCTACTCTCTAAGTATCTTTTCAATGAGGTAAACAAATCCTTCTTTCTTTGTTTCAACAACCCCATCTAACACACACACACTGTAAATTTTTATCTTAATAATAATCATTTTCTTTGATCAAAGTAAATTATTTTTAGAACAAAAATTCATGTTTAAATTAGTTTTTTTCTTGTTGTATTTAAAATTTTAGTGATTTTATATCTATCAACCATTATTATATTTTAGTTATAAAAAATAATTAAACACTTGACCTAACTTTACCAACTACTACACTAAACTCAAAAGTTTCGGATTAAGCCCAAAACATACTAGACACTAAGTGATTAAAATGATCCACTAAATCCAAAATCTTTTTTATGAACCTAACTTGACCCAATTAACTAATAGTTTTGGTTTGGGTTCAAAACTAAGACCTAAATACAAAATCAAGTTGGTTAAGTCAAGCATGCCCCCAATCTATCCTTTTCAATTATGACTCAATAGAATGGTGGAACAAAAAATTGGAATAAAGAAGAAAGTCAAATAAAAAAATTGAAGAGAAAATATGGGGCATAATAATAAGAGAGGGCGAAAAATAATCATGCCAAGCATTTTTCTTTACCTTTTTTTTTTTTTTACCTCCAAATCAACTATAAAAACTAACCCTAATAGTTAGTGTTGATGTTGATTTTTGGCTTACCAGATCAACAGATGAAATTTATTTGAGAAGGAAATTTGAACTCAACCTTTGCTCAAAGAATTCCTTTGCTAATGAAGATCTTTGCCCAGGAGACTAAAATCAACTTGCAACTACCCTTAAGACTCGTTAGAGGTCTCGAGGTCTTTCCCTCGAGGGTCCCTCCGATGATCAAGACAGTCTTCTTGAATTTGAGGAAAGAGAAGAGAAAAATGAGAGAGAAGGGAGAGAGAGAGAGAGAGAAGGGACTTACACTCGTTAGCCTTTTTGAGGTTTTGATGATGTATATATATGGGTGTTAGTAATGAGTTAATAATGTTAACTTGAAATCAAATGGCCTAGATTTTTTTGTGAATCTTGAATAGATCTCTTTGATCTTATTTAACTGAATTCAGTTATAATCTAGTTTGCTAAATATTTTTTCTGTACACGTGTTTTCATTATAATTTTGTACATATGTTTTCATCATGTTGACTTATCAAAATTCCATATCATCAGTTAGCAATCTTATATAAGTTAATAAGTAACTTAAATGTTGCATATTCAAGTATAAGTAAGGTTCTAAAAATAAAAAAAAATAAAACCACTAGACATTGTTCATGATTATTATAGTGTTATCAGCAAGTATAGTCAACACCAATCATGTTTGGGCAACAAAGCTATAACTCATTCACATTGGTTAATCCTACCATGCCTCGGGACTTTTGCTCTTCTAACAATAAGGACAATAATGGTGGTTGGCCATTTATCAAGGCCTTGGAATCCACTACACATCTCAGCGGTGGGATTGGATACCCACATGCATAGTTGATTTCAATAATTATTACTTACTGATTGCTACAGCAAATTATAAAGATGCTTGTAGGCTAACCTTAGAAACTTTACAAGCAACATGAGGAAGAGCTCAAGTTTATAGCCATTACTTAGAAATGGTCTTGTTGTGATAAGAGGTAGAGGTAAGTAACAAGTTAGGATAAATTAAGAACTATACCAACTCGATCTGATAACGTTGGGTTGGTTTCGTTTTGAATGTTAATAAGTTTGGTTTTGAGTTTAGAACCTTAGACTGACTCCTTCAAATTAGTTTTCAATTCTCGAGACTAAACTTAGGACATCACATATATTTGATTTATTATCTATCATCTCTACAAAGAGACCTTAAGGTTGCGTTTGGTACATAGGATAAGACAAGATAAAAGAAAAGATAAGACAGGATAAAGAATAGGATATAATAAAAGTTATCTTATCTCATGTTTGTGAAAGATAGGATAACAAACTAGATAGAATAATTATACCCTTAGAAAAAATAACAGTCATTGCTGAAAATAGGGATAGAAAAGTAAAAATAAAGTAATAGTTTGACAGAATAAAAATAAAAATATCTCTTTTGATAGGATAAATTATCCTCTTTCCAATGGAATTAGCTATTCTGTGGGACAAAATTTTGTTATGTCCTTGGAAAAAACAGACATAAGAAAGGACTAAAAAAAATCCTATCTCCCTTCTAATTCGGTATGCCGAACACACCCTAAGTATTAAATTAGTCAACAAATGGTATATATTTCTTTGTACTAAACACAACTTAAAGAAAAAAAATTAGCTATTAGAAATCAAATATATGTCAAACAAGAAAGAAAAAAATTATATTTATCTAGGAATTGTCTCGAAACTGAACTAACCTGATCGGGTTAGTTCTACATTGATTTCAAGATAAGATTATTCAATTCTGGGTCTAAAATTAAGGAACAAATCTTGATTGGACCAGTTCTAGTGTCCAGCCTGAAGCCAACCCAATTCGACCTAAGCTCATGAAGATTATTGTCGATGGTATTTCCCATAAAACTTTTGCCAATCCTTTCTTTTTTGGATTTTTGAAAGAAATAAATCCTTGCTATCAAAAGCTCTAAAGATTTATAAATAATTAAAAAAAAGCTTTGCAATACCATTTTTTAAGGTCTAGATTTTTCATGTGATCATAGGTTATTTATTGATAATTAATTGTACACTGCTTCTAATACATGATTATTTGTGCTTTAGCAATGATGTAGTTGTGATGATGTTTGCACCCAAATTGGATGATAATGTGATGATGCATGATTAGCTTATCATTTGAATTGGATGCTTGGTCTTCCTCTTAATATATTAATGCATGGTTATAGCTTCTAAGGATCGATTCTTTTCTTTCTTCTTCTTTTTTTTTTTTTTTTTGTCTTTCTTTTCTCAACCATGGTGAAGGATTCTAATCCCACAAGGTTTCAACACATATATTTTTTAAAACTAAATATTAGTTAGTTTTATAAAAATCTATTGGCAGTTGGAATTTTGAACACAGCTTCAAATATATTTACTGGTGTGATAGTGTAACACTAGCTATCTCCAGATTTTGGGTTATTAAATGTTGAATTCTAATCCCACAAGGTTTCTATCCACAAGCTATCTCTAGATTTTTTTTTTGGAGGGGGGGGGGGGGGGAGTCTTCTTCTCTTTTCTCAATTATGGTAAAGGATTCTAATCCCATAAGGTTTTAATATACATATTTTTTTAATTACATAGTGCTGGGCTTCAAATTAAGCATTAACATCTTTTCTCTAATAAAAAAATTTAAGTGTTAATTATTGTTAGATATCAATTATAGAATTTGCAATGAGAGTACTATTATACCTTGTTACACCATCTTTAAGGTTATACTCTATTAATCATAGGCAAATTTATGCTGGGTCAAGCTACCTGGACTTGCAATCTTGATGCAACACAAGATGAACCTATTTGAAATTAAATTGATTTTTTTTGCATAGAAAATTAAATTGAAAATTAAATTAACTTGAAGCATACAAAGGCATAAAAACTTGTGACCTTTCTAGGATAATTTGGACCACATCACATCCATGCCAACAATCTTTATGATGCATTCCATTACCTCATCTTGTTTGTAATAAACCTAATCCAGATGGAAGTGTCTACGTCATATCATTTTGCTTACAATTACCTTAATACATAATGTTACCTCTAAATATATATTGGAACTTTCGAAGCAACTAGTGAGCAAATTATCTATAGTAGTTAGAATGTAGAACAACATCGATACATCAAAATCTTGTGTAATTAGATTGACCAATGGACAAGTAGTTATAATTGCTCCAACAATGGCTTGCAACACTGAAAAACATTCTAAAGGAAGGATAGCCACAAATTTAAGCATCCATGTTCTTAAGAACCATCCTTGCCTTCCTCAAATCAAAGCCCCAAAGTATATTACACTTTATACTATAACATTAATATGCTTTTTTTAAGCTTCTATTTTGTCCAAACTTTTATGTATGCTTCTAATGGGAGAATGGTAGAAGTAGGGGAGCTTGATGAAGAGGATGCAAGGATAGCAAATTACTTTGATGTCATTATTGGAAAAGCGTAAGGGGGCTCGTGATTGCAGTGCTTATAATTCTCAATAAAAATAATCGCCACTCTTTGCAGTAAAAGATAACACCAAGTTCTATTTAGAACACCACCTCAAGTTATAATTCAATCCTTTTGTGATAACGTGGAGTAGTGATTGAAATAAAAGATTTAACCCTAGTATATAAGGCTTCTTGCATGCCTATCATAGGATTGATTGTGATAGGGTATGTCACATCTAATTATATATTGTTCATTCTTTTGGAGAATAAGAGATCGATCTTTACTTATTTTACAAGATTAGGATTTTCTCTTTAATGCATAAATTGTTTACTGTAGTCACAGAGCCAAAATGTAATGGAAAGTATCTACGCTCCATGATATGAGAAATACTTGATGAGATAAGGCTTCATCAAACTCTAACTAACATAATTGTTCCTACTTTTGATATTACTCTTCTTCAACCCACTATCTTTTTTACGTTTAAGGTATTAGTCTACTATCCCTCCATAATCTAGTTTCCATTCATATTCTTTTTAATGACAACATTATTTTCTAAGTCTCAAATTACCTTTACATGTACAAGCAAGGGATGCACCTCTGAAAGATGCTCTTGTATCTAATATTTGCATTAGCATATCTGTAACTCCAACCTATCTTCTTGCCCACAACTTTGAAATAAAAGATGATAAAGGAAACATACAAACCTTCAATCTTATCAATGGTGGGGTTGTAACAAATAATTTAGTAAGAGTTTATATCTATAGATTAGCATTTTCTTTTGTAACACCATAAACTTATAATGATACATTTCTGTTTCTTAACAGATGTTAGCTATAATGAAGATTTCTTTCCCATCAAGCCTATGGACAATGGCAAATTCCTTGTAATCTCTTTTGAGATAGGATCAACAAATATTGAAAAGAAGTTTAGTACACAAAAGGTATCCAAATGAGGTATACTAGGATGGTTATACAATAATGGTGTTGCGCCTCTGATTGACACTTTTACTCAAGTTAATGCCAATATGTGCATTTATAGTGTTCCAAGTACTCCATTCCAAGGAAAACTACTTTGCATACAGGTAAGCTTTACTATTTCTTCATGAAGAGCAAAACATATAAAGAAGTTTCAACCCTTTTTGTGGTAAGGGTTATGATTATATTGATCATATTAAATATTAGGATGATAGCTTAATTAAAAATACATCATCTATGGATATCTCAATGAATGAAAACCTATTAAAGCTTGTGTAAATTGGGAAGGACCTTCTTAAGAAGTGAGTGTCAAGGGTGAACTTAGAGCATAGCTTGTTGAGGAAGTCGGTGAGGAGGTAACCAAAGGAAGAGCGCTCACCTATTTTGCAAAGTTTTCTCAAATAAAAGACAGTTGAGGTGTGAAAAATGTTTGACAACTAACAATATGGCTTACTCTTACTTTGTATTGATTTTTATTAGATATTAAATGAAATTTTAATTAAAGTATATATTAATTAAGTACATGAGTCAAATCATTAACTAGTGAAGTGTTCAAAAATATCTTTTAGTGTTCTTAAATATTCTTTCTTAGTATTTCATGTATGTGTTCAATAGAACTGCCTTTTAGAATGCTATAGTGCATTTATGTTAGATGTATGTTAAAAATTCACTTCGTACCTACATAAAGTCATTTGTAAGTTATCTTATAATTAAGCAAGAATAAGTAATGGAACAAAAATTATTAGTAAGCGTAAATCATTACCCTCTCTACTCTCTATCTTCATATAAAAATAAAGTCATTTAGGATCAATTCACTTTTGTTGCCCCCAACATCGTATTATTAAAGCTAATAAGTGGTACCAAATCAATATATGAAATTTGGAGTGCACAAACAAGATAGAATAAGAAGCAAGGTTATCCCCAAGGTGAAAGGTGAGTGAAAAGTAGAGAAAAGAATAAGAAAAGTAAGAGAGAAGGAGCTATGCTTTCCTCATAAAATAAATTAGTATAATCAAACCACAAACTTTGGAGTGCTTGAATAAGTATATATCTTTAAGCTTGTGGATTTTGGGATGTTTTTGTTAAGCACAAAAGATGTATATCAAAGAAACTTCAAGAAAGGAAGAAAACTCTAAAAATTTTTCAAACAATAGTGCATCAAAAAAAGAGAGGCATGTTGAAGATATGAAATCTCCAAGTTAGATATATGAAAAGCTTAAATTCACATGCTTTTGCCACAACATTCATGAATTACTAATATAACATATGTTAATATATTTTGACAAAGATGAATTTTTAGGGAAACAAAAATGTACAATTGGTTAAACATGATATGGAAGAAGAAAAAAAGAGTGAGGTTGTGAAAGATATTCAAAAAGTAGTCATGAAAATTGAAAAGATAGAAAACTTTAAATTAGTGAGAAGGAAAAAATATGTTGAAAAAAAAGAAAAAAATATCGATATTATTAAAGAATAAATTAAATAAGAATACAAATTGAAACAAATTAAAAAGAAAGTTAAAAATGATGGAGAAATTGAAGGGATAAAAGATAATAAAGTCACAAAAGAAAAAGAAGATATGACAAATGAAAAGGAAAGATGCAATATTTCAAAAATAGTTCTACATCAGATGAGTTGATCTAGGTTATGGCATACCATATATCATGTTATTATGATTTTATGATGTGGATGAGATAATTATGTATGGCTTTGTATATCATATTGGTGCTATCATGGCTTCATGATGTGGATGCAATATTCATGTATGACTTTGGTACATGATATATTATGGTTTTATGATATATGCTATTGTGGCTTTATAATATGAATGGATATTTGCTATGAAAAGATATGATGAGTGTGAGACCCCAAGTTTAGTCCCACATTGGATGGGAGAGAAATGGGTGATGTGCTTATAACTCAAGTCCACTTGCTACCCATTAACTTTTACTCGAGTTTTTGGGCCACGTGGTTTCGGCCCGCTAGAAGTTAATTGGGCTAGCGGGTGGGCTTGGGGCGTTACAAATGGTATTAGAGTCGATCCGAGTTGGGTGTTACAAATGGTATTAGAGTCGATCCGAGTGTGCGAAAGTTGGTGGGCATGAGGAAATGGCTCGAAAGTTGTTAAGGTGGGGAGATTGTGAGACCCCAAGTTAAGGTGGGGAGATTGTGAGACCCCAAGTTTAGTCCCACATTGGATGGGAGAGAAATGGATGAGATAATGTGCTTATAACTCAAGTCTACTTGCTACCCATTAACTTCCACTCGAGTTTTTGGGTTACGTAGTTTCGATCCGCTAGAAGTTAATTGGGCTAGCGAGTGGGCTTGGGGCGTTATAATGAGATAGCATGATGTTTGACATATGGACTAGTCACTGTGGGCGTTAAGGGTAGGCCGTATGAGTCTAGATTGACTTGGTTTGTGACACTTGGCATGAATAGTTATTGATACATGGCATTAGCTCGAGTAGATTTAAGCCAAGTCTAACTTAGACACGTGGCATCGAAGGTAGTGCCTAGGACTGGTTAAAGTCCGATATAGAACTGATCTATATTGACTAGATTTATGATACGTGGCATTAGTGTAGGAACCAACCTAGGCATGAGGAGATTGTTAGGTTAGGTTATTAGATACAAAGTACTAGTAAGGCTTGTTATATCAGTATTTATCTTCAGTGTACCGATGTAATGGTAAAGTTTGATTCGCTAGTACGTAAATGCAAATGCTATTAGTATTACTAGTAAGGCTTGATTCGCTAGTGCTATTACCATGATTTTGAGATTTTGGCATCAAAGTAATGTAGTCCAATGCTGTGACAAAGTAAAAGATGATAAAAGAATTTTTTTTATATGTTGTTTACTTTATGATTTTATGGCATGTGTTGCAGCATGATTCATTTTTCATCAGATACGTTGTTTCCATACCCTATTATATATATATATATTATATTATATTATATTATATATATATATATGTATGTATGTATTATAGATGTTTTAACTACATATCCATATCTATATAGGCCTGGTATACTCTTAGGTTTCACTCTAAGGGTATGCGATCATATATCGATCATCTGAGCCAGGCATTGGTTCAGGACTGTGACATAAGATAGTTGGTGTACTCCTATAAATAAAAAAGAGCTTTCTGGCATATTGCACTCAAATTTTTACTAATATTATGTATTAAATCTTTCCTTTTCTCTATTTGCAAATTGGCCTAGATAAAATTATATTTATTTGTAATACATATCTCAGATTAAATTGTCACTAGATTTTAAAAAGCCATTAGTATTGATGTTGGTGGGGACTATTGAAGGTTTTGGGACAAAAATACCTCATATATTATTTTTTAGGAATAATTGCATCAAAAGTATATGAACTTATTTAAGATTTTTAATTAAATTCTTATACTTCTTTTTCTCAATTGAACATATTAACTCATATAAGTTTTTCAATCAAATATATTTTTGACAGCTATTAATGATAACATAAGGGACCATATAATAACCATCAATGATAACTTAAGCATACCTTTTTTTTAATTGAATATACTAATTTATAAAATTTTTTTAATTTGGTACACTAACTCATAAAAAAATTTTAATGAAGTATAGAAAAATGTGGGCTGAAGAATTATAGGGGTTATCCCTTGAAACCCTTTTAACAGCTAGCTCCATGTAGCAAAGTCAGACGACATTTGGAGAGTCACATGTCTACCCTATATTGAGAGAAGGCAAAAAAATTTTTGTTGAGGGATGCATTGATAATATGTCAAAAAGTCTACTATATAAAAAAAGACACGTACACGAGGAGTAATTTTTTTGTTAATTTATTAACTATTAGTTGAGCAAGTAGAAAGTCACTATTTCACTGCATAACCTTTTATACATTAAATTTTTTTAGTACATAAATAGATAATAATATTTCTCCTTTGAGTTATTATGTATAAAATTTTATATATAAAAAATTTTGATTCATTGGTTTGTCATGCATTTATGAGAAATGCTAGCTGGACGAAAATATGTATACTTAATTAAAAAATTTTATAAGTTTGTATATTTATTAAAAAACTTTTATGAGTTGATATATTTAATCAAAAAAATAAGTACACTCAAGTTGGCACGTCAAGTCATCGTTAAAGCCCGATAAAAATGTACTTAATTAAAAAAATTTTATGAGTTGGTACATTCAATTGAAAAAAAATATATAAGAAAAGGCTCAATTGAAAATGCCAAATAAGTTTATGTATTCATAGAATTAAGGTTTCTTCCCCTCTTTCTCTCTACTTAGGACTTCTCCTCTTTCTCTTGATTTCTTTTCTTCCTTGTTTTCTTTTTGTCAATGCTCCTCCCTTACGCATCAGGATGGATCAAAAGATCTAGTCAAGTACATGATTAGTAAGTAAAGAACATGCATGAGGTTTCTTTAAATGCAAAGGCCAAGGAGGGGACAAAGTCTAAAGTTTTGCCAAATGAAAATATATTAGATATATCTCATAATATATGTTTGACGATGAAGGTGGCAAACATTAATGCATTAGATCATGGCTCCATTATTTGATGGAAAAAGTTTATAGAAAAGTTGGTCAACTTTTTCATTGATCAAATTACCCATATTCTTTTGCTTTGGTAAAAAAAGTTACATTCCTAAGTTATTATTTACCTATCAAATTGAGAGAAATATTTAACCATTCAAGAGATATCTAAATTAGTTTCGTATAAATTAAATAAAATATTTTTTATCTTCCTCAAATATTACTACATGATCATGATTCTTTCTTCTATTAATACTCCTCGATTCTTTCTTTCATCTATCTTTTACTCTCGAAGCATTTTGAGAAGAAAAAGTAAGAAGATAATGTTTATAAAAAATTATATAATTGAAATAAAAATATCTTCTTATGATATGATCCTTATTTTATAAAAAGAATATATTATCATTATTTAATTAGTA
The DNA here is from genome assembly GCA_017589505.3 of Metroxylon sagu. Lineage (NCBI taxonomy): Eukaryota > Viridiplantae > Streptophyta > Magnoliopsida > Arecales > Arecaceae > Metroxylon > Metroxylon sagu. The sequence goes on from JACVBY030000630.1 coordinate 308,737, forward strand.
AATAGTAACTATAAAAATTTATTTTTATTTAAAAAATAATATTTATATATGATTAATGTACATATCGAAAGTATGATTGAAAATATAGTTTGACAAGAAAAATTGAGCTTTAATTATAGAGAGATAGTATATAAATTGGTATATAAAGTAGGTATAATAGTATAAATAGTATTATGAAAAGATGAATAGATCTTAATAATTTATTTAAAAAAATTATAATGTAAAAGAATACGGGTAATAAATACTAGAGTCACTTTCTAATATACAGAAGAATATGAGTAAATTATTTTTCTTTCTAAGTGTTGTATGGATAATATTTATTTAAAAAAATATAGATTTTCGAATAATTTTGATACATCACAAAAATATGGTTATATTTACCCATACTTTTTTCCAATATACATCACACATAACAAACAAAAATAACCATAACATGAATTTCTTTAATAAATGACCACAACCACCTTTTGTCTCTCATGTTTTTTTGTCATCCAATAAAATATATACCATATTGGCCATATTTCTATAAAAAAAAAAAATTATATATACCTTAAGGGCGAGGGTTTTTATATTTTCAAATAAATTTGATAAATTTTATGTCATTATAACATCTTCTATTGATCAAATATCGTTCTCCACATAAATAAATAAATAAATAAATAAATAAATAAATAAATAATATATATATATATATATACACGCACGCACGCACGCTATCAAAATGAGAAGTGCCTTTATTAAATTATAGTTGCATTAATATTATTATAAATTAATTAAAACATTAGCAGATGGACAGTTATAACCTTTGATTCTTGTCATCACACCGATGCTTGACACGTGCCAGCACTATTTTTTATAAAATAAAATAATAGTTGGGAATAAAAAAAGACTTATACTCCACATCCTGGGGCGAGGTCTGTTTCGCCGGTCGCTGCATTTTATTAGAGCTCCGGCTCCCGGTTCCGATTCCCATCTCGCTCTCTTTCTTCTCTCCGTCGAACTCCCACAAACCCTAACCTAATCCCGGATCCCATAGCGAGGAAAGAAAGGAAGGAAGGCGATGTCCAAACCCTGGGGAGGAATTGGTGCCTGGGCCCTCGAGGCCGAGCGCGCCGAGGCAGAGGAGCGCGAGCGGGCGGAGGCCGAGACTGCCGCCCGCTCCCCTACCCTCGCCGGTGGCGAGCCCGCTCAGAGCTTCCCCACCCTGAAGGAGGCCGCCGCCACCAAGCCCAAGAAGAAGAAGGCCGTCCCCTTCACCCTCTCTGAGCTTACCACCGGCGCCTACGTCGGCCCGGGCGGCGGCCGCCGTCAGCCACCCTCTCTCGAACCCCGCGGCCTGACCCACGACGAGATGCTCCGCCTACCCACCGGCCCCCGCGAGCGCTCCGCCGAGGAGCTCGAGCCGTCCCGCCTCGGAGGCGGTTTCCGTTCCTACGGCTACGGCGCCGGTGGGTTCCCCGGCCGGAGGTCCGACGACGGCAGGAGGCCGTACGGTGGCGGCTTCGAGGAGGAGCAGCGGAGGGGTCCGCCGAGTAGGGTGTCCGATCTCGACCAGCCGTCGAGGGCGGATGAGGTGGACAACTGGGCCGCCAGCAAGAAGACCTTCATCCCAGCGGCTTCGACTGATTCGGGGCGGCACGATCGCTATAGCTCCTTTGGCAGTGGCAGCTCGTCGAGGGCGGATGAGTTCGATACTTGGTCTCGGGGAAAGCAGTCGCTACCCTCCAGGTACCCCAGCTTTGGATCGGGGTTTAGGGATTCTCCCGGTCCATCGGATTCCGATCGGTGGGTCAGGGGAGGAGATGGAGGACCGCTGCCGCACAATGGGGAGCGCGAAAGGCCGAGACTTGCTCTGGATCCACCCAAGGGAGAGGCAGGGGTATCGGCTGAACCTGTGAGGATTCGGCCTAGCCCGTTCGGTGCTGCGAGGCCAAGGGAGGAGGTCTTGGCGGGGAAGGGTTTGGATTGGAGGAAGATCGATTCTGATATAGAGTTTAAGAAGACGAGCAGGCCTACTAGTTCTCACTCCAGCAGACCTTCTAGCGCTCAGTCGAGTAGGCCTGGAAGCCCAGGATCACAGGCAGCAGTAGCAGCAACAGCAGGAGGAGGAGCTGAAGGAGCTCCAAAGGTACGGCAGAAGGTGAATCCTTTTGGTGATGCCAAGCCACGAGAGATTCTTTTAGAGGAGCGGGGGAAGGATTGGAGGAAGATAGACCTGGAGTTGGAACATCGGAGGGTTCACAGGTCTTGAACTTTCTTTTCTCTTCACATGGTCATATTTTGATTGGCACCATGTTTCTTAATATATATATTTTTTTTAAATTTTTCCATGGCACATACCTGTAGTTTTCTTTTGGTGGTGACGGCAACTGGAGCGTCCACTTCATGATTGTCATTGTCTACTTCTCTAGTTGAAAGTTCTTTGCTGATGCAGAAGTTAACATCTTGAAAAGTTTCAATGTGTTTTTTTTGTCATATTTTGTTAAAAATCAGTCCTTCAACTGCAATGTTGATCTTGTTCCACACATTTTTTTTTCCCCCAAAATAAAAATTAATATAGTTGTAAGAACAACACAAAGGAGATGGATGTTCATTAACTTCTTTATCTTAATTTACTTCTTATTTTCCTTTTTTAATTCCAGAGTATAAACTTTACTGTGAGGAAATGGAATTAGAAGATAGTTGCTTTATTGCAAGCAAAGTATGGGAGGGTTAAGGCATTTGAGAGATGATAACTCATTGATAACTGAGTGGAGAATTAGCCTCTTTTGACTTTTGCCAGCATTGATATCTTTTTGAAATTCACATTTCAATTCGTGCAATATGCCACCTGACTTGATATTGTTCTCCGAGTTTGCCATAGTTTGTAGGTAGGGTCCATTGTTCTAAAATAGTGCCCCAGGAGGCTGCTTGGGTTTGTATTTGCCATACTATGCCTATACCTCATTTGAGGATTCTTTTAAAACTTGTCTTTAATTTGGGTTTGGGTCAACTTGCATAAAATTTCGGTTTCAAAGGCTTTAGTCTGAAGTTTCTGTCAAAAAAATTAAAATAAAGTCCAGGAAATAGAATTAGAGGAAAAAAGCAAATTTATTTCACATCATATTGTCGTGTTATATTATCTAGGATCATAATCTATATGCCTTGGATAGACTTATATTGAAATTAAACTACATGGATACTGATTACAGTAAATATATTTCAGGGGTGTACCAATCTATTGTATCCAATTTGACATAAGTAAGCCAAAACTAACACAACAAGCTCAGGTGTTGGTCTCAATCTTCAACATCATTATCTCAATCATGTGTAATTTTGGCCAATTTGTCTTTTGAACTAGGACAGGGCTAAGAATCACAAGAGAAGGATGAATAGCTTCCATCCCATCTTTCACTAACCAACAAATGAACAAGTGATTGAGGTAACATGGGTTGTTCTTCATTGTTCCTCAGGATTTTGTAAAACAGGAAATCCCATATTGCTCCCCAAATAACAATAAAAGCCCATTTTGAAACAGACTCAACAATTTTGGTAGAAATTGTCGATCAACTAAATTTGAACAGCCAATTAAAACTGACCAAAATTTAAAAATTTTGGTTGGTTTTGCACTATTTGAAGTCAAAGGTAATCACTTCCAATGTCAAGATTAATGAATACAATGCTTGTTGCTGTGTCATTTTCTTTGACAGCAAAGATTACTTCATCTGGGTGAGAACTCAGTGTTTGAGATTTTTTCCCTCCCTTTTCTTTAAGTTCCATTACTTCAGTATATATATATATATATATATTTAAATTTTAGTATGTCCCTGATCAGATATTCGTATCCTCATCTGCACTATTGTTGCTCTGTAACTTAGTTTCAGTGCATGCCTGCTTCAGTCAATTGTCTGTGGGCCTCATGTTAAACCAGAAAAGATTCCTCCAGTTGTATCATGCAATTTATCTGGGATTTTGAATGTTTTTTGTCAAGGAAGTTGCGAATTTGGACCTTTATGTGGATGTATTTGAAGGATGGGAAATCACTAAAATTTTAGGACTGGAAGTCTTACCAAGAGAAGATATCTCAATTTAGAATATCAATTTTGTGATTTTCTTTTCTTTTATCATGAGCTCTTTCTTTGAGCTCAAAATTTTTAATCTTCTCAAAGAAAACTTCATCTTAAAAATGCCTTGATTTTGTACTTCGGCAAAGCCCGTTCTATTGAAAAATGTAAACACCACAAGAATGCTTAAGCTAACTTCTACTGGTTGATTAATTTAGAGATGGCGAACCTTGGCTGAATCAAAGTTTTATCTAATTCATCAACATTCACTCTACATTATTATGAGAAATCACAACTTGTTGATTATCAACTATTTCCAAATCATCTTTGGTTTTTAGTTACTGAATTTAACTCATACTGAGAGGCTATTTTGATGAAGAGCAGTGGAGGTGCCCATCTTTTTGAGTATTTCAACTCCTTAAAATGAGATAACCTGGATAATTGATCCATTGTGAAGAAGCCATTTACTTAGTCTTTGATGGATTTGAGCAAAACGGGCAGAATAGCTTGCTTAGGAATGGCAGCTTATCTGAGGTTCATAAGGTTTGTCTCCAGGAAGATGTTTTCTCAATCTAAGCCATAAATTGAATTTAGGTCTGGGGCATATTTGGTGGTGCTTTGAAAGTAGTCCTTTGTGACTTTTAAAATTTAAAAGGTGTTTTCTAAAACGGATATGTGTTTGGTGATAACATTTGCAAAGTGTTTTTTATTAAGAAGTGTAAGCCAAAATGTGGCTTTTATGAGAAGCTAGAAAAACTAGCTTTTGGTTTCCACTTTTACCAGTTTGCTCCTTATCTTTCGTATGTGATAAGCCCATTCATATAGAGTAGTTTCATAATATGTGATCACCAGAAAGTCAACATGCAAAAATGTGCTTTATATTTAAGAACATAGATAAAAGACTTATTGTGATTGACTTTTAAAAGTAGAGGCAACATTCAACATGTTCATGGTCATTCCTTTTAAAAAGTTGGGCTTTGAATAGCCAGAAGCAGTTGTTATTGTGGGAAAGAAGCGAGGTTTAAAAAGTTAAAGAGGATGGAAGCACCTAGAAAATATTTATACAATTTTATTTTTTTAAAATTATAAAAAATAATTATTATAGTACTAGATTTTTTAATATGTAAAACTAGGTTGCAGAAATTCTTCAATGTGTTACTAGACAATTTTTTAACAACCACTAGAATGTTAACATGCAAAAGATAGCAATTTTTATGTTAGACAAAATTCAGTCATGATGTTTGAAATATTACTCGATATTAAATATTCAATAAAACACATTAATCAAATCAGGTATGTATAACTTGATTTTATATGCAATCATTGCATTAGAAAAATCAGCCAGGCATATTTAAGATACCATCACATCAATTTATTTTTCTTGTTTTTCCCTTCTTCCACCCATCTGAAACCAGCTGGATACCATTGTGTCAATCTTCTCTCTTGTTTTTCCCCCTTCCCCAACTAACCTAACTCACTTAATGCAAGAGAAATTTCCCATAAGGGGTGAGCCCATCTCTTGTTGACTTCCCCCACCCTCCACCTGCACCTCTTCTTCCTAGACTGTTGGAGTTTCCAACACTGCTATTATTGGAATCCTAAGTGAAGGATCTCTCCCACTGTATCAGCGTTGATTAATGGTCACTGGATGATGGCTAGCATTGGCCCCACTAGTGCTACCACCTCTCCACTCACATCTCCACTATCCCCCCTCTGCCCATCACAACTTCATGCTGCTAACCTGGCCTCTCCCAACCCTTATCACCAAGAATTGGACTTGAGTCCTTTTCTTTCAGTTTTTCTTTTTTTATGCAATAGTTGCATTTCTTTTTTTTTGGACTTGTGCTTTAATATGGTGAGGTTTGCATTTCTTACAACAATAACAACAAAGCCTTGATCCTAAACTAGTTGGGATTGGCTAGATGAATCTTTTTTCTTCGTTTAGCTCCGTTCTGAGTCATACTTTTTGTAAGATGCAAAAATTTTAAATCTTTCTTTATCACTTCCTCTCATATGATTTTCAGTCTATCTCAACCTTTTTTTTCCTTTATATGTATCAAGTCACTCTTTCGCATAGGTGTATCTTTAGGTTTATGTTGCACATATTCAAACCGTTTAAGTCGTCCTTCCCTTAATTTATCCTCGATTAGAGTTACCTTTACCTTTTTACAAATGATTTTATTTCTTATCTATCTTTTTTTATATTATCACACATCCATCTTAACATTCTCATTTTTGCTATATTCATCTTATGTACGTGTACTTACTAATTACTCAACATTCCGTACCATAAAGTATAAATAATTTTATGTCTGTTCCATAAAATTTTTCCTTAAATTTGGTAGGTATTTTACGATCACATAATATTTCAATTGCACTTCTCCATTTTATCTAACCTGCCTTAATCTTATAGATAATATCATCCTCAATCTCTCCTTCCTTATAAATAATCGATCCTAAATATTGAAAATGATCATTTTTAGTAATTTAATGGTTCCTAATTTGCACTTTACATTCATCTTTATTTCTAATTGTATTAAAATTGCATTCCATACATTTTGTCTGTCTTACTTAACCTAAAACTTTTAAATTATAATGCATTTCGCCATAGTTCTAACTTACGATTAAATCCAACTTTAATTTCATCTGTTGATATTATATCATTTGTAAATAACATGTACTATGAAATATCATCGTGAATATGTCTAATCTAATTTGGGGAAAGTGCACGAGTGAGGTTCTAAGTTGGGTGTAGCAGGGGGAATAGATGATTCCTGCTTGTAATGTCTGGGCTGAAACTAACATTAGTCGGCCCAAGAAATTTCAGATTTGATTATCATGTATAGTTTAGGGGGCTGGACCAATTTTGTTGACGACTTCCAACAGTAATTGGATCAGAAGCCTAGTCTATGTTTGTTCAACCTAAATCTCACTTGACCTTGTTCTATAGGAACATTATTGGTTATCTATGACTGAAGGTGCTTTGAAGCATAAATACTTTCTCATTTTCTCCATCCCATCTGCTTCTTCTTTTTACCATTTCATGAACCCTCTTCTTTCTAGTCTCATTTCTTTTCATGAAGCTAATCCTCTCCTTCCTTTGGCTCCTTGTGTTTATGCTCCTCCATCAAAGTCTTTCTTGTCTCTTCATTTTTATCTTTCTGGGTTGTCCCTAACCTGCTGATGATCAAGCTTGCTCTTTCTCATGGGCTTTTGCTTGGCAAATCTGATGTTAATGCTTTTTCCCTGTTGGAAAAATATGGTAATTAGGAAATAATTAGGACAGTCTGAGAAAGGGGATAAATAAGGTATAGGGCCGTGAGCTGAGGGTTTTATATTGAGTGGAAACATATATTTTGTTGGGAAATTGGGTCCAAACCTGAGTTTTAATCAAATTGAGCTACAAATGTTGAAAATTACATGCAAAAGAAAAGATAGGCAGACCAAAAAATGTATGAGAGGAAGTAATAAAGAAAGTTTTAATATTTTTACTTCTTATCGAAAGTATGACTCTAAACTGAGTCGAATGGAGAAAAAGGATTCGTGTAGCCAGTCCCAACGAGTTTGGAATTAAAGCTTTGTGGTTATTGTTGTTGGTTACAAACATTGAAATTTGAATTCAAAATTGATTGTGGATGTGGTGGTGAACATAAAGAATTTGATCTAGGGTTTAATTGGGGAATAAATTGTTTTGGTATTTTTTTAGGACCGAATCTAATGGCTTGCTGTGCATTCAGATTAGTGTTGGGATTTTTTTAGGGTTTAAAGATGAGGTATCACCTAAGATTACATGACCTTTATAGCAGATCTGTGAAATAGAGATTAAAGTCTGATGAAAAACTGGTTTAGGATTAATGGTAGTAGAATTGAGTTTAATGCTCAACAAGGAACAAAAGATAACAAAATATAATCTAGAAAAGTAAAGAAAATCTAAAAGAAAAGACAGCACACATGAAAGACTTTGATGATCTTGCGCAGGTTATAGAAGCAATTGAGCAAAATCTCATGTCTTGAAATCATGTTTCATCCAATAGTGAAAACAAAAGATATCTTATATTTGCTTCTAATTTTCTTGAAATAATTCTAACTCAGTCACAATAGTGAAAACAAAGCGAGAAAGTATAAAACAAAAACTCAGTCACAATAGTGAAAACAAAGCAAGAAAGTATAAAACAAAAAAAAAGTGTATTTTGTATATATTGTTTAGTGTAAGAGACAAGAATGCCTAGTTAAACAGTACCTAAGCAGTGCAGGCTCCATAGGCGCCTAGGTGGACCACCTAAGCACATGGCTAGTGCTTATGACAACACTAGTTGGGACTTTAATCACAAATAGTAAATTTGGAAATTGGGGTGGCTAGCCATATGCATTTATATAGGAGTCCTTCTATAAGTAGGACTTCTTAAAGAAAAGAGAACTCTGTAATAGGAACTGGGTTTTTTTTTTTTTTTTTGTCTCCTAAAATTTGGGTGCACAGTTTATGGGATTCGTTCTCTGAGATGGATTTCTAAAATAAGGATCATTTAACGAAGCATTTCTTGGCTAGCCACAATAAGACTCTTAGTCAATCTTGGATGCTGCATAAATCCAATGCCTCTTATGTTCCCTCCTATCTTCTATTCTGTTTTTTATTATTGCTTCTGAATTGGTGACCAAAGTTCCTCTTTTAATGTCTTGTTGGCTGCTAGACCTAAACATATTATTTGATGGGAAGGTGAGCTAAAGGAGGGCCAAGTGAGCGAAGGAGCTTCTCAGATGGTGATGAAGGTTGTGTTTTGGGAGTTTAGTATCTATGACTTTGCTATGTTTCACTTTTTCTGATTTCCTCAAATTCTCACTCCTATACTTGCTGCCTTAGTGCTGTCCCCCTCCCTCCCTCTTGAGTCTTCTTTCTGACTCCTATATCCCTCTTCTTTCACTATTTTAATTTAGGGTCTGAACATTGAACTTGAACTTGGAAATTGGCTCCATAACCAACGCAGGATTCTTGGTATTTATACATACAAAGACCCATTTCCAATTGTATAAGTCAAACCAAGACGTAAGTGGGTTTGGCTCATGTCAGTCCTAATGCTATTAGTGGCAGTGAATTGAAGGAATATCAACTTTGAGATTGAGTCCTCGAAAACAAGGATGTCAGCTACTCTAGCTTCCATACACATTTGGGTTTGAAATTAGAAAATTCTAGAAGGGTCTAGGCAAGACAAGTAAGGAAACTGCACAACTCCTTGTGCTAATAGAAGTTGAAGGCGTGAGATCAACCTGGAGCTAGAGTAAGTGGAGTTGGTGCTAATTTTAGCTTTATCTCTTTGTTGTTGGAACCTACCTAGTCATTGATTTCTCTGGAGTTTTCTAGTTGACATCCTCTCTTTTTCCAATTTTTGATCTTGTCTTAATATACGTGTGAACTTCTGCTAAAATTTTGTGTCTTTATGTTTTAAAAATTAACCACTGCTTGGCTAATATGATTAGAACTTGAACATTACTCTAATTTACAATAACTGCTAATTCCTTATACATAAAAGTACACTTAAGTAAAGATTGAAATGGTTGCAACTACATGTAGGCCATTGTGTGTTTAGTTGTTCCATCTTGATTTCTTATTTGAATCTTAGTTGGCACTGTAGAATTAAATCTAGGTTGTCAAATTATCTAGGCCACTAGGTGATTGGAGTGCATGGACTATAGGAGTGTTGCTGTCCTCTTTTGTCTCTTCCTTTCTCAAGATGTTTCTCTCATCCATTTCTCTCATCACATGAGTAGGGATTGAGGGATGTGGATGGAAGGACCATAAGAGTGTTTGAATAGATAGTTGCAATCTCACTATGTGAGGAAGGAGTGTTGTGTGAAGGACTATGATCTCACCGTCAAAACCTTTATATTTAGATAGGTACGCTCTAACTTCAAAAAAATGTCTTGCTTGGAGAATGGCCAAAAATGGCCATTAGCAGGGGTGAGCAAAAAGTTAAGGTAATCCGAGAATCGATACCAACCCAATTTAATAGGGTCAGGTTGATTCGGTTCTGAGTGTTAATAGGGTTGGTTCTAGGTCTATTAGATCGGGTTGGTTTGGTTCTAAATATTAATAGGGTTGGTTTTGGGTCTAGAATCATGCAACGAACTTCCATCGAGTTGGTTCTCGGTTCTGAGGTTTGGTTCCTTGGATCGAAATTTTTAAAAAAAATGAAATGTTTCTAAGGATCGAACTTGAGACATCACATGCGCTTCATGAGTTGTCTATCATCTCTATTGAAAAACCTTAAGCATTAAATTAGTCAACTAATACTATGTATATCTTTTTAATTGAATACAAATACAACAACAACAATAAAGTCTTAATCCCAAACTAGTTGGGTATTGGATTCATGTTTATGGTGTGTGACTATATTTTTATGTTGGTTATCAACCTATCGCAATCCTCCTTTATCTGGGCTTGGGTCCAGCTATGCATAAATCATAAATAAGAGAAAATTTTTAACCATTAGATATAAGACATGTGCCAAATAAAAAAGAAAAAAAATCGGTTCTACCTTAGAACCAACTTGGAACTGGACCAATCTGAGCGAATTGATTTTGAGTTAGTTCTAAGATTAGATTAATTTGGTTATGGGTCCAAATCTTGAAACCTATCCTAATTGGATTGGTTTCGGGCGAATGCTTACCCCTAGCCATTAGGAACCAATGTATTTAGAAGGCCACCTTGTCACATGTTTGATTTCTATTAGTCTCTTATGAGTCCCTTATGCACCCTATTTTCAATTACTCATTCTAGATGCAAATCTTGGTTTTTATGTCTAGTTGCTTTGTTTTTCTCACTATGCATGTCTATAATGGCACCAAACTCAATCAACCATTGGCATTATTCGACTAAAAGACTTCTAGTACTTAGTGGTACATGAAATGAATTAGAATTTTACAACTTGTTACTAGCTATATAAGAATAACTAAATGCTCGATTGGAACTGCAGACCTAACCTGATATGCATTGAATATTTTGTGATGGGTCCAGGTCATATAGCATCCTGACCCAACCTGAATGACTTGCTGGGTCTAAAATATCTTTCATGGATTTGACCCGTCTCAATTAGTTAATGGGTTGCATCCAAGTCTAGAATCAAGACTCAGACATGAAACTGGGTCTAGTTGGGTTCAAGCATGCCCTCATCTGACTCAACCTGTTTGCAGCCCTAGTTGGGTTGTCACTTTTGGAGTTTTGGTTTCCTTTGTTTAATTGTCTCCTTATCATTAAAATTGTACAAATTATGTAGTTCCTTCGTTTCCATATGAAACATTGCTTGGATATTGTTCCATGTATCTCTCTTGAACTAAAGATTTTAGCTCTATGCTTCTGTCCTTAACAAACACTACTCTCAGTTCACTTCTATTCTTAAAGGTAGAGAAATAAAATGCACCAGTCAAAAGGGAAAGTGCACCTCTGCAGTAACATTAATAATAGGAAAAAAAATTAGTCAAGAAGCAATCGTGCACATCATTGGTGCTGGAAATGTACAACTCTAGTTAGAGTTTGGGAAACTGCTATAGCTTTTAATTATATTTGTCAAGTGTTGCATCTTGGCTACTTGTATTTGACTCGATAATGTTCTTCTTTAATCTTGTTTATCAGTCCATAAATCTTTTTTTTTTTTTGGATGTTACTGTACTGTATTACATCTATAGTCTGCTATGCCAATGTATTTTATTCGGGAAAAAGATATGGGTGCAGATTTTGTAGCATGATAATTTTTCTGCTATGCCAACGTATTCCCAATCCAGCAGAAGGAAGTGATTTATCATTTTAGTTTTTGTACAACATTTCTGCATTTAGACTCAAATTTCAGTGTTAGAGAAATGGCATAAAATTTTTGTGCATGTCTCATTGTAATGTGTTATTAACAAAGTTTGTGACCAAGTCTAAAGCAACAATCGATTCCTTCCCCCTGCTTTTTGATTTGATTGTTAAACCTATCAAGAAAAACCATAAGGTATTCTGAATGACTTGCTTGATGCCTCCATCTTTTAAAAATTTGTTCATCCTTTGTCCATGTTTGAGTGTCTAGCTTGCATGCCTAACTTGTGTCAGTGTCACATGACAATGCTAAAATGACATGCCAATATATAGTCCAAGATTGTTGTCAAGGAGAAGTAAATGCATGGAATCCTACTGTAGTACATCATTTAATTATCTAGTGTTTGAGCTAATAGAAACATAATAATTCCGGTTTTGTTTTGCTGCCATCTCATTAGATAATAGGATTCTAGTTCAGTCATATCTGTTCATGTAATATTGTGTTTTTTAAGTGCCAACTGTCCTGGTTGTTAAAGCATGTTTAATATGTGAGGACACTCAATCTGCTGCTGAATACTCATCTTTATTTGGTTGGTATATCATTAAAATATGAATCCACTTAATAAACTTATCTTCATGTCTTTCATGCCACATTGATATTATAACAATTTGGTACCATGATGGTGCAGAGAGATGCGATTTCACAAAATCTGCTGAACTTATACTTATGAGGCAATAATGAAGAAAGAATGAAAGAGGAAAATAATGGGATTGGTGATGTCTGAGTGGTGATATGGCAGAACTGAGGTGAGAGCATCTGTAGAGAGAAGTGGTAGGGCAAGTGTTGCTTTGCTAGCATCAGTAAGGCAGAAGGGGGCTGGATGACAGGTATTTTTGGCCCCTGTTTAGTAAGAACAATGTTATGGGATAATTAACTAAGGCTTGAGAGGTTAGGAAGTGGACTTGATTTTTCGGTTTAGAAATCAAGATCAGAGAACCTGTCAAGTTAGATCAGTGTCTCTGAGACCAGCTGGGTGAACTTAATGCTTGGCAAGGAATGACATACTAAACCGAACCGAACCTAATTAGCTGGAAACCTGTACGAAATGGCCATTCAATTTGGCATGGTGCTCGAACCAGTCCGAGCCATGGTAAACTAGCCGGTTTGATCTGGTTTGGGGTCACTTCAATAGAGAGAGGGAGGTCCCCATAGCTCTCATCCTCTCTTGTTCTCTCTTATTTGCATTCAAAAACATTGAAGTAAATGCCATAAATTTTTTCTTTCTATTTACTTAAGATTTCTCATGCAAATAAAGGAAATATCCTCCATTTAAATTCAACAAAGATATTAGAACAATCAAATTCTTGAAGAATAAAATGTTAACTTTTTCTCTTTAGAACAAATTCAAAGAATTTTAGGAAATCCCGGTTTAGCAAATGTCAAGTTAGAAATTTTCACTTCGGATAAAAATTTCAGAAAATCAGTTTAAATGATAAGAAAATAAAATACTAGAAAAAAAATATCTCAAAATATAATTTATAAGGCTTTGGTCAACATTCGGTCAAACTTACAGGATTTCTAGCCTTAAACAGGATCATAGTAATGATAAATCTCACATTTGCCTATACCAGCTTGATCCACATCTCAAGGTACCGGTACGCGGTTCGACTAACCTTGATGCTCAGGGATGCATTGAATCTTAGGTGACATAATTGAGGTTTCTACAATTTGAGATCCAGGTCACATCCTTGTGAAATTTTGTAGTTGTTACTACCTTGACATTTGTTCTTTTGTTTTGATTTAACATTGGCAGTTTGCACATTATCCATATATAATAAAATAAGCTTAGTTTTAATGTGGAGTTGCCCCTTTGTTGGATTCCTGAGTAACAAGTAAAAATCTTGACAAACATATTCGACATCTAGGTACCATTGGCTTCCAACTGGAAAATATGATTGTTTTAAAAGAATGGAGAGAATGATTGATGAAATTCATAATCCATGAACCTATAATAAAGAATGAAAATAGCCAAATGCTTCTCAATAAAATCTAAGGTTGGTGGATGTGGTGGAGGGATGCTTTTAAGGTCTCGTGTTGTTCACACATCTGTTAAATTTGATGAAAAACTTGTTAAGAAGATACTTAGGCTGAAATGGTGGTTTTTCTCTGGTGTTGGACATTGCAGAAAGTATAGGTGTATAAGGTGATTGTGGTAGGGATTTTTATTCTTGAGGTGGATGTGGAGAATTGAAAACAGAATGTCTAGCTAATTAATGGCGTTATTTAGCCATGCACACTAGAGTATGATGACCTTCTAGGGAGAGGCTTGGATTCATGTTGAATGCTTAAGAAAGACTGGAAGGTCTAGAATAATATGAATAAAGTTATAAGAGAGGAGTTGCAGCAGTTGACAGTGGCAGTGGATTTAGCTCTGCATTGAAGTTACTGCTATCAGAAGTGCTCATAAAGCTGATCCCATTTAGTTGGCGAAATCTTTCAGGTCATATGGTCTATTCTGCATTTAGTCTCAAACTTCATAAAGTATAAGCACAATCTCAATTCCAATTTTGCAAAATTACAACAGCCACTATGCTCAAATCTCAGTAAGTCATTTGGACAGGCAGATGTCCACTTGATTGGCCTCCAACAAAAAGGAACCAGCAAGCCAGTCTGTCCTTTCTAATATCTCTGTTACTGAAATACTGAATGCATGCAGAATTTGTAACCTAAATGTACCATAGAATGGTCAGATGAGCACAGGCATATTCCAACATTTCACACTGCTGATAATAATAAAATTTGATAGAAAATGGTGTAAAACTTTGAAGGCTTGTGATTCTGGTTGCATTAAATTCTGTACATGTGCAATTGATTTGTGGCATGAATCTTTTGTATATTTGCAAATTGTTAGTGTGTGCATGCAAGAGAGAGGTTTTTTTGATTTGCGGTTGATTTTTCTCTCTTTTGTATACTTCTTTCCTTATATGGTTGGAAGAATTCTTTTATCAACACGGTCATTCTATAATTTGAGAACTTGAAATCTCAGACCAGAGACAGCTGAAGAAAAGCTGCTGAAAGAAGAGATCAATAATCTGAAGAATGAGCTGAAAGAAACTGAAGGAAATTTAGATGGCAGTTCTGTACAAACTTCTGCTGAAGAAATGACCAGTCTACATGATCAGATAATTAGGAGAGAGAAAGACTTAGAGCTGCTTATAACTGAGTTGGATGACAAGGTTCGGTTTGGACAGAGAGCCGCAAGTGATGTTAGGCCTGGTTCTGGAGCAGGCAGGACTGCTATGATTTCAGATAGGCCTGGTTCTGGAGCAGGCAGGACTGCTATGATTTCAGATAGGCAACCTTCGCATTCTGGTATATTAGGGGACTCAAGGAGTACAGAGTTCATGGAGAGACCACGGTCCCATGGTGGCACGGGAGACATGTGGGTCAGGTCAATGGATGATAGACGGGGATTTCAAGGAACTAGAGAGAGGGGCTTTCTTGGCAGCAGAGATATGGACAGGTACATTGATTTTTTTTTTTTTCTAATGTTACTTATTTGATTTGTCAAAAGGGTATATTTGAACCTTTTGTTACTGTGCATGGTATCGCCTGTTTGAAGCTATGTCATCCTAAGTTCTGAATAACCTTGACACCCATTGTAATTTAGTCACTTAACTTTGGTTTGAACCATCCAACTTCTCATTATCCTGAGTGGTTTAACAAAAGTTACACTCCATTGAAGGTCATCTTCATTTCAGTGCCCCATGTTTCTCACACCTTCGCATAATTATTATTGCTTATGGTTAGTATGATTATGTGGCCGCGAAGGAACTGACCAGTTGATTAGGCGATCTGTTTCATTGTTGTTTGCACAAAGGAGTGGAACCCATGTAAATCATGAAGTTAGTGCATCTAAGGTCTTTCCGGTAGCATTCTGACAAAATTTCACAGGATTAATAGGGTATTATGGACCATATGTTCTTAATGCCACCTACGAGTTGGCTGCTATATTTATGACAATTCTTTGTAAATGTGTGTTGTTGTTTTCACCTTCATTTTCCTTTTATTTTCAGGCCAAAGTCAAGGGAGAGATGGTGAAAAGCAGTTGCTTTGAATCCTTTTCTTGTTCTTTTTCACTGACACAGAAAACAAAATAAGCTGCTGTTTTTTGTTTTCCGCTTGATCTTTCTTTTTCGTTTTGCTATGTAAAGTGGCGAGAAATCATGTGTTAACTGAGATAACTTCTCGTCACATAATTTATTGCTACCTTGATGTGGTGTATTTGAAAATTTTTTTCCATGTCAAGGCAAGCGGCAGTAGCCTTCATCTTTGTAACTCTTATGAGCTAAATGTCTTTTCTCTACCTCTGTAATCTGGTTTTATTGTGGTGGCTCCCTGTAGGCCATCCTATTTTTAAGGACATGGTGTATTGGTTGTAGAAGCTAGAACGTTATATCTTTTGATATTGTTGATCATTGAATGAGCAAGGGCATATCAGCTGTGATTGTAGAAAAATTGTCTGAATATTCCCCCGTTCATTTCATATGTGATGATGTTTGCTCGTGTAAATGATGGCTGGTGCTATCAGTCCTCTGGTTTGTGGCCGCATGCATATGTGCGCGTGGGCATGTTTGTATTCGCATCTGACGTGACGAAGATAATCAATTTTCTATGGAGTCTGATGCCTTACTTGAACTCGAATCGCCAGCTTCAGTCTTCTTGGATGGTGGCAACCACAGGTGACGGCCTGGCCTGGATGAGCGAGAGATTGGGTGGCAAGATGCGGGTCGGTTGGCTCCCTTTGCAGGATGTAGGTGGCTCGGAAAGATGGAATGTATGGTAGCCCAAAATTTCTGAGGTTGAAGGGATTTTGCGCTGGGCTGGCTAATTTCCTATGTGGATGGATCGGCGAGACAACGAATGCACATTATCCCATTTATCCTAAAGGAGGGGATTGTGAGCTGGAGTGTCCAATTTCGAGCTATTGATCAACTTAATTACAGTGATTTGATCGCCTTCCAATCGTGTGCGTCTCCATCGTCGTGGTGAGCGGAGAGAACTCCCGTCCTGCTGCTCTGAGAGATCAGCTTCTTCTAGCACCGAGTAAATGAACAAGGCAATTCTGTTGGCAATTAGTGGGTAATAGGAGGTTGCATGTGGATGCAGTTAAGGATTCCTATATCTATCAGCTGTTTAAACCAAGAATCCAAAGATGTCTTATAATCCTATGATAAATATTGTAAGAAAATTGTAGTATTTTGATGTTTATCACTAGCTGTATTAGAATAGACAATTTAATATGTGTTAATCCAAAAGAAAGCTTCACTAACACTAACATCATTAGAATTTTTAGACATTGCGTTATCTTTCTAAATTTTAAATCATCCACAGCCAATAATTTGAGGACCATTTTTTCGTTTATTCTAATCCAAATCTTTATGTTTCTTGATTTTAAAGTTTAGTATGCGTTAGGAGTCTTTGATTATTTAAAATTTATTTTTTTTAAAAAAAATCGTATCCTAAGAAAACTAAGAGAGTCTATTGGTTTTAAAAGATCTTATTTGTAAATGAATCCTATTTATACTCTTTTGACATGAGGGATGGGGCTGGTAATTCTGTTTCCATTTCGTGTCGAAGCTAAGGTATAACATTATATGAGCTAATATGAAAACAACACAATTAATTAATCATATCAAAAATCCAAACACAAACGTGATAAGATTATTAAATAAATAGTACGATATGATATGTATAACTTGTTTAATAAATAATTCATATTGGACTGATACAATATGACTTACTCAACATTAAT
The DNA here is from genome assembly GCA_017589505.3 of Metroxylon sagu. Classification (NCBI taxonomy): domain Eukaryota; kingdom Viridiplantae; phylum Streptophyta; class Magnoliopsida; order Arecales; family Arecaceae; genus Metroxylon; species Metroxylon sagu. Next base: position 326,382 of record JACVBY030000630.1, read on the forward strand.
AGATATATCTTGTTTAATACAAATAGACACAATTCGATACGCTTAACATAACCCACTTAATATGTCATCAATTAAATGGATTTTAAACGTTCACTTTTAGGTTGGCCGGTCAATCCATGACACGATTCTAGGACATTTATTTCATGTCATAATCAAGTCAATATGTTTATAACATGAACCCACTTAATATCAACCCAAACTCACTTATTTCATGTTGGGTTTGAGTCGTGTTCGTGTGTCATATTCAATTTTGCCACCCCTAATGAGGGATTTATCAATAAAGTTTTTAAAGATCTTTAATTCCTAACTAACCATAATTCCTTACTTATTATGGTATGAGAAAATGATCGCGTAAGAGGCAACTAGTATAAGGTTAAAGGATTTAAGAATTCTTAGAGAGCAGTTAGAGGTTCAACATTAAAGGCCTTCAAAAAGTTGGTGTGAGACCAATAGATATCTATTTTGTTATAATATTTTGATCTAATATGAGATAAGAATCTTATAGAATTATTGCTTACATCATAAACTCGATGAATAAACATGAAGTACCATACAACCTGATCCACATCCTTAGGCAAATCACTACAAATGTCAAAGAATTGATTTCCACCAAAAATAGACTCTAGGGGCCATAGATAGCTCTCGAATCCATGAGAAGGAGCCTAGGCTATTGGAAGATTGTGGAGTCACCAACCTCTGGTTATTCTAAGTATTAATTTTTAGCCCTTTAATTTTTCCTCATACAGCTTGTGCTTCTATCTATGTTTAGGATCATAGAAACCCATTTTATTTTTCCTACTAGAACAAAGGAAGTGAACTTTTCTATCACATTGTCTATTTTTACCGATGTGGTTAGCATCTGTAAGATTCATAGCTCAATGTTCGCTAGCATAGGTGTTTTACTAAGAGGATTGCAAACCAATGAAGGATAGTTCATTAATTTGATATCTAATTCTTTACTAGTAGTTCAAATGAGCTGATTTCCAATCAACCTTCCCCCTTTACAAATGAATCTCCATATATTAAAACACCTCTTTCCAAGATTATCATCAATTCATATGTCATTGAACTTGTACTCAATTTGAAACATAAAGCTCAGTAAGGTAGATCAATGAAGAATTGGATGCCGATCTCCTTGAATGCAAAATTTGCAATCCAAAATCTTAATTTTTTCTGACTTTGAAATGAAGAATGCCTCAAAGAAATGATTTGAATGGTTTCTCTCTATCAAGTTGAAAACTTTGATTGGGACTATGCGATTGGTTTTAAGATACCATAATAAGGAGAAGAGAATCGACTATTGTAACATGGTGCCTTCTATTTCCATCCCTCCAAACATGCTTAAACTTTGTCCAGCAATATATTGAAATTACTAAAAGCACTTGTTCATCATGAAATTTAATTACCATGAAAGACTTTGAAATCTAATAATTCTTTATGATACACTTTACGCTTTGGGTTATCATGAGTCATCTCTAATTATTTTTATGTGGGGTTTGAAAGTAGATGAATAAAGTTTTGCCAATTTCCATCTATTTCCTTCTCATCTACCTTAAGGTTTGTTCTTTTCTCACCACACTTGCAACCTAATTTAATTTTACTATCTTCTTATACTCCAGTTCTTTAAAAACATTCACTGCTTATCATAAACTCTTCTTTCCTTTGGTAGTTTTATCTCGATCTTTAAATGATGGTAATGTGGAGAATGAACTCATTTTATTTCTAATAATTATATTTTAAATAATAACAAATATGCTGTCGTCACAACAAACTATAGTAATTTTAGTGCCTCCCAATCATTCTCTTTCTATGAGAATAAGTGAATAAGTGATATATACTAGACGTAAAAAAGTTAAATAAGTTTGCTCTTAGAAAAATAAAATCATCTTCATCCCCATAATCATAATCATAATTTATCTAATTTTATCTCAACTACTTGGGCTCGGCCCTTATTTGCCAAATATTTTTATCTAGAGCCATCTCTAAGGTTATTCCAATTTTTTTTTTTATGTCTTTTCTCATTATTTTCAACAATGTTAATTTAGATCTTCTTTTCTTTTCTCTCCCTTACAATCTTCAATACAAACTAAGGTACCTCTTCTTATAGGAGCCTCCTTAGAGTTTCATTGTACATGTTTGATATTTTTTTATCTTTTTATATAAAATATGTATAACTTTTATAGCTACTTTAATATATTTATTTTTAATCTATCATTCCTAATTTTATTACAAATCTATTTTAGTATTCTCATTTTTGCAACGCTCAATATATTTTCATATTTTTTTTTTTTATTATTCAGTACTCTAAGCCATAAAACACTATAGGCCTTATTGTTAGTTTATAATATTTTTCTTGAAGTCTTCAAGATGGACTGATCAATTTACCTAGCTTTAGAGACTATAAGTAGACTTGCATTATCATCATTATCTTCTTTATTGTCCACATTCAGTGGCATTTGTTTTAGTGGCGTTATAGAACAATATTTTTTGTTATAGAACAATATTTTTATCTCTTCTAGACTATACTTTTAGCTTTATTAAAGATTAATTGATCATTCTAATCTATAGAAATGTGTTCAGATTGATCAGCAATAAGAGGAACTGTGCCTCATATCTACATATTGCAATATATCAATTAAAAGTTCTTTTCAATATAAAAAAAATAAAAGCAAAATTTAAAACAAGTGCTTGGATATGCTCTTTTATAATTAGGGTTTTAAAACAAAAAGGTGATAACCTAATAGGAGATTTTTGAGCCAACATCTTGTAGAAGGCTAAGAGAGTTTCATCTTATTAACTAGGAGATTCGGAAGGGAGTGTTGGCTTTTCCTTTTTATTTTCTTTGAACTATAGGAGGGCTTTCAAGCATTAGATTGATTGGAATGGCTGTATATATATCCATTTTGACAGTAGTTACTATGATAATGTGATTCTCATTCCTTTTCTTTGATCTCCATTCTTGCTAGGATCAATTAAAGAGAGTTAAGGGGAAGCAATTAACGCTAATATAAAATAAAAATAGCATTAAAATCTTATTATAAAGGCAATAAGAAGATGAGCTAAAGAAAATTATTTCTTTTAGGAATGAAATTTATTTTCAAAAACCTTTTCCTTGATGGCTTATACAATAGCAAAAGTTAACTTGAAAGATCATACGCTACCTATAACCACTCTATTTCAAGAACTACTAAGATTTGGAGTGCTCACTAAAGTATGACCTCAATTGAAAGGAAAGAAATTAAAAGGTTGTCTAATGTTAAATATCTTTCTACAAGTCCTTGACTAGTGAATGACTGGTTAGAATAATTTATGTGCAAGTTTAAGCATATAAGGATTAGCCTAAGTTAACATGAATTGCTTGGCAAACTATTGGGGTAGGTAGGATTCCATTCTATGACTTTTATTTGCCAACTATAATAAAATTTACTAGAAATAAGAAAGCTTACCCAAACTTTAGAAGAAAAGGGCATGGATACCCTATTTCTACACTACATACTTTATTGGTCTTGTAATCACTATTCCATGTCCTTTTATTGAGATTCAAGAACTAAGTAAGGCTGAAGGAAAAATCCAAGAAAGAAGCAAGGTACTTGGCCTTTTTTTTGAAGACTATATCTAAGAGAAATTTTATATAAGTTCAAAGGTTGAAATTCCTTTTTTGAGCTAAAAACATTTCATGACCATATGTATGTGACTCGTTATGGGGAATCACATGATTATTATTTTTATGCCTTGATTTTGGAAAGTAAATGTGCAACCATATTTAAGGTAGGAAAAGAAAATCTTCTACTATTATTGTAAGAACTATACATATTATGGTGTATAGTGACTAGTACAAATGAGCAAGAAGAAAAGAAGCTAGAGCTAATCAATGATATGGTATTAATTTAATTATGATTTTAACATAATTAATTGTGATTTTAAATGAGGATATATGAAACACATTATTACACAATCATATAAAAAAGAAGGAATAATACTCAAAATCAATCATTGTGCCTTCCTTCTTTGATTGTGCTTAAGAAAACCACCATATTCCTCAAAACTTTGAAAGCTCATAAGGTATGCCATTTGGGTTATCCTTGATACTTAAGAATAGTTCAATTCTAGTTAGAAATAAATTAGTGAAAGTATAGATGTTCAGTAAAATTAGGCCTATTATGTTGAAAGGAAACAAAAAGATATTGATTGATCTAGATCAGAAATAATTTTCCGTGACAATTAGTTCACCGCTACACTCAACTGAGTATTTTGACAAATCTATCAACTCATAAATTTTGAATAACTTTGTAGATTGTCTTTAACCTTGCCCATTCTGATTCCTTAAGCTTGGTTAAAGGAAAGATTTGGCCAGCCCTTGTGTTTTGGCTATTTAGTCTATTGTAATCATTTTTCTGTATTAGAATTCCTTCTATTTTGTATAAAAGGTATATTTTTGAAGCTTCTTGAGAAATTGTTCCTTTCAAGTATAACCTAATACAATATCTAAACTTACTATTGATCTTAATTGATGACTAGATATCCTTGCTCACATTGGTGTCATGTGGCACAATATATCTTAGAGCTATGTTGTTGAACATTTGATAATTGAGAGATGGATGGAAAGATTAGTGAATTTGAAAGCAAAAAAGAAAGTGATGCAGGAACTAGGGTTACATATTGGCTAAACAAAGGGAAAATAAAGTGAATTGAAATAGCATTGAAGCCTTTTTAAGGTTTGTTTTTGTTCAGTAATGACTAGAGGTATGATTTAATAGATTTGAGAGTTGATAATATTACTTACCATCAAGCAGCTATCACTATTGTAGATTTTAAACATTTCCTAGGTAGTAAGGAAATTAACTCAAGATATATATTTTTTTTGTATTTTTTTTGGGTATTTTAACACGTTTTGAATTCTTAAGAAGGGGGACATATGTTTATCCTAAATTTTTATAGATAGCCTTGCAACAAATAATAGCTAAAATTTAATAAAAAAGTTAAGATTACAGAATTCGAATTAGCACACATTAATACAACCATCGATTAATATTTTGGTATAGAGAAATAAGTGATGGAAGTAAAAGCTCAAGGGGCAACTCAAGAGGGGGCAATTGGGTTCTAAAAATTAAAACTAACTTAAACATAATTTAAAGCAAGATAATTGCAAGTAAATAAATAGCAAAAAAATAAAAAAGGCAAGAGATTTTTATTACAGTTTGGTATTCCTTATCTACATCCACTCCCTAAGTGTCTTGCTTGGGTATTTTACTATTCAATTTTCTTTCTGTATGAAAATCAAACCCTTTTACAATTTCTTCTTTTCTTCAAGCCAAGGAGTAACACTCACAAGAAAATTTGAGGCTATTACAACTCTTCTATTAAAAAGAACATTTCAAACAATCATCCAATATGATCATTGAACTAGTTAACCGCCTAGGCTAGGGTCAGTCGACCGTCTAGTCAGCCTAGCCTGTGCAGGTCGACCATCAAGCTTACATAGAGGATGGTTTATTTTGGCTTTTAGGGTTTTTTACAAGTTCGATCAACCATTTTAGGATCCGATTAACTGTACATGTTCGGATTTAGATTTTTATATTAATTTTACATTAATTATGATCCAAAACTTAATCTAAGCTATTTTTAATCTTCATTAAACCTTGTACACTTAATGTCCTACTTAGTTTTACATATGGTCTTTAGGAAAAATAAGATATACAAATAAGCTTCTTTCCTTCGAATCTCAATATGTCGGATGATTCTTCAAATTTGTACCTTCAATGCATGTGTTAGGATAAGACTTGAGCTTTTGTAGGATCGAGTGTTTCAAATGAATACATACCTGTCTAAGTTATTACAATTCAAGTATGCTATTAGTAACTTAATCAATGCCTTGTTATCATCAAAAACATAAATTATTAAATCCTAAGGTTCAATTGAAAGGTAAGCCTATGAGTAGCAAAGCATCGTATAAATTAATTGAAGGTTAAAAGGTAACATGGCGTTTGATGTTTTTTGTGGCTGTTGTTTGTAACTAGCATCATTCCATCACCAAGTTTAAAAAGGAAGCAAAGCTATGATCAAAGGCAACTCCAACACATCAACAATTGCTTGGACATTTTGTTAAGAGCTTTTATAGGCTTTTCATGAATTCCTTGAATCATAATTATTGGGTATGATGATCATTTCACTCATAAATCTCATCTTGTACTTAATTATCCTTATATTAATTATTCTTTTTAATTTATTTCACTTACTTGCAAGTTATTACTCCCCTTTTTGCTTGGTTTCTTTGCATCATTCTCATTCCAAATAATAGTGCAATGCCCTCCTACCCGGACAAGATCCAACGCTATCTTGTAATAGACTAATCACATTGGTTGATTTGCCCAATCTACCACACTAGTTACCCAATGGCTAGTTTAATTTCTTAGTAAACAATATCATATTGCTTTAATCCTGCATAAACATATAACTATAAAATTGAGTTATCATGTATCAGAGATCAAATGAAATAGTAACATTCTTTATCAACACTATTGTGCATAGTTAGCCAGCTTCAATAATCAATTAATGTGCTTTGTGCCCATTTTAGTTCACCATCTAAAAGCCAACTCTCCCCCATCCCTAGATAAAATATAGTTAATCAATAACCTTTTTAACGTCTAATAAAGATATCACACTAAGTGGATAATAATAGCTTATGATTGTAGTTTAATTGCAAGTTAGGTGATATACTTGAAAATAGCTAGTCATGCAAGTATGCTTATGAGAAAACTATAATCATGCTCTTGCTACACAAATAAGTTTAAGAGAAATTAATTCACCTAAGATATTTAGTTTTTAGAAATAAATTTAAATGATTTTTTTTTTGAAAAAGGGGTTAAATACGATCTGCGGACACTTATTTTATTGTTTTAATGCAAATGAGGAAATGAAGAAACTAACTATATAATTGTCCTGTTATGATAAACATACATTAGTCAATTAGTAAAATGAAATATCTGACTATGAGAAATTTTTGATTTTCAAAAACATTCAATCATTAGTCCAATTCTTTTTTTTTTTTTTTAGTTTTTGAGAATTCACAATGTTTCCCAACCTCGAATTTTCAAAAAACAAGCTGACACCATTTCACAGTCGTGATGCTCTTTGGACACAAATATTGAACTAGAAAAGAATACTGATCATTGATAAGGTCATCATGTGCTTCGTTTGTATTTCACTTTGTCGTTATAGTCTCTTCTTCTGTTCATGTTAATTCTTCTACACAGCTGTCAGAATCATTGAAATGCCTCTATTTTTAATATTATCTTAATTAGATTCTCTCTTCTCAATGATTCTATAGCTTTCCAGAGCCAATAATTTGGTGGCAATACGTGACGGGCACTAGCGGAAGTTCCTTATTGATACCCTTCCAATAAAAAATATCCTCCCTTTATAATCGGTGAAAATAACATCACATTCCATAGACATTTCGCTCTCCATATCATACGGTAACTCACTATAAATGACCAAATAGAGGCCAGCCAAGTGTTGTGTAGCCTTCAGCATAAAACTTGGGTGCTTCAACTGTGTAAGAGATTGTATAATGGTGCTGTGATACCCCAAATTTAGTTTCACATTGAATGAAAGAAAAATGGATGATATGCTTATAACTCAAGTCCACTTGCTACCCATTAACTTCCACTCGAATTTTTGGGCCACGTGGTTTCGGCCCACTAATAAAGTTAGTTGGACTAGCAGGTGGGCTTGGAACGTTACAAATGGTATCAAAGCCGATCCGAGTCTGCAAAAGTTGGTGGGCATTCTGATAAGGATCCGAGTCTGCGGAAGTTGGTCTGATAAGGTGGAGAGATTATGATAACTCGGCTACCCATGGGGCAATGGTAGAGTCCCACCATGGCGTGGAGCCACCCTTGTAGCACCAATGACCCGATTCGAGGTAGATTTTGACTAGGTTATGGCGTGGATTGTGATATCCCAAATTTAGTCCCAGATGGGAGAGAAATGGGTCATGTGTTTATAACACAAGTCCACTTGCTATCCATTAACTTCAACTCGAGTTTTTGGGGCCACGTGGTTTCAGCCCACTAATGAAGTTAGTTGGACTAGCAGGTGGGTTTGGGGCATTACAAATGGGTATCAAACCGATCCAAATGGGCAAAAATTGATGGATATGAGGAAAGGCATACCCATAGATACCCACATGTATAAACCACCGCTTCGATCTTAATAACCTAACTCAGTAGATTTCGCTACGTGTGTCATATGTCGAAACCATCTTTGCAGCACTAATAACCTGCGAAGTGTAGATTCCAACAATATGTGTGCTTATAACTCAAGTCCCCAAATTTAGTCCCACGATGAGAGAGAAATATGTTATGTGCTTATAACTCAAGTTCACTTAATTTAGTCCCACATTAGATGAAAGAGAAATGTGTTATGTGCTTATAACTCAAGTTCACTTGCTACGTATTAACTTCTACTCGAATTTTTGAACCACATAGTTTTGGTCCACTAACGAAGTTAATTGGACCAACGTGGGCTTGCAGCATGGCTTGGAGCGTTACAGGTGACGTCAATATCAAAGCCTTGATCACAGATTAAAGAACACGTGAAGCAAGAACCCATATAACTATAAATTTATAACTGAACTTTTAGCATTACAAAGGCTTTTAGCACTCAAGTAACAAGGATTCAAGGCACACCAGAACGATACAAACACCGTCCATTGCTGCAGTGTAGAGAGAGAGAGAGAGCCATGCATGGTTTACTTCTTGGTCTTCCTCTTCTCCAAGACGAAGAAGAAGAGCAGTGCCACCACCGAGAAGGCCGAGAAGCATCCGGCGGCGATGTCGAGCGATGCATGCCGGCCAGTGATCCCCACAACATCAAACAGGTTGGTGGTTTTCTTGGCATCCGTCGTCTGCCCATAAGCGAGCTCAGTATCGGAGGCGTCGACGACGTATGCCCGCACGAAGTAGGTGGCGGTGGGCACGCTGCGGTCGACGGTGTACTCGACGCTCCCGCTGCCGGTGTAGGGCTGGGCGGTGATCTTGAACTGGCACGTCTTGTCCTTCTTGAGGTTGTCGTCAGTCTTGCGCCACCCCCGGTCTTTCTGGCTGACCGGAGCATAGCACAGCTTCACCTTGATCTTCTTGTATGCCGCATCAACGCCGGCCGGCAGGGTGCTGTTCAGCTTCCATGTAACAGTGATCTTGTCTTCTCCAGCGTACAACACTGAATTATGTTCACAAAAGAACACGACAAGATCAAAGCTTGTTAAAAGTCAAAAAGAGAATCATTTGCTGTTCAAGTGGATCATTATTTGTTGAAAAGACTATCAACAGGTAGAGCCACCATCTAAATTTTGGTACGTTTAACCTGCAGCGATTCAATTAATTAAGATTGCTTGTCAAGCAAGAGGGAAAATTCCAGACTTCATTTTATAAGTATGTAATTATATACTCAGATGTGAAGCTTGATTAGAGGGCTAATATATTGTGATAGGATGTTTGACCATTCTTTCCACAATAAAATATAAGGGATAACAAATAAATGCCTTCTTTTCCATCTATATGTCCGAGGCCCAGGAGGGCATCATTCCTGTGTTTTACAGGAGGAAAGGAATACAGTTAATAATGTTTCGGATCATTAAGACATAGATCGGACAAAAATGATGCCAAATGTCTCAAAGCATCTTTTGAGAAAATCTCAAAACGAGGCAACAAAATCTGTTGCGTATATTGGTGGAGCTGTCTAAATTTCAGGGAAATTTTTGATAAGATTGAAAGAAACTCTTCTTTTTTTTTTTGTCTAATTATTCTTTTTTATCATGTATTTCTTCTAATTAATCCAACACGGCAAGGCAAGAAGTCGAAAGATAAAGGATGAAGAGAGGCAAAAAAAAAAGTATCCAAATAAAAACTTGGGTTTTGACGACACAAGAGTTAAAGATTTTTTTTTTTTTTTTCCCTTCTCTAGAGAAATAACAGATCTAAAGATCCTTTGTTTTTTTTGAGAAAATAACTTATCCAAAAATCACATATAGATTGTAAAACCAACATCTATTAGTATTGTGGGCCAATTAGAGAAACAAAAGAGAGTGCAAACCTTGGCCAGGTTTTGGAGACGCAGTCACGATGAGAGTTTGTTTGAGGTCGGAGAAGTGCACTGATCCCATGGAAGACCCTACATAGCAGATGAGGAGGAGAAGGGCAGTAGCCTGAGTTAAGAGGAGACGAGCCATTTTCCTTCCCCAACTGAAGAAGAAGAAGAAGAAGTCTTCTTTGCCTTGAACTAGGGATTTCTCTTGGCTGGTGAGGGAGAGAAGGGTAGACGACTCCTTATAAATAGAGCCGAAACAACTGACAAATGGGAAGAAAGTCAGAGCTGAAGAAGCACTGCCTCCCAAAGGGGACTCTTTAAGTCGCCCAAGGGATGGTGGGGGAGGGGTTCTTCTCAAGTTTGGGGCCACGGCCAACTAATCTTTTCTCTGGTACTGACAGCAGATTGTGGCTCTTTGATGGCCCTTAGCTTTGCCCAAAGGGCATGGAAAACTTGTTTGACTTAGCTCCTAGAGGTGGCTTCATGGCTTGGGAGTCGATGTGATACCTTAGAATTTTGATGGGGTGACAAATCAAGGATAGGGTCGTGCGACCAGCTAAATATATTAAACCAAGAAATTCAACCAATAGTTTTCTGCCACTTTCGCGATTCATGCGTGAGAGATTCTTGTGGTGCTGTGGTGTTACATGGCACACAGGATTGTGTATCGTCTCGCTGTTTGGTGTACAAGGGGAGTCAGCTGTATTGGCCACAAGGGTGTTATTTTATGCTTCAAAGTCCTTTTCCTCAGGTATTGGAAGGAACGAACGATCACAAGAGAAAAGGTGAACTAAACGAAAAGTGTGAAGAAACTGCGAGCTGGCAGGATTCTAAAGCTGTTAGCATGAGATAAACGCATGTGTTATCTTTTCGAATCCACAGGGGCCACCGTTGATTAACAAACAACTTTGTGACAGTAAAAGAATATCCAATAATATATGCGTTAAAAGATTGCTATCGCTTTTGAGCTTTATTAAATTAGCAAGTGTTGTTGTTTGCTTCTTCCATTCAACACGGGAAATTGACAATCTTGTACATAATGCATTCCTAAGATTCATAGTTTTTCAACGAAAATAAATCGACAAATTATCCCAATCAAATAATTTGTGTTGAGTAGAGTGGCATGGAACCCCTCTGAGCACAAATTTCGGTGAACGATTAGAGTTGTGGTACAAGCACTTAGAATAATTTATATTTTTAAAGCACTGCTATTGTATATCACTTTGAAAAAAATTGCTGTTATTTTATCTCCTACGGCACCTAGCTTCCTCTCCCATTTGCCCACTCCAACCCATCCCCTCTGTCACAAAAATCTCTTTTCCTCAGTTCTGATGCAAAGAATTGACTTAGGTCACACCATAAGAACGTGGCTCAGAATAGATGGAACCACGGATGGGATATGTGCTGTGAGGGATCAAAAAGTTATTCATTGATTTGTCACTCCATCCGAGTTTGATAAGCCGCTCCTACCATTCCCAGGGAAGCTTTGTTGAATGGATGATGGTTCCTTCCTTTCCTTCTAATTTAGGGAACTTAAGCAAAGTAAGTACGTAAGCTTGAAGTGTCTGCAAAATAGTAGACTTTATATGCATGAATCCAATATTCAAGCAGCATCAATTAAAATAAATAATAATAATAAATAAAATATATTTTAAAAAAATAAAATATATATTAAAAATAATAATAAATCAAAAACCTATTCTTGACTCATCCTCTTAGCGCTCTCTCTCTCTCACACACGTCTTAGTGATAATGCTCTAAGGACAAGACTATATTGTTTATAAAGAAAAAAATCAATCATATCCTACAAAGGTTAGGATTTTTATCCCACAAGGATTAGAATTCAATCTTTACTACTAAAAGAAAAGGTTGTTAGGATTAAAAATTGTTAAAATGTAAAAACTAATTTCTAATTTTTAAGAAGTTTGCAATGAATTTCAACACTCCCCCTCATTGCAAACTTTATGCTAACAATGCCAAACTTGTCATTGCCACTGTGATGATAACCGTTGAACACTTTAAGAGTGATTACTACAATCCTTGATAGGTTGCTTATTGTATTCTCACAACTATAGATCTTTTGGAGTCAATAGTTTCAGGAAGATTCACGCGCTCTTGCTCGGCTCATCCTTAATAGGAACTACCATGGAGATGCCTGTTGGGGAAGATGAAAGCGAACAGAGCAGGGTTAAGTAAATGACCATTTGGAGTTTGCTTTGAGGAGCGATCATTCACCATGTAGTCTTTATTATCTATCCTTTACAATAAAAATAATGGTATGGTTCAAAGAAAAAGGGATTGTGGTTGGCATTGGGGCCACCCCACTTAAACCTTTCCCACCAAATATTAATTGCTCTTTTGAAAAATCAAATACTCTCAAATATCCATCTCTGCCAAGAGTGACTAAATGTGCACCATCTGTTAAGAAAGAAATACTATTATTTGAATTTTAGTAGATATGCTATCTAGTAATTGGATTGTTCTTACTTGATGATGCATGTATAATAATAAAAAATTAGGTTTGATCCTTGATATCAGGAAAGAAACGATCTATAAATCCATCCTTGAGCTAGGGGCTAAGGAAGGTATCTATGATTTGGCGCTTCTTCATGGAGGAGAGTGAAAGTTGATCTACTCCTTAATCAAATGCTTCGTGAAGAGAAGAGCACAATCAACATGATGGAATTGGAGGAGCAGGGCGATATTGCCATAAGCCTAGGCACATCAAACCTGACAATGGTTACAGAGGATAACAAGGCGAGATACAGTGAGGCCAAAGAGGATCTTGAGCTTAGTGATTTTTCTTAAGATCCTCAATAGATAGTCCAGCTTTTTTTCCATCTGTCCCTCCCTTCTTCTCTCTTAATAATCCACTACCAATTGTAGAGGCTCTACTAGGATTCATCAAACTTGGGTCATCTTTGGCAATAGGAGATATGGTAGTAGCATCAGTAATGAACCTATTAAACTATAAAAAAAAGAAGAAAAATAAGAGTCCAAATACTTTACCAAAGCATCGCAAATTACTGGAAACTCTTCAACTATACTAAGATAATAGCAGTAGCCCTAATGATTTACTTATTGAATCATCAAAAATAAGAATCCAAATGCTTGCTCTAAAGCATCATGAATGATTGAAAACTCTTCAACCATACCGAACTACAAAAATACAAACTATGAATATAAAAGCTTATGACTCTAATACTATGTAGAGAGCTGCTCTGATACCATGTAGAATGGTATGTTTTCTTAATATAGATCAAATGACCCAAGATCCAAGTAGTACTAATTAAAATAAGTAATAATAATGGAAGAAAAAAAAATATTAGGAAGAAAAAATATACATTAAAAATAATAACAAATCAAGAACCTATTCTTGACTCACCCTCTTAGCTCTCTCTTTCGTACCTTGATGATAATGCTCTAAGACCAAGGCTACATATGCTTATATAGAGAAAAGATCGACCATATCATACAAAAATTAGGATTCTTATCTCATAAGGATTATAAACTAATCCTTACTATTAAAAGACAAGATTGTTAGGATTAAAGCTAATCCTTATCACTAAAGGATAAAATTTGTTAAAATAATAAAAAAATTGATCCTTAATTTTTTAGAAGTTCACAATAACTTCTTACAATATCAAATTACACTTTTTTAGATTTACACATTCTCTTACCAAATTGTCTTATCAAAAGGAATTTAAATGTTCATATATAATCTTGCTATGGAAAAAAATAGTATAGAAATAGTCAATGACAAACTAGTTAAATGCCTTCAAGATTTAATTCAAGACCTAATAGAATATATTAAGTGCATCTGTTAGACAAATTATATCAAAAGCCACTCATAGTACTTCCTTTTAATTTTAAAGGTCAACTTCCATTTATCTTTTATCACTCTTTAAGGCTAATTTGGCTAACATGTCGGGTATATCATTGAGTCCAAATATTGAAAATGTAGATATGCTTGATTATCATTTTATTGATTGCCTAACCATTATTGCACATAAGCTAAGATTCTTTTAAATGAATCCTTTTTTAGCCATCTTCTTGATGCTTAGCAAGGTCTACTCAGTAGCATAGAAAGTTGGCAGTGTTGCACTTTAGACTAATAAGTTGATAGTATGCTACTTGTCTGCATAAGAAGGAGTCTATTTGGCAGGTCTTTGAAGACCCAAGTCATTGAAGATGGACATGAGCTCTTGGATATCTAGCACGTACTCTTGATCAATGTTAGGGGATATCCTAACTTTTTTGCTACTAAGGAAGAAGGAATTTCCTCCTCAAATTGAATCAAGAGAGCTTGGATTCATTTGGTAGTATCTTCTTTAGCTCTATCTTCCTCTTAAACTCTTTGTCAAGCCTAGGCATGAGCATGGAGCATTTGGAATAAAGGTATAGATGTTATGATGGCTATGATAGGTGATATTATGATCATAGAGCTACAATCATCTAAGAAAAAAGTGGCTAACCTATATGAAAATGGCATCACATCAGATTCAAATTTTCTGCCCTTTCTTCTACCTAAATGACACTAGAGACCTTTAGTTAGCCTATATGGTTTGGTTGAAGCTCAATAGGAAGGTGAATGATCTTGAGCCCAGCTTTATCAATGAGCTTCTTAGAGGTTATGTTCTTGCTACTGTCACTGTTGAAGATTATCGTGATATAATGATCCTAGTAGAAAATGCATAGTGGAATGTATTATTATACTGCTAATCTACCTTTCCCTCCTTCTAAGGGTCTATTTGAGAGAAGGGTTGAGAGAAAAAAAGGAGAGAAAAGTAAAGAAAGGGTGTTTGGATATCCTTGTCTAAAAGTTTTTTAAGTAGAGAAAAGAAGAATTTAAAAAGATACAACAACAATAATTTTTAAACTTCCAAATCAAGGGGTTTGAAAGGAAGTACGAAATCCTTTTTTTCCTTATATATTTTATTTATAAGACTTCCAAATAATAGAAAGATTTTAATTGTATCTTTATCTTCTTTCCTTTACCTTCTTTTACTTTAAAAATCTTCTTTTTCTTTTTCCTCTAACTCCCAAATAGAGGGTAAGGTGTAGCAAGGAATCGGTGAAGAATGAGGGAGCAATAGCTAGGCTCCTCTTCAGTATCCGCAGTGGGTTAATCCTCTAGCATTTTCTTAGAGTTCTTCATAAGCAAACCCATGGTATGCTCCTCAAAGAATTTAATTTGCTCTTCTCTTTCTGACTAGTAGTACTCAAAACTCCAGCATGATTAGATGACATCATCATTTTGTGTGTAAATGAAATTTTTGCATGTAAAATATAGTAATGAAGTTATAACTTAATCTAGGTATTAGCTATGTATATGAACTTATCAAAGACTATTTGTTCTTTGGAAGACCTTCGAATTGAGCTTAAAAAGTGCTTCTTTGATATGGTCTTCTCAGATCATATGCACATCTGTAAGTTTCATCAATAAAGAACCATTACAAACTATTCCATAACATCCTACTTGATTGAGTAAAATAAATCCAATATTAATATTATTACTCATGTTTCAAAAAGGCATCAAAGAGCTTATTATCACTTTATTAAAAGCAATGATTATAGACACTGGTTCAAATAATTAGTGGATTGACTCTAGAGTCATGAGGCATATGACTAAGGATAAAAATGCCTTCCTCACCTTCAATGAGATAGCACTAGGAATACACTGAGTCTACATGAGTAATAACACTTACAATGAAGTGATTGGTGTGGGTAGCTACAAGATTTCTTATAAGAAGGCTAATATTGTCTTGAGTAATGTATTGTATGCTCTTACTGTTAGGCATAATTTGATTCTTATGTTTGAGTTAGATGATAATGATTTTGAAATTAAATTCAAAGTTAGTGATGTAACCATTGGAAAAAAGAGGTGCATGTTTGTAAGGGATCATAAGATAGATTTATGTACTATATCATTGTTATTGGTGATAAGAAAGATCACAATTGTTCTTATGTTTCTGCTTTTATTTTTAAAAATATTAATCCTTATGTGTGGCATCTTAGATCATGACACATCAATAAAAATAAGATGAATAAAATGCATAAAAAAGGCTTAATTTGTAATATGAATGATATTGATTTTGAAGCATGTGTTCCCTATATTCAAGGTAAAATGATTAAAAAACCATTCACTAAGCACTAGCATTCATCTGAATTATTAGATATTACTCACACTGTGGAGCATTAAGAGTGAAAACCTATAGAGGAATGAAATATTTTATCACATTTATAAATGACCATTCTTAATATTGTTATTTCTATTCTATGAATTAAGTGTCAGAGGCACACTTGAAAAATTTAAAATCTTCAAAAGGGAGGTAGAGACCGAACTAAGAAGACAAATTAAATCTTTAAATAGTGATATAAGTGGATAATATTCTATAAATGAGTTTGAAAGATTTTGTAAAGAAGATAGCATAAGACATTTAAATACCATCTCATACTCGCCTCAACAAAATGGCATGGTTGAAAGGAGAAATAAAACCTTCATAAAAATGATGAGGTTCATGATGGCTCACTCAAATCTATCTTTACACTTTTGGGATGAGGTCTTAGGTACAGTTATGCATGTTCTTATGAATATTGGACTAGTAGGAAGTTGAATATCGCATATTTGAGAATTTTGGGATGCAAGATTTATGTACTTGTTCCAAAACCCTTAAGAGATCAATCAAATTTATGAATGTAGATTAATAAATTATGTTGAAAATGGCTTGGGTTATAAATTTTATCATAACAATAAATGCCTAATTAAAAGTAAAGATGCCAATTACATAGAGGAGATAAAGCACATAATTAGTCCCTTGAAGAAAATATTATTATTAGATAAGAAAATATTAGCCAATCCTAAATCCAGTCAATTTTTTCACCCTTAGATCCACATAGTTCATGAATCTCAAAGATAAAAAAAAATGAAAAAGTTGGAGTGGCTTCGGATTTGTATGGATTTAAGGGTGAAAAAAGATAATCGGATCCTAAATTTGGCTATATACGAATGTAGCCAAGTCTACCTCATAATATAATATAATATATTATATTATATTATATTATATTATCTTTGTTATTAGTAATATAATATAAAAATATAATATAAATATAATAGAGGTAATTTTGATATTTTATGGCTAGTAATTCTGAATTTATATGGCATATTAAGTCTAATGATGTCAGATCATTAGTGATCCTTGATCACTGCAATATACCATGCTAAATATGGTGATCTTTGATCATTAAGAATCAGACCATCTTGAAATTAGGATCATCAATGATTCAAGATCATCAATGATTCAACATGGTAACCAAACACACCCTAATTCTTTTGACAAAGAAACTCCACGTAAATTTCAATATCCAAAGATAACTAAGAGTCACATTTGAGAACAAAATAGGATGAGCATTTCGTTCCTGCATTGCTTGTAGTTGGGATCGTTTCCCACTGTTTGAGCTTGTGATGTCCCAACATCGACTAATGATCTATGATCATTCACGCGAGAATAAATAGTAACCAACCATGATCTTTTGACAACGTTAGCTTTAGTTATTAACATGATATCTGGAGATCAGCAATATTGAATACAAAACTGCGGCAAGACCATAAATGATTTCTACATTTAAAATTGTAAGCAAGAC
This sequence comes from Metroxylon sagu, assembly GCA_017589505.3. Lineage (NCBI taxonomy): Eukaryota > Viridiplantae > Streptophyta > Magnoliopsida > Arecales > Arecaceae > Metroxylon > Metroxylon sagu. The sequence continues at coordinate 344,115 of JACVBY030000630.1, forward strand.
TCCATGCCTTGAGAACCGAACAAACCACTGTAATGTTAGAAAACAACATTAGCTTCAGTCCTATAATTCTTAATCGCATATCATGATATCCTAAATTTAGTCACACATTGGATGAAAAAGAAATATATCATATATTTATAACTATCACTCGAGTTTTTTAACTACGTAATTTTGATCAACTAATAAGATTAATTTCACTTACTACCCATTATCCACATCGGAGGTGGATAAACTAAATAGTCATTGCAGGGATGACAAGGCTCGATGTGTTTATCTTCTGAACTAAAGACACCCTGTGATACCCCAAATTTAGTTCCATATTGAATGGAAGAGAAATGTGCTATGTACTTATAACTCAAGTCCACTCACGTGGTTTTGGCCCGCTAGAAGTTAATTGGGCTAGCGGGTAGGCTTGGGCCGTTACAAATGGTATCAGAGCTGACCCGAGTGCGCGAAAGTTGGTGAGCATGAGGAAAGGGCTACCCATGGGGCGATGGTAGAGTCCTGCCATGGCGTGGAGCCACTCTTGCAGCACCAATGACCCAACTCGGGATAGATTCGCACGTCGCATCGCATTATAAGATGGGAAGATTGTGATACCCCAAATTTATTCCCATATTGGATGTGAGAGAAATGTGCTATGTGCTTATAACTCAAGTTCACTTGCTATCAATTAATTTTCACTTGAGTTTTTGGGTCATGTGGTTTCGCCCGTTAATGAAGTTAGTTGGACTAGTGGGTGGGCTTGAGGCGTTACACAGTGACCGACATAAGGGCATCATTATATATATATATATATATATATATATATATATATACACACATGACCTGGCACTAAGGTGCCAAATCAACCTTATTCTCTCCTTAAATAAAGAGCAAGCATGATCTTAAGAGACAAATTACACTTGCAGAAACTTAAGCAGCTGCAAAATAGTGCCAGGTAAAAGGAGGATTTTATTTTAGACCTCTTTACAAACTGCAATAGTTTATTTGTTATCATCCAGTGTCTCCTTTGGAGCCGCATTACCGTATATTTTCTCAGTTTTCGCTGCCCCTAGAATCCATTGTAGTGTCTAGCCATTCCTATATTATTAACTAATTCCCTCCACTCTACATGTCATATCGCTTGTAACCAGTGATCTTTCTCTTGTCTTCTGGTTAACACAAGCTCTTCAAGGCTCCCATCCTTCATCAGATGATGGCACAGCATGTTAAACTTGGACCATTAGTCTCAGGTCATAATTTGCGACTCATTTCAGCTATGCGACCATCGAACTTTATCGAATTTCCATAGGCAAATGGATATTATGATGCAAGAGAATGTTTGACTACAATGATTGGAGTGGCTTTGTCTTGTTTACTTTTTTAACGTTTACACTACGGAACTGTACGAAATGCCTATCAGAAACTCCAAGATGCTATATAACTTTTCAAACTTCCTGCATTGAAACGATCATATAATGAAGGCCTACTGAAGGTTTTCTTTTAGAATCATGTTTATCTCTTGTTGACTTGGTTTCAGAATGCAGTCAGCATCCGCCAGGTCTGCAACCAAGTAGCTTATTGGAAGTCATACACTTTCTGGAATCAGGACCTTTGACTTGGAAGGTTCAGAGAAGGATCTCAAAATATTGTAGAAGGAAATTCTAGAAAGTGAAATATTAGGGTGTTATGATAAAAATATATAGGAAAACTCTGACACTACTTGTTACGGTAAAAGTCACACAAGGGACAAGTGAACAACAAACACTAAAGAGAGTAAAATCAAATAATAAAGAAAATATTGAGATTTAGATAGTTCGGTGCATTGGTATATGTTTATGGGCGAAGAACAGCAAAGAATTTTACTATTAAGAATAATCCAAAGATTATAAAGATTATTTTCCACTAAACTCCAAAATTTCAAGAATTATTTCCCTTTGAGGTACTCTCTTATAAATTCCTAAACTCATTTACACTTAATAGAAACCTTTGAACTCTTTCAATAGCTCTGTGAATTACCCGGATTTACCTTGGGTCTTTGGCCTGAACTTAGTCCTTTTGAAGGCCGTGGCTATTTATATTTATATAAAAGAAGGATTACAATGTACTATTAGGAGTAGGACTGAAGTCCTACGGATATATGAAAACATATATCCTGATTTCTCTTACTATAAAGATTAGAACTAAAGTCTTACATGAATAATTCATAAAAACATATTCTTCTTGAAAAAATTGCAAAACAAACTTTAACCTAGGAAAAAAAATCAATAAGATAAAAGGATGAAAAATTAATTTAGAGAATATGGACAAAAGCAGGTCCAAGGTAACAACTTTAAAATATAGGTAATGACATTATTTACACAATATGATTTTTTTTCTTTTTTTTCTTTTTTTTTTTTTTTTGAGGGGGGGTGTATTAAATTTGAACTATTCAAGAATTTGCAGAAAATTCAGTTCTTCTGAATTGATTTGAGCGATAATATAACCTGTAGAAAGGATGGGAATTATTGGAGAAATTTTTGATATAATTCTTAGGTGAATGAAGCTGTTTCTTCTTGGAATACTTATTTCAGATTGTCAAACTTATGGGCAAATTGCAGTGAATAGAAGAATACTAGTTCGCACTGCATATGCTTCTTTGTGTCAGAACAAGGTGGCATATAGCCACAACACTTGAAGCAAATGTGGACGGTAAGTACACCACAAAGTGCGCTTATTCTAGCTTATAACTACTACAACATATATATATATATATATATATATATATATATATATATATATATATATATATATCTTAAACCCAAACAGTCTGCCTTATAACTACCACAACAAGAGACAGACTAAACGCTGTCGTTCTGAGCAAAGTAATTATTTTGGAAGCAGTCCAGAGGATGATCGATGATTGCTTCAAAGGTTCCTTTAGTACTTATAGTACTTGATGCGAGGCTCATTTTGGTGGCAGCATTCCCGCGGTTATGGCACACTCGACGGTTTCATCATAGATTTCTTCAAGTTGCTTGTACTTGAACTCGAACCCTGCTTTGATTAACTTCTCTGAAGAGAGGCTTAACTTGCCCATTTCTGGTACTCCAGCAAAACTGCAAATAATTTTTATAAGAAAGAAATTGAATCAGTACTTGGATTTGTGGCGCATATGCTTTACTCCCTACCATCTTGGTATGATTTGATTTTGTAAAATAATAGTGCTCTTGAGGTGGGGTTTCCTTGGTTCTAAAAGAAATTGCAACGTCTTGCTTTTGGATTGATGCAAATGATAGCATTTGTTGTCTGACTCTGGAGATGTTACAGTGATGAGGAGGGATTAATCACTCAAGATGGACTTCTTAAGAGTTGGGGTGGATGAGGCAGGGTTAAGAATGTGTTCTTTATTGGGGCCCAAAAAAAAAGAAGAAGAAGAAGAAGACAGGTAGACCGGCCGACCTGTGAAATAGAAGGCAGAAAAGTGACTAAATTAATTTGATCCAACAATGCAAACCGAATGAGTACATTTTTATTGGACAATAGGGTTAACAGTTTATGTAAACTTGATGTTTGATAGTGATTCATGATGAAAGAATCTATTAAGATTTTATTATAAATAAGTTAGGTCTTTTCTTCTTTATCCATAATTTTGCAATCAGTTTTCTTAGGAAATGAAAGATTTAGCCCAAACAATCGTGATCAGTGCTTTTCTTGATTCAAGAATTATCTGCAACTCTTGCCTAAATCAAAGTTGAAACAACACGTTGATAATAAATTTTATATTATTATTACTATTTGATGCTCCAAAATTTTATATATGCAATCCTAACTCCTACATAAAAATCTCCATCAACGGCAAAACTTTCCAGGTTCCTAACCAAGGATAAATTTGCAATAAGCGAGAGGAAGGCTTACGATGGCCTGGACAGAGGTTTAGAGACATGAGAATAGCTTTTGTCGTTTAATAGGGAGGCCCTGTTAGAACGATTTGAGAACAGAGAATGGAGAATATGGCTTGCTACCTTGAGCTTATGGTTACCATGATGTTCCACCTTGAATACGTTTTAACTTTAGATTGGTAGAAAGCTTTGTTGAGACAAGGGGTGCTTGCTTACTCAGTAGGGACTTTGTACTGCGGGTATCGTTTAGAGAGGAAGCTTGCAAGCTCTGTCAGAGTTGTGTTAATTGGGCAACAAATATAACGACCAGAAGCTGATTCATTTTCAGCAACAAATATGTGAGCCCTGCAGATGTCCTCAACATGTACCATTGAGATCGAGCCAGAGAATGAATACATGAGTTTCAAACCATTGATCAGCATTTCGTTACCTGCGAATGCCAACAATATATAATTAAATTAATCTTAAAAATGAAATTATTTAAAGCTCTTCCAACTTGGGATAGCTTGAACTTGAAAAAGACCAGTATGGCTAGCTTAATTAGGTTCGAAAAAAGAAATTAGTGCACAAAAATAAGAAACCCTAACTTTCAATTCTTTGTAGTGAGGGATGCCAAATATCTTCATACTCATGCATCATGCCCCCATCAGATTGCACATCATTGGATGCAGAGCATGCTGTACAAAGATGGCATTGCCAAAGTATCCATTATAAATTAGGCAGTATTTTAATTGCTCTCTAACAATGTCTTATGGTCTCTTCATGAACATCCCTGGAACTCCGGAATAGCAATTGTGCATAGGCGATTTCCATCTCCCATCATTGGGTTTTATGGTCAACAAAATTTACAAGCTATCTGTCACATCCTGAAACCACAGCTCGGCCTAAGTATCATGATACGGTCGTATACCTTTAGAGCAGAACCTTAAGAATATCACTATGTTCTGGGGTCAGTGGAAATCACCATTGTAAAAATTCCAGAATCCTTAGGAGGTACAAACCTTTGGATTGCTGGATTTGCTGCCTGCCTTCTCCCAATTCTTCCTCTTGGCATCCTCATCCCAATTACTGGAAGGCCATCTTGGTTCAGGAATAAACCGCTATAAGGCCTAGAATAAATTGGTTTAAATATGCATGAGGAAGGAGGGATAAGTCCTGGCAGTCCTGCTTATTCCTGGACCAACCATTTAAATGAGGAACTGAGCATTATTCCTGGAATAAGGCCCTTTTCAATTCCTTCTTATGTCGCATGGGCAAGAGAACACTCACTGAACAGGAAATTTCAGACAAAAAAAAAAGATTGAAAAAAAATAATTATTTCTTATCCTTGAACCACACAACCCTGGAGTTCTTGCTTCTTACCTGTTAGCAAGCTCAGGGCCATGGCTATGCCTGTGCATCTTGCAAAAGTGGCAGTTGGTGCAGGACCAATTGTGAGGGAAGGTATTATGGTGACAAGGCTGATGTTATTCTCTTGTGCAAATCTTAATGCTTCCCTCTCTGTGAGCATCTTCGAAACTCCGTATCCCTGCAATATCGCATACATCATCTGTTATTATCAGTCGTTGCTTGGCAATTGTCTATGTTTGATGATCCTTCAATGACTTACCCACGTTGGGGGCTTATCGATGGTGAGAAACTCCATATCTGACCAAGATTCCTCATCCAACGTGAGACTGCTCTTTGCGGGCCGCTTAACAGATACAGCAGCTGCTGATGATGTTAGAACAAATCGCTTGACTGACTTCGCCTTCAGGCATGATTTCATCACGTTCAGAATTCCTTGGACTGCGGGTTTGATAAGCTCATTCTATCATCAAAAACAGACAAAAATAAATTGAGTAACAAGATTACAAGCAGTATCATTGTTGTACTTTTAGATTCTCTTGGATTAAATATATACAGGGGAAGTCTTGTGCTGCTCCTCTTATTACCCTCCTCACTCCTAGCGTTGTTTGTGTCTCATGCTGTGACCTGACTACTTTCTCGAGTCCCTGTCTAGCAGTTTTACTTTTCTTCTGAAGGCTTGTCTTGAAGTGACTTGAGAATTGAGACCAGATGCCATGCACATGCACGCATGTAGTGTACATACATACATTCAATAAATGAGCAATTACCCCTTCGCATCTCTCGTTTAGTTTGTGTAATTACCTCAGGATCATCAGTGTGCAAATTCACTGGAGCTGCAACATAGAAGACATAATCACTCCCAGCCACTGCTTCATCGAAGCTTCCTTCATCCCTCAAATCTGCTCGGAAAATTTTCAGGGAACCCAGATTTTGCATCTCCCTGAGCTGTGAGAGCTTTTCCCAATTCTCTGCACAGCAAAAGTAAAAGTAGAACTGTGAAAACTATATGGTAATTAAGATAGGTCACCAAGACATGACGGCACAAAACCAATATCAGCCTTTCACAAAAGTAAACTACATGCCATTAATTAAATGTTAATTTTTGTTCTTTTTTAGGGTTGTTTATGAGGTTGACGTTGTTGGTTTAGCATTGATTGCTCTTGCTACTAACCAGGATCCCTGACGGTGGCATTCACGGCATAGCCTTTCTCCAGTAATTGCTTGATGAGCACTGACGCCATGAAGCCAGTGCCCCCAGTGACGCAGGCCAGCTTTCCCTCGTTGGTCATCTTTGGCTTCTTCCGGCTAGCTGCAAAAATAATATACTTGACGGTGGTCTCAGATGAATGTCCCATCCCTGTGGGTTCCGGCCTGCCACTTTTATAGAGATCCTGGCACTCGTAGTAAGAAGGACGTGTTAGGTTGGCAAGTGGTTTCCAAAAAAACTGGTAGGTTGACATGTGGCTCACGGTGCACCAATAATTCAGCGACGGGCTAGTAGCTTGGCCCCCGAGCCACCCAAAACCAGATAATCAAAAACTTTTTGTAGATATGCATCGGCGTTTGAGGGGACCAACAGTTCGCGTAGGTTCGCATGTGCACTTCGATTGATGTGTACGCCAATTGCATGCATTGATTGGCCGTTGTTTGTTGTTAGTCGGAGATGCCTCTCGATTTCTCCGACTCTCCAAGTCGAGAAATATTCAGATGCGTACAAACAGTTCATCCAAACGAATCTTAAATATTTCATTCACCGTCGAGTAGGGGGGCCAAGCTTCAGATTTTGAACGCTAAGGTGATACATTTTATAATACCCCAGAATTTATAATGCCCGAAATAGCTCCATGCTGCATGAGAAAGAAAAATTTAAATAAACTTATAATATAAAATTTTAAAATCGTAGATAAATTCAGTTTATTAACAAAGCATTGCCCAACTTTAAAGAATCTAATTAGATGACAGATTTTTTAGTCAACTAAAATGCTAAAAAAAAAAAAAGCAAAAGTAAAAGAACCTTGTTGTGCATGAAGTTTCTTATTTTAAAAATTAATTTATGATTGTCTTGTTATTAGAGGGAACTGTTTTGTCAAATAGTCAATGCTTCAAGGATTTATTGTGATTAAATGCGGTCAAGTTAATCTCCCTTTGTCGGTCTTTGTATCTCTTGATATATGATCAGTCAATTCAAAATAAGCAAAAAAACAAACACAGTAAGATCCAGTTGAAATGAAAGGACATGAGGGTCCGGAATATTAAACCCACCATTCTCCGAGGTTCTTAAATTCTGAGAGAACGATGCGGAGAGAACCACATTAAATGAAATGGGGGACAGGTAGCTGTGATTAGGAGCGCAGCTTACTGCTCTTTAAAGGTTTTTGGCTGGAAATTTCAGCCTTCTCGAATGCAGAGCTCGGACCGTAAGGTAGGACTGGTTGTTTTACCTAGGACTTAACAACTTTCATTCTCTAATCTCATCCCAACTCACAGGTAAACCATATTTTTTTTCCCTGCAAAATCTCAAATGGAGCTATTTGAACACTTATCCGATAACTGTTATTGTATACAAATTTTATTAATGATAAATAATTATCTCAAGATCCTTCCAAATCCATCACATAAGCTCTCAACATGTCTTCTAAGATTTGAGTTGTTCTTTCAGATTATCCACCTGTTTGACAATGAAAAGCTGTGTTAAGATTCAATTTAGCTTTTGAAGCTTTGTATAAACTCTTCCATAAATGGGATACAAATCCAGTATCTTTATCAGAAACAATAGTCATTAGAATTCCATGTAACCTCATAATCTGATCTAAGTACATGCTTGTCAACCTCTTTCTATAAAAATACCAAACTTTGAAGGGTAAAAAATTGACTGATTTAGTCGGTCTATCCAATACTACTCACACTGTATCGTTACCCTTAGAAGTTTTAGGTAGATTGGTGACAAAATCCATAGTAATATTTTCTCATTTCTACTAAGGAGTAGAAGAGGCTGAAGAGGTTCTGCAGGTCTTTAATGCTTAGCTTTTACTTGTTAGCACACTCAGCATCGAGCTACAAATTGGGCTGTATCTATTTTTTTTAAGTCACTATACATCTTCATGCCTCCTAGATGCACTGTATATGATGAATAGTGAGCTTTCTCCAAAACCTCTTTCTTTATTTCTGCTATATTGGGAGTACATAATCTATCAATTAATCTGAAAGTTTTATCTTCCAATAACCTAAACTTAGATGGCAAACCATATTGCACAGCTTCCTTAATCTTCTATAATTATGGATTCTCTCCTTGTGATTACTTAATTCTATCAATTAGGATTGGCTATATCACAAATGTAGCAAATTGTCCATCAGATCTATATACTCTCACTTCAATCCCAGATCTTTCCAAATCCTTCACTATGTGACTTTGGGAGGTGATTATGACTGCTAACTTGATAGAAAACTTTCTGCTCAAAGCATTAGTTACTGCATTTGCTTTCCCTATGTGGTAGAGAATATTTATATCATAGTCTTTCAACAACTCCAGCCACCTCCTTTAACTCAAGTTCAATTCAGTTCAATTCCTTCTGAGTAAATATATACTTCAAGCTCTTGTGGTTGGTGTATATGTCATATGATTCACTATAAAGGTAGTGTCTCCAAATCTTTAAGGTAAAGACCACCACTATTAACTCCAAATGTTTTTTCAAATGAGCTGCCTAGACTGCCTCTTAATAGGGATATTGAGTTCACCATTGATTTGATTCCTAAAACTAGACCTATCTTTAAGGCTCCCTACCGGATGGCCCTAGCTGAACTAAGAGAGTTAAAGGAGCAAATACAGGAGCTATTAGACAAGGGATTCATAAGACCTAGTGTATTTCCTTGGGGTGCTCTAGTCTTATTTATGAAGAAAAAGAACAAAAGTCTTTAGCTTTACATTGACTACCGAGAAATTAATAAGGTGATGTGTGGAACAAATACTCCTTATCGATGATTGACGATCAATTCGATCAATTGCAAGGAGCATAAATGTTCTCCAAGATAAATCTCTATTCTAGTTATCATCAACTTAAAAAGGTTTTTTTGAGTTTTACTCCAGCGCTAACTCTTCATCCCCAAGATATTTAGGAGGAAAACATATCATCTCCTCTTCTGCTTAGACTTCCAAGCCTAATCTTGAATCTAGTCTTGATCGGTCAAAGGAAATGGGTCTCATAATTTGCTAGAAAATCTACAAGTTAGTTGGCCTCTCTAAGCACATATCCACTTTGGAAGTGAGAAATCATAGGGAGTGTTGAGTGGATATTCCATAATTTTAGGTGTCTACTCTTTTGATTGCAATTAATCTATGCTACCACTATGGCTAAGTCACCTTCCAAGATAATATCAGTAAGGTATTCTAAAATTACAGAAATAAGATTCAACCCAACCCTCAGTCCAAGCCATACTGCTGTGACTTCAATAGATGGAACAGAAGCTTTTGGAAGAGAGACTGCTCCAACTGGAAGAGGTCGCCCTAAATAAGAAAACTAGCTTTAGCAATAGTTGTGCGTACCAAGCCATTAAAATTAATTTTGAGAAATCCTAGTTGAGGGATGACCAAGAGATAAGTTGTTGAATATGTGGTGAGGAACGTCCAAAACCATATCACCTAAGATGCCAAAAGACCTCATAGAGAAATTCTTGATGTTATGAAAATACTCCATGGATAAGTAATAGGCTTGCCTACAGATTTTTTTGGGAACAAATTGCAAGTCTTGAAATAGAAAGTCATTTTTTCCTTTCCATATTAGCCACAGTAGCTACATTAAGAAAAATTATAGAAATAGTTGATTATTCAAACTTGGTGTTTCAAGAAGCACAACACAAACATGTTGTAAGGAATTAATATGATTTAGTCATGGAAGTCCATCCCATATCTTCTTAGATAGAGGGCATGTAAAGAAAAGATGATCCAAGCTTTCAAGATCAATATGACATCTATGACATATGGGATCTATAGCTTTCAAGATCAACATTGATGCTAGTAAAGGATTGATACACCTACTTCACTTTGACTTGTCGAGTGAACTAGGTCCTCAAAATAGAATATCTAAGTGAATACCTCCTACAGTTGGAGTATCTTAGATTTCTTAAACAATGCTCTAGGGGAAACAACTATTGAGCAGGTCCAAATTCTATTAGATTGAAGCTTATTAACAATAGATAATTGAGTCATTAAATGTATATCATATTCAATTGGGCCTCCTGTTCAAAAGAACATATAAAAACTATAGTTCAGTAGAAATGTTAATAAAACTCGCATTGTCAATAGACCAAATAAAATTGTCAGTAATTTCAATGGAGGCCTAACAGAGGGCTTTCCAAATAGGATAAGAGCCACTGGGTGGCTTATGCAGGGATCAGTCAAAATGAAACTTGTATTTGTCACTAATAAATCTTGCAAAATGGCTATCTTTATGAAGAATTAGCCTAGTTGCTACCTTACTCAACATTGCCATCTACCACTCATAAGACTTAGGAATTCCTAAACCACCTACTTTCCCTTTCTTACAGATTTTCTCCTAAGCAATAGCATGTAAGGATCAACTTCCTTGATTATGACCCTAGAAAATCTCTACTAGTCTTATCAAACCATACCCTAAAGCTCCTTGGGATCATCATATATGCAATGATATGGATGGGCATCGAATATAACACTAAAGTGATTAAGGAGTGTCTTCTTATCGGATATAAAGCTTTTTGCTTCTATTTATCCATTTTCCCTACAATCTTCTCTTTCAATCCCTAAATATTAGTCATCTTTAACCTAGCCCTTTTGATAGGCCCCACCAAGTAAAGGCCAAGTTTATCTACTCTTTTAATGCCCAATATAGCAGATAAGTTAGTAGCTAGATTATTATGAAATTTTGGGCTAAAAAAGATCATTCATTTATTCAAATTAACTGCCTACCCATACTGACTATAATAATTTTGTATAACTTTTTTAAGATAGATATAATCTAATAGCTGAGCTTTAGAGAATAGAAGATAGTCATCTGTAAATAAGAGGTGATTAATATATAGGCCTCCACTTCTTGGACAGAAATCTTAAATGAGCTTTCTTTCTATAACTTGTTGCAATCCTTGGGACATTATTTCAGAGCAAAGAATAAACAGATATGGTGATATAGGACAACCCTGGCATAAACCGATTTAAGAGGTAAAAAAGGAGGTCGGGGAGCCATTAACTAGTACTACAAAATATGAAAATTGAATGTATCTTTCAATCCATCTAATTATCTATTATGGAAAGTTAAGATATTGCAAGACTTCTAACAATAACCCCAATCCACTCGATCATTAGTCCATTCCATGACTAATTTAACGACCATAAGAGAGTTGTTTGGTTGAGCTTACTGAAGTGTATGAAAAATTTCCTGAGTAATAATGATGTTGTCTAATATACTCCTACCAAAGGTAGCCTGCTCTTGAGATATCAACTTTATAACTTTCTTGAGTCTTAAGTTAGAATTTTTGCAACAATTTTGTACACTGTATTGCAAAAACTAATGGGCCTAAATTGATTGAGTGTAGTTGGATTCTAACACTTGGGAATTGGTGAAATGAAGGTGGATTTCCATGCTTGAGACATCCTACCATATGCAAAAAAAAATATTTTACTACATTACAAACATCTGAGGCAATCAAATTCTAATCATGTTGGAAGAAACCAAATAGAAATCCATCAGGTCCTAGAGCTTTATCTAACCCCAAAGTAGATAGAGCAGTCTTTATCTCTTGATTAGAGATAGATCCAATTAAAATAGATTGGTTAGCCTTATTCAAAATGCATCTAGGAATAGGTAAGTTTGGGCTAGTACACCTATCTTATTGAGACCATCTATTTTAGAAATAACTTAGGAAAGCATGTTTAATCTCTTCCTTTGAGTCAACCTCCTACCGATTGCTATTTATAGTCAACCTCCTACCGATTGCTATTTATAGTCAACCTCCTACTGATTGCTATTTGTAAGGGTAGTAATCCGGTTTCTTCTTCTCTTGATGATAGTAGATGTGTGAAACAAAGATATATTCTAATCAACTTTGCGAAACCATTGAATCATTGACTTTTGGTACCAAAGGTTTTTTTGGATGTGCAACCATTTATTGTATTCCTTTAGATAGCCTCGCAAATGCTCAAGATCAGCCTTTGGAAAATCTCCCATTAATTCCTCCTCATGAAGGGTTGTAATAACTTTCTCTAGTTGTGCTAGTTTATTGTTTATGTCACCCACCTTCTCTTTATTCTAGTGTCTTAAGGCTAACTTTATTAAGTTTATTTGTTATCCTATCCATAGCATTGTGCCTCGTGCCTTGAGCCATGAGAGATTACTTTAAAAGAATTAACCAATTAATACCAAAAGTTCATAAATCTAGAAGGCTTAGGAGCTCTCTAGGCCAAGGTACAATTCAACAGTAAAGGGTAGTGGTCCGAGCCAATGCGGAGTAAATATCGAATCTTTACATCTAGAAACATTGCTAATTAGGAAGCAGATGCTACACCTCGAATGAGATTCAAGCTCACCCATATCTCTTATTACACCAAGTGAAACTTGGTCCATCATAGCCCAAGTCAGACAGGAAATTATCCTTAAGGAAGCCCTGAAATTCATTAGACTCTCAATTATTAATAAAGGGAACACCACCCCATTTCTCTTCCTTAGATAAAATGCAATTAAAGTTCCCAACACAAACAATTGGAGCATAGAGTTGCATCACCCTAGATAATTCAGCCTATAATTGTTGGTACCTTAGACCATTTGTACTCGCATAAGCTGCTCCTAGAATTCAGAGAAAGCAATAATCCATAGAAAGAATGCCAAACATATATTGGTTAGAAATAGAGACAAAATTGATGTAGCTAAGCTCCTTCCCCTAGAAGGCAATTAAACCCCTGGACAAACCATCTAATTCAATAGCCTCAATGTTCCACTTATTCCCTAGCTTCCTATATAACTTATGAATAGAAAAGCCAAATAGCCTAGTTTCAAGCAAAACACATATATTTATTTTGTCCATAAATATCAATCTTTTGTAATTTGTTGAGAAACCAAGTTTCCCAGCTCCACGATAATTCTAGAATAAAATATTCATAGAAATAGAAGTACTTAGAAATATATTGTTGTTTAGAAACTTGGGTCATGGCCTGTTTTAGCTTGCTGGTCTTTAATTGGATCAAGACTAGCCTAAATAAGAGCATCGCTTGATCATGGTTCTGGAGACTTGGACTAAGGTCCCAAGTGGTCCTCAAGTTGGGTAGAAGCCAGTAGTGATGATGAAGTTAGGAGTAAAGACTCTTATTTCTGAGACTCTAACAGAGCACCACCACCATGGACTATTGGAGGTTGGTCAGTATCCTACACCATGACTCCATCCTGCTTGGTTCAAGTCATTCCCTCCATTGTTCGCTGGTTCACTAGTTAGAGGAGCTACCCTAATTATACCATGGCCTTGTTCTACCTCCATGCTTAGGTACTCCATGTTGATTACTGTTGCCTTGCTAGCCACTTAAACAACTAGTTGAACCAAAGTTGGTTTGCCAACAACTTCAGAATCCACCTTAGGAACCAGAGGATGGTGGGTTCCATCGAGATGGCTGAATGTTAAATCTTGAGCGAACTGGTTATCCTGAACCACTTCTAGCCTAAGATCCAGCACCGAAGAGGCCAAAGAAAAGGATGAAAGATCATTGGGCGATGTCGGTGGGTTTAAGGGTTCCAATTTCTTCTCAAAAGCTTTCCCCTTCAAAATTATACTGTTGGAGGTCCACTGCAAGCCCTAGTTTCTTTGGGCTAACCTGGGCCTATGTGAGTTTAGCTCGGTTAGTCTTGGGTTTGCCCACAGCCCTAAGGTCTCTATAGTGATCAGCCCTAGCCTTGTATTCTACGCTCGAATCACTGGAGCCTAAATCTGATGATATGGGTCGAGCCCTCTTTCCTTTACCATGGCTTTGTTTTGCCATTACATTCTTTGTAGCAGAGAATTCCAAAATCAGAGACAAAGTTGATTGGTTCCATTTGAATTTTCTTTGGTTGTGAATCCTTAGCTGTTATCTCCTAAATATTGATGAAATCCACATTCTCAGATATAGATGAGTTCAAGTTACCATCCTCTGTTTCTTTATCCTGTAGGTCAGCTAACACCGAGAGAAGGAAGGCAAAGAGGCCGTGATACCTGACTATAATTTTGCAATTGATTTGGCACCACCATCCGAGCATTTCCATTTTTATCAAGTTAAGATTGGATTTCCTTATTTCTCCATTACTTTTTGTTTTAGCCTGGTAAGCTTTTCCAATCATCTTCCTGATTCAGTTGAGCTGAGTCATGTCCTCGACTTGCACTCGGTGTTTGATGCTGAGTCAGCTGAGTTTGCACCTTCCAAGTTATTTCCTCCAATAGTCTAGTACCCGAAATCTCTCAAACTTGGTAGCATGAAGCCAAGGCCTATAACCACGAGCTTCTTGACATAGAAGTCTCTGTATTGACTTGACTGGAGAAATTATTCCTCTAAGAATGATATTTTCCATGAGGACGATCTAGGATAGCATGCTCAACTCTCTTGCATGTGTAACATAGGATAGGGATATTTTCATATGAAAAGGATTGCCAAATAGAATTAGTATCATCATCCTTGATGATGTCAACACTAGGAACTAGAGGGTCTTCAAGGTTCATCATTACACAAACTCTAGCAAAGCTTTGAAGTTTGAGCATTTCTGTCCAGTTATCCAGCTATAATGGCTTCCCAGTCACAGCAACAATTTCTAAAATTGACTTTTTAGATCACCATTCCACTAGTAATTCCTTAAGGCGTAACCATATCGCAACATGCTTTGAAATTAGGTCGCCGTGGTTCTAAGGTCCTCTGAAAACCAAAAGGCCTCCAGTGGTTACTTTTGTTAGATTATCCTCAAATTGAAACTTGAAAACATAGTGATCTAAGCCTACGGGATACACCTTTAATCCTTTTGCTGGATTCTATTTTTCTTTTGCTATTGCTATAAGGTATTCTAGTCCTATTCATCGCCCTAGAGAGTGGCCAATCAAAGCATGTTTCTAGTTTAACTAGGATTCCTAAAGTTCTTCCCCAGAGAAATTAATGTTTCTGTTAAATTGATTCAAAAGATTTTCTATCTCAATCTCAGAGGGAGTAAAAAATTTTGCATTACACTGAACTCCAAGGTTTGTACCTGTTTTCAAATAAGTTTCTTCTCCAATGCTGCGATGGCTTTTAGTTTGCTTGCTTGCTTTGTTCTATGGATTATTGACCTACAAATCTTTGCTGTAGGAATTCTGTGCTTGCACTGTTGGAGGTCACAATCGACTTGCTTTTGTCTCTGCAACAAAAATGATATATGTCCGTATATACTTACTAGCATTTGCTATTTTATAACGCTAAAAATTACTTTTTATTGGTATTTTAACCTAAATGCTGAGAAATTTTGATAAGTAATTACATAATGCAGTATTTATTTTAAATGCCATTTTATATCAATATTTTACGGCATTTATGCTTTAATTAATGGAATTTATTTGAAATGCCATTTTATATCACTTTTTAAGACATTTATATGTGGCATTTTGAAAAATGCCGGGATTAGTATATGGCATGTCATTTTTGACTACCTTTTCTACGAAAACATGTCTATGCCTCACAAAGCTCAGTCTAGCTTTTTTATGAAAATTAAGTTTTAAAAAACCTTCTCCTAAAGCCCTAGGGCACCACGGCATGGAGTTAGCAACCTCTCATGGCTTTTGGCTTCAATTCTATCATCCAAAATGACATTACTCTGCACCTTAAGTGCAAATAGTAGAAACCATAAATTGTTGGTGATCGGGACTTCTTAGCCAGTGGCATAGTTATCTATTTGACGCATGATAAGCATACAAAACTTTTCTTCTATGTTTCTTCATTGTACATCCTTGACAAGAATATAAAACTTTTCTTCCCTGTTTCTTCCTTACACATCCTTTTCTAACTTTCTATTTCACCTTTTCTCTGTCTTCCTTCTCTTGCCCTATCTAGCAGCACCGATACTCTAAATTTAGGCTTCATGTTTAGGTCACAGTCTGCAGAGTGGTGCTCATTGAAGTTGTTGTTCAGCAGGAAGATGATTAGTCAATTACAAAGGGACAGAATGATGGTTCAGAATTCCTCAAGATTTAGTGGCAGTGGTTGTATATTGTATGTGCTAGTCGTATGTGCCAATTGAAGGTTGGCTTGCAGACTACTATGTAGTGATAGCACAAGAAATCCTGATTTTGAGATGCTCTCTCTCAAGTTTCACCAGATGTCTAGATGTTCATGCTAAAGAACCAAAGGTCCAGAGTTGGCAGCTTGATCAGGCAATCCTCCTTCTTCTTCTTCTTCTTCTTCACTCAATTTGTAGATGAAAAGACTCTTTGCAATATGGATTAACAGACAATAGTCTTTCTATCTCCATTCCATTCTCTTTGTATCCCAAATTCCTGTACCTTCTCTACCTCTTGTTTTTCTTTATATCATTTCACTCAATTAACAAATTTTGAGGAATCTGTTCCTCCAATTTTACATTTTAAAAAAAAAAAAAAAAAAAAAAATCTCTTCCTTTTTCTCTCCCTTCTTCTCTCCCTTCTTCCTCCCTTTTATGTAAATTTATCTAATTTTAATAAATCAATGGGAAGTTCCTGGCTTCTCCATTTTGTGATCAATAAAAAATAAGAATACAAAACAAATTTCATATAATATATTAAGTTTTCAGCAGTCGTTATCATTTTAATGATCAAAAGCAAGCCACATGTTTCTTTATTATGCACATAGCACTAGGATTTCCACCTCTCCATAATAGAAAGAAAATATTTTGCAAATGACATGCAACAGTCCGAAATTAAAACCTTCTGCATTTATAGCTTCCATGGAAAAAGAAATCAGAAGAGGAATACATAGAAACGATGGTGAAGTTTTCTGGAGCGACTTCAGATACCCTGGCTGGTGCTCTAGATGCGACCTGTTGACGATGATCAGCCATACCATGGCTGTTGATATCGTTCCAACTGGGATTCACATGATGTGCACTACAGCAAAAACCTATGAGGAGGAGTACGTGACCAAAAGATAAAACTTTATTGGCTATCAGCCTAATAATGTTCACTCAAAAAAATAATATATTAAGTTTTTATAATCCTGAACATAGACCCAAATTTGGCTCTTGGCAATCTTTAAAAATTTGAAGGCTTATGGACACACAAGTGGTCAAAAAAAAATATCAAAAAAACTTCTGAACCTCTTCCTTGTTCTTCCCCACCTCCCCTGTATTTCTCCCGTTCCCCAACTCCACTCCTCTCTCTCTCTCGTGCACCACTTCCACGGCTCCGATCGCAAGGCGAGGTGGGGAGGGCGGTGGTGAGGGAGGCGACTCCACACCTCTCTCTCGTGCGCCACTTCCACGGCTTCGATCGCAAGGCGAGGTGGGGAGGGCGGTGGTGAGGGAGGCGACGGACGGCCCAAAACGCGACTTCGCTGGCTCCGATCACAGGGCAGGGCGGGAAGGGCGGTGGTGAGGGAGGTGACGGAGGGCCCAAAACCTAACGCATTCTGTGCCCCTGCCGCTACGGTGAGGGAGGCGACGGAGGCGAGAGCGGTGGTGAGGGAGGTGGTGCAGACCACCACCACCGCCTCCAAGCTCGCGCGTCTTCTGTGCTCTCACCGCTAGTGGATTGGATCCAGATGGATGTGATGTTTCGGCTGGCCAAGGATCGACTCGCGGTGGCTGTGGAAGCGGTCCAAGCTCGCTCACGCGTGTTCTGTGCCCCCACCGTCGGCGAATCGATTCAGATGAAGGTGACGTTCGGGTGATGGACTCACGGTGGTTGTGGAATGGTTCCGTGGAGAAGAGAAGTTAGGCACGGCAGTTTCCTTCGGACGTAGTTTCCTCCGTCGGCTACTTGATTCTTCCTTTCCTTCATCGACTACCCGCCGGCTGGTCGCAACGTCCACCACGACGAATTTCATCCGGATCGAGGAAGATGAACTTGGGTTATATCAGGTAACATTGTGGTATGGCCGATCATCGAGTGACAAATTAGAAATCACGTCCAGAATCGCGGCCCAGCGCGTGGGGTCGCCAATTTTAAACCTGTTATGTAAATAAAATCTAAAAAGAAATTTTTTTCTGGAAAAAATCACACGTCAGATCCCACAAAAATTTTCGTTTCCAGATCTCTCAAGATCTATTTAATAAAAAATATGATTAAAAATCTTAGTAATGTAGGATCTTTATTTTCCTTAAGGAAATGTTCTAAAAGCAAACCCCAAATAAAGTCATCTCAAAAGTAAAACCTAAATAAAGTTTTGAGCAGAAGACGATCAGTTACCTGATCCATCATTACCGTAGGATCTTCTTGAAGGAAATCCACAAGTTTTTCTCCATCTCTATTGTGAAAGCCACAAATACCCTCGGTATGATATTTTTTCCTTTTTTTTTTTTAATTTCCATTTTCAAATTTTAATTTGAAGATTTTTTTTTTTAATTTCTACCTTGCTTTGATTTATTAAAATATAGATGCTTTCCTTTAATATAGAGAAACTGAGATTTTATTTGTTATTGATTTAATTGAAAAGTTCTTAGAATTTTTTTTTTTGGGATACTTCAATGATTAAATTGAAAATAATTTTATACTTACTTCTTCCCATTAATTAAAATTTTTTCTGTATGCAATTTGAATAATTCATTCTATTAACTAGTCTCTCTGTTTAGTTCTCAAAAAATCTTCTCATCTTTGGTCCACCAGGACCACCTTTGACAAAAGAATTTTTAGTTTTCAAGAAATGAACACATTTTCTGTCTTTTTATATAAAAAGAAAACTAGAAATGGAGATGAAGTGGCCCTCATTTTCTGTAGCTAAACAGGCCCTCATGTTTTAGTTCTGAGTTTTCTCAGAGGCATGAGTCAGCATAGAGTTTGATTCATTTTTTTGTCATTTACCATGAAACATTGTGTTTGTCCTAGTTAAGATGCTGATTTTGTTATGCACCACAAGGAGAGGGATGAGACTCTAGAGCAAGCTCAAAACAAAATTTATCATCATAAAAAAAAGTGTTCAGATTTAAGACCAGAGCCATGTATGCAAAGTGAGAAAGATGAATCTCTTGTAAAAAGACATTATCAAAAGATGGCATCAGAAGTTGCTGCTTTGCTAACTCAGTAAGGAAACTGTCACATAAGTTAGCTACGAACAAAGTGCTACATGCACATGAAATGGTCAAAGCTCTAATTCTTCCTCGACTTGCAACCAGAACAGTCATTTGATCTAAAACCAATAGATATTAAACTAACAAGCTTAAAAGATGCTTATGTTGGCCTTTATATAGTGTAGTATGAAAGCTGAAAGAAACTAAACCTCGCTACAATTTAATCAGCACACCCTTCTGTGTATCCATTTTACAAGGTATCACACAAATATAAGTGTAGTTCTCCTAACTAGGATGAATTTTTTATTGATTAAATTTTATCCAATTCTCAATACTCTCAACAGACCTAGTTTTCTAGTTATTTTGACTGACCACTAAGGAGCTCATTATGTAGATCAAGAGACCCCAAATTTATATGATCAAATAAGCGAGAGACCAATAGCTTTTAAAAGGACTCAGGTAGCATTGCTTTGAAAGTATTTATCTTAATTTTAGAATGGTTTATTTTAGCTTACTACTAGGATTTGTAGTTTATTGTTGTTTAATTTCAACAAAGTGAATCTATGATATAATGCATCTCCATTATTTATGTAGGAAAAGTTGATGTTAAATTCAAACTCGTGAATCCAGTTTACTCAAGGTCACATTCATTAATTTTGGTGGATTTGTGGGACCATAGAACATTTTTTCTCAATGGATAAGAGTTGGATTCATGAATCTAGGTTATCAACTATTTTTTTGACTTCCATATATGAAGAGCCATTTTATAATGACAATATTTTTGATAGCTCCATCTTTCATTAAACAATATAGGGTGAGCGATGTGTACCTCACTGCGGTTGCTCGATTTCTCGACTTTGCATTTGCTGATGCATCTTAGGCAAGAGAGATTATGCATCCATGCAAAAGTTGCAATAATTGCTTATGGAAAAAATGAAATGAAGTTTATGATCATCTCATATTTGATGGGTTTGTGAACGGATATACCAATTGGATTTACCATGGTGAAGTTACATTATCTTCCAACCCAACTTGTGAGTTTGATGCACATGATGGATGAGATAAAGTTGATGATGCGCATGAAATGTTACATGAGGCATTGGAATAAACCTGGATGGTGGAGATATCAATTCAAATGAAGAGCAAAATGAGGAGCCTAATGCAGACGCCAAGAAATTGTATAATTTAGTTAAGGATGCAGAGCAGGAAGTCTATCCCGGATGCAAGAGCTTTAGCAAATTAGCTTTTCTTGTACAGCTACTTAACTTAAAATGTATAAATGGATGGAGTAATAATTCATTCACATTGCTACTTGGTTTGTTAAAAAAGCACTCCTAGAGGGTGAAACATTACTGAAAAGATTTTTTGAAGCCCACAAGATAATAAGAGACTTGGGATTGGGATACAATAAAATTCATGCATGTCCCAATGATTGTATGTTGTTCTGGAAAGAACATGCTAACTCTTCTTCATGCGCAATATGTGATGCATCTAGATGGCAAAATATGGAGAAGCAATCTAAAATGAAAGAACTGTAAGGTTCCTGCAAAGATCCTCTGCCACTTTCCTTTAAAACTAAGGCTTCAAAGATTATTCATGCCATCCAAAACAGCTTCATTTGTGATATATACTTACAAGTATTTGGTCCAGAGAAACATGGGTATGTTCATACATTTGGAATTGGTCCCTCCCCAACTGATGTCAGATGCAAGAATTTTGGAGTGATTGATGGCATAAGGAAAGTTTCAGAGACAGCCAATCAGGTTAGCAATCTAGAAAAGAAAATACAATTAGTTCAGCAAGAGAATACTAAAATGAAACCTCAGCCTGCAACTTTAATGGCAAATGTAGAATCTATGCTCCACTACCTCATAATCAACAGGTATTTCCATGAAGAAGCATGACTTCTCATCTTTAAATTTGGATCAACATATAATGATTAGAATTTTTCTTCATGGTACAATATCGATGCCTCAAGCGATCATGAGGGAACACCAATGCATCAAGCTCACTCTTCTTTTTTAAGTTATATGATTCCATCATATCAATTAGGCATTCAATCACGATCATTTATATTTCTCACATGTTATGATAACTATATTGGATTCATTGTTTGTGGTTAATTATGTTTCATCTTAAAATTGAATTTTATTGCTTTAATAGTATTTGATGATACTATTTGCCTATTCATAGAGACTCCCATTAAAGAGGGCGGGATTACAACATGCTCATTCTATTGAGGTGAAGTTTCATGCTTAAGTAATTTAGAAATTTATTGGTTTAGATTCAATTAACTCTAAATCCATTCATCCTTCTAATGAGTTTGTACCATATGTAAGCTTATAATATCATGCTTATATTTCATTTTAATGTAAATTTATGTCACGCTTGTGTTTGTTTTTACTTCTTACTATAGATTGGAACTGAAATTGTCATAAAGAGCTATAAATTTCCACATGGTCTTATGGCACTTTGGAGTACTTATGAGTAAAGATTCATCAAAGATTGTTGGAAAAGATGCATTGGGATATAAATTCTGAGAAGTACAGATTAAAAGAGCATACGCACTTCAAGGATCTTTGATAAGGTCAAAGAATTATTTAAAGAGGAATGCAGATGCTGTTAGAAAGTTGATTGCATGGCCTTCAACTTATTTAATACTTTAAATATTTATGTTATTTACATATTTAAGTTAGACCTCAGTTTGCATCAAACAAAAATTATTTTTCAATGATAAACTAATTATTCAGCGTAATAATTTTGTAGGTGGGACTTCTTTATGTTTGACTCATGCAAGATTATGTGGAGTTTATAAACAACTTATGTAATTATCTAGCTACCATGAAAAACTTTATGAAGTTTATATGTTAGACAATCATGTTTTGAATATTAGTTGATCAAAAACTATGTAAAATTTGGACCTTCGACTTCATGAATTTAATTTTTATTTAATTATACATGACTTATCTTGTGGATATAGTTGAATAATGTGATGGTGTATTTGTCCTAAAGTTATAGTTATATAAATATGGTTCATATGTCTGAAATTTGTTACAAAATGTAATATTTATGAATAATTATTGCATACAAGTTGTAATAATACAAATGTTATGTGTCATGTATTTAAGCATAATATGTACGTACTACTTTAAAAAACTAGAGATATTTATGCCACAAAAAAAGAAGCATAAAAATATATACTAACTATTATCTAGCAATTTTAAGTGCCATTAAAACTTATTTACTAGTAGCCAATACAATTGGCATGTCATTTTTAAATGCAGCATAAAGCTCCTATTGAGATTAAAAATACCGAGTATAGTATTTTAAATTTAATTCAAATGATTGATATAATATTTTGTGGCAATTATAAATATCAATAAAATATTTTGAATTTAATTAATATTATTATTACAGTAGTGGTTCTGGTATTTATAAGTGCCCCAAATTATAGCTATGGCATCCTTGAAGTATCAGAAAAGCCTAGCAAAACTACCGCAAAAGATTATATTTTTATTGACATTTTTATAAAATGCCAGAAGATAATTCCCAACATATGTTTAATGGCATTTTCTGGACTTGATAAAAATGCCAGCTTTGAAATGACTGGCATTTTTTTTCTGATATTTTTTCGAATGCCAGCAAAAAAAGATAAAAAAAAAAAACAATTTTATTATAGTGCGTCTAACTCCTCCGGGCTCACCGGCCCCGGCTGTTGGATACCGTGCCATCTCTAGGAGATCTCACAATCCCCTTGCCTTGGTTGGTGACCAGCTGGTTTCCAGGCCACGAGAGCGATGAGGAACCAACGCTGCTCGTTCTTGCGTTAGACCACGTTTTTATCATGCCATCTGATCCATTGTTGGTAGCGATGGCTGTCCCAGTCTAGCAGAACAAATTTCAAGATTTAGGGCTGTTTGGTTTATAAAAAAGTAACTTTCAGATAAAAATAAAATATTAAAAAATTAAATTTTAAAGTATAAAATATTTAAAGTATCATGATTAATCGAAAAATATCGATCAAGAAATAAATATTTTTTCTGTGAGAAAGAATGAAAGAATACTTTCTTTCCAAAAAAGTAATACAGAATATTAATTATATCTTTTATTTTTTAAAATTTTTTTTGTCATCTAATATTTTTAACTTTTATATGAAGTTATAAAAAATAATCAAGAAATCAAGATACCAAAATTCTGCAACTTTTTAAAAAAATATGCTAAAAAAAAAATACAATAGTAAAAAAAAAAAATACAACAGCAAAAAAAAAATACAGGATCAAAAATCAAATTGATACAACAACAAGCATTAATCTGTAGAAAAAATTTCAACTAATTCTTACCTCGTATTTCTTTTCTCCTTCTCTCACCTGTTGATTTGAGAAAAAGGGTATACGATGAAAAAAAGGTATGTTGGAAAGAAAAAGAAAACACGCTACGCTACGATGAAAAAATAAATTACATAGTACCGATGAAAAAATAAATTACATGGCATCGATGGGATTTATTCCCTTAAAATGTAGAAATTTAAATTACGTGGAACAGAGTATTCTCGCGAACAAGCACCGATCAAATATTCAGAGTATTCTTGCGAACAAGCTCCGATCAAATATTCTAATTTATAATCATTTTTATCATGAACCAAAAGGAAGTTTAGAGAAAACTGTAAAATAAAGTCATTAAACTCTTCTTCTCTCATGCTCTCTCAAATCTAGGCTTCAAAACTTTTCATCCCCAAAAATTCTATTTTTAATCCTATTAAATATTAATTCAGATCTGAATTAATCTCGATCAAGTGTTTTTGAGTATACCGAGCATGCAACTTACTTGAAGGTTGAATTAATTTACTTACTTATAGAATTATCGAGGTTATGAATTAGGTTTGTGTTTGACTTAGATTCACATTTGATTAGACTCAAGTCCGATCGAACTCGGCTCGCTTGACGTACCTGTCTTCGGATCCGTGAGTCGTCTTGGCAACGGTGGTGAATCGTACAGCATAACCCTTGCAAACGAGAGCTGTAGCTCAGGGACACGGAGCGCCGCCAGCTCTAGCCTCAACCTCCGCGGGATGGGAAAGGTATGCGAAAAAATGGAGGTCGAAGCCAAGGGAGAAGACGGAAACCCTGTGTCCCGTGGAGAAGCCGGACAAAGCCATGGCCTCCAGGACAAGGAGGAGGAGAAGGAGATGGAGATGGAGATGGAGAAGCAGAAGGAGGGCAGCTTCTTGCTGGGCTCACCGACGTTCGTGGACATCGGGAATGGGCGGTTCCGGTGCGTGGAGACGGGCCACGAGCTGCTCTCGAGGGACAAGGACTCCTACGCCCGGACCAAAGGCTGCCGCATCGCCCTCATCGACGCTGCCATCGCCCAGAAGAAGCCCCCTCTCAATATGTTCCAACCCCACCCTCTCGCCAAGTAAGATGAAGAAGACTCCCCCCTCACCCCTCTCTCTGTGTGGGGATTTTTCGATTACTGGAATTGGATTGGTTGCAGGTCAAAGCTGGTTTGCAAGCTGACAGGTGACACTGTCAACAAAACAGAAGAGCACATCTGGAAACATATCAGTGGAAGGAGATTTCAGAAAAAATTAGGTACTTCTTCTTGAGAGAGTTTTTTTTTTTTTTTTTTGGGCATGGGTAATAGGTTTTTAAGCTTATGATAGCTGTATTGTAGATATTTTTATCAACAACGAGTTTCAGGAATAACATGATTAGATTTGTTGTAAGAAAATGATGATTTTGATGTGTTAGTGGAGTCTGATATTTCGAATTCATGATTGTGAAAATGGAGAATGAAATTTGCTCTGCTATTTGGATGTGAAAAATTGATATTTAGTGTACATCTATGTATTTACAGGAGAGAAGGACCTTGAGTTTCGTGGGTTGAGCATTTGCATTTGCTCAACTAGTTTAAACGCTGCAGCTCATTTTGTCTAATTGAGCATTTGTATTTCTTGAAGGTTTAATGATATGATCTATGGATTGTTTGGTGGTTGCAATTCTAAGATACTCTATCCCCAGAGTTCCATGCTAACATTAATCTCCATAGTATGATTGAGAAATTCTAAATTCTGTGATTTGTCTTATAACACTTATTATGATATTTTTGAAAATATATTAAGATACTCTCTCTCTCTCTCTCTCTCTCTCTCTCTCTCTTTGTGTGTGTGTGTGTGTGCGTGTGTGTGTGCGCGCGCGCGCTTTCATGAACTTATTCTTCCCTCTATTCCTCCCTCTCTCTAAGTGTGCTTTCAGATGTTTTTGATTTTTTTTTTAAAAAAGAATCATGGTATCCTTTTTCTTTCATGAACTTAAATTTTTGAATTTGAAAAGTTGAGATGTGTTTTATGATGTATTTGGTTGCTATCTGATAATAAGAGAGTTCGAAAAGGAAAAAGGAAATTCAAGATATGGAAGCAAAAAAACATAAATATGAAAAATTTGACTCAGAGTTGAAAATTTTCAATTCCATGATGTTAGGACCTTTTTGAGATATCTTCCACAACCAAACACTACATATTAAAAAAAAAATGATTAGCATTTCAAAAATATGAAACTATATGATTTCCCAGTACATCAAAACTTACCCTAAATTAACCCAATTTTCTGCCCATTTTTTCAAAGTTTTTGAAGTGAACACTAAATATTTTTACCATGTTGTCATCTCTGAATCATATGTACATCTTTTTGAACAGAACAAAAGGAAATGGAAAAGCTGGCCTCAGCTGAAGTAGTGGAAAAAGACGCAAAACAATCAAAAAAGCCATCAAAGCCA
The DNA here is from genome assembly GCA_017589505.3 of Metroxylon sagu. Taxonomy (NCBI): domain Eukaryota; kingdom Viridiplantae; phylum Streptophyta; class Magnoliopsida; order Arecales; family Arecaceae; genus Metroxylon; species Metroxylon sagu. The sequence continues at coordinate 370,300 of JACVBY030000630.1, forward strand.
AGCACAAAAGCAACGAAGAAGGATCAAAAGAAAAAGGATGGTGAGAATGCTCCTCCGACAAGGACAATCAATGAAAACAGCAATGATTTGGAAGAGCCTGATTTCTGGGTCCCTCCTATTGGAAGTCGTTGGGATTTTGATGATGGAAAAGATCGCTGGGAATCTTGTAGAAGCTCAGGCCATGAAACAGATGATGGCACTGGTTCAGGTAGTACAAAGTTGCCTTTCATGTGGAAACATATATAAATATTTAGTTTTCCTGGGGGTTTTTGCATTCAAATATAATCTGTACAACTTGTTAATATTTGCTTAGAAACATATTGCTTTGCTTCTATAAATACTTTCTATCACTTTTTGAAAGGGCTAGAACAAAATTAAAGGTCTAAACTCTCATGGTGCAAAGGTTGAATATTTTTATTTTAAAATCTACTTATATTACCCTTTTGGTGTAAATACATCTGAGCTTGTTCTTGGTGTGTAGATTGTAAAAGCTTGCTAGTATTGGTCATCTAATTTTGGAGAATGCATGATCATAATTAGATTAATTATCTTGCTTAATTGAAGAATTGCACTGTCTCTAGGGAACGCAAGTAATTTTTTTCATATCTTGTATGGTGGATGTTAGATGTCCTATGTTGGAGAGCTTCTGTAGAAACTAAGTAGGCTTTTATCAGTGAGAATTTGTGCATATTGTTCTCTTCCCATCAACTGTTGTAAACTGATTAGGATAGCTATGAACTTATGAAAGAGATTGTCAAGGCCTTTTTAATAAGATGACATTATTAAGGGGCTCAATAAGCTCTAAAAAAGGGAGTGGTGTCTATTTATGACCAATGTCCCATTGTTTCCTTTTGCCAGTATCTATGTGATGGTTGCCAAGGTTCTTTCAAACAACATAAGATAGTGCTGCCTTCTTTTCTTCCTCCTCTTGCCAAATAGTGAGGAAAATTTCAAGGTGGAAAGAATTGTCATAGACATTTTCATGCTTTTTCCAAATTGTTTTGCATTCATTGTTAACAATACAGAATGTGAAGGCAAATCTTTGGAGAGCTTAGAACCATGTTGATTGGAATTTTTTTCTTGTAACTTTTATTTCTATTGATTTGGATGTCAGTTGATAAGGTATAAAAGAATTGCGTTCTTTGATGCATTTCTCCAAATCTTATCAACAATTATCTGGTTACTTCTTTGAGTTTTTAAGAGCCCAGTCTTGAAGATGAAGTTATCTTATCTTCTCTTTCCTATGTCGTGGACTTTTGGAATGACTTAGTAGAATTTAAAATATCAGTAGAGTCAGAATTATTGGATGAAATCAAGGTCTAACAGACTGGAGATTCTATATTTCATTTGTTGCTGACTGTTAATGCATTGAACATTATGGCCACCGAAGGAAAAAAAGATTAAGGTTGTCTGAGAAGAAATTTATGTATGGTTTGCCAACAAAGATGACAAAAAAAAAAAACTTCCTGTCAAGTTCCTTACAAGATCTATGGATCACAGATATTTGAATACTATGGTAGTAAGGTTATAAGAATATATTGATATAGTTGATTGTATGATAGGATGAGAATTTCTTCTTTAAACTGGAGAAACCCATCAAGTTACTAGCAAGATCCATATACATATTTGAATAATATGGTGGGAAGGTGAAGAATGATCTGAATTTTTCATCACTTTGTTCCTAATTTGTTCAACTCATACAACTCTTCCAATCAAGGTCTGCCATACCAATCCATATTATATCTTATTGGTAAGGGTGCCTATAAGGTACTGAGTTTCAATTTGGCATGAACTGAACTAGTTCCAATCAAGTTGAATTGTCTGGTACTGACCTATATTGTCCCGTACTGAGTGATATTATACCGAAGAGTGAGAAAAGAATAGCCACTGTTTCTTGATGCAGGATGCATACTGTATCATACTAATCCATATTGTACAAAATCAATAATGTACCAATTTTTTTAAGTTTTACTACATATCTATCTTAAAATTTTCATTTTTGTTGCACTCAATTTGTTTTCATGTTCTTTCTTTATTACCAATACTTTTAGCTGACTAACATGAAGCTATCCTCACACTCGAGGTCTTCTTTTAAGATGAATGTGCTAAATGGTAAGCGTGTGATACTCTCAATGATTAGCTCTTCATCACTTGTCACGCTGCCACAATAAATAGCCCACCTTGGTCTTCCCTCTAAATATTATTCGATGATAATTGGTTGTGGAAGATATTTGTTTCCATAGTTTCTTGTTTAATAGCATTGTCAATCTCAACTTGCTCAATATAGTAGGTTCATAAGCCTAAGATTCATAATATCTAGGCTCCCATGAGGTTTCTCCAATAAGTGCTTATACTATACTGGATAAGAACCTGCATTCTTTGTTGCATTACCCTTTTCTAGGTAACCTTTTCTGATTTTGTCAGTTCTTTTAATGACCCATGATAATAGAAAGAAGATAGACAAAAAATATTTGGAGAGAGGTTAACTATTGATAATTGTTGATCATTCAAACTAAATGATTATTGAAAAAAAAATTTGAAGTTAATTAAAAGATGATCCACATATGAACTTGTGGTACGTGTATTTTCATCAAAGTGACAATTTGCTAAAGAAAGGTTGCAAGTCTTATTTGAATAATGCATCAATGTAAAAACAAAAGGGCGAGCCTTGGTTCTCAGTAAGGTTAATCCATTATAACTTGGGTATCACAAGCTTGAAACATGGAAACTGCCTCCCTGCACGTGGAGGATCAGGCTATGTACATCTTGCCTTTCTTAGATCCCATAGTGGTGGGAGCCTCGTGCACTAGAATACCTTTTTCGTATTTATATAAAACACAAATTCATGTGAACTTTATATCACGGCTATCACATCTTAATCTTTTGTTGGAAGGTCAGGCTATTGACATCTTGCCTTTCTCAGATCCCATAGTGGTGGGAATCTTGTGCATTATAACACCTTTTTTGTATCTACATAAAACACAAATTCATGTGAACCTTATATCACGGCCATCACATCTTAATCTTTTGTTGCTTCTTACGTGCATGTCTTACCACACATCATAATAGCTTGGAGTCGTAAACCCTATTACTAATGTTGGAGGCCCTCAAGAATGTGGGATTGATGATGAATCAACTAGAGGTGTGATACTTGAATTTTACTGTTGCTAGAAGTTGGTGTGTCATTCATTTATGTTTAAAATACATGCAATGATTTCAGACATGTTTATGATCTGGTTGGTCCAAGGTAGAATGACTAAATAAGTATTATGGCATTCTTTTGGTTTTAATGTGTAGGATTCTATGTTTTAAAAATTAAGCTCTATGCTTGGACAAATCCAGAAGAATTAGGGTTGAAATGGGTTGGATATATATTCATATTCATATTTGTTCAGCAGACATCAATAGGGATATAGATATCGATCAAATGTGCAACTACATTTGTAATAAATGGATGGGGACCCTAATTAGATATTAGATCCAAGGATACCATACCTTGAGGCTGCTATCAGAATCCTTGTTTATCTTAATTAACAGGTAGAGCATTTTAGGGTGATTTATTTGAAGATGGGAGATCTATATTCTTTCATCATGTTTGTTCTGAATGAATAGGAATCATCATAACCTAGCATTCCTAGTGGTTTTCAAGTTCAATTGTAGAATACCACCGCAGGAAATGATTCCAAATATTTGGTGAAAGATGCAATTATACTTTTTCAATTGATCTTTTTTCTTTTGTTCATGCTCATAATAATATTTGGAACGGTGCAGCAGCATCTTGTTGCAACAGATATATCCTTGGTTCTTGATTTTTTTTGTGGCTGGATGCATCTGGGACAGGGCAATGGGTGAAGGTGTGCGGGGCATGTGGATGTGGCAGTAATTCCATAGGGTGCCTACAAAAGAGCTTAGGGAGAGAAAATTTCACACTCATGCATGAGAGAGAGAGAGAGAGAGAGAGAGAGAGAGAGCCCTAAAATAAGTGAACTGGGGATCCAGAGTGCCACTGCAAGACTGTCTGAGAACAGGAGGGGGTGGGGGCTGTTCCATGTAAGAATAGGGGCAATCGGGATTCAAATTATTTTTTTAATTATTTTCTAATTGATATTTAATCAATTGGATTTCCAGATCTGAATCTGGGAAGGGAATTAAAATCCAGATCCAATAGATTTTATTCTTGTATCCCAGCCAGGATTGGATATATATTCACCATCCAAATTCAATCTGATTTGTGTGTGGAACTAGGTCCAGTCTTACTCTCCGAGATCCACTTTCAGCCTTAGGAAGAGTTTTGGAAGTAGATGGTACCTGTATGATTGTAGGTATGTCCAATACTGCTCTCTTGGCCAATCAAAAATTTGGAATTACCACATGACATGGATACTAATTCAATGGCAAAGCTAATTGCATCTTTTACTTTAATGTGATATGTTTCTATTTAAATATTATATGCATGATCCTGTATCATGATCCTGCATATTTTACTTTAATACTTTACATATCATGATCCTGCATGGTTTTTGTTTTTTTGTTTTTTTTTTTTTTTTGGGGGGGCCGGTTTGAAATATTCCCATCAACTGTGAGGGTCAGTAAGAAAAGGAAAGCTATGGCATTCATCTTAGCAGTAAAACTTAAATCTAAACAAGCATTGTCTCGTTGGAATTGGAGTGCATCAAATTTAGATATGATGAGTTTCTCCATATTTTTTGTTACATTGTTTTTCTATGTTTTGCATCAGATGGAGTGGAAGAAAAGGATGATCCTGAATCAGGGGAACTCACCAAGCGGTATGTTAGTTAGCCTTTGTCTTCCAACCCATGTGGCCTTTGATCAAAATACTTTATTTATTTGTTTACTTTTTTAACCAGGACAAAGCGCATGTCAATAGCTGTGGGCCCAAGCAGCTTTGCTTCAAGGAAAAAGAAGATTAAGAAGGCTTCTGCAGACCCTAACAATGAGAACTAAAATATGGAGAGGTTGTTCGTTGAAATCCATCATGGGTCACCAAATCTCTTAGAGTCTTATAAAGATTCAGGTCATGAATTCAAATTTATCTATGGATCAGTCAGTAGGATAAGCTAGCTGTTGCATCATTATTACAGGCTATTTTGCTGGACCGTTTATCTTATCTTTATGAATGCTCCAGTAGGAAAAGTTTCTGAAGAGATCAAACCATATATATTATTAGCGATGCATCTCCAACGGCATCTGATGAGTTATCAATTGATCCATTCTTATTCAACTTGAACCACTGCTGTCATAGAATATCTTCCAGCTAAACATGTACTCCATTGGCCCATGACATTTTCTGGTTAGCCATTCAAGTGGTTAAAGTGGAATTGTCTTCTAAATGAAGAATTTTTAGATTATAACTTTTGAGCAAATGCAGCAATAGATGCCATCCGATCCTCAAAATGAATTCTCTTCCATTCCGTAAATACTGTAGTACATATCAACATATGCCTTGTTTCTCCACCAAAGCTGGGCTTTGAAATCACAGCCATGTGCTGTGAGTTATCTTCTTCAATTTTAACAAGGTTGGAGGGGCCGATGACTTTTTCGGTGAGAAGGTGATAAATGACCTTGTCATATTTTGAGTAAGGATGCAAATGGATCAGATCAAAGATCCATTAGTAGGTTAGATTTAAAAATTAGACACAATCTAAATTTTAAGTTAGATCCAGTTCTTGTATTTTTTTGATTCGATCCAAAACCTGATTTATTCTTATTTGTAAATTTTAATTATATAGATCTTATTTTTCTTCACTTTAATTATCTTTATAAATTCATTGAATGAATTCTAATTTAAACTAATCCTTCTTTTCATCTTAACTACCCATCTTGCTCGTAGTGATTTGAAAAAAAGGAATGAAAATAAAAAATTAGGGGAAAAGGAAAGGAGAAGATAATTGATGATCAAATTTTCTCAGATTTTTTTAAAAAATCAATAAATTCTTGCATTCTTAGCATTTTTCATTCTAATTTCTAAAAATAAGGGATATGAGGTGTAAATTTATTGATTAATAACTTCATTTCTCACAATTCAATGATATCCAAGTGTTTGAAGAGATACTACATCTTCAACCAATTGATAGGCATAAATTTTGCAACAATGAATAGTGATCTCATTAAATCCTTCTTGATCTAAAATAAGAATCTTTATCCTTTTTCTTTGAATCCAAAAGCCTTATCGATGTATGAATAAACCCTAAAAACCTGATGAAAATAGAATGCATCAAATTAAAGAACAGTTTTTTTAAGTGCATACCCAAAGCCGTTCAATTTGATAAAAATTAATCCCAAAAAATATAAATATCTATTGATTTTTCAAAGAAAATTTCACTAAAATTGATTCCTCATACATCTTATCAACTTTCTTTCATCACGTTCATTTGTATACAGTAAACTGTCTAAACTTTTAGATGGGTAACAACAACTAACAATCACGAATAAAAACTGACCTTAAGTGGATTAAGTGATATTTTTTAAACCACATGTGAGTAAAATGAAATCGGATTTTACCTCGGGAGGGGTAAAGTATATGTATCCCATATTTTAAATCTCATAATTTATAAACTTAAGATAATTATTTACTTAGATAAAATTAAAATTTTTGAATAAAAAATTAAGTTTAAGTTGTTTCTTTTTAATGTTATTAGTGCATCTATATTTGATTATCAATTACTAGATTTTAACCATAAAACAGTAGTTAAATTCTTGTATCAATGCAATAGTGTAGCTTCTTCGGCCATTGGTGCCCCTTCCAAGGTTATTTGTTGTCATAAAATTCTATTTCATGAGTTTTTCCCAAAATTTAGGGTAATCTTTGCAAGATTTTCTATCATGAATCCTGATTTTGAGAAGTGTTGTATTTTTGAACTTTCTCTAATCTAAGTGTTGTTTTTGAAATCTTAAAAATTAACCCAGTTTCCAAAGTATATATTCTGAAATTTCAAATGCCTTAATCAGATCAAACTTCAAAGTTGTTCTGAATTTTGAAATTCGCAATTAGCTGCAAGTACTGTTCTCTTATTCTTCTTTGAAGATCTTATACTATGTTAGGTTGTGTGTTCTGATTTCTATTTGCAAATTTTTAATCACAAGTTTTCAAAATGGTATACTTGAAATTTTTTGCATGTTAAAATCTCTTCAACATCCATTTTTTTCATTTGAGCTTTCTTAGAAATGTTCCATATGGCATTTGTAAAATTCTTTCAAATCTAGAAGTAACATCATTATGGAAATATACATATGGATCTCTAGTTAGGTGGTATTTTTGGCCTCATTTAAATTATCAATGAGGAGCTTTGCAAACTTCTAGCTGGGTCAATTGAAAAGTCCAAAATCCGGACAAATCATGAAGCAATTTGAACTATAAAACCTATTTCTTTAATAGAACTGTTTATAAAATATTTGCAGCAACACGAAATAAAGAGGAACAGAAATAAATAATGATTCAAGATTTCAAAAAGATCAAAGGCCCTGTTCAGATACCTTAAACTACTAGAGTCTCGGCAAATACTCTGAATTATTTTGTCCAATGTTAACATTTTCAAAGTAGCAATCCAAATATGAATTGGATGGAGAATAATCTAGCTTAACCCCAATTCCATAGTATTTTCATTCCTCCCACGTGGTGGCAATGAGTTTTCCAGCAACCATTGAGGCTTGGTCTGCGCCGTTGCAACCGCAAACTGTGCGACTCCTCCCACTTCTCAAACGCACCCTTAAGACCACCCTTTTTCCTTAATGCCCCTTTCTATCTGGACCTCACGTCTCACCCATTGTTGAACTCCATCAAGTATAACAACGGCAATGTTGATGATGACGATGGCTACCACTTCATCAATCGGATAACCGCCATGTCCTACACGCCACCCAAGCGTCCTCCACCAATTGACAGTGTCTCCTGGATAGTTCCAATCCCATATGAATGGCCCTCCCTAATGCCCACCACACCCACTCCCCATCAACCATACTTGTAGCCCCATCAGCCATACTTGCAGTTGATGGCAGTGACTGCCACAAGGATGATGGTGCTGATGGCCTTGATGATGACCATGATGATAGGTAGCATAGATGGTGATGATAGAGATGATTATGATAGTTCTAAAGGTTATAATTGTGTTAATGGTCATATGGCAATGGATGTGCGAGGATGGTCATGGCAAGGCTGCAGTGGTGCATGCAGTAGTAAGACGGTGATGCCAATAACTTTTGACAGTAAGTCATGATGATGATGATGATGGTTATCATGATAATAGTTGTGATGATGATGATAGTGGCGATTACAATGGTAGTTATATTGATGGCAATGAAAATGGTGTTTGCTGCAATAATGGTCATCATGATTGTTGGTCAAGCATCAAAATGATGGTGCTTATGGGGAGGGGGTGATGATGTAGGTTAGCTTGAATGAAGAAAAAAAATATGAAAAAATAAGAAAATTATGAGATTAAGAAACATCCTTAAGGATTTTTTTAATTACTTAAATGGTTAAGAATACGAAATTTCAGAGTAAAATTTTCAGAGTAATAGTGTGATCCATCACTCTATTACAAGATAATTTTCATTCTCTAGAATTTCACGGTACCCAAACAAGGCCGAAGTGAGAGTGGCAAGGAATAAGACAAAATGTTTTTTACTCCATCATAAAAAATTCATTGTACAATATATTTCAACCAGCCCTTTTGACCTTTGTAGGCTCAAACCGGTCCCTAAAACTCCCCCATTTGAGTCGGTCAGGATTCTTATAGTTATGGAATGAAATTCCCTCAAAATCCTATTAATTGACCAACCTATTAACCTTTTTTTAACCTTTTTTAAAACTTCTAAGGTCGTGTTTCCTTCATGGATTAAAAGATTTCATCCTAACATTATATTACCATGCATGTGATTCCTAAATTTTAAATACCTAGACATATGGAATACCCATGTTTAGTTTGTACAATAATTTGAGGATATCTTGCATTAACATATTTGGTTAATAAATCATTAATCAGATTATCAAGATCTAGTTAGAAAATATTAAAATTTCAAAAATTTTTTTATTTTATAAATTAAAAAAAACAAAACAGAGCATTATATTCAAATATAATAACTATATATTACATAAAATATATAATAATTAATTATATTATTTTTATACAATACAATACAAAATATTATTAATAAAATAATATATAATACATAATATAATTATTATAATCATGTGTTATATAAATTAATATAATACTAATTTAATATTAAGAATTATTTAAAATATATTATTATAATTAAATAATTATTATGATTATTTAATATAATTAGATATTACAAAGTATGATACTTCATAATATTAATAATAATATATATAATATAATAATTAATACATAATATTATCATAATAATCATTATAATAATAATGTAATATTTTTACAATAATAATGTAATAAATTACTAAATTATATTAATTATATGATAAATTTAATATTATATTATATATTTTATTACACAATGTTAAATTTCTATTAATATATTATTATAAAAATAATACAATAATTATATAAATATAATTATATTGAAAGAACTAATTAACACATATAATTTAGCATAATAATTTTTTAATTATTTATATTAAAATATAATTAAAAATTAATTAATATTTCAATATAGCACATTATATTATAAAAACTTATAATATATATATATATAGACACAAACACACACATATATATACATACATACCTACATATATGTACATACATACATACATGATTCTAAAATATTTCCATGGAATTCTTAGGAATCATTCTGGATTCTACAAACCAATGTACCACCGACATCACCCTCCAATTAATTTTCACAACTAATCTAAGAGCCATAAATATTAAAATAGAAACTAAAAGCTACCTAAGTAGCAGTTACATGTAATATAGATTTGTAATGGACCAGAGCCTAGCCCACAATACGGGATTGCCTTAATTTGAGGCGGTGCGTCTTTAGCAACTACCGCACGCGCTTGTTCCCTCGCAACCTCTCAATTTCGCTCTCGTCTCTCGCCCTTCTAACTCTCTCTCTCTCTCATCCCTCTATTATTCTCTTATCTTTCGATTGTCGTTATATTTTAAAAATCAGAATTTTTAAAAGTTTTAAAAATTATCCTAAAATATTAATGCAGTACTATTTTGATGTACATCTATAATGTCAAATTATCAGATTTTAGACAATTAATCTCAACCTCACTAGAGAATTCTTAATTATAATGTTTGTGCCCATCCATCCTCAATTGAAAATCCTAAATAAATTTGTATATTCCTCGTGTAATCACCCTATCTCAACATTTTTCTAACATCAACTCTCTTAGTGAAGAGCAAATCTAATAAAACATATTTTATCAAACCATGTTTCTAGACAAACTATGATTTCCTAAAATGGTTTACATACATCACATCTGGCAACCAAAAGAGCACCTCAGATGACTATAACGGTCATAAACAAAGATACAAGAAAACAAAAATGTGAGTCAAACCTAGATAAAACATAGAAAGACGTGATATGATGATTAAAAATCAAAATTCACAGGATGATATTTATTTTTTTAAATTAGCAGAACGATAAGAGGGATCATATTGACATCTCAGCAGGCTAACATTCAGTGCATCAAGGAAATCAAGGTCGGAAGAATTTATCATATAAAACATCATTTATAATAAATCGCATCCACCAAAAGGAAAAGAGCTAACGTCAGTATTAGAGATGGGGCAGCATCCATCTGAAGAACTAACTCCAATTCCATCATTCCTTCAGTTTATCAAAATAAACAGAGGCTAGAGTCTAAATTTCACAAGTATGGCATGGCATTGTCCCTGCTATATGATTATTCTGATAGGCGGATTATTTGTGCAAAGAGAGTATAACGCTAAGTTGCTCTCAGTGAGTTGTGCTTGCCATGCATAGTTTGAGTCATATGTTAACATTAGCCAAGCATCTACTACTCTAATTTATAGTGAAGGCCAGCTACAGAAAACATATAGCGTTTCAAAAAACAAAAAGAGCAAAAACTGAAAAAGTTCAGTGAATAGGAATGACTGAAGATGTTCGGACGAATTTAAGGCATGGGTAATGACAGATGAAAACAAGTAACCCAGAAATGAGATACAGATTTAGCAGACACTTCAAAGTTGCAGAAAAGCAAGACACTGCAAATACCGTCTTCTCACTAACTTATTTAATTTGGCAACACATCTAGTCAGATTTTGTGTAGATTCTGATGGCAACAGCTAACCCCAAGATAGCCAATGGAACCAAAAACTGGAGTAGCTTAATGATGAAGTCAGAGGTCTTGTCCTGGTTGTAGTGAGGTTGCTTGGGAGGGGTGTATTTGACTCTGGTGGGAATTGTCGATGCATCTATCTCCCCAACATAGTACTCATCCATCATTGCCCTTGCAGTGGTACTGTGCCCCACATCCTCAAAATCATCTGTGGCATCCTTTCCTACAAATTGCAGAATCATAACAGGGTAAATTACCCTACTACCAAAAATTTCATGCCTTTTTGATCATTGGCAAGTCTAAATAGACTTACCAGTTGCTGACAGCAAAACCTCATCTCCACCAGGGTGATCTTCTAAGAATTTTGTTACATCATAAACCTGTTCAAAACATTGATGTTTGACAAGAAGTCAAATTTTATGTGCAACCAAGAAGTAAAGGAAAATACTCCGCATGAACAGTTGTAAATTATAAATTCCTGATGGAATTAGTGACTATCTGCAGTCTTACTCATCCATAATTATAATCATAATCATCAAGACTAGTCTGAATTATTTGGCTCAGCTTTATGAATCCTCAATCATCAAGTATTCCTATTTAGGACTACTTCTAATGTTACCTTAATATTACCAAGGTTGCCGCTTAGTGAATTTTTCCCATTCAAATGCAAGTAAAATGAATCTTAGACCCTTCTTGATGATTTTAATATGGGCTCTGCAGGTAATTTATCTTCTAGAAAGCATATAACTAAGCTGATTCTGATTGAAAAACAGCCTCTGCTTCATGAAGCACTTTAACAGCCATATCATGCATGGTTTGAAGCTCTAGCAGGAAACAAAGTGTTTTATAGCTCAAACAGATCAATTGCAGCTAACATGAATTCAAAGTTTTCTGAGTTTCAGCAGTTTTGAAACTGCTCCCATTAAGGATAAATGCCTCGTTTTGAGGGTATATCTTGAGTTGATCAAAATAATGCTTGCCCATGGATAATATATTACATCCTTTCACAATATTAAACTCATTTTGTCATATTAGTATTTGTTTTAAAATATTTTGCTGCCTTCATGTCTTGTTTAAATATGTATATAACAAGTTCTTGTGAAGCCATTGCATTCATCTGATAAAGCATAATAATTTTGTAAACAATAAAGAGAACTGTTATTTAATATTTTCAACAAATATAATATTTTGAAATGTGTTTAGTCTCACATTGGTTATGCAAGGGCAAATTTTAGGAATAGGACCAAGTAACCCAAATATCACCTCCCAGCTGGGTTCTTACAGAAAATATCCAAGAAATCCATAAGCATGATGAGAAGATGACAGAAAATCAATTATAGAGGTACATAATGCAGAGCTAATTCAATGGTACAATCCTAATTCCAATAACATTACTTTGGGGATTTAGTGTTGGAATGTTTCTACTAATGCAATTAATGCACTAAGAGGTGTGATATGACAATACTTCAGTATTGCTTCTAATAGGCCTACTAACACTAACACATGATACAACTGCTGTCTCAACTCTAGAAGCATAACATGTGGTGGCATAGGGGCATAATATATCAACCAAGTGTGAACTGATAAGGTACTGATACGGGTCCAGTACCAACACTACAAACCTTAATATTGCTAACATGTGCATCCAAGAAGTGAAGTGTCTTCCTGATTGTGTGAATATATGAAGAACTTAATTGAAGTACATTATAATAACTCTAAGGTCAGGAATAGAAGGATTTGAAAGCAGTGTGTAAACATAGGAGGTATCAAATGTATACTCAATTCTTCAAAACTAGGTTATGAATAGTCTTGGAAAAGAAATAATACAAAGAAAAACTTTCTCATGTAGATTAGATGAGATAATATTTATATATTGGGTGCAATGCTAACTATATTGGTCACCATTCTTGTTGCAAAGTTCAAAATTAACAAATAACATGCTTGATCTTAAAAAGATAAATATGACCTCAAAAATTTTGAAGAATCTCTTGCATGTTGAATCTCAATGTATGTGTGTCAATACTTTATGATAGTCTCAGTAAGCATCATCACCAATAATCTTAAAAAGTTCATGGGCACATAGAATTGCCCTGTGAGGTACTTAACAAACTAATACAGCCTAAAATTAAGCTAGAAAGACTATTTCTTCTTTCGTATCTCAAGATATCCATACAGTTTGCAAAGAACCATTTGTTTCAATAAAGAAAAGTTAAGCGGCAGCAATGTTGTATGCAGAAAAGGCGAAAGTCTAGCCTCAAGACAAATTTGTGTTTTTAAATTTGATGTAAAAAATGGAAATGATAATGCAAAATGGTAGCAATTTACTTTCAGGTATTTAAGACATGATCCCTCATGCTGCTGTCATTCCTGTTGCAAGAACCCTATAAATAATGAAATTAAAAAGAAAAAACTCTTATATTAAAATTCTTGGTAGCCCCTGAAATATCATTCATTGAACAATAATTTGTGTGTGGCAGTGTACTGCTTGGTTGAGATTAATGCCTTGTGTGAAGAGTAACTAGGGTTATTGGTATTTAGGAAAACATGGAAAGTGGAAGATATGTCCAAAGAGGAATTCTTTTGAAGTATTTGGATTTCAGGACATGTTTTCTAATGTTGCTATGATTCCTAATGCAAACCTAAAGATTTCATAGCTATGATATGCATGTATTCCATAGCATTTTTACCTTTGATGTGCATACAATCAGTATAACACCAGATTGAATAACATGGTGATCTACAATTGATGCACCTCATTAGAAAAAAGATCGCATAATAAATGAAATGCTAAATTCAATTTTGCATGAACAAAGGCAGAACTAGAGGTTTCATGTTTGAACACTATTTACAAAACCATATTGATAACTTATTCAGGTATTTGAAAACACAATTTTTTTGCATGACATGCTGAAAATTCGATCTCTTCTCCAGCTATATTAACAGGAGATTCTAGTCATCGGTCTGTCCAATAGAACCCAATTGTTTGCATTAGGCTTTGGTTAAAAAAATGTGACTTGTCTTAAATATGATATGGAATGAACATGAATCATATAAGAGTTCATCCATTCCATACCTGCACCTACCTGATACTTATACAATATTTTTCTTCAGCCACCTTGGCCCTCCTCAAATATAAGAAACTAATATACTGTCAATAATAACTTTTAAAAGGGGAAGGGTTTCTTGAGTTTTCATAAAGCAGCAGAGCAAGGATTGTGATGAATGAAACATCCAAAGTTATTCATTAATTAGTGATTAGATATTATATATGCTGTTATTAGATTATAAACATCAATTACCAACATAAGGATGCACAACACTCGCATAACATTCGCATGCTCGTAAGAGTTGAAGGGTTTGCAACATATATTTCCCCCTTCTGAAACTCATGATCAACTACAGATAAAGAATATGCCAATAACACACTAAATGCACAAAGTAGCATGTGTCTTTGTTGTGATATCCAAAGATGAGATAGAAAACCTGTTAACCATCTCAACAACCTTTAGGTATTAAAATGTATATAAGAATTGGACATGTGATGCCAATTGACAAACCCAGACAACATTGAGATCATTGCAAAGTGCTCAGAACAAGAAATAAAATCTAGCTGCCTCCATAACACAAAGTTTTCCCAAAGTTTTCCCCATATCAGAACGCAAAGGGAAGTAGCATTTGGATGGATTGTAGAACATATGAATGGACTAGTCAAAAAAATACAACCATTTGTAGCTTTGATTCTTAATACAAAGAGATCATGTAAACTCTTAGAGAAAATTATTTAATAAGAAATTATGATTTCTAAGATTGTCTGAATTAGTAAACCTCAAAACAGATGCGGAGAGACCAATACCAATTGTGCAAACAATTAGAATGCGGCCGGATTTTTTTTGATCTGCATTAAAAAATATTGAGGAAAATATTTCCACGTGTTCGTAGATAAAAGGGATTTTTATGAAAATAATTTTCTGGTCGTACGAGAGGAATCTGCTCTCCTAGTACAGCACCAATCAAGAAAGCCTCACCTTTCTCCCCTACAAGGCATAACCCAATCGATCTATAGAAGATAAAAAAAAATTCCTTTTTTTTTTCAACCTTTTGACCTACTTTTTCTACACATCATCACCCAACAAGATCTAACCTTTTTCCACTAAAAACCCCTCCCAGAACGGATCCACAGATAGACAGACAGACAGACAGACAGACAGATAGATAAATAGATAGATAGATAGATAGATAGATAGATAGATAGATAGATAGATCGACTCATGGGAAATCGTACAAAAACATACGAAATTGGATCTCAAGATATCACCAAAAGATGAGATTTGAACACAGATCGATGATAAAATTCGAGAGGACCTTGCCGCCGATGATAAGCCAACAATCGTTGTTGGAATTGTGCTTCGAGACTTCCGCCAACGTGTACACCTTCGCATCGCTCCCCATCTCTCTCGGTCTCTCTTTCTTTCTTAGATCCCAACGAAACAAAGAGAGCTGCGAAGAAGCCGACGAGTATTTGGAGGTAGGGCAAAGGGACGTGGTAGGTGAGCGCAAGTTTATTTACAAAAGATATCTCAAATATTTTAATTATAAAATTGGACAGATTGGGAGAAGAGCGATCCCCTTCTCTCAGAAGGCCCAAACAGCCACCAAATTAACGATCACGGTACTAATGCAACCAATAGTATATTGCCACGCAAATTTGATAAGTTTGGTAAATTATTCGGGCTTCATATTACTATCTCTCTCTAGCTAGCAAGACGTCTGTCCATCCCATCAAGCAGCGGGAGTCCACAGTGTGACGTATTTTTAGATCACAATGGACGGACGGCTGCGATGATCTGAATTTTTTTTTTTTTTTTTTTTTTCAGTTCATGACAAAACGGCAGATGCTTTGTTCTATGCATTATATTTTTATCTTGTGGACAAGATTTTTTTAAACATATATTTTTAAAAAAATCAAACTAAATAAATACGGAAGCAGTATTGAATAAACGGAAAACGGAACCGGCCGAGTTTGACGGTTGGGATGCCGGCGGGTTTTCTTCTTCCGCTACCATCCGTAATTTTTCCCTCTCTCTCTCTCTCTCTCTCTCATTGTTTTACTTTCTCACCGAATACGAATCGTTTCAATTTCTACCCTGATCACTGCATGGGTTGGACTACTTACTTTGATGGCGTCCTACTTCAAAATTGATTGTTAGAAATCGATAAGAAGAACTCGCTATAAAATTCGTTGGTATAATAATAATAATAATAATAATAATATAATTTTGATTTGGGCTTAATTGTTATATAGTTTAATTCATTGTATTTAGATCGGTATTGGTTACCTGTCCCATTCCAGGAGGAGTTTGGTACTCGAGTTAAGACCCTCTTTATATGGTTGGCAAGCCGTTAGCCTTGTAAGCGAAAGATGATGAAAATAAAGCACTTTCTAAGATATGACACAATTCCTACATATTATAAAAATGGTGATTGAGAAAAAAAAAAAAAAAAAAAAAAACCCAATGATATCAGTATCATTTGACAATCTTTCGGTTTGCTTTAATATTTTAATAATAAATATATAAATAAGCAAAAAAATTTCTTGATGAAAACAAAAAAATAAAATATTTAAAATTTAAAAATCTTAAAACTTTGAAAATAATAAAATTACTTTTTCATCATAAGAAATCATGAGATCATATTTATTATATGACGAAATAGATTTTTCATGTCATGGATGAATGTTTGCGCGAACGCTTGTTTTTTTGATTAGGCACTTAAGAAAGATCAACATTTATTATTAAAGTAATTTATCTCTCTTCACAAATTCATATATAACATTTTAGTTTCTATTTTATTTATTTTTTAATTATACATGTCTAAAAACAATTATATATGTTAGATAATTAAACTTTCACATAATATAATTTTTTTTAATATTTAAAAAAATAAATAATTTTTTTTATTAAATAAATATATTTACTAGTGTCATATTTATTTTTAAAGATAATCAAATGAGAGCCTATTTTAAGATATATATTAGCTAATAGCAGATGGCATGCTATGACATTTCTTTCTCATTTTTAGCTAATACTTATCATCAAGAATCAATTACTTAACTATGGGACATTGGAGATATTGCACTGGACGAATAATATCCTATAACAAGAAGAGAACAAGAGTTCCGATCAAACCAAAGCCTTTGGGAGAAAAATGTACATCCAAAGTTATTAGTTGCTATCTCCACATGAATGGTTGCACCAATTGAGTGGGACTTGGGGTGGAGGCAGCAGGCGAGATGAGTCTTCTGTACACCTCTCGCCAACCACGTTCTTGTTTGAAAAAGCAAAGTAGAAACCTATTCAATCTTGCGAACAAGCTCGGCCTCAAAGACGTGGTGCAAACACCAACCATCCCAACAGCCATCGGTTGAGATAAAACTCAAAAGGGCTTCCAAGCACTATCCATAGCATCTGTATTACTAATAAATATGATAAAATATGTACATGAAAAATGCACGTATTTTAGCGACCGTTTTTGGACAATTATTTACCCCCACTCCAAATTCTCATGTCAGGGTATATTATATGTAATGTGACAAAAATAATAACGAATTCCATCGATCCTTCCAAGATAGAACTAAAATATTTGAAAATGGTTGCACTGCATAAATACGTCAGTGATACTTGAATATATCATGTTATCAAAAGACAAATTCAGTAGGACAAATACTACGAGACATGGGTGGGTAGCCAGTAATACTAGATCTTAGTTATAGTTTTTAGTCGTAATTATAAGTTACAAGGTATTCTTTTGGATTTCTTGTAAAAATGAAACCTAAAGACAGATTTATCATTGATCATTAATCAATTCATCAATTTTAGCTACTATGAGTTGCATTAATATTTGATATTTATACTTGTTATTAGTAATGGTTGATGCTTATTTTTGATTCAATATACCAACATATGAGATTTATTTGGCAAAAAATCTTGAATTCAATCTTTGCCCTAAAAAATCTATTACGGATGATATTTATTAGTTTAGGTTCAAGTTGGATTTAGGTTTATGTTGGGAGTTGATGTAACTCGGTCAAGGGGATGGATGGGTGCTTTGGGTCTAGGTTTGATTGGATACTAGTTTAGGATTTGGTGCAACCAAGTCTAAGTGAGATAAGGGTTGGGCCCCGACTTAGGCCGAGTTAGTTGCTTGCGAATTAGATGTTATTTATCATAGTATTGGGTTGTAAAAACTTAAATTAAATTTTGTGTTGTAGGTGATCAATAGCCCAAGTTGACTTGGCTCTTAGTGGATTAGCGAATGAGACAAGTAAGTTAATTATAATTTAATAATTATATTAGTAAATTATTTAACTTTAAATATTTATATTTTCTAAATAATTATTAACGTTTACTTGTGCATGGCTAATTGAAATGTTAATAATTGTTGTCCTGTTAAATAATTATCATTTTTACATAATTTAACTTTATTGTATTATTAGATGCAATTGTTATACTAAGATTAATGCCTATTGCTTACTGGTTATTGTTTTGCAAGATTAATTGTTATGAGAAATCACTGATTCAAGTGAGTCAAGCATAGATGTTGAAATTTGTCTCACTATGAAATTTTATTATGCCTTAACTTCAAAATAATAATAATAATGATAATAATAATAATAATAATAATAAATAAAATAAAATAATAATAATGATGATAATAATAATAAAAGTAATGTTAGTAATAGATATAAATTCCATTATCTAAGAAATGTCTTTAATACATAAATAATTGAATAATTGAATATAAGTAAATATAAAAATATTGATGATAAAATATAAAACTCTTTGTCCACTATGTAATGACCAATGATTTATACTGGAATACACCTCTATAAAGGATATACGTGAAGGATTAACCCCATCCATAGGGTTAAATATGATACTTTGCTCTATCACAGAAATACATGCAACCATAAATTGTGACGTAGAGTATTAAAAAATAAATATATTAAAAATTAAAAACTGAAGACATAAAAGTTCTTGATTAAAGATGATATAAAAACTCTGATAAATGATGACATGAGAATCTTGATCGAGAATGATATAAAAATTTGAAATAATAACATGATAATATTACATGGAACAATATTGCAAAATTTGCAGGTATTTTAATGATATATATGTTATCAATTATGGCATATAATGCTTCATGGAAGTTTCTTTTATAAGCATTAATTTTTTGATCCATTAAATTATAATTAGTGCTATTTATTGAGTGTAAACTCATAAAATTATCTTAATATTTATTTCAAATGCAAAGAAATGAAAGAGGGATTTAGATAGAAGCAATACAAGATGAGTTATTAAGCTTGTTATTAGCCTAAGGACTTGTTTTATTCTATGACATCAGAATTTGCAATAAGAACCTTGTTAGGTTGGACTTTTTATCATAAATGTTAGTTTAGATTGGTGCGATTTAGATGCATTTTAGGATTTGGGCATAAAAGGGTGAGGATAGAATGGGGACTGAGATTTTTCACTATGAGATGAAGATAAAAACAAAAAAAAAAATATCTGTTTGGGACGGGGATATAAATTATTTTCTTTGGTATGTAAATTGGGATGCTCAATTCCTCTCTCTTATTGCGTTCTATTTTTTCTTTCCTCTAGCAACCTAAGTTGTGCTATCTTAACTGATTTTTATCATGCCAAGTCTTCATATCTTAATTGATTTTTATCATGCCAAGTCTTCATTGCCCAGATTTGATTGTTTAGAATTGGAGTGTATGTTTTAGGAAAACAAAAAAAATAAAAATATGGATCTCTTTAATGGGATCAGTTTACTTCTGCACTACGTGGTGGAAGGTAGTTGCAATACAGGATTGATGTTAGATTGGAAGGCGCAACATCCCAATTCGATGTTGTTCGATATCTCCCTCTGGATCATCTATATATATTGATGCAATTCGTTCAATTTATTAAAATTATCCCAACCAATTAACTTAATAAAATTCTAAAATTTTGATTTTAAAAATAATAATTTTATGAACAATCTACAACTAAGGAAACATGGAGTGGATTTATTTTTATTTCTTACTAAATTTCAATATATTTTAATACTATTTATATGAAGAAGAAAACTAATATTATTTCATGAAAAATTATATAATAAGAAAAAGACTATTAATTCTCAACCTCTTTCACTTACCAAACCTAATGCATCACATAATATAAAGAGAGGATCAATATCATTTTATAATTTCTAATTACTTTCTTTCAGTTTGCTTCAGTTTGCTTCAATATTTTAATAATAAATACATAAGTAAGCAATAAAATTTTTACTCTAAAAAAAATTATAAAAGTTTAACATTTAAAAATCTTTGAATTTGAAAATAATAAAGTTTCTTATCTATCATGAGAAATTATAAGATCATATCTATTATATGATTCTTTCATGCAATATATATATGCAGGTGTAAGTACACACACTAAAAAGCCTTCTTTCTTTTTGATTTAACAGTTAGAAAAAAAAAAAAATTAATATCCTATCAGTGAAATAATTTATCTCTGCTCATAAATTGCACATATAATCTTTCAATTCCTATTTTATTAGTTATTTCCTAATATGCATGTTTAAAAGCATTAATGTATGTTAGATAGTTAAACTCTCATAGAACATAATTTTTATAATATTTACATAAAATAAATAAACTTTTTATTGAATAAATATATTTATTAATATTATATTCACTTTATGATGACAAGGCCATCTTGCTATCCATGTCTCAGTACCAGAAAGATGCTCGGCATGGAATTAATGATATCTTATTGAGGTTCCAGAGATGCAAGTTGATGGTAGAGGGGGACTCTACAATAATGATGTTATAGTTCAAAAGTTTGCCGTTATGTCACCAACCTTTCATAGAGGATCTTTAGGCTATCCTTCCAACTATCCAGGATTAAAGTGTCTGCATATTTATGGAGAAGCAAATAAGATAGCTGGTTACCTAGTGAGCTAGGCAGCGCTTCATGAAAAGCACCGAAGCTGGGTTTCAGAGTTTCCTCCTTATCTTACTCAATTAGCTAACGTTGATGCCCAAGGAATTTTATTTTTGAGGTAGGCCTCTTTTTGTTGTTATCACAAAAAAAAAAAAAAAAAAAAAAAAATTGAAGTCCATCTTAAAATAGATTTAAAATAGATATTAGCTAATAGTAGATGGCATGCTATCATAAAGTTAGAAATGAGTTCTTCTCTTCTCATCTTTAGCTGGAGATATTGCCCTCGACGTAGACCAGAATTCCGAGGTGAGGGAGAGAGCATTCCTCACAATATCCTGTGACAAGAAGAGAACAAGACTTCCGATCAAACCAGAGCCTCCGGGAGAAAAATGTTCTTCGTCTCCATAACACATCCAAAGTCATTAGTTGCTCATCTCCACATGAATAGTTGCATCTAGGGATGGCAATTGAATGGGACTCGGGGTGGAGGCGGCGGGTGAGATGACTCTTTTGTACACCTCTTGCCAACCGCGTTCTTGTTTGGAAAGCAGATAGGGATCTATTCAATCTTGTGAACAGGCTCGGCCTCAAAGACGTGGTGCAAACCCCAACCATTCCAACAGCCATCCGTTGAGATAAAACTCAAGGGAGCTTCCAAGCACCATCCATAGCATCTGTATTGCTAATAAATATAATACAATATGTACATGAATAACGAACTCCATCCGCACTTTAGGGAACTGTTTTTGGTCAATTATTTACCCCCACTCCAAATTAATATGTAATGTGACAAAAAAATAATAACGAACTCCATCGATAAAATTTTAAGGCTTATCCATTCCAAGACAGAACTAAAATATTTGAAAACGGTTGCAATGCATGAATACGTCAGAGGTGATTCTTGGATATATCATGTTATCAAAAGACAAATTCAGTAGCACAAATACTATGAGACATGGTAGCCAGTAATACTAGATCTTAGTTAACTAGTTTTTAGTCGTAATTATAAGTTGCAAGGGATTCTTTAGGATTTCCTGTAAAAATGAAACCTAGAGACAGATTTATCATTGATCATCAATCAATCGGTCAATTTTAGCTATTATGAGTTGCATTAATATTTGATATCTGTACTTGTTATTAGTAACCAAGAACAATTGCAAAATGACCGCAAGGTTTGGTGTTGCCACAATTATTTCGTACATGTCACATGATAGCAGCAGCATCAACGTCAGAAGTTGTAGCTGCCAATACGAAAACTAGAATCTTAGCCCAGAAGGGGGTTTTGTTTTCGTGTTGCTTCAGAAGCCGTTGATATCTATACTAACATCGTCATAGCAAGCAACTGGTCAAGAGGATATTAACCGTCTCCATAATAAACACGAGCTAAAAATTGGAAATGTCTGGTGAGAACTGAGAATTTTGTTTTCCTTGTACCATTGGCCGTTGTAGGATGAGAAATTTCTACATGGCTTACCGAGAAATTTCTAAATAAAATACGCAGCAATACAAGCCGCAATTATCATCTACATGACTTAACTGAAAAATTTCTTAAGGATGTAAGCTGATTACTGAATAAAATTTTCATGGAAGCCGATCGGAAAAATCTTTAGAGAGCAGGTAAAGGTTTCCGCCACGGTTCAGAAAATATGAAGATACAATTGGACCAAGCATCTTTTTTGTTCCACAGTTGAGAAAAATTCAACCATAATCGGACGAAGCATTTTCTGTTCCCAATAGGGAACATTCGTTTAAGGTTTTGGGACGCAATCAATGCGAACTGCTCTCATATATCGTTGTAAAACCCTGCTGACAAACAAATAAGTCTTCAAAATAGTTATCTAGTGAGAGTATGACAACATTTAACAGGTGATCATATTCCTTCAGTGCAGAACTATATAGCTAATGTTACAATTAACTACTGAAAGACCAACAAAACTGAGAGACAAAATTAGGAAAAGCCAAATAAAACAGGTGGCAAACTGTTCTACAACAAATTAAGCATTTCCTGCAGCATTGCTTCAGCTTTGAAACTGGCTAGCAAAGTCGGGTCATATAGGGCAGCTTGTTGCGTACAAACACCAGGTACTGCGTTTTCAAGGAGCAGCGCTTATGGATGGAGTATCCTTGCTGTGACTTGGCTGGAAGAGGCATCCTGCAGTCAAATTCGGATCATAAATTGGCATCACATCACCGATCAACCGTCATGATACTGCTGTTCCATCACTTCATTGTCTGAGAACCTGATGGACGAGCTTTTCTGGCAATCTTTTTGTTGCCTGAAATTTTCCAAAATTAAGAAAAAGATTAGGGAAAAAACAAGTAAAATCTTTCTGTTGATTTCATTAGATAATAGTTCAACAATGCACCATCATCTATTCAGGAGTGATAAATGCAATGCCAAGGGAATAGAATGTGATCTCAACTTACACCAGAAGAACATACTTGTTTCATAATTTGCACTCAAAAAAGTCAAGTTTCAAAATTTTTTGAATGAGTCCAAAAATAAATGGAAACATAATTTTGATATAAAAAAATTAGAATATTTAAGAATCAAGGATAAAGAGCCAGCAAGAGAATATACACACTCCACACAAGGACTATGATCTTGTCTGGCACATCAAAGTTGTTAATGCTGCTGGCTGAATTGCAATTTGCAAATACAGAGTATAGCCTATGAAATGCAGCTACAGTAGTCAGGGAGAACAGAGTCCAAAAACTCCTAAGCTAACCTGGAAGTGCCTCATGTGAAGAATTGGCTCACACCCAACCTCAGCAACTGAATTTCCAAGGGGTGTTTTTGAATTGAATCTGCTTGCTTCATAGGCCCGCAGAGTATTGTCTTTGTCTGGAAGTTGGTGGCAAATTCTCAATAGCGACCTAAGGGAGTTCATCTGCAAACCAAAGACAAGTAATTATATGTTTTTATGGAGGTCCTAACCACAATGCTCATTAAATGGATACTATTCCTGGCACAAAGAATGATTACACCACAAAGCATCTGGGAGAAATATTTCTTAAAAAGAAACAAATATTATCATGATGCAGGTGTTAAAGAAACTAAATTGCATGAAATGATTATTCATGCTGCTGTGGTGATGCATCCAAGTGTTATTTAACAATTTGTTGCTGTTTCTTCACCCATAGAACATGTTTCACACATCCAAGCCATTACATCATATATATCCAGTAATAACATAGGGAGGAGGTATCATGCTGTTACCCTGGTGATAATCAACAACAATAGATGTCTACTTCTGCTCTTATCCAATTCATATGATGTCCCATGCCTGGATGAGATCGGTCCTTTAAGTCTTGGGTTCATTTGAGAAAGTGGAGGGGGAAGAAGAAAGGATCAGAGTCATGATCTCAAGATTTTTCCAATTACAACAGCTCGTGTTTCAGCACTATCTCATCCCACTGGAGACTCCCATGTAATGAGCGCATCTCACATTTATATAAAAGATCAGGTGGAAGAAGAAAAGGATCAGAGAGACAGTGATTACAAGATCCCAAGATTTTTCTGGATACCACAGAACATGTTTCAGCAGTATAATGATTGGAGACTCCAATCTAGTGATCAAACAGATATCCCCAGAATATAAACCATTCCAGGTGCATCTATGGCCAAAAACGTTGACAAGTGTCCAGGGCAACATCCTGATTTTGGTGGCCTCAGCTGATGGCCATGATTTGGTTTCAGACATAGTTGAACTTTGTATGCTAGTCATTCACTTAAAAAGTTAGTAAGTCCTTTACATATTCCTTAAGGAGGCAATTAAATTGCATGTTGGCTAGAAGCTAGCCCTACCATCAGAGCTTCCCCTGTACTTCTATTTTGTAAGTCAGAGCTTTTATTAGCAAAACTAGAATATCCTGGGTTATGCGAATCATGATGCAACAAAGTTAGACAAGTTTACGTACAGAGGGATCAAAAAAAAAATCTTAAGCTAAAAAAGACATGTTGCTGCTACATGCTTCAGTATTTTCATATATGCTAGTAATTTTCTATCAGGTAACAAGTTTTTTTTTAAAAAAAATGTGAATTAATGAAGGTTGTCACATGTAAAGAGATACTCACCTTCATATATGGACAAGAAGCACAACCTCCATGAATGGAGCATCCTTCACCAGCTACCACACCAGGAACAACAACCAGTTTAGCGATATCATTTGTTATAATAGAATTCAGCCCTTGGGATTCATTTTCTGAGGTCTTTGACACTGAATCTGATGAGACTGGGAACACAATCTCAACTTTAATTCTTGATCTTCCAGAAGACTCACTGGAACCAAGTAATCCACGAACTGCAGCCACAATGGAAGTCACCATTCCTGACTCTGTTCCTAACACAAACTGAAGGTGATCATCATGGTTCCTGTCCAAAGCTTCCTGCACCCGATTTTTAATGAAATCTAATATATTCTGGGTAGAACCAACAACTCCCATTCCTCTCCTCTTTGCTTCCATTGATAAAGAGAACATTTCCCCAGGAACTTCAAAGTGAGCCGTTAGAAATGCATCACAGTAGAGTTCTTTTATCCTCTCCACAACTTCATGCCCGAACATGTCATGTACAATGCAGTTACCATCCTGCAAATTAAATTTACAAGCAATTTAACAAAAAAATAATACTGAAGAAGGCAAAAAATAAAATCCAGATTCACCAGATCATATATCTGAGATAGTAATCTCTACAGATCACACATCAACAATTTTTCATTAACTAAGATGTCACGAGTCATATTAGGATAGTCTAGAAAATATCTCCATAGAAATCTCAACCAAAATTTTTAACACCCAATAAATCAAAGAAATTGAACTCCAAAATGAGGAACCTAAATTAACCATCATCATCAGCTGATGCTGCTTAACTATGTAAAAGATCTTCACCTACAACACCTCCAACAATTCTACCTCAACTTTTTTGTTCATCAGTTTATGACCAATAGTATTCAGGGATTCATAGCATGAAATGGAAATCATCCGAGATCCATCTTCTCAAATCACCAAATGAAACTTGTATTTGTAACATTATCTTCAGAAATCTCATAATAGAGTAAAAATCCTTAGATAAATTGTGTTTTACCTAGACACTCGCATCCAATTCATAGAATACATGTCTGATACAAATCCAAATCAGATACTAGGCATCTCGATACTTATAAAGTTTTCTTAGATGCAACATTAAAGATTATTAATATGTTTTTTGCAATATAATAGTGTGAAAAGTGAGAATTTATTCTTTGCGGAGATTTGTTGAGAATACAGGTATTAAAATAACTTCACAAAATATCATTTTTAAATTCTTAGGCTAAATGGGAAGTTTGGATGAGAAACATGCATATTGGAAGACCTTCATGAATGGTAATCAAAAGTTTAGGTTTCACTCAATCCATGGTTAACCAATGCAAAGAACAAAAGGAGATGCCAGAAAGCATGCACACAAAGTGTGTAACATTTTGTGGGTTTGTTATTGTTGTAAAGGATTCAAAATCAAAATCAAAATTCTTTAACACATAAGCAAGGTGTTTGGAATGGTAATATAAGTTCCTTGAGATTTTCAGGTCCTTTGCCTGCTGAAAGTTTCTAACTCTATATCCATATTACAAATTTCCTTTGTGTGTGTTCTCTCCAATTTCCACTTCTATCACCAGTTCAATAGTATGCTAGAGTTCTGAATATGCATCATCAAATGAACTTCATGAATGAAAGGTTCAAGCACCTGTTCATTCTCTCATATAGGAACTCATTTTACTAACTAGTTGATTGCACACCTTGTGCTCTCATAACCATGATGACCAAGCTTTGTCCCAGCTATTCTCATGAATTTTACGAATCCTCTATTCACCAAGCATTCCTATTTAGGGCTGTCTTGATGTAATTTATATATTCCTTCGCACAACTTCCAAACCATGTTAGTCTAGGTCTTTCTCCTCTTCCTACAAATATACATAAAGTGATATATACATTCAAATTGGAACTCCCAAAACAGCATATGTATAATTGAGAAAAAGATTAGATCAACAGAATGAATCAAAAAAGGAAGAAACACAGCTAGCAGTGAAAATGCTAAGCTAATATATACATTCAAAGTCATTTGAATGCAGAACGCCTTGAAAAATGGAATTTAATTTACCTGGTAATAATGCAGGCGGGGTAATAATGATTTTATGGAGTTCTGATTATGTTCTGGATGTATCTCTGCAATCTCTTCATCTGACATGCTAGCCATTTGGTGAAACAACTCTGCAATATTTGCACCCATGTATGAATCAGGACCATACCAGACGTTTAGATCTGGTATTTGAGCAAATGCCTGAAAGTTTATTGTATTAGGGATCTTATAGAAGAAGTAAAGAACAATAGTAAATGCATATTTCACATACTCAAGGAAAACACAAATAACAGTTACCCTTCTTCAGAAGTGCAGTAAACAAAGTAGGACATTCAACAAATTAAGGGCCTTTCAGAAACATCAAATAAGCAACAGAGTCATGAAGTCTTGCAATGTGATTTAAAGCTTACCAACCTGCAATATTGTTTGCATAACATTGGAAGATGTACAGGTGATAGTGGGCACCAGTTCATGTCCTCGTGCCTTTGTCTCTAAGGAAGTATTTATGTAGATCACATGCAAGGAAGGGGGTGATTTTGAGGCAGCCTCCAGAAAATGCATGTATGTTGGACTTTCTGCAGCGTCTGCTAAAGAGCAACCAATCTGTTCACTTGACATCCTGTACACACCAACCTGCATGAATTCTGTCATGCTTAGCATCCTACTTAGTGCTTTTCAAGATGCATCAATTGCCAACTTTGTTTTAAGATAATTGAATGATAAAGACAAAACAGAAATAATTTAAACCATGCAAAGTACTCTTTTACTTTTGGATTACAGAGTATGGTGTTCAATATATACAGCAACTGTATGATAAATGACATTCTTAATAATTGAATTTGGCATCCTAAAGTGTTCACAACCATGACGACCATGCAGTAAAGCATATGTGGCATACATTCAAGGTTATCAAGATAGGCAGTCACTAGTCCATAGGGCCCCTATCACCTACGCGTCACTTATGTGATTAGGCAGACTTCCTTCTGTCTTAGGCAGTCCTTTGAAAAAAATACAAGAAAGAGATAAAAGGTCAGAATATAATACTATTAATCTAATCTCTTTTTCAAATCCCAAGTACAAATAGCCCAATAAACTAATAACCTATAACAGAAAGATTAACCAAATCAAACCCATCATTTCATCACATATAAGTCCAACTAGATAAATACAAGAGTGGAACAGGGGATAAACAGACAAAAAACCAAGTAAATAAGGGGGGAATGAAGAAAAGGTAAAAACAGGGGAAAGAATATGAAAAAGAGATGAAAACAGTAATAAGTGAAAGAAAAGAACTAGAGGAGAAAAAATGGAGAAAGAGAAAATAAGAATGGGTGGAAAAGAAAGAACATTCAGCAGAGAAAGGAAAGAAGAGGAGAAGAAAAGAGGGAGAAAAACAAAGAAGAAAAGGAAGAGGAAAGAAAGCAAAGGATATTGCAGAAAATAGATTTTTTTTTTAAAAAAAAAAAAAGAAGGGAAAAACTTACTATGGGTGGTTGGATGGCAACCAGAAGGCAGCTGGATAAGCCAGTGGCAGACAGTGGAATGAAGGGCAGCTCTTAGCCCTAGCATGAATTGAAAGAGAAAAGTGGGAAAGACCAGGTGAACTGAGGATCTGGATTAGTAAAGTTATTGCATAACTTATGTTTTTTCATTCCCTAAACTTGAAGTTACAGAAAGCCAAAATTAGTAAAAGGAAGGGTAACTACAAAATAAGGGGTTAAGTAATATTATATGAACTTGCGTGAGTAGCCATGGACCTGGTGGTTCAGCTTCTCTAGGCACTTGGGCGGACCACCTTGGTGCCTAGGCACTGATTTTGACAATCCTGCATATGTCTTCAGATCTTATTGAGCATGTTCTCAAACTAACATGGTGGTAGAGCCCAAACTTACATATGAGAGCTTGAAAAAGCATCATCAGTTATTGGTTTATGCATCTGCCTCTATATCACAAAAGAAAAAGAAGAAGAAATATGGACAATCTTACAGAACCATCAGGGTTTATTACAGAATTTCTGAAGCATTGTGTCTGCTATTAGATGTCTGATAGAGAATCAAAATCCCACCCATTGGCTATTCTTCATATATACCACAAAATGCCACATTTCAATATTTTAATCATATTTTCCCATATATTTTACTATGAGGTTACGATTCTACGGGCTGTTTTGACCTATCTTTTCAAAATAGTAATCCAGAGCAGAACTATCAGCTAAGAGAGTTGGACTAACTCATCCACTCAGCAGACCACCTGTAACCTACCAGTTGGTTCTAAATCCAATCAGATCAATAGTTGGACTTCTTCCCTTCCCATTCTGTCTCAAATGTTTGATGTTTCCCTAGTTTTTCCACATAATTTTGAAGCCTTGTTGTGTGGTCCTTCATGAGATTCGATTTATTCACATAATAATTTCCAACAAAATCCAGCAATATGGACAAAATCTCTCTCGCAATTTTTTCTTGGATATCTAATAATATATCAGTTTGCCATGTCATAACCATTTTTCTTTTTTATTTTTTTGTGTTACTCTGATTTATTGGTGCTGACTTGTGTTCTGTAAACTCTATGGTGAAGTCTTTTAGTTTTTTCTGCTCTGTTATTGGAGGATTATTAAGCTCAACTCTTATTATTTGGTTTATGGGCCTTCCAAACTCTACTTTTTGACTTTTTGCCCCATCAATGATCCCCTATCATCTGACTTTCTAAAGTTAGAAAATTATTAATCCTATTTGGATGTTTTCTTGTTTCAACGTACAGTTCTACTCTTGTTTGGAGTTATATTCTCAATTGCACCAAGTGTTCAAAACTCAGAATAGTATGCTTTGTTCCCCTTCGTATATGCTTGGCTGGAGATGTATGCAAGGCCTTGTCATGGCTGTGCCAGCAACCAGTATCAACGTCAACAACATCAAGAAGACCTATTAACAGCTTCTTTCACCACTGCCACATAGCTGCTGGATATATCTAGATGAGAATGTCAATTCCATTAAGAGATTGCACCAAAGCTTTGCTAATTTAGTCACTTCCTATCGCTTGTGGAGATTGCACCAAAGCATTTCTTCCAAAAAGAAATCATCCAAACTCCAATAGTTGCTTGTTTTGCTGCCCCAAGGATGTTTGTGGTTCCTTTTCAGCCATAGAGGCCCCGTTAAATGAATAACTTCAGCTTTGTCACTGCATGAAATGGATTATTTTGAGCCATAACTGACACTAGTGGCTTTGTTTTTAGCTCTATTTCCCCTCAAGCATGTTTTATCTCCTTTGGTGCATCTAGATCTGACTGGCTTCTTGATTTAGATGCATAATGACACCAGATTACCCCTATCTCCTAGCTTTCAGATTCAATCTACAAATTATTTGTCACTCAGGATATCACTATGATTCCACTTTCTAGCACTATACATAGTTCTTCACATTATCCACATTCCAATTTTAGCATGAATGTACCTTGTATCATCCAGCATGTGGTATCATTGCACAGATTTATTTCATTCTTCTTGATTCCGTAATTGCTGTTAGGAGCCATGTTAGGCTCTGTGGACTTCAACTATATTAATCGCACGTCTCCATCTTATTCTTAATCCATCTCTGTGGGAGTCTCCTCATCTTCTCCATAATTTACATCAAACTGGACTCGAGTAGTTGTTTAGCTCCAAATTTGGTTATGCATTCCATAGCCATATTTCTTACTCTATCACCCTTTTATGATCTGTAAGCTTCAAATAAGAACAAAATTCTCCTACCTCTCAATTTATTATCTTCTTTCAATCTTGCCTTCTTAACCTATCTTGAAATAAATCTGAATTAAAACTCCATCATTATCCACTTAAAGGGAAGCTAAAGCATGTCATTTGAAAAATAAAAAATCAAGTTTTTTATATATATCAGCCACTGTAATGAGAATGTTAAGATGGATGTGTAATAATATAAGAAAAGATAGAATAAGAAATAAAGTCATTTGTAAAAAAGTGAAAATAGCAACAATTGATAATAAATTAAGAGGACTTAGATGGCTTAAACATTTGCAACATAAACCTAAGCATTCATCGGTGAAAAGAAGTGATTTGATATATGTAAAAGAAAAAAAGAGATAGAGACAGACCAAAAATTACATGATGGAAAGAAGTAACAAGAAAAGATTCAATATCTTTACATCTTACAAAAAAACATGACACCAAATTGAGCAAAAGGATTCATATAACCAACCACAACTAGTTTGAGATTAAGTCTTTATTGTTGTTGTTTTTGCTACTACTGTTGCAGCAGCAACTGGAAACTAACCATATCCGTTTTGCCACAAGTAAAATTAGGGAGGGTTATTAGTTATTACATCATCTATCCTTCTAGAAAGCATAAATCAAGTATTAAGTGCGGGAGCATCTTGGAGTTAAATGCCTAGAGTGAATGTCCATAACACCAAGTCTTTTACCTTCTAGCATCAAATAAAAAAGTGCTCCATAATCAACTATCTTCTCCTCAAGCTCTTAATAACCAAGTCCATTTTACCATTATGCAATGATTCATCCACTTTTTAATGGTCAGGAGTTAGTGTGTATACTGGTATATCTAAAGCATGAGATTTTCATATGACCGCCTCTGTTAATGCATATACAAAATCTAATCATGAATCTTAAGTAATTGTCTGTCACCTAACTGCCGCCAGCAGATTTTGAACAAAGCATCTAGGGATTTTTTTTCCCTTGCAAATGCATGTGGTATTTGTAAGATAAGTGGAGGGCATACAATATTCATGTATTTATGTTAAACAACTGATTCTGTACATAAATCAACACAAGCAATGTCTTCTGATATACTTAAAATGAAAAAAAAAAAAGGTTAAATAAATACCTTCTCAAAACCAGCTTGATCAAGTATTGCACGCACATTTTCTGACATGAAGTCCACACCAAGTACGGTGATATATTGGCATCCAGCTTCTGCCATCTTGACAGCTGTATCTGCCATTACTAATGAATCAGAAATGCGGATGTGAGGCCACAGCTTCTGAGCAGCAGTCAAGATGCCTTGGACCTCTGGATCCATATAAAAGTGAGCAACAACACCAATTTTCTTCTCCCTCAGCACATTGACTAGTTCCTTAATCTTCAACTCATCAGGAGATAAAAACATCGCCTGCAATTCCACTACAATGGAATAAGGGACACAAGAGAAGCTTTTGTTTGTGTTGGAGCCAGATTGTAATAAAACAGAATCTACTTTTAGCACTATCAAAGCCTTTGTTCATCTTTTTGTCTTACCCTTAACATTAGGTATATGGATTTCTGTTATGCTAAGGCACAAATATTATGGAAGTGTCCACAAGAACTTTGTGCCTCAAGTAAACAGCAGTAACAGTTATCATAACAAACAGCATAAAACCAAATCACTAGTATATAGAGAGCAGAAATTTTTGAAGAAAGTGAAAGAAGTGAAAGAGTTGGAGAAAAGTTATGCTCATTCTCTCAAGCTCAATTGCCAAAAGTGCTTATGAAGGTTAGCTGAGCAATTTTTGGTTTGCCAAATCTCCCATAAAATATCAAAATTTTAGGTTTTTACAAACAATATTGCTTTCAATACTGCAAAATTTCAAGAAAGGTTGATAGCAGTTGCGACCTATACCAGTAAGAAGACACCTAGAATATAAGCAGAAAAATAAAATGTGACAAGAGGCCATAGGGTTTCAATCAACTGATATCTCTGTATCAAAAAAATTTAGGATGATGTTGCATTCAAATAAAATTTAGTGTAAGAGATGAGAAATGTAACCCAAATAATCAAGACAATCAATTTACTGCTAGAAACTCAAGAATATAAAGAAAGAACAAATGCATTACCAATGAGTTGCTATATCTCGGCATATGAGATAGCAATAGCCCAAAAACACAGTTTATATGTAATACTCTCATATCATGCATGAGTCTCCAATGCATGTAATAAATAGAACCAAAGATTGGTGAATCAAGGTATGGACCCACAAGGAACAGTACAAACCATGTTAAGAGAGTGACTTGGGGTCAGCACAGGATAGTACTTACCAGCTTGAATGAGCCCAAAGAGAGAGAGAGAGAGAGAGAGAGAGAGAGAGAGACAACAAAAAAAGTGTACTGAGCCGTGCCAAGCAACATGGGGCAGCATGGCATGTGTTGCATTTTAGAGTTTCAATTTCAAACAAGGCAGCTTCCTGAGTGCCTGGATAGGTGCCTAGCTGCCTAAGGGCCACCCATCTCAAGAAAAGAATTTGTTCTTTGATTTATCAAAGACATTACAATTTTATCTTGTTATTTCCTTGAATAAATAAATAGTACTTGACATGAAGAAGTGGAGTGCATTTTTTATGAATAACTTGGGAGTGCATTTTTTAACCACTTAAAATGATAATATTTTAGGATCACAACAATCCATATGTACCTCTCCTAATCTAACAAATAACAACCAACAGTCCAATGTTTAAACACTTTCTAGCCATCCTGTTAAACCCTCTCCATCATGTGATGGGAGAAAATCTAGGCAGAGAAATGAGAGGAGAGGGGATAGATAAGACAATGAATGATGGGAAGAGGACAGGAGCCAAGTCTGGTTTTCTTTTCTCCCCTTTTTTTTTATTTTATGTTTTCCCCTCTAGTCATTTTCTCTCATCTTTTTCCCTCTAATCCTCTTTCTTCTTCTTTGCTCCGAACAAAATAACAAATATAGGCAGCAAGCAACTGGTAGGTCAGTTATTACCTTCATTCTTCCCTCCCCTTTTATTTTTGTCCCTTCGTTTGAAGAGTTATTAATTCTCAGAGCCTTTTTACTTTGGGCAACTGATTGGCTGCCTAGGCATTCTGCCTTGGTCTTTTAAGGGGGGCATCCTTAGAATTCCATTCAAGAATTGACAACCTTGAATATATGCAACAAGAATTCTCAAATTACTCAATTTCAATGGTACCATGAATTTATCTTGGCACCAATTAGGTCAACCAAGTTAGAGACAATATCGTTTCCATATGATCAACTGTTCTTACATGATTGTGTAAAAACTAACTATCAAGAAAATACATAAAATATGGTAAGGATACTGATGAAGAGAAAAGGTGGCTTACTTACATTGTACGCAATGGCCAAAAAATTGGAGCTATGCAATTTGCACATCTCTTGGTGCATGTATTTAAATGGCATGGGTAAAATATACAAGATCCACAGATTCATAAACCAAATGTGATTGATTGGTATCTGAGAAGCTTCAAGTTCTCAAATAATCATGCAATGAGTGACCATGTAGGTCTGTGTGAAACGGTCATAGCCCACATTGTGAAATTGAATTGCCTATGCAGTCTAAGTTGACTGAACGAGTGATGGTAATCCCTGTGGAGATTTTCATCTTGATTTACTTATGGTTATCTCCACATTTCCAAACTCTTGTCCAAAATCCAAATTGTGATCACTACGCACAGATGTCAACCATATCTTTCATGTAAAGGCAACCCAAGAAACGTTGTTAAATAGTTTCACTTATATAAGACTGTAGGATCCTCATCAGAGGCTTTTTGGAAGTGCTTCGCAAATAAAACTCGATGTAAAATCAAGTACGGAACAAAAAATAATGATTTTCTAGAATTTACAGAAAACCTACTGCAAGACAATAACCCAACATCTAGTGCAGATGTAGAACTTGATGATCTTCAGCGCAATATATGAAGTTATTTTTGGAACCTTAGCTGAACATTAGCATGTAAGTTTTCAAAAATTTGCTAGAACTTCTATATATAATCTGGAGAAAATATGCAAAAACTTGCATCAGGAACCATTTGAGGAGATCCAGTTTCATATTACCAATCTTTAGGTCTTTAAGCACTTGAAAATCTCTATTTACCACGAAGTTCCTGGCGGTAATATGGAAACATAATTTTGTTCTGGTAGTTCAATTGATACTCTTTAGTTTTATGTTGCCTGCATTTAACGTTCACATGTCATGTTGAGAGGAGTTTTAAGACACCAGCAATCTCTTCAAATGCCAGAAACTTGTCAAAACAACATTGGCTTTCTTCAAGACCCTCTTCCAAAAAGTCAAATAAAAGATCAAACTTCCCAATACCTTTATCGCATGTCATACTTTGCCAGTCTCCTTTCAAGACAAATCAAATCATATGTCACTTTTCAAATATATAAATGACAGAAATGTTTAATAGCTACATTTAGATCATTTCATGTCAATTTCCAGGTGTATTAAAATTCAAAAAGCATGCCCATATTCAGTAAGTACATCAAGTTCTAATTTAAGACTTTTCCATTGTCTCTCCTGATCAAATGATCTGCTAGTTCAAAATAAACTCAATTACCTAAAGTACAGCAAAGAACTCAAAAAGGAAACAACAAAAATAAACTCATAACTTCAAGAAATTGAATTGGAGGTTAATCTTTCTGTGCAATGACAGAAATTCAACCCTTCAAGCAATTCAGTTCTTATCAGACTTCAACTGGCATTACTCCATGCATTTCAGAAATCTTATGAATCGAGTGTTTCAGCAAATCTGTTAGCTGGCACTTGACAAGTCACAATACAGCACGTAGTTTCCTTGTATTCCTTAATTAAGCCCAATAGAGAGTGCTCCCTCAGTTAATTTTAAGGTCCAACAAAAGTTCAAACACCTGGAAGTAATATCACCAAATAACTTTTTGAGAGTCAGAAGTGTCCAACACCTCAAAGCTCCAAAAAACCAACATGCAATTCCAGTGCTAAAATTTACTTGATTTAGTTTTAAACAAGCTTGTGGATAAAGAATCAAACTGTATGTAAAGATGGATGAAAATTGTTAACTTTTATTATTTAGTGATTTTCTGTCTAAACTAGAAAGACAAGGCCAATCTATGAAAGTTCACTATTTATCAGCTTACTGATAAAACTTTAGCTAAAAAAAAAACATTCAAATTCATATATCATTTTAATTACTACACATGAAATTAACTGAGGCATTTACATAGCATCAAATATAAGGAAACTTAAACTGGTGTTACCAATCTCCTTCAGCATCACGTCATATTGATGTCTCATGTTCATGATGAACATGACTAACTTCACATCGCCATCAAGTATGAAAAGAAAACCACTATGCATATTACCATCACCAGCCCTCTTAAATTCTCAATTCAGAATATATAGGAACAGATCTAGACCTCATAAACAGATCCAGGATTTTAATAGCTCCGATATTGGTAAGCATAGGTAACACACTGATCAATAAAGTATAAACCAGCATGTTGCCACTTACTATTTCAGCCAATATAAACCAAGATATTCCAATATATCAACAACACAACACTAAAATGCTTGTCGATATTCCTAATCAATCTTTTATAATTATAAATTATTTTTTCTACAAAATTTAAATTATAATAAAATTGATTACCATATTTAACGAGATTTTGATATCTTAGTTCCTAAAAGATCAGCTGGAATCTCGGAAATCTTGGTCCTCTTATATTTTTTCCAACTTTCCTCCTCATCAGATCAACCAAAATATGTCTCTCCATCAAAAAGAGTCAGATTAAACTTCTTGCACAAGAGCTTCCTGAGATGCAAAGCAAGAATAAAATTTATTCATAACACTTGAAGGTTCGTCATCACCAAGACAGCTAGGGGCCAATAAGCACAAGCATAGACAAAGAGACAACCTAAACATTATGCAAAGACACAGTAACAAAACTTCAGTCTATAAAAGAAAACTTTTAATAAAGTTAAATTGAGAAACAACAATAAAGTTCACAATCACGATACCAAATCCCATACCGAAACCATACCAACATAATGCCAGTATGCCCGATATGGAGGTCGGTTTGGTGTGCCAATGTATCAAGTCATGGTTCAATACTTGACCAATACGGTGAATCTTAAACAACACGGTTTGAACATCTCGATTAAAAAATGGCTCATCCAAGCAGAACCATTACATAAGAAAGAAATATATTTGAATATTCATACCAAAACATGGCTAATCCAAACAAAACCATCTATTTGAGTCAAATTGAACGTGAATGTTACTGCTGATAGGCACAAAATCAACCCACTATTGCACATTGACAAGTTAACAATTACACAACAAGTACTTAAACTCTGGATTTCTCTGAACCAATACTTACAGAATTTTGCATACAATAAAGCATCAGAAATATGGAAAACAGAAAAACATAAGTGGATAATCACTCCCAATCATCCGCATCTACATGGACCTCCAACTTATACAAATCCTCTGATGGTATTTTGGGTCCTTTTGCTGGTTCTTCTAATATCCCTAGGGCACAGGACATTATGTTTGCTTCCTTAATATCCACATATACCGATGTTCTGTCAGTTGGTGTCAGTTGTAATTTATCATAATGTGATAAGGTTTCTTAGAAGACCTCCCCACCACCCCGCTAAAAATGACCTTACTTTCTCATAGATGAAGAGCCAGCAGAAAGGACATAAGATATGGCTAGCAGCCATAAAAGAAGCTCCCATCATCTGATTGAAACTACATCCCAATACCCTAACAGCATACAAACAGACAATTAGTAGCTCTGTGGCAAATCTAAGAAACTGAAGCAACACATATAAAATAAGAAAATAGAATACGACAAACTGCAAAACCCTCAAACATCAGTTAGGAAAAAACAGCGGCCAGCCAAGACCCAGTCTACAGAGCCAACCTTCTTTAAATGCACTACTTTCAACTAAATTGAGAATAGGTATCAATAATAGAAGGGCAGCAAAAAGTGAACATATGTAAAGGAAAAACCAAACAGAATATAACAACTATCTCCCTTTGCACCAACAGATATTCAACCAATAAATACAGTCATCCCACCTTATCAAATACAGCACTTATATGTTACAAATTTTCAGGCACTAGTGAGAGGATATTCAGTTGCTCTGAAATCCCATATGCCAAAATGAGAATTGGTTTGAACAACAATAAATAAGAACATGATGCAGGCACATATGTGAAAAATATTGATCCATAGATCTCTTCTAGATATTTACTTCCACCAAATTACCATGTGAGTTCATTTTTAATTCTTTTGTCTAATTTAGTATACATTGTTTATTGACCTTGTAAGATTATACATTGAGAATTACAACGAAAAAAATGCAAAAAGCTGACTAACTTTAAGAAAATTCAGTTATCATAGAACAGCAATACTGCTCGCAAGCTATACTGAAGGAAAACTAATTTTTCATATTTATGTATTAACTCGCTTTATTCCCACAGATTCTCTATAGAAAATCACTTTTCTTGTCTTACATATACGTAAATAAACGTGATCACATATTTGCAGAAGCAATCTCTGTATCTCTGACGGTTCAAAGTGAGAACTTTAATATTGTATTAAACATCCACAAAGGAATCGACTTGCAACACAAAAGAGATGAGAGGAAACGCAGATCACTTATATGGAACTGCAGACAACGAAACATACAGAAAACTCGGATCTGACTTCTTCTGCAAGGAACTAAAGGAAGCGACTTTTAACTTTTAAGAGGGCCTATGATAGCTCACCTGAGCTTCAGCGTAGCTCCCCTTCGCCTGAATCCCGTCCACCCCGATAACCAACGACGGGAACGGCTCGACCGGCGGCCTCCCCTCGCCCTCGGCGATCAACGCCTTGGTCCTCTTCTGCATGCTGATCAGCACATTGTGCCAGGTGTTCACCCTCGAGTTGGCCCTCCCTGGCAGCCCGACGACGTTCAAGTCCCCGAAATCGTCCGGCCTCACCTCCATGACCTCCTCCGGCAGCGCCCCGTCGAGCACCGAGATGAGACAGGAGCAGAAGCCCTTGGTGATCTCCGAGTCGGAATCGGCGGCGAACCGCATGCGGCCGAGGTCGTCCAAGGCGGCCATGACCCAGACCTGGGCGGTGCAGCCCATGACGCGGTTGCAGGGCACCCGGGCCGCCTCAGGGAAGGGCGGGAGGCCGGAAGCGTAGCCGAGGAGGCGCTTGACGCGGTCGATGGGCTCGGGGAGGGAGCGGAACTCGTCGATGAGGCGGCGGAGTCGGAGGCGGGGGATGTCTGCGGCGGCGGGAGCCTCCTGGGCGGCGACGGCGGAGCAAGCGCCGAGGGAGCCGGGGGTCGGGGGAGGGGTGGGGGCGGGATTGGGGGTCTGGACGCAGCGGACGGAGAGGGAGACCTGCCTCCGCCATGGCCGGCTCCTCGTGGAGAGGAACGGAGAGGAGGAATTAAGGTTAGGATTAGGGTTAAGGATCGGGTTGAGAAGCCTCGTCGCGAGAGCCGTGGAGTTCATTCTCGCTCTCTCTCTCTCTCTCTCTCGCGCGCGCGCCCTCCTTCTGTGTTTTCGCCTCTCGCTCACTTCTTGTTGCCGTCTCCGATCGGCTGTGGAGAAAAGACAGGGCGAGCTAGCTGTTATTTTTATTTATTTATTATTTATAATGAGGGAGTGGAGGGGATGGAAAGGCGGAGGTCACGGGAGCCGCGCTTTGCCTTAGCTTTGAGACATTCGAGGTGGAGCTTATGGTTGCCTCCCTCCCTCTCTTTCTCACTGCCTTCCTTCTCGGTCTCTCTCGGCGGTCACTGCTTTCTCTCTCTCTCTCTCTCTCTTTTTATTTTGAAGGTGCGTACGGGACTCGGATAACTGATGACGAAGGAGCCAAGAAAGATAAAGGCCTTGGCAGGTCCTCTCAATCCTCTCTGACCTTAGAATAGGAGAAAGCCAAAGCGAAGCTTCGTTTCTTCGCCTCGAAATATGGACAGGGGTGACGTTACTTTGATCCCCCTATGTTCATGCTTGTCTTTGCGCGGAGAATTAAATATGAGAGATTCTGTGCGCAATTAGATTTATGATAGTCTATATATCGATATCGATGGTGTTGGGTCTTTTTGAGGTGGCTTTTGGCAAAGTGCTACGTTGTGGGAGTTGGTGGTCAATTATATAATTTTATCATGATTGTTTTGTCCACAGCCTTGGATTGCTTTTAACGTTGAGTTAGCCACTGATCTAAAAAAAATAAAAGAATATATTAAATATTATTATTCTATACGTCATTGCTGATGTGATTATGAAAAAAAAATAATATAATGCTTTGAGAATGGTCCACTCCCAATTGACATTAAGCATCGCACCAATCCCCTATTCCTACTTAAAGCCAAAGGGTCAAAAGTTGTTAAAAGGGTCAGAATGTCTGAAAAATATTATACACGAGGGATCTCTTAAAAAAAAACTTTGTGGACCATTCTTGATCGCAAAATAGGGATGCAGAATTCAAAGTTGGATCACTATCGAAGACAAGGAGAGGCACGTGAAAAAGAAGAGGATAGTGGGCGGTGATGGAAGCACAAATAGCCAAGGTGGTCCTAAAATGGATTCTAATAGTTCCAAACTTTTTTTTTTATGGGAGTAATGACTGGAGGGCTGATGATTTCCACCAGATGAATAATTCAATTTTTGAGGATGGAATGAGGAAGAAAATTGGGATGAGCTATACCAAACTGGGAAGTAAAATTGGCAAGTGGTGTGGTCAGCATAACTTTCACCTTTCATTAGTTTGTTAGAGGCTTGGAGAAGCAATCTGTACAAGTTTGACCAAGTTCTAGTAACAAAACTCAAAGAGAACAAGTGCAAAATTTTTCTTTCCAGCACTAACCTTAAATAGACCACCCCATTTTCTAAAAATAAATAAATAAATAAACAAAGTGAAGCCATTATCCCTTCTTAACAACATGCAACCAAAAAAATTGAAAAAGTCAAGATTTCTTAATATTTGAGAAAAACTAAGAGTTCAAATGGTCCCAATAAAACAATCAAAAGGCTCCCATTGTTCCAATTATAGCAAGCTAGTAAGTCTCTTGCAAACAAATAAGGTCAGCAACATGTCATGGTACATAAATTTTAAATAACGCCAAGGGAAAATAGGAGGT
The DNA here is from genome assembly GCA_017589505.3 of Metroxylon sagu. NCBI lineage: Eukaryota > Viridiplantae > Streptophyta > Magnoliopsida > Arecales > Arecaceae > Metroxylon > Metroxylon sagu. The sequence goes on from JACVBY030000630.1 coordinate 411,553, forward strand.
TTCTCACTCAAGAATGAGAAAATCATATTGCTACATTACTATGCATCATAGATTCTTGTTAGTTTAGATGTTCCTTTTGCTCATTATGAGAATATCCATCCAAAGAGTTTTGATGAATTAAGATATCCTCCTTACCACTCATGAATTATCCCTATGTTCTAATGCAATAAAAAATATTAATTTACGTTTGTCAATTTTTTTTCCTTTAAATGATTCCCTAAAATTAGCCTTGGTTCAAAGATAATAAGCACCTATATATTGGCCATTTTGGTGCATGGCCAATTTCAAATTTCTTCTTACAGAGATGGAAATCTAACATATTTCAAAGGTTGATATTTCGGCTCAAGTATAACTATCAAGATGTTGAAATATCAACTACTATAGCAAATATGACTTTATTTGCCTGTAAACATCAACTAAATTCAATAATTAAAATTTCTTTACACGATTGTTAGAAGATAATACAGATTTAAATAGTTCAATGGTGTCATATTAGTCAATAGTCAGAAGATATATCAATTTATACTTACTAAGATAATATATGTAAAACTTTTGTAAGAAATTTACTTCATTTGTGATTCCAGCCACTTAGGACTTTATTAGACTATGATGTCCCTTTTCTAAAATGAGTTTATAGATGCAAATATAACAATAAGAAATACATAAGTAACACACATGCAAAAATGTCCTTATAACATCTATGAGGGTGAGAGTATTCAAGTCATATAAATCACTTTTAAGAACATAAAGGTGACTTGATTTTGTAAAAAGGTTTTTTTTTTAATTTCTTAAATACTTGTTATATTTTTAAAGTGCCACACACTATACAAATTAATGTTTTAGTCAAGATATCAACTAAAATTAATGCTTTGAGTGACCATGTCTTGAAATATCACACTGTGAACCTGCCTCTAGTTGGATAGATGATACGATCGCACTTTTTAGAAAATGGCTCTAAGAAAATATGCAAGGCCTATGTTTATTAATTTTCATAATAGCATGATACATCATTACTAATATCTACAACCAAAGATATACCATAAATATAATGATAAAATTCATTTAATTACAACCCTCTTTATTCAATAGTATTTAAAACCATATAATTACTTTAAATTGCTAAGGCCCTCACTCACATCTCTTTGTATCCTAATTCTACTAATAATGTGGCTCTAAAAAATATGACATATATATATATATATATATATATATATATATATATATATATATGTATGTATGTATGTATGTATGTATATGTATGTATGTATATATATGTATATATGTATGTATATGTATGTATGTAATAATATTTTTGGACAACAGTAATTTTAAATAATTTATCTTTCCTTTCAAATTAATATCTTCAAATTTTAACAACAATTATCTGTCAACATTGGACTAACTATTGCCACACTTAAACTCATGATAGGCAATCCTCGATAATCCTCAATAATCTTTAATATATCTTAGTGATGGAGATATTCATACTCTATATATTTTTTCATGGTAGTAATCTTTAATACTACATATCAGCCCGCAATAAGACTATCCACAATATCTACATACTTGCCCATGATAACAATTCACAATTTTCATGTACCTTACCTTATAACGATAATTCATGATTTCATATACCCAGCCATGATGGCAATCCATAATTTGTGACTCATCCTAATACTTCTCACTTAACCAAATAAATTTAACCAAAATCCTTTTTTCATACTAGTCAAGCCAAAATATAATTTGATAATATATTCTATACAAAATCCAATGCAAATGACAAATACATCATGAAGTCCAAAATAATCAACATGTACTACAATTATACATAAATAAATAGATATAATTGTGTAGCAATAATGTACCAAGATCCTTACAATTCATCCATCTAAATTACCATTACATAGTACATGTAAAATATGCATAGTGATAGTGTATTACAAATTATTTATGTATGCAAGCATAAAATATCCATAGTTATATAAGTGGTTATGTGATGGAAACTTTTACCTCTATTAGTATGAACTTAGATATAGTGCTACCAATCCGTACCTAACATGTCCAATTAATTTCATATCAATATAATACCAACCATCATTAATCAACCATCAACTAATTACCACTAACTTTTTAATTTTAGTCTCTCAAATCTAAATTATCTTTAAATCTAAATTTTCCTATTCCCATCCAAATTTAAAATTAAATAATTATAAACATTTAGAATTTTATCTTAATTTATACATCGTAATATAAAACATCTTGCTCAGTGGCTTCCTGTTCAAATGATTTTACCCTTATAACTCTGAATCCAATAATCAAAGTACATTATAAAGCAACGATGACAAAAATATAAGATAGAGAGGGTCAACTAGGTAGCAATAGGGTTGGCAAAAATGGATCTAACCCGTTTACCTAACTCGTGTTCGACCCACCATAAACGGGTTTAGGTTTAGGTTAAACAGGTTTGAGTTATAAATGGATTAATCTATCTAAACCTACATATTAAGTGAGTTGGATTTGGATTTAATGTACTTAACCCGTTTAAATAACCGGACGAGTTATATCGGGTCAAATCCAATCTAATCCCTATGCCTAATGCCACTTCAACTAATGTCCCCAACAGTCGAGCCAGAGCCCTTGCATAATTGCATCTCATTTATTCGAGACCTTTGCTGCTCTGCACAACCTCTACCCTATCCTCTCACTTGTCTCCTTTGGTATGGTGGTGAGGTGAGGGCACTGCCTCATGGCCTCATCCCATGCTGCCATCTTTCCTCTCGATTCTCGATTTGAGTCTCAAGCTATTGATTGCTGCTATTTGATCAGTGATATCCAGCTCACCCTCACCATAGGTAATCCTTAGCTCAATCTAAGTACAATGGATAGGGTGAGGGTAGCCTCACCTTACGCTACCATGTTCGCTCTTAACTCTTGATTGGAATCTCGAGCTCTTGATTACTGCTGTTTGGCTGATGATCTTGAGCTCTTCCTTGCCACAGGTAAACTGTAGCCCCAAATCCCTAGCTCTCTCTGGATTTCGATTGTCTCTCCTCTCTATATAGCTAAGACACTCCCTCTCTCTCTATAGTTATACCTTTGGCCCTTTGTCTTCGGTTCGACTCTCTCTCAATCTCTCTTAGTTCCTTTATCCTCCTCTTTGGTTGCCAACTACCCTCTCCCTTCTCTTGGCCTTCTATCTTAGGCCTTAGCCCTTACTCGACCAATTGGCCCTCTCTTGCTCTCTCATCGATGGTAGATGGAGTGGCTCTCTATTCTCTGGCTCTTTGTGACTAAAGTTTAAGTTTGGGAGGTAACCCAACATTCTCTCTCAGCCCTTTCTCTTAGTTAGTGGTTTTGGATAAAGGCATAGAACCCTTCTCCGCTGCCAAATGGCCGAGACCCAAATTCTTGACACTCTTGCTTCTAAGGCCTTATTTGGCAAATGGAGAAGTAATTCCTAGAAAGTGACTGCTTAAGAATGACTATTTAGGAAGAATTTTTTTGGGTGCATATTTGGTTGGATAAGGGAAAGAAGTCTTGAGAAATAACTTTTTTCAAACTACTTATGTTTGTTTAGCAGTCTTGATTCCTGAGAAGTGGTTAGCTATTTTCAATTTTGCCCCTGTAGTCATCTCTAATATTAACATAGAGCATGTAATTTTCTTTGTTATACAATTGCATTACAAATTGGACTCCGGTTAGATGTTTTAGCAACCATTCTAGCAATAGCATTCTAAATGGGATCAAAAGCAAAGGTAATTACATTACAAGCATCACTCAAATGTAATTAACTAGCAAAACAGAAGAACATCCAAAGTTAAAATAGTACTTAAAATAGTGTAGATAACGTAAATGTTGTCATGAAATATAAAGAAAGACATACCACCATAATACTAATAAGACATGAAACCACTATCAAAAAGTAGTTGAACTTCTCCTTGCCCAAATGTGGCTACTTCGTTCTCCAATCTTGAACATTTCTTTAATAATCCTGAAATTAATTTCATCTCTCTAGCCATAAGTGGAGGATCATACCAAGCAAAAAAAGCTACATGCTCTTTCAGAACCATATCGGCCACAACCGAAAAATCTTCTTCCTATATTTGCATTTGTTCATGAAATGCGAAGTGTTGCATCTTCACTACAGAACTAACATTTCCTCGGGCCATCAACTTCTACTGACCCATTGTTAGTGGACAAGGAACTCATGCTGGCATAAGACAGAGCCACACAGAAATAGCACAATTGCACAGTACAACTACAATCTTTCTACATTGATATTTGAACATAAATGCATATAGAAGGCTAACAATATATATGTAAATATAAAAAAGTAAAAAAAACCTTTTTCTAACATTCTAAAAGAAATCTCTATAAAAGGCTAACAGTATGCATACAAATATAGAATATTAAAACTAAACATTTCAAATTATATATAAATGTAACTCAAACATAAACCAAACAGTGTATAGATAAACTAAATATAAATCCATAATAATACGACATTTGTATACCAAAATATAGTACCAAATATTGGATCAACACATGATATCCACCCTAATCATCCGGTAGGCAAAGTATGAGAACATAAGCAGCCCTATAGTCTTCTAGAAGACTGAAAAATTAATCAGTCTCTAAAGGGTCATTGACAATCTTCCTCCCTACTTAAGGGAGACTCAATGCCTTCATCGTCTCAGCAACCACTGCCATCCGTCGTTCTACAATCTTTGAGTCATACTTGAAACATGCAGCAAGCATCCCAATATGATTCTGGCAGCTGTCATGATGTTGCCTATCCTAGATATCTCTATAGTAAGCTCTCACATGATGTCCAAGGTCTCAACTCTAGCTCTGTTTGCTACTCTACTGGCGTTGGATGAAGTACCAGCTTGACTGTCAATCTTAAGCTTTTAGTTCACTTGTCTCACAATAAATTGACACTCCACCTCTTCTAGATCATCTAAACCTAACGACATATTGTTGGTTATGTTGTTTGCTGTGCGAACTGCTTCTCTATGTCCGTATGGTTAGCTGAGTCAATTGAAGCTTCTGCCCTCGTTCCAATGACATGGTCCCTCTCAACTTAAGAGGCGAATGAGTAGAATAATAGCCAACCACTAATGTGCACATTTTTCATTCCCCCTCTTGAACTCTAACATACTGTAATCTATTTTAATTAAACCTATAACTCATCGCTCTGAAAAATATTTCAGCAATCCATTCCCCCTGACCGTATGATAGAATTCAAGTATAGAAAAAATAAATCATAACTCAGGACCTCTACCACGAACTTCTCCATTCACTTTACACGCCAGCTGAGCATTCTTTCTTTTCCATTGGATACCAATTCCACCGTACATATTGCAACATGTGCCAGATTCTAGACAGGTTAAGTTGGCGTGGCATGAGGGCAATAACCTCCCCACCCTGCCTAGAATCTTACGGCCAACAATATTTAAGATAAAGGCAACAAAACACAGGTTTGGACAAAGGCAATTCTGCATTTCTAATTAATAACATGAAAGGTCACCTTCCAACTTATTCTCTTCCGATGCAATTGTTTCACCCTCAGACTGTGCAATTGTTTCACCCTCAGACTGCACAATTTCATGGAAAGAAATCCATCTGATAATATTCTTTAGTTATTAACCATAGGAATGATCAATGCTGTCAACCACAACTAGATAGGAAGCAGATTCTCTCTATGAAGCAATTGTCGTAAGATGATGCAGCTATAAAAATGACATGGTAACCAGAAAAAAAGGGGGGAAAAAAAATCCTGCATTAGATGAGTGGTAAAAATATTTCTTGCCATGCAGGGATGAAGAACCATACAAAATTTTTTCTTCAACACACAAAAATGGACTCAATCATGATTTTAAGTCTTTGTGAGACATCCCATGGATATCTCACATGGCATGCTGGAATGGGTTACTATCTCCAAGATCCAACCTATCTTTATCCCAATATTCCGATCAATGCGTCTTGCAACAGCTCCATCTCTTGAGATGAGACAGGGCAAAATGAAATGCATCTCATTTTTTCCATCCCATGAAACTTAAAGCCTCAATATCAATAGCTTAATCTGAAATCTTCTCAAATAATACTTCAGCTTGATAAAAAGGTTGATGAATTTTGACATAAATTAACACAAAAAAGGCCAGTAATATATGGTAATTCTAAATTATACTGTATGCTAGCATTCATATCACATGACTAACATTCAAGCCTTCATGAGACCTTTATTATGCAAAGCCCACCGCACACAAACTCCCACTCTCATTTAATGTCACACTTTCAAGGGTCCAATTGTTTAGTTAACACTACAATTTTCCCATACTGGTAGCACATAGAAATTATCTTGACGAGATGATAAAGTCAATTTCTGCAATTTAATACAAATAAAGCACAGCCATGCTTTTCAACCATCATTGACAACGTCTGTTTCACTGCACCGAAATCCTTTCCGCTCCAAACTTCCTTGCAATCACATGAACCTCTGCTAAAGAAGCTGCTATCAAGAACAGTAGTCAAGTCTGATATTCTTGCAGACACCAGCGTCCTCCAAGAATTGAGGTTGAAAAATGAAAGGTAAATTTCCCCTGGTAAAATATTCGGAGGGATATGAGCAAAGAAAATTGGTGATAAGGACCACCTTTATTTAAAAGAACCAAGGAAAGAAGCAAGCATGCTTTAGCATGCATGACTGTGCAGGCACTCAGGGAGAGAGAGAGAGAGAGAGAGAGAGAGAGAGAGAGAGACAGAGAGCATATAGTACCTGAACTCTATACATAGTTCAGTTGATCTATTTAATCAATTGTTATTTACTATAGTTGGTTTCCTCCAGTAAGGAGATTAAAAACTCAAATTAGCATGTGACAGACACACCCAACCAACATGTATGCTGACCCACACCCAGGTGGATAGTCAAAGCCATGCATACCTTTCAAGATTATTTATTCTCCTCAATGAGAAGGCTACCTAATCTTGAATGAAACTCAAGTTTTCCATTGCTATGGATCAATTGTTTTACAAACCCAAAAGTAGATTTTTTTAAAAAAATTTTTTTCAAACACAACTTGACATTTAGTTAATTAGTAAGTGCCACTAACCTCTTCTTCCAGTCCCAATCCAAGATCGGACTCCACCAGTGACGGTATCGACTGCATCAGAAATTTATTAGTAATCTCATTTTGTCATATGTGTGTACAAACAAAGTAATAAACAGCTTGACCCATTACCTTTCTCCATTGTTGCACATAGACCAGAATAGGTGTTCACAAGGGTTCCATTGTCATTTAAGCCCCACATCTGCAGATCTTGGGTATGTTAACTACTGAACATAAATATTCTGAAGGGAAAAAAAATGTTATTAAAAAAACACCAATCCTGTTTTAAGCTCATTCTTTTGTGGATATCTTCCTTCATGGTAAATGTAAACTTATTCAGCCCAGCAAGATTTTGATTTAAATCTTTACAACTAAAAAGTTCTTCATTGCCGAAAAAGAAAAGGAAAGGGAAAGTCAGACTTTTTATTTCTCAATACTGAAAAGGTACAATCTGTCCCACTAAATTGATGCTCCATAAAATTACACTATCCAAACCTAAGAAAATTGTACAAATCAAGGCAAGGTGGTCAAAAAGTGACATTAACAATAAATAGCTTACATTTCACTCTATATTATCTAAGATGAAGCCATCTTAGAAGACAGCAAGCCGTCTAAGATGAAGCAATGCAGTCCATTTGAGAAAATTAGTTCACTAATTTTTCGTCACTTTCATGCTGCAGAGCAGAAATGGTCCGAACAACATAGCATACTCAAAATTTTTTTAAAAAAATGATTCCATAAAAGCAAAGAGGTTCGATATAACAAAATGTCAATTTTCAAGTTCTTCAGCTCTATTTTGGGGGCTTTCATCTAAATATAAATATCGAGAATTAAAAAGAGTGGTTGAAAATCAAATTTTAAACTATACTCTTCTATCTGGTCTAACTTTAAGGCTTTCATGATTACCATATATCAAAATCTATACAAAACAATGATGAAAGCATAGTTGTAACTACCAATAATTAAGGTGAGCAATAATGAAGCACTAGTAGTTGGATATGCACATCATACTTGGGAGGCATGCCGCTTACAATGGGACAATAAAGTGTTCTCTCTCTCTGAAGCCGTACGTTTCCTGTTCACAGATGCATCCAGGCAAACCTCTATTGACTCAGATGCTAATAAGTGAAATTTTTGTTGGTGATCTTGTTTGTACATAACCTCTTCACCTCTGTATTAGCATAGAAAATTCATCACAAAAACAAAATCATGCATATTACACTGGTTTATGGTTTAGAAGCAATCATACGATGTCCAAAGAGGCTTCCTTTTATATAAGCAATATGACAAACTGTTGCTACTTTTCATGTCATATTTGCAGCATATTTGATCCAGCTTCCCACCATATCTCAAAAGAAACCATCCTTTTGTTTCTTCATTGCTACAGCTGGTAAGGCCGAGCACCTTGTTATCAGGTGTATTCATGTGTGCTTGACTCAAAAACCTCTGGGTAGAAGCATGACGTGTACTTCTGAGATCTTCACTTGTGAAGACATGGGGAAACTACACAAAAAAATGTCAGATGACAAGTTAGTCATTTTCCATTTTGATAAGAAAGATAATTAGATACATGTCGACTGATCTGACATTCAGACTCATCAACTTATCTCTTGCTCAGCAAACTGTCAAAAGCTAAATGTTTTTTTATGGATGGAATACCTCCATATTGTTTGTGCTGTAAGAATTTATTTCCAAAAGAGTAGGATTTGTGATAAGATTGAATGTAATCTCATCAATGTGCCTTAAATCTCCACCAAACATGAGAGGAGATTTAGCCATACACCAAAGAGTCATCTGCATGATAAATATTAAGTAACATAAATATAGCCTTGATTATTCCAACATTATTAACAGATAAAAGAAGAAACATAAAGTCTACACACCTGAGTTCTCTGTTCATCAAGGCTAAGGTTACATTTTCTGTAAGGACCATGTTTTGCATCTGTCATTAGCAAATAAACAAATTATTATGGGCTATACAATTAACATTAGAAAATATGAACCATCAAGCAATGCAGAAAATAATAGAGCAATCAAAAGAAGGTTAGATATTTTAGAACATCAAGAACACTTGATGAAGCTCAAAATTGCAAAACCACTTCAATAAAATTGTCTAAACAAGCTAGATAAAGCTATAAACTTCCAGTTTCGATTTTGAAGGAACCAATTTGGCAAAGTTGACAAACTCTTGTTGCTCGATAAAGAAACAAGAATTCAAAATGTACTCAGAAAATTCAAGCATTTATGTAGTCTGGAAATAAAACATTCTCCTTATTGTTTGTTCTCTACCCTGAAGCAAGATAATCTCCATGTGTTCTCTCATCCTCCTACCCTCCATAGGTTTTCACACATTTAGCAACTCCAGTGATTAGCCAATTGTACTCAATTCCTACATGGAGTTGGAGATGTACAAAGCAAAACTTGAGTCAAATTCTTTTTATTAGTATTTATGCAAAAACTAAAGTTGCTTTCACTTGATGAATTAATGGTTACATCATAGGTCAACATAAAAGTGTAGTGTCTACCATGTTAGGTCATGACCATGACTAACATAGATCAATTTGCATCCCATGTTTCCACTGCATGAGGCACATCCTTGAGCTTAACTTACAACCCTTCACTATAAACAAAACTCTGAAATCAAAAGGAGAAAGCAACAAAACTTATCATTACCGACAATCAAGGATGGCTGAATCATACTGAACTGGGCAGTTCAGAACAAACCATACTGATTCAGCCTGAAATTGGACAGTTTGATCGGTATAGGGGCCAAACAGCCCTAAACCACCAAAGCGACATCATTCTAACCTTGAACCATACTGAACCATTCCGTACCATGCCGAACCATCCAGTTTGGCTCGGTATGGGATAGTTTATGGGTTGAGGCCGCTCAATTCACATACCAGTACACCACTAGTTCAATATGATATGTCTCGTACCGAACTATACCGATTCTCGGTATGACAAACTTTGATCAACATCATCACCATCATGGCCCAAGCCTTTCCCATCAGATATAATGTTAGGTATACTCAAAAGTTAACAAGGCTCAAACAATTAAACAGATTCTGCAATTAGCTGTCAGCATGATGTCAACATTCTAGAAATTGTCAGTATGTTACCAGCCAAGGCAAACCTAGGAGAAAGAGGGGCTTGTTAATGAAATCTACTTGCCAATTGGCAGGTACTGCCATCTTCTTGCTAACAAACAAAGCCTATAAAAAAGATATATTCCTAAATATAATAATTAGAAAAGACCTTTTCTTTAGAAGCAAAACTTATGAGTACATATACTGCAAAATAAGGTGAAATGTCTACTAGGCATCTACCATGTATGTTTATCAAATGCATCAATTATTGATCCATATATTCCAACCAGAAAATTGTCCTAGTCATAATGTAATGTTGCATGGGGTGTAATACCCTGCAAACTTATATTATAAATGTATATAAAGAAATAATTATTTAAGTTATTTTTAGCTAACAGTTTGGATTAGACTTAATTTTGAATAGGCTATAATTAGGAGTTGGATTGGTTCTAATAAATTTTTTTATTGACAGTTATTCAGAGTCTTGATTTTACTGATAGATTTATTTAGCTTATTATTACATAATAGTAAAACGCAGAAAAGAAAAAGAAAAACTGACTGGGCTTTAGTTAATAGTTTAGGTTTCAGTTGGCTGCGAGTCATCACTAGATCCCAACTGTGTTCTGATTAATGAGCATACCTCTTAATCATTGTTATCGTTTAAATCATAGAAGGATTCAGTGAGTAGAATCATGTCGTTTAGTTGCCCAATGTTTGAGCTGGTTTAGTTGATGTAGGAATTAGACATGAGAACTCCATGCGCAGTTGGAGTATGGGACTCTATCAAAGGTATAGATGGGGACAATATAGGAGTCCTAACTCCTACTAGCAGTCAGTTGGAAATACTGGGTAGCTTAGGATGGAGTAATGTTACCACATACTGGAGATATATGGGAGCTTCCTTAGTGGTAGCACATCATCTTATGCAAGGGCTGTACAGAGCTTTTGGTTCACAGTCCAGTCTTAGCAAGGAAGGTGCGAGTCCAGAGTAACAGGCAGCAGTTCAGCTATTTGAAGGTCCAGTAAGTTTATATTATAAAACAATTTTCTGCAAACAGAATATGTTTTGAATTTCTACAATTAAATTTCTGACCATTGCATTCTAATTTTTAAATTTCTGTATATTATAATTATGTATTTTAAAATTATGTAACTATATTTTCTGTAAACAAGGAATTTAGAAAATAAATTTTTGTGCAATAAGCAATAATAATCTTAATGACTGATTACTAATTTTTTTTATATTTTTTCTCAGGAACTAAATTCCAAAAAATAAATTCTGTTTTAAATTTCTGCATAATAATTTTCTTAATATCCATTTTTTGGTTTTAAATTTCCGATTGTTATATTCTACAACTTATTTTCATACATTAAGAATTCTGCATAATAATTTTTTGTACCATAGAGTATTAAAAAAGAAAATGTCTATAAATTATTAACCTGAAATTCAGAATATAAACTAGATGGCTAGAATTTAATTTCATGTATCCTATGACATATTATTTTGTACCAATAAGTGTACTGCAATTATTTTTTAAATTATACTAATGAAGTGGTCGATTCCACATAGGTTTAGGGATCTTGTTGGTAGTGGCGGAGCCAGAAATTTTTTTTTGAGGAGGTTAAGTTATACTATAATTTTCTCTTAGAGGGGCCAAGAATTAGTCCTACTATTTTCTTGTACTTAAGCCATCTTTTTGTTAACATGTTACTAAAATATTATACAAGTAAAAGATAACCAATCATAAAATGCTACATTGAATCAAATAATAAATTTATATAGTATATAAATTTTGATTAGACATGAAACTACTTCTTTCTTGTAACAAGTGCAAGCCTGACCTCATCATATCATTTTTATTATATATTATAGTACTTAAACTTTTCTTTGAGCAGTTAGCTTTAAGAAAATAAAAAGACTCTCTAGTACCCCTCACTGCTACCAAGAGACTTCTAAAACTTGTTGGTGTCTGGCAATTGTTAGGCTTCATTTAGAGGCTAGGGAATGACCATTTATGGCCTTAAAATTTATATAGATCCTAGGGGTATCAAAAGCTTCCAAATTTTATTTCAAAATTCATCATGACTTTTGATAAAAATATACTCTTGGGACATCAGGTATCAAAGTACATAGTCATTCTAGACTTCAGAGAATTTTTTTATGGAAATGAGTTGCTCTTCATAAATTTAGCTAGACAAGTTTGAAGGGTAAGAAATTTCTGATTGAAAGTGACCATACAAAATTCTATCTGAAAGTGACCAAGGATTTATTTTAGATGTACGATGCCCATGCTAACCAATTGTTGGCTAGACAACTACCATATGTTGTTTTGTGCCAACACAGAAATACCTAGCATCGACCAGCACACCTCAAGCGCAACATGATTTGCAGTGGCACCATTTGGCATGCATGAGAACAAGCTATTCTGTTTATATGGCTTTTCGTTTTTTTTAATGTTCTTCAGTGTTGTTCCATGCATTTAGTATCACCAAGCATAGAACAAAAATATGTATATGTGCTGAATGCGATGTGTTTTGTTATTTCAGCTAGTAAGACATCCCAATGATGCACTGCAATTACTTTAACAACTATCCTTGATTAATATATAGCAATCATTCAAAACTTTTTGGTGATAAAAATGGAGAGTAGGATTTGAAAAGCATAAGACGAATATGCATCTTTAAATGCTGTCTTACAGCAACAACAATAAAGCCTTAATCCCAAACTAGTTGAAGTTGGCTACATAAATCATTTTTCTCCATTCAGCTATATTCTATGTCACATTTTTTTGTAAGATTAAATGCTTTGTGTTAATTGGTATAAAATTAGATTAAAAAAAAATGGAGTCCAAGACTTACGGTATTTCTTACCAAATCTTTTGGCTCTTGGCAATGTTTAGATCATAATAAAATTTATAAAATTTTGATAGTTGAGAAATTCCTTGCATTTAAAACATGTAACTTTGACACAACCCAAAATTTTGAAATTTTTTATTGAGTTGGAAAGTTTGACCATCTTTCAATGGAATTTGAATTTTAGCTTTTTCTTCTGAACACAAATGGAAGGTATTTTTACATGTACATTTACTTAAAAAGTATTTATGTAAATAAGATCTATTTTCAATATTATTTAGTGTGTCATAGTCATGTTAACACACGCATATCTCCAAGATCTTCGAATAGGAGAAAGAGAAGATGGTGGTGGGGAGAGGGGAGGGGGAGGGATTCAAGGTTTAAGGCTTGGTACATTAATGACCATGCCATGTCATACTGAACTAGCATGGTTTGAGACCAAGAAATTCAATTGTCATGGCCCACTGCCCTAGTGCCACATGCCAGTCAAAGCTCGGAATAGTGTGTACTGGTTGGCAAAAACCAGAGAAAGCCAGCACCTTGATCCCTAAAAGCGACTCTAAAAAATGGTAAACAATGGATAAATAAAGACGTCAAAGCTGCTTAGAATGTTACGCTACCATTTTATCATACTGGAAACTTGCAAAACAGCACAAGTAACATCATGTTCATGCACAGAGAGAGAGAGAGAGAGAGAGAGAGAGAGAGAGAGAGAGGTCAAGATTCTAATCTCCTATCAAAAGTCAAGCCATGAGATCCAATCAAGAAAGTTAAGATCCTTCAATAAGCAATTCTGATCATGCCTAGGATCTACAAAAACAATAACAACAACAAAGCCTTAATTCTTTTTCTACATGAATGCCTACGATCTATATAACATTATCCTAAATGAAAAACCTAGTATACATAATTGGATTTACCTCAGGAACTTAATGTCTCAATCAATTGCATTCATCATAATGGTTAAAAGAAGAATAAGAAAAAGAAGGAAAAAAGAAAACAAAAAAAAAAAGATGGGTTTTGACTTTCATCAATCAGTTGCCCATCTATTCTTATCATATAATTCCACCCTAGGATGTCTCTACTTTATTCAGAGTCATACCAATATATTGATACATGGGATCCATAAGATTTAAGTTTTAGTTCTTGTCTAGACTACAGTAAGGATGAGAATGATTGGAATTTAGTGGAAGCTTGTTTTCTTCTTCTCTATCTTTATTCCCCAACTTTCCCACTGTTTGCTCACCCTTCAACTGCTGCTTGAGCAGTCATCTCACCCTACATCATGGATTCAGCGCGATGCACTCTTGTCCATATAAAATTGTCAAGTTTCAGAAGGCAAATCCAAATTTTGCAATGGCATGATACACCTTATCTTGTCACCACCTATCAATATGGATATGATCTGGTGAAGCAATGTTGTATTTGTTTCTGATGGAGGACAGACTGGACTAGTTGCAGATAGCAATCTTAGACTGCAATACTTGCTTATGGACTATGACTTATGCTCATTGATATGCATCAAGATAGATATCTGATATTGTTGATCATATTAATCCCATCAGGACAGATTTCACCTTCCAGCAACTTTTATTTTCAGATATCCTTATTCAAAATTTAAAAAAAAACCCAAACATCCTTTTTTTTGCGATATTGCATCAATTTGATATCAAGCATTGAAGTTGCCCAAAGTACTTTACCTTTGTCAGTTCAGTAATCAAGCCAATCAAAATTCTCAAAACTGTAGAATTTATGCTAATGACAATGAACAAGCGCATAATTTTTAACTAGAGATTTATCTACTCAAGCATGTAGCCTAACATTTTTCATAAAGCTAAACCATGCCAGATTCTCTTTCATCATCTAGTATTTGCAAAGTAATATGGATTAATAGGAAATGATAGACAAAATTATCCAGCCAAGCGAATTAGATTACTTGGATCTGCAAGCCACCCGAGTGGTAGCATGTCTAAGTCAGGCCACGACCTTCCTTGCAACCCTGCAGCTCCAATTTTCCCCACAGCAGCAAAATCCCTGAGTAGGAACTCAATGTAGATTGATCAAATTTGCTAAAAGAATGTTGATTGTTACAAACAGAACCAGTGAGAAATAAGCACAAGGATTCATTCAAAAGATAGAAAAGGTAGAAACAAAATGTTAAACTAGAAACTTCATAAAGAGAACCATAAGGATTTAAGTGTACTGGTATCTACCTTGATATGTCAAAATGATAAACAACATCTGTCCACTTATCCCAGTCATCCCCAGTAATTCTGTACATGTTCACATAATCACTGATGCCCTCAGCCATGGATGGAGTCACACTGGATCCAGGTGAGATAGAGAACACCACTGGGCGCTCAAGCTCTTCCAGAAGCTGCAGGAGTTGCATCTTAGTTAATTTCAGAAGTGCATAAATTCAATGGACTATTATGACCTGACAGGTTCTTTATATGGAATATGAGGTCTCTATATGTACCTTTGAAACTGTTATTATTTCTTTTGTATCTAAATCATCTCCAAAGACACAGTCAAGCTTCACTGCAAAGGAAACAAAACAACCAAGATGAGCACAAGCAAAAATCTGGATGAAACAAGATAAGGGACTTGAGTGTTCAGCCATATCCATCTGTATTCTATGCCCTTAAGGAACACTGTCGCACTGAAGAAAAGTATGTAATGTTACACAATTTTACTTATCTTTCAGTTTGAGTGCTGAACACTTGAATAGTCTAGTAATAATAACTTAAGTGAAGTCGGTTTCTTTTAATAAGAATTTTCAAATCACCAAGACTGTGCATGGAAAAGATTTTATCATATCTTACAACATATACTGATATAGAAGATGTAAGCTAAAGAAAAACAGAGGTGTAACTTTTCCTGTTTACCAAAATCAACACCCCATTCAGCATACTGTTGATACAGAGATCTCAGGAAGGCTCGTCCAGCTCCCAGATCCGTATCAACACTCATAAATCCATGGCTCATCCATGCACAAGTCTTATCTTTCATCCCTATGTCTGTTGCATACCATTGCCGACTGGATTCCTCATAAGCACCTCCCTATAAGTCAAAATGTCTCATTCAATTAGCCAACAAGGAACAAAGCACAAATATTAAATAAAAGTTTCAACAAAACTATCTTACTGTAGACAATACCCATATTATTATGTATGTTAAACCATAATTTTATTTTAAAATATAGGAACGACAATGTAAGTTAATGCAATCACCCAATGATACAATTCTCGGTGGGATGGGGGCTAAGACGGCCGAAATGTTTCATCCCAAAGAGTTCTAGGACCAATTTTCTCCGTTCCACCCCGTCTCATTCCATCACGGCCACAATGCATTATAATGTCAATTTTAAATAAATCTAATTTATCATAAAGATATAATTTTTAAACTTTAAATATATTTAAAAATCGAATGAAATATTAAAGCTTCAAAATTTTTTTTTCTAAAAAAAAAAAGAACATCCTAAGCAAGTACGGTGACATCTAACTAAGTTGGGAATTGAGACGAAACGGAACATGGGGTGTCTCGTTCTGTGGAAAAACCAAAACACCTCTGTCTCACGTGATTTAAAACCTTGCATTCACCCATAGATGAAAGTGGAACTATGCAAGTCAATCTTGATAGTTATTAAAATCTCTTAACAAAGCATTAGAATAAAACAAACAGATCCAATTCTGATAAAATGGTTGAGATTGAAGGTTATTTTGTTTGTGGTGATCCAATTTGGTCAAGATTCTTCAAGATCTCCAACATCGAAGTAGCTGATATTAATTAACCATGATGAAAAGATCAAAGAGTTGCCAAGAGGCTTGTGTCAATGGATTGTGAACAATACTCAAAAAGAGAAGTAAGCAGCTGCAGCGAGGAGGTATACCGTGCAAACATTTAAGATGGTTGTGTTGGCATTTACTGCTTGCGTGCTTATTCCCCTCATGACATGAATTCCAAACTTCAGACCCATTTCATGAACCTTGTGGGCAACTTCTTTGAATCCTTTGCCACCTCTAGAGGATGGCCACCTGTCAGGGTCAGGGAACGGCCGTCCCCATTCATCAATGCTGTCATAGCCATAGGAATCAACATACGCTCCATCCACATTCTTCCGAAACCACAAGAAGTCTACCACAGCATACTGCACAACGTTTTTGGACAAAAAAGATAAGTAAACAGCGGGTCATCAATCCTCCTCTAGAGGCATTCTATAAGCTTTGTATCATAATTAATAACTTCTTTGTTATCGATCTGACCTCATATCTATAAGGTAGTAGTCTCTGAGCTACGATCTCAGCATTATCTAGGAATTCTTGTTCACTGATAGCCCATGAAAAGGAATCATAAGAATTCCACCCCCTGGGTGGCAACTTGACCAGCTCCCGATCTTTGCTTGCTGCCCTGAAATGGTAATTAAATTGAAAGGAGACAATAACTAATAAAATCACACACTTTCTGTCAACCCTCCACAAGAAGAAACCATGAACGGAATTAACAAATTAAAACCGAGCGAGTATTTTGGATACACATCCAAAATACCTAATCGTCGTAGCAGAAATAAACACTAGTGCATTTTTTTTTAACTTATTTTCTTCGAAACAATCTAATAGATTTCATAACATTCCACCACTCCTCACAGATTAGAGCTCCAAGATAACAATTTATACAGAGAAATATTTGAAGTAGGTTTCATTTCAGTTTATACAGACCGGCAGAAGATGAGGTTGAAAAAGAGAACCACCAGAACTGATGCTTTCATGACTACGGAAACGAATTCAGCTGGCAGGATACGCTCAAAATTTCCTGACTAGAATTGATTCAACTGAGCTTTCGGCTCCAATGGATAACCTAGCTCAAGATCGGGAATGGGAGTCGAATCCATGTTTAGCGGCAGCAACGGTTCTGATGTCCTGTAGGAACGCTTTACGCTAAACGCATCTCAATAAAGAGTCCTTCTTGATTGATCTTCCGGAAGATCAGGTGTCGCTCTTGAGAATAGAAGTGGCCACGTGGTCCCTTAAGGATACTGCATCAAGCTAGAATCCTCGGTGGGGTGCATGCAGATAAAATCGGGCCAAACCAAGAGGTAAGATTTGGCGCCTTCGCATGTTTTGGCCGGATTCCTGCACTACCACGCAATTCAACACCTTAGCGCTTTTTTTTTTCTTTTTTTTTTTTTTTGGATTTCACATTTTTTTTACCTTTTTTTTTAAAATAAAACACTATCTTATATGTAAAAAGAAATATTTGTTTATCTTTTTTTTATTTTAAAAATAATTTTTATAATTTTTAAAAAAATAAAAGTTAAAAATTATTTTTGTTTTCTCTATTTTCTACTCTTCTCGTATCATATTTGAAGAGCAAGACCATCTTCATCCGTAAGATATGGCATGCTTATAAGGAATACTTTTAATAAATTATTTCTTTTATTTATTTATTTATTTTTTCATCTTCTTCCTATTTAGAAAAATTCATTCTTTTAGCCTGATTTGAGAAATCTTTATTTTTTATGGCATAGAAGGGAATAATTGAAGAAAGATAAAAATTTGACCATGATGGTGATCTCCTCCTCCTCATCTTCTCTTCATCTTCTCCTCCACTTCCTTCTTTTATTCACCATTGATATCAAAATCCAGCATTCTACATATTAACTAGAGAGGAACATTTGGATCAACTGAACAACGCACATCACACCACCAACTCGGCTTTTTACATCTAAAAAAAAATAAGGGCCAAAGTTTCCTCTAGGTAAACTCTCTCATGCTCAAGTCAACCAGTCGAGGTGAAAAAGAAGGGAATCCTAGAGAGCTCTCTAGGCGAGGGCTCTAAGCTTAGAAAAGCATTTTACCTGTGAGGCTAATTGGTATTTGAAGAAATAGTGTTGGAGTTGAACTCTCCTTAGATGACTCTTTGGCATGATAGATAAGGCGAGGGAGAGTCTTCTTCCTAAATTGATCAATCAAATGATTGATTTAGCACTCCAAATAGGGACGACATTCTACAGATATTGGTGCCTTTTTTAGAAGAGGTAGTAGACCAACCAATTAGCAAAGGTTAGCCATGTCATGTTTCCTTGCCATCACGCATCGTTTATGGCGGTCTAGTTGAGTTGCCATGTCATCATCTCTCACTTTTGAGAATTGAGCATAATTTTATGCTATGTCACAAAAGTAACTTCATCTACTATTCTGGCTAATCTCGCTCTGGCTCATTGGCTCTGTTTTTGGGTGGTCATGCTTTAGAGCCATAATTTTTTTGAGCCATTTGGTAACTTCTTGGAATCGAGCCATTCGGTAACTCATCTTTTATAAGGTTGGCACAAGGGCTATCAAATAGTTTAAAAATACGGGCTAAGCCATCATGTACACGATGTTGGCTCACGTGAGATGTCATCATCCTTAGGTTAAGAATTCTCATCAAGCATAATCGAGCTACTTAGCAGCCTAGTGTTCTAATAGCTTGGTGACCAGGCATTTGCCAAATAACATTTAGCATTCATTTGATGTGGTAACTACCTGAGCCTCGCACGAATCTTCAAGTGGAAGACAAAGCGATGGTCAAGCCTGCTATTTCTCAAGGTGCTACTTTAGTTTGCATGCCCATATTAAATGTGATTGATGACTTCTAATACCACCCCATCAATGTTGGTGTGCCCAAAGAGTCATCATATGGCTCTTTGGGACATGGTGTCATATGGTAAAGTTTGACACCGTGGATGTGGGTGCCAAGACTAGGATAGTTTGATTCTCGTGCCTCAACCCCCCTCCCCGCGCCGCCCCCAATTAAATAAAGAGGGAAGGAGGTCTTCAATTGCTTCACTTCTACTTCTTGAGAGGTGAGCTTTTAGAGTTCTCAACTCAATTTTTGCATCCTTTAGCTCACTTTAGCTCCCACTTAGTTACATCTATTTTCCCCTTAGAACTGCTAGGATGTCCATTTCACCGTCCTCCAATTTGAAAAAGGTAGAGACCTCATTGGCCAAGCAAGCTAGCATAATCACTAAGGATGACTTAGTAAAGATTTGTCGGCTATTCTTCATTCTCAAGTCACACCAGTTAGCCATCCTTGGTCTAAAGGATAAGGCCTCCGACCATGAAGAAGGTTGACTATGCCTATACAAAGACTCCCTCAAGGTAGGGCTCTGGTTCCCAATTCATCATTTTGTGGCCGACCTTTTGTCCCTCTACAATATCACACCAACCCAGCTTCTATCGAACTCTTGGCAAGTTATCATAGGATTTTTAATCGTAGTGTCTCAGCTCGGACTGACCTGGACCTCTAGTTTACTCTAAGCTATCTCTATCATAAAGTTTCATCCCCAAGAGGAGAGATGGCGTTACCTATTTATCTAGAGAGGCAAGAAGATCTTCATCGGGAATCCCTCTTCCATCCATGGGTGGGAGAGTAGGTATTTCTATGTCACCTAATTTGAAGGCTTCTGGTCGCTTGACAAAGCCTGGAAGCAACTCAACTTGAAGCCATACCAAGTCTTGAACCTTTCTACTGAGGAGGCCAAGGCTTTGAACCATTTTTGTAGGGCTAACCCTTTGAAGACCTCAAAACTTTTAACAGAAATGGCCTTGGTCTAAGTTGGGCTTAGTCTAGCCTCTAGGGGTACTATCTCTTTTTCCTTTATCTACATTATTTTCTTCGATTACCAACTGAATTGCTTTTGCCTTTTTTACTAACATGCTTTGGTTTCAAGGACTTCAACAACTGCTTAAGTATAAGAAGGTGTGGCTAGCTCCTCCACTGCAAGAGCCTCATTTGAGCCTTCCAAAAAGCATTCTCGACAGCCCAAGTCGAACTCTAAGGTGAGACCTCCATCTTCTCAGCATCGAACAGTGGTGAAGAAGCCAATCTTGATCAAAATGGTGATGCCCCATCCTGTCAGTCCTGATGAGGATGCAAGTGGTGCAACCAAGTCATCTACCACGCTGGAGATTCCACCGTCTAAGGCTTTCATTCCCCGGACTATTTTTACTTTAGATAGGTAGGAGTTAACCAACCCAAGCTCCACGGCACCTCAAGGCTCTAGTCAACTTAGTCCAGCCTCCCCTACCTTAGTTATGTTCCAAATTAAAATGTGTGTTAAGGTGACTCTGCGAGGTCGGGTTAAACCAAATACCAACTTCTTCGTGAGAGTTGCCTACCTATGGATGCTGACTTCAAAATAGGGAAGCTCAATACTAACCTAGTTTGTGACATTTCTCAACATATTTTTGAGGTAAAATTTCCAATTATTTTTACTTTCTTTAAATGTTTTAGCTTAGTTTCACTGACTTTTTCTTTGATCGATTTTTGTAGAGCCCATGAAGCCTTAGTAATAATGGAGTACCTTAACATCTAAACCAAAATGGTCAATGAACTCATCATCACCCTGGACTAAAAGAACTTTGAGCTAATGTTGCTTTAACTTCAGAAGGACTTCAACTAGCAAATCCTCAATGAAACCACCCTCCTATGCCAAGCAGATCGAGCCATGGTCGAGAACTAGGACTTGGTCTAAGAGAAGGACTAGCACATCTCTGATTAAGCTCGAACGAACTTTGACCAGGACATCCGATCTCTAAGTTAAAGATAGCATTGGAGGAAAGGAAGAAGTTAGCCAAGCTAACCATGAAGCGAGATAGCCTTTAGCTCAAACTATCTTGGACCCTAGCTTGGATCTTAGCTCGATTTAGGGCTTGGTCGATGACCAAAAAGGGACAAATGAATGCACATCTAAAACCTACAAGATAGGGTTCAATCGCTACAAGGAGATCCTAAAGGACTTCCTCGATCTTGACCTGGGCCCATTTAAAGCCATTAAAGATGATGAGGGTGAGGCCTTGGCCGAGGAAGAGATGGCAAAAGAGGGACACTCCTACAAAAGTAGCCATCAAGAAGGTTCATGCCGAGGTTGCTTCTATTGAGGAGGCTCCCATCAAGGTAGTTTTTATCGAGGTGGCACCCACTAAAGAGGTTCTAGCCAAGGCGGTTTTGATTAAGGTAGCTTCGGCTTAAATCTCGATCGTCTCCATCAAGAATACTCTAATCTTGCCTGAGAAAGGGCCTACAATTCTCGATCTAGTGGACATTCCTTCTTCGGATGCCAAAGAGGAGTTGTATAACATATAAAGATGTTAGAGGGGTTAAAGATGCTGCAACACATCAACTACTGGATCTAGGTAATGATCCAGAATGGGCAGCAACTATTGGGTTAGTTCGTGGCCTTTAATCATTATATGAACATCTTTGGTAGTTGCAAGAAATTCATTAAGCCTCCTCGAATGATTATTTTATAATTATTTTACTTTAATTTTGAACCAAAACCTAATCTAAAACATTTTTAAGGTATATTGAGCCTTGTGCACTAACTTTCCTACCAAGTTTTACATAGGGTCCTAAGGAAAAATTAAAATTTATATAAAATACCTTTTCCTTTGGACTTCGACATATTAGATGTTCTTTGAATTTGTCATTTCTCCTTCTCTGACTTATGTGCTTGGGTGAGACTTAAGCTTTTGTTGGATCAAATGCATTTTGAATGAATTTTCACCAAGTTAACTTGATTAACCTTTTGCACCTGTCTAAGTCACCATAAACTCAAGTATATTATTAGTATCTTAATCAATTTTTATTATTATTAAAATATATATTATTGAACCCTAAGGTTCAACAGAGAGTATATATATAACATACATAACAATCATAATGATGCAATACATATAGGTACAATATAATTATAACAGCCATCAGTACAAAATGATCCCTATCCAAAATATGATGGCAAAAGGACTCTAGGAAAGTGTTGTGGGAAGAAGTCCATCAAAGAGTTGAATTGTGCTATGAGATCCTGACGTATCTCTTGCATGTCCTACTGCAACTTCTACCACATCTCATGCATCTCCTGGCCATTAAATACATGCTCACATAAGTGCTTACATACTCTCCTATTTAAGCCTTCACATCTTCATTAGGATGAGGGTCCATATTCGGTCAATTTTAATTGTAAATAAGGTCTAGATTCAATTATAAATACTATGTTTAATCCATTATTAGCCCTAAAAGGATACTTGTTGCAATGTTTTCTAATCCACATTTGCCATAGATTAGGTTTGCTTTAATACCATTCGTAATGATGAAAGACTTCACCCAAGAAATAAGTTAAGATGTCATTATTTGGGTTCTTTGGCCCTTTATAAGTATCTAAGATTAATTCAATATATAACCAACATAAATTAGATACATGCTTACAAAGATATTCCTAGAAAGGCCTTATCAGATGAGATGTTTTGATGAACTTCAGTGAGGATAGGGTTGAAGATGCTTCAACTAAATAAGACAATTGATCATCACCAAGTTTTTAGTTGTTTTGATGGACTTCTTGGAAGTTGTGGAGCAACCACTTTCTCTAATTTTATTTTCTTTTGCTAGAATTTTTTTTTTGAGTGTGCACGCATATATATATTAAGCTTGAATAAAAAAAGAAAGTGTTATAGGTGCACTATAATTATTTTTGATTATGTTATATCATAGTTTATGAATGAATATTAAGAAGTCAATGTGATTTATGCTTCTCTTATTCTTTGCTAATTATGAATCCTTATGATTTTAAATTGAATTTTGACACATCACTTTTGCTTAAGTGTGCTACTTTAGTTTGGTTAAAGATTGATGTGAAAGTTAAACACATAAATAAAATTAAATATAAGTGTAACCGCTACTTACAAACAAAGATAATGGAAAAATGAATGCATATAATTTGACAACTTTAGATATAATCTAAGAAATGATAATGAAGTTAAAAATTAATCAAAATATAGAAAATAGTTTTCAAGGAAATAGAGATCATTATAATATGCATGCACACTCTCATATTGTTTCATGATTTAGATAAAAAGACAATAAACAAGAATTGAAACTTAATAGTTTTACAAGGCATTAAAAAAATATAACAAACATATGTAAATAGAAGAAGAAACGAAGAATGATAATTGACTGATGATATTTTTTTACAAAGACATTATAGGAGATTAATTTTATATTTATTATTATCCCTTAAAATATTAAGATTTGAAGGATCAAATTATCTTCTTACAAATATATTAGTCATTTATATTAGATTTTTATCCTTTTTAATTTTTTCTATTTAATTATTATAATTACTAAAGCACTACATTTTAGATGACTTATATTTACTAAAATCAAATTTTGGCTTAATGGAATTTTAAATTTCTTCTATTTACAAATGTAATTACCACCTTTTCATACATGTATCTATTTAATAAATAAAATGAAAAGTATTGAATAAGCTTATTAACACATAAGTCAGTAAAATTTATGAAACAATCATAAGCACAATTGAATAGAATGAAGAGAAGAAAATAGATAAAAAAGACATTCTATATTTCCTTGAATATAAAAGCATCACTTGATCTATTAAAAAACATAATAAACAATATAAGTATAAAATATATAACCAATTATTTATGTTATAAAATACAGATATAAAATTGATAAATCTAATCAAAGTGATCACAGCAATCACGTGAGAGAACTTTTAATGATAATTTTTTATTGAGAGAAATTCTAGCGAAGAAATTCACCTACTTGATGGCCACATAATTTTGCTAATTTCTGATCTTCTAATAAATTTTAATCTTGTACAGTATTACAAAAGTAACTATTATCTTTATAAACTCTTACTTTTGACGGTAGACAAAAGTTAAGTTGGTATGGGTGTAGTTAATAGGGATAGCAAGGGTTGTCTTATATATGATGTTGGGCGTAGATTGCCAAAGATTTTTGTTTTGTTTTTTGAGCTGGTAGTCGCTTAGTTTGGTTTATGTATTACAATGTATGGGTTTAGAGCCACCCAGGTTTAGCTAAAAGATGACTCTCATATTGTAATTTTTTGGATTAATAGAACCTTGGATGCTTCTTATCATAATACATTGTTATAGGATGTCTGGCAGCTGAAGAAATCTCAATGGTCTTTAAGTCTTCTCATATTTTTAGAGAAGAGAATAAGGTAGCTGATTGGCTTGCTCACAAATCGCTGCAAGGAGACTTTTCTTTTGACTCTTCCGATTCTCTTCCGGCCAACCTTTCCCTTCTACTTGATATTGAGGCCGAAGGAATACTAATGTTAAGACTCAGGTGAGTACTTTGTTTTTGTTTAAAAGTATCATCACCTCTTTCTATTGCTGCTGCAAGTGTGCTCTGATGTTATAGCTATTGTACCTAGTTTAATTTAAACAGTCCAAGAAAGCTTAGTGATTCCTGTAGTTAGTTTGGTTTTTCTCTTTGATCTACCTCAATTGGATGCTGTTGGTTGATTGGGTTATTGGTCTTCTTCTATACTTCTATTGGTGGCTTGAGAATACTGTTGCAGTGTAGGAAGCTTTCTCCTTTAGGTGTCTTTGAGGCTTTGAGCCTCCTCATTGTAACAAAAAAAAAAAAAAAAAAGATAAAAATTGAGTTTAGTTTATGGTCCTTTTATTTGAATGATTAACCAAAGCCCTATTTGGTAGAGCTTTTAGATGCTTCACACGCACTTTTGTAGGGATAAAAATAGTTCTTAATATTTTTAAAATGCTTGGTAGAAGTTGTAAAAATACTTTTAAAGTAAAGCAAAAGCTATTAAGTACTTTATTTAGGAAAGCTCAAATTTAAAGCTTCTTTTAAAAGCTCTACTTGAAGAAGTTATTTTCATTGGATTTAAATGCCATAGATTATATCATTATGTAGTATAAAATAAGATAATATTATAATATTATAAAATACTATAATATATTATAATATGATATATTTTCATATTACTATAATATGATATTTTTATATTATAGTATTGCTATAATAATTTATAAATAAAGAATAATTTATAATAATAATTTTTAATAATACAAATGATTAGATTATTGAAAGTTTTATGTAACATCTTTTATCATTTTTTATTTTAAAAGTACTTTCTTAATTTGGTTATTAAACATATGTTGAAGTCTCATAATACTTTAAAAGTATAGTTACTAAAGAATGATATAACTTTTACAAAAACTCTAGTTTTAAAAATTTTATTATCAAAAGCTCTATTACCAACAGCTCCACCAAATGGAGCTTAGAAAGGTCCTTTAATATGTTTAAGTAAACAACACTAGTCAATCTTGCTACAGTTTATCATGATGTTAGAAGAAAAGTGAATATATAATGTTCTAAGCGTATCTATTAGTATAATTAATCTGTTAATGGGCCCAGTTGAAGTCGCCTTAAAAATTTGAGTGTAAGTTAATTAATAGCATGTGAACTTGAGTTATGAGTTTTTCAAAAATTTTTTTCCCATCCAATATGATATGGGATTTTTTTGGGGTATTACATTTTTTTCTCTTATCAAGCGACATCCTTATTGTATACTGCAATTTAGCCGGAATCTATGTCAAGTAGGGTCGTTAGTGCTGTAAGAATAGCTTTATGCCATGGCGAAACTCTATCACAGTCCTTTAGGTAATTATTTTCTCTTGCCTATCAATTTTCGTACACTCAAATTAATTCTGATACCATTTGTAATGTTTTAAGCTCATCTACTAGTTTAATTAATTTGCTAATGTTAATCGATAACACGTAAAATTGAGTTATAAGTTATTTATTTATTTATTTTATTTAATATGATGCGGGAATGTTTTAGGTTTTATGAAATATTTCGTAGCACCCTTTTAG
Organism: Metroxylon sagu; assembly: GCA_017589505.3. Lineage (NCBI taxonomy): Eukaryota > Viridiplantae > Streptophyta > Magnoliopsida > Arecales > Arecaceae > Metroxylon > Metroxylon sagu. Next base: position 438,311 of record JACVBY030000630.1, read on the forward strand.
CAGCTTTGACATTTGCAAAAAGCCTTACTATATTAGAGGGTTTGGATTTCATGGTGCAGGATGTCGACGCCTTTAGCGTATAAGTACTTTATAATATTTCATTTTATAAACTTCTTGCATTTTTGTTCTAGGCCTTTATGCCACATGTGGGGTTTTTGTTTGGGTAAGCCGCGTGTTAGAAATTATGAGTCTATTATGACTAGTGTAGCAAGGCATTGGATTTCTCCTCTTCTAGCTACATGGCCAAGATGGGGAGGTTAGTCCATTCAATATTATGATTGATTTAACTGTTTACCTATTATTAGATAATATGAAAGTCTTGGACCTTGTTATGTGTGTAATAAACCCTAAAGTTTCTTATGCCATGCCTCGAAAAATGCTAGGAGTCATTGATGCTTGACTCCAAAGACTTTTGCTCAAACCAAGCCTTGTTACAGTATTTTTAATTATTTGATAAAAAAAATCTATGCAAATTTTACTTTAATAAGAGAGGACAACTAGTGTGATTTTATCTGCATCATGGCCCCGTCTCATGCATAAATATGAGGCCTCTTATAATATTTTCAAAATTAATCTAAATATTTTTTGTTACTTCATGTTTTTCTTGTTGCATTCAAAATTGAAAAGTACACATTCTTTTCAAACTGTGGTCGAAATATCTTGCTAGTGGCTTTCTTCCACCTACAATGCATGAACTTCAATAATTTATATACGTATGTGTGCGGTGCATCAATTTGTTTGCACTATGGATGTAACATAGCGAACGCCCTTGATAATTTTGAGCTGCATAACATAAAACCATACCAAGTGCCAATCGATCAATTGCACCCACCAGAGACTTCTTGCGACCGTTCACTGCCCGAGGCTCGCACTAAACCCCATAAAGAGGAAAAACCTCTGGGGGTCTAACAATAATCCGAGGCCACTGCGCTTCCCCGCAAAAAGCCTTTGCCCGTGCCGTCTTGTCTCCCCATCCCCTTCCTCTCCACCCTCTCTCGCCATGGCAGAGCCGGTGAGGCTTCGCCTCCAGTTTGGGGATCGCTACCTCCTGACTAAGTCCCAGCGGTCGGCGGGTCTGAAGCGCTGCTGGGTCCTCCTGAGATCCGATCTCGCCACCGTTGGTGACCTCGCCGACCACCTCGCCGACTGCTTCGCCCTGCAGCGCTCTTGCCCCCATGGCCTTATCCTCTCTGTGAGCATTTCGACTCCTCTCTCTCTCTCTCTCTCTCTATCTCTCTTCTCTCTCTAAACGTGCCAGCCATTGTTTAGAAGTGATGCGGTGTCTTTTGGCCTTTCTTTTCCGATGTAATGGATGTAAAATAGTTAGGTTTTCTGGATCGTGTCCTAAGACTATCGGGATGATCCGATTTATCTGAAGCTATCGGGAGCTGGGAAGTGATTTCACGGGTCTCTGATTGGGAAAAATTTCTGACCTTCATGTGTATGAAGCGAGATAAATAAGAGAAGACGCTTCGTTGGGCGTTGTAATTTTTTCCTCTTTTATTAATGTACTTTCTTTCAATAGCTGATGCCCTAGGTTTTTATTGTTAAGCTACATTTGTCTTAAAACTGTTCGAATATATTATTACTAAAAAATTAGTTTGTCTTCTAATTTTTAGAGATCCAAATGTTCATTTGCAATAAATTTCTTTATTGTAAATAAGATGAATGAAAGATAACGTCAGATCGATCAATTGGCACCTAGTCTCCAAAGAAAATTAAATTAATTGGTGGAAACTGTATCTGTTGAGTAAGGAGATGAGGTTTCAGATTCTACTTTTCTAGATTTTTTGTCCATGCGTGTAGGAAGGAACTTTCCAAAAGGTTTTGATTTTTTTTTTTTTTAAATCCATTTTGCAACATGGGCTGTGATGGATAAACTTATGCAGAGTTAGAGTCTGGATGGTAATAGAAGTACAAGAAAGACTCATAAAAGTGTTGTTTAAAGATAATTTTAAATGTAAATGTTACATAAAAAATATAAAGGCGTAGGGTGTGTTTGAGCTTAGGTTATTATTTTCAATTGATGTATTTGAGAAAAGAGCCTGTATACATATAGTTATTTACTTCTTATACTTTTTTCTGTTCTATTGCAGATGGATGAATTTGTTCTGCCATCATTTGAATCAACTTGCATTTTCAAAGATAAGGATATCATCAGGTAAATTACTTGAGTTTGTGGTGGCTCATGAGTTAACAATTGCAAATATACATTTTAGGAATGGTCAAATGTTTAATCTTTTTTTGAAGTGGATCAAGCAAATTACTTTCTCTAGTGAAGAAGAGAAGCGTGCATGGATTGTAAGATGATGTTGGGGCACTGCCTGTTTGCATAACATGGATAGTACCTTTACAGCCATATACTGGGTGCAAGAAATGACGCAAAATTGCTAAATGTCTAAAGGTATTGAGGTGGGATTTAAAAGAAAAAGAAAATGTGATATCTTTTAGCAATAAATATGCAAGGAAATTGGAACCTGAGTACCAAACCAAATAAAATGTCAGCGCGGATGATCGATTGTATTAAGAGTTTTCCTTGAGAAGTCCTTAGAGAGTTGAAGGTAAAACATATACATAACGAAACTTGGTGGTGAAATGTGGAGGTACAAGAGACTATAAAAGCAAAAACATGTATAAAGCAATATGGCTTCAAAGCGCCTCGGAAATGCACTTCAGATTCTGGACTCTTCTATGCATGGGTCATTTGTTGTACATAGAAAAGAGTGAAGAAGGAAAAGAAAAAAAAAAATAATCGAGTGGAGTTGCCACCAATGGGAGATGTGTTCTGAAGGGCCACATTTGGGGAACTTGGTGTTTTATGTTCGAGTAGATGTAAATCCTTAGCAATCTAATTTGGATCCTGTCAGGTGCAGCTTTGATTATAGATAATTTGATACCATATGGTATCATCTACAGCTATATTCCAGTATTTTGGTCCTGTTACCCACATCTATACTTGCATTATTTGACAATTAGCTACTCTTCTGTACCTCTGTGCTTGTTCTTATTGATAGTGTTTTCTCAAGTAGCTTCTTAGCCAAGCTTGCAGACTTAAAACCTCAGTCATGGCATATGCAATTTTTCAGCTAGATTGCTGCCGTACCTCGGTAGTAGTTTTATATTGATTGATCACATGGTTTAAAGTTTTAACAACTCTGAACTGAAAGCAATTGCTTTTTTTTGGTTATGCACAGAGCCATTCTGAAATTGAGGTTTTAGAGTTCTACTATCACTGACTCATGAGGCCAAATTTTATTTATGGATGGGTTGTTTGTTGTGTTCTTTTGTCACATCTTGTTTTCTTTAATTTCCAAGAAGCCCTTCTCAAAAATCAAACTAGGACTGAGCAAATTTTGAGAAAATATTGAAGCATGTTAATAGCATTCCCGAAAAAAATTACAAAAGTATATCTTTTGACTTATATTTGTGCTATCTACATCTAAATTCTCATAAACATTGTGATTATCATGTGTTGAATTGTCATCCCTTAATGAAATAACACGTCACATTCAAATGATATGAAGCATCATTAGCTTTTTGAAAAATCATCATCTTTTGACTCGTTTTTATTTCTCTTCTTTTTCCACTTGATTTTCCTTGCTGCATATTTTGTTTTCAATTTGTTGGCCAAAATTGCCAAAACTGGAGCTGAAACTATTGGAATCACTGCTGAAACCACAATGCCTTTGGCTGCAAAAAGTGCAGAAGCTGACGCCTACATAGATCTATGTCTTATGGTGTTGCTGGGTTGTTATTCTTCTGTTGAAATTCTGGGAGTAGGTTCACATAGAATGTAAGGAGGTGGCCTAGGATGTTAAAAATAACAGAGTTTTGTTGATTAAACACACACACACACACAGAGAGAGAGAGAGAGAGAGAGAGAGAGAGAGAGAGAGAGAGAGAGAGAGAGATGCACTTTGTGAGTTGACATGCTTGTTTGCTTTAATATTTTAGTAGCATGCCCTAAATTCATGCCAGTAATTCATCTTTCATTAAGTCTTACATTTAACAGGAAGAGCATTACTTTTTCTTGCACATAGCATGAATATGTAGTTGACATGCAAGATTTGTAATTCAGATCTCTTAACTGTAGAAGAATTACTAGTATTGCTTTTTATGTTCTTTTTCTTTTTTCCCTCTCTAGTTGTTGATTTGAACACACACTGAGCATACGCTCAGTTTAGTGAGTTGGCAGTGCTGTACTGTGACGTTACTCTTTGTTACCAGGGTGACAAAGAAGGGTGGTAAACAGAAGCAGGTTTTTGAGATACATGGTGCATATCACACTAAAGATTCTGAGATTGTGGACAAGCAACCCATACTCCCAGATGATAGTCTTCTGGCAATTAAAGATTCTCAAGATGATTCAGATGGATGCAAAAACAAAAATCAAGAGGACAGATGTGCTCGTGAAGAGAATGCAATCCATAAGCAAACTCCATCAAATGAGGATACAAATTCAAAGAAAAAAAGAAAGCAGTCAGATAAACCTCAGAGCTCAAAGTACTTCTTTATAGGCTTTTATTTTGATATCTTTTATGTTGCTTATTATTATTATTATTATTTGTGCTTGTACATGTGTTTCTGTCAGCTTAACTTATTAATTACTGATCACTTGTTATTTGTCTATGCTAAAGTTTGTTGAATAATGATGTGCAGTTGATACAACATTCTCTAATCTACGAGCTTATGCTGAAATGAATTCCCATTCTTGACTCCATGCTGACAGCCAGAACTTGAACATATATGCAAAATGTAATCTTGATAATACATAAAGTCTTCTGTATATTCATGTTTGTCATGATTCTAAGGTTATTAAAAGCATGATTTGGAAATCAAGCTGTTGTTCTAGATGGAGCAACAGGAGTATGTCTACCATTTTATAACATCATTATTTGGGCATCATAATTGGGATATCTAGTTACAGTTTCATGATTTATTCTGTGACATTTAGAAGATTCCAAGCTACAAGAAATCATTAATACACTGATTCTTAACATCATGATTTTGAGTAGATATTGATGTACACTAGACTCTGAATAACTTACCGTCATGGTGGAAAGGATAAAATGAGGATTGCTATGTACTTTTAGCTTAACAAGATAGTGACTTTTGTCCAGTCGTTCAGGATTCACATTACTGCACAAGTGCGACTACAAGATATTTTGGAAGGTTTTCAAGTGGGTAACATATATTTGTATTTAAATCAGATACATAATCTAGGTCTCATGGATTCTATTTAGGGCCCAAATTGGACCTAATCTAACAATGTGTCTTATTGGTTTGGCAAAACTGGACATCCAACAAATGATAGCTCAAAATGCTGTCACTTAGTCCCACGTGCTCAAATACATCTTATGCTGAATCTGATACTACTGAGTAAATGAAATGGGCCTAGGTCAGAATTTTAGACCTAAGGCTGTGTTTGGTACACAGGGCAGGATATGATAAAAGGAAGGACAGGATAGGATAAAGAATAAGATATGATAAAAATTATTCTATTTCATGTTTGTTGGAGGATAGGATAATAAATTAGATATAACAGTTATACTCTTATAAAAGTAATAGTTATTGCTGAGGATAAGGGTAAAAAAGAAAAAATAAAGTAGTAGTCCAACAGGATAAAAATAAAAACACCCCTTTTAATAGGATAAATTATCCCCCTTCCAACGGGATTAGCTATCCTATAGGACAAAATTTTATTCTGTCCTTGGAAAAAAAAATAAACATGGGAAAGGATAAAAAAATCCTTTCTTCTAATCCGGTATACCAAACACACCCTAAATGGATAATAGAATTAAAACTGCATTTACTTCATCTGAATGCAAATACTACAACAACAACAGCAAGAAGAAGAAGAAAGCCTTAATTACAAACTAGTTAGAGACGGCTACATAGATCCTTTTTCTCTATTCAGCTTGGCTTTGAGTCATATTTTTTTGTAAGATGCAAAGATTTTAAATCTTTCTTTTATCATTTTCTATCATGCAATTTCTTTCTACTGAATGCAAATTTGACCCCATTATCAATATCTTCACTACAAGAAGAGTGACAGTGGGAGAAGAAATGAAAAGAAGGAAAGCTGCTATCTTGTGCAGTTGGGTTAGGGAAATAAAGACAATCCCTTTCTGATTTACATATATGGTAGTGCTTTTTGCATATTAACAAATATCTCAAGCCCATGTAAGCTCTATGCGTGCGGTAGTGTGTAAATCATTTCATTGATGGCAAGACCAATATCTGGACTTTTACTTTGTTATTTATGTTGGACCCATTTAGTAAAAAAACATGGAAATTTTCAGATCGGTGACAACAATACAAAATGTCAGGGTAGCTTTCAATCTTTCTAGTTGGTGATAATAGCTGGAATTACATGTGTAAAGCAAACCTTACTTTATATTTGCTGGTAGCTGATTAAATATTCATTGTCTGTTATCTGAGGTCAACTTATAAGTAGGAAGCCTTTGTACTTATGCTAGTTTTCTCCATAAACCCTTGCTCCTCTACTTACACTTCCACTTCTGCTTCCGCTTGAATTAAAGATCTCACCATCTGTCATGCCTTAAGACTCGAATTTATTTGAAACTTGAGGTGTGACTATGCAGCCAATCAAACATGAACACAAAAATAATCAATGGTCTAAGAAGTGGTTGGCAGGCACATAGCAGTCAGGGTTTTCATAGTGAATAGCGGATTGCTTGGTTGTGTCCAAAGAGGGCTGCTAAAAATATATTAATATATATTTTTTTCTGACTATCAAAAATCAATATTTTACATCAACTTCATGAAAAGAAAATGAAAAACATCAAGTGCTATAGCAGATGCTACATGTTTGAAGTAGGCTGCTAAAATATATCAATATTTTCTAAATATTGGAAAAACAATATTTTACATTAACTTAATGCAAAACATAAAGAAAAAAAATTATTGGTGAAGTTATAAAACATCATACACCTAACATTATATTATCATGCAAACACATGCATATAATGCAAAGGTTCACAATCTGATGACAAATATCATCATCCTTCAAACATAATAACATCGCATATAAGCTAAAAGTGTCCACAATCATATCAGTTTAACTATAAAACAAAGATGTCCAAAATCATAACACCGACCTTAGAAGAAAGACATCACAATCATATAATTTACCAGACTGGCCTTCTTCCTCTCTTCTCTTTCTCCTCTTTTTCTCCTACGCACCAGTCAGCTAGGGTATGCAATAACTAGAACGGTTGTACTTCAAAAGACCTATTTGACTGGCTGATTGTTGGACCGATCCAATGGGAAACCGGTCCAGCCTACTAATTTATAAGCTGAATTTGAACTTGTAGCATGGTGGTCATCATAGTAGGTTTTCACTTGATGATATTGGGTGCTTTATAGCCAAGTGCCATGTAGGGCCACTGTGATGGTGTAGTGGTTTTGGACTGAAACTGTGATAGGAGCTGTGGTGGCTGCATTTTAAAACGATGAAAATAACATTAAAATTAAGCCTTTCTCAAGCAAACCATATGATCAGAATAGAGGATGACTAAAATTGTAGTAAAATTATAATGATACAAGATATACCAATTACGTAACAATGTGCTAAACTACTAGATTGTTGGAGCTGCCTGGTCAGCAGACCCAAATGCTTATTTCTTTTTTCTTCCAAAATCCATCTGAACTGTGACCAATAATGTCTAATGGTAATAGGAGGAAGTCCATTTTTCCAAAAAGCACTTGGCAGACGTATAGCAGCTGGGGGGTGCCTGGTGTGCAGCAGATGGAACCCAAAAGGGGCTGCTATATTAGTAATCTACATTACTAAGTATTGCATAATCAACATTGGACACGAACATTGTCCAAAAAGGATAATGGGAAATCCTATCAATAACCAGGCATCTTGATTAACTTGAGATTTATAGCATTATGGCATATGCTTCAAAGATTTATTACCCTCCCAGAGGGTGTCAAGCATAAAGTAGTTATTTAAGTCTTTGGAGAGTGATATGTGAGGCCTAGTGTGTGGAAAATTGGCTGAACTTTACCCTATTTGGCTTGGGTTTTGGCCAAAGTTTGTTTAGTTAGAGTTGGGTATGGGTCAAATTTTCTAACATGATCTTTAAACAAGGTTGGGTAAAGGTCAGGGCTTTGATCTGACCTTGAGCCATGAGGGTAGAGTCCTATATGGGTCGAAATGACTTAGCTCAGGTTGTTATGATCTTGAATAAGAACTTTTTTGAGTGGTTGGTATTTTCTAATACTAATTATTTAAATTATTTTGCAAATTAGCTGGTAACGATTATGAATATTAGATTTGAAAAGTTCGGCCTATTAAGGGTTGAGTCTTGCCAAAATAGACTAGATTGGGGTCAAATGAAATGAACCATGGGTGTATATAGAACGAGGTATTGGCAGCAATTTCTCCTTTCCTGCTTCTCAAAAGATATAAAAAATTATACCACTGCCTTTGTATCTGTTAGTTATATTTCTTGACATATTTCATGTTTAGTATGTGGTAATTGTTTCATGTCATTCCTAAATATTGAAATCACTTAGTTTTGTGTTCTTTGATGCAGGAGGAAGAAAATCAAACTGACCAGTCCTGAAAGGCCAATTACTGCCACTGCACAAGATGAACATGGCCGATCAGAGCAGAATCAAAGTTGTTCTCATAAAAAGGATCATCAGAAACATTTAGATAGGATGGCTAAGTCATGTAATGGAGATGACAGATCAGATTCGTTGGTTGTCCCTCAAAATGATGCCAGTGTTAGGAGAAGAACTAGTTCTGTAACAACAGAAGACAGGTGCATTGGCAACTCTGCTTTAATTTAATAGTGTACTGGTTTGTTTAAGTTTTCGATCTGACATGTTATCTATTGCAGTGTAAGCTTCTAAAATATGTGAATACTTCAACCAAGGTTTGCCAAACCGAACCGGCACCCTTTATAGGTTGGTGACTAGTTCGGCATAGTATCATTACATACTGTATGGAACCGCAGCAAACTGAGGAAAGAAACAAAGAAGGAGAAGGAGAGAAAGAGAGAAAGGAAGAAGGGGAGAGGAGAGGAAGATAAGGAGAGAGTTGAGAGATCTTACCTTTGACGGACGTTGGATGATTCAGGGATGATGGGCAACGATGACAACAAACAATGATGACTTCCGTCTTTCTTTCCTCTCTCTTCTTCTTTGACGGACAACGATGATCTAGGGTTTTTTCGTGAGTCGTGTTGGATGGACGAAATAAGGCCCTAGGGTTTCTTTGCAAGTCGCGATGGATGTACGGCTAGGGTTTTTGGGAGAAAGGAGAGGAGTAGCTAGGGTTTTCTTTGGGAGAGAGGAGAGAAGTGCGGATGGCTAAGGTTTGTCGGGGTAGCTTGCGAACGATTGCGACTCAAGAAAAAGTGATTTTTTATATTGTTTAAACGGGGGGAGCCCGAATCCAAGCTTGCCATCAAATAGTGACCCCGTTAGTTAAATCTTCTGCTTTGAAGTGCCGAACCGCACTGGTTCACAGCCAATTCGGTTTCGTTCACTCTGAAATGGCCGGTTCGGCATGGTTTAGCGAACCTTGATTTCAACCCTACAATGCTATGCCAACAAATAATTTATTGTTTATATGCTAGAATGGAATATATTGTGCCAGAAAATATCTAAAACATTATTGATGTTGGGTATGTTAGATGTCTATATTAATTGTTAAGTAGGACTAGAAATCTTTTGTTAGCATGTGTCATAGAATTATTTGCTCATGTCAAAACCATGTGATTTTCCATCAGAAAAAAGGAAAATGTTTTGTACATGAAGATCGTTTAGCTACTGCAAGCCCCTGTAATTTCTTATAGTTCACTATTTTTTCACCACAGTAGCATTGTGCAAAGTGCTAAAGAAAGTTTGAACAAGATATTTATTTAATAGTGACAGACCTCAGAATCCTCTCACAAACTATTGTACTATTGGATTGGAACATGTGAAACTCAGTGTCCTTTCATCTTCTGTTTTGTGGGATAATGAGTAATCTTATTTAATTCTGTTGTCGTCTATCCCCTCTGCGTTGCTGGTTCGCATGCTTGCCATTCAAGGTCATTTAATGGAGAAGACAGATCTATAAAACTTTTGGGGAATTTGGGAAGGCATAAGTAACAAAATGATTAAGAAAAGTAAGATGATAATAGGGCAAACGTTTATAAATTAAAAGATGAAAAAAGATCTAGAGATCTTTACAAACATTGTCCAAAAAATATGTGGTAGTTTATGAGCTATTTTCAGAAATTACTTGTTTTGTTTGCATGCATACATATTTGCTAATAAATTGACTACAAATGTTTTTGGAAAACATTTAAGCATAACTTTAGCATCCATATCATTTGTGTCTACTGTTTTGTAGTTTAATTATTCAGTAGTGGTTGCTTCATCTCTTTTCTCTTGTTTAAAACAAAGTTTGGATTTCCTATATTTACATCCACATTTGAACCTTGACATTTTTCTAAACATGAGTAAAGTTAATAAAAAATAAAAACACGTGGGAAATACAAAGAAATTGACTATTCAAAATCTCCCCTACCTCATTTATATCACTGATAAAAGAAAGCAACTCTCTTTAGCTTGTCTTTGAATTTCTTGCTTGAGAAAATTGTTAATGGATTATTCTGATAAGTTTGAATAATTCATGTTATATATAACTATGATCCAAGAGTAGATATTGAAATTTAGCTTGACAAATTATTCATTCATTAAGGCTTCAGTTAATACAATTTCTTTTAAGTTCTTTCTTTAAATTTCCACCAGAATGTCTTCTCCAACCCAAATTGTAATTTTGTATGGCCATACTATCTTAGTTCTTCTCTTCCCTGATCCTTACACTTCTTCCTCATGTACTTATACCTGACCAAATCTCCATGATATTACCACATGCCTTCTCAACATTCTCAACTTTTGGACTTTCATCTTGTGAATCTTGGTCCTCCTTGCTACTGTAGCCTTCCTTTTGACCATTATAACAACGCAAATCATACAACCACATATGCAAGTCTTCATGTTGTCATGAGGAGAGCCCCAGAGAGGACCCTTTACTTCATCCACCCCTTGCATACACATTTGTTGTTCTTCTCTTTCTTATTTGGAATGGTAGACTGAAGATATCCTGAGTGATCACATGAGTTATTTCTGGGCCATCATTTGAATTGATGGCCACATGTTAATTTTGTGCTAACTACATGTTAATTGTGTGCTAACTTTCATTTTATTGATATGATTACTGCCAGCTTTATTTTCATTTTTGTGCATGACCATTCTGATAGTGTTTTCACTTCTCTCACCATTTAAGGATCCTATAACGGGTGTCATTGCCCTACTAATTTAATGTAATTTTTGGTAGCAATAATGAATAGATGGAAATGACAGGAGATGTGGGCATAAAATGAAATGTCCACTTGCTGTAGTACAGGTGTCAGAGAGCTTGTTTTCAGTTTTCTTTGCTGCTAGGGCCTTCTTTCGATATCTTTGCTCCAAATTGTTGCAGTGCTGTGAACATGGTGGTTTTGGTATCACTGTAATTTATTCTGATGCATGTTTTAGGTTATGACCATTGAGATTATGACTTAACTACTTAACAAAATAAGGTCTTAATTGTGGCGAATCATGTAACTATGGCCTCAGAACACTTAGAAAAGGGGGTGATTGGTTGAACCAAGGAAAGAGAAAGAAAAACGAGGGTGTATGCAGGTTTGACATGATTCTTGATCATGAGCATTTGATTTAGTGGCTTAGCTGTGTAACTTGGTTATGAGGGATGCTTCTTTCTTCCCTTTTTCGTTTCTTTTCTCTTTTCTTTCTTTTGCTCTCTTTTTAGGGAAAAAAATAAAGAATAATTGTTTCTTGTAAAATAGAGGGCCATGACAGAATGAAACTTGATGGTCAGATAGTATGGATCTAATATTTGAATTTATTCTTGACAAAAGCCCAAAAAAAAAAGAAAGATAAGTCAAGGCCATGATTGTAAGGGTGAGGTCAAGGGAAAGCTTCTCTTCATGTGGTTGGCAATCAGGAAAACAGAACATAAATGATGAGTCGCAACATAAGGGAAAGCTAGATGTAGTCATGAAATTTGATCCAGAAAACAAACTCTGATTCATTACATCTCCTTCAATATCTTGGGACGGTCTTATCTCTGCATATACTAAAATAAAGGTTTGATAAATCTAGAGGCAGACCATTGGTTTGGCCAGTATATCCCAAAACTAAAGTCAGATTAGAAATTTAGAAAACAATAAATAGTTCCATTGAAGTTAATAACGCTTTCATGCCTTCTTGATAACTTGGTTTAAACCAAAGTATTCAAAATGGAGCTAACTGGCCAATCTGTGACATGCAATGTCGATCCTGTGTTGTGTCAATATGGTATAAAGGCTGTTATGCCTTCTACTAAGACATGTTACAGCTGCCTTGCCAATCTCTAGCAGCATACCATGTGTTGGTACTGGGCATATTGTACCAACCTGACCTGTGCTAGTAACTTACCGGTATGGGGTCTGGTATTGAGACTAAAAACCTTGCATTAAACCATTATGTACTGTACTTGTAAAACATTTGAAGGATGCACCTCATTGCATTGGCCACATAAAACTGAAATGGGTACCTAAATTTTAAAACATTGGTCCATTTATTAATCTGAGAAGACTCTGATAAGGGAACTCCAAGAAAGGCTGACTGTAATTATCAACTTAGTGCTTGGATGTTTGGCACTCAACTAGAAACAAAAATGGGTGAATCTCTCATTTTCAAGAATTCTTTCATTGGCATTTCCGTTAAGAGTTTTAGGGTCAGAAAATGTACAGGAAAGAGGCCTTCATGCAGCTTGCTGATCTTCTGGTTTAAATACCCACCCCAACTGATTTTGCTCTCTGACGATAGTTTCCCTTTTTGTAGAGCTTAGAATTGCTTGCTTGGGGTCCCAATTTTGGCCTGAGTGATGACCAAAGGAAGAATTGATATCCTTTTGTCTTATTTCGCTATAGCTGTCAGTGCCGCTAGGTTTTATACTTTTCTGCAACAAGTAGTCGCAGACGGATAGGACTACTGGGAAAAAAATGTGGCTAAAGAATTCTTGCTTTAGTGACTGGTCTATGTTTACAGATAGAAAGCTACTGCAGTTCAGCTTTTGCTTGCCCTATGTTGTCCTTGCAGGCACCTCCAACCTTTGTTCACCTTCTAAATGAGTTGAGATTTGAGATTATTTGCTATTTTCTCATTGCCCCTGCACAACCAACATCGCTGGAGAACCTTTCAAGAGTCTCTAATACTGAATCCCCAAACTTTTAGAGCTTACTAATTTTATGCAGAAAGCACATCTAGCGTTCTGCAATGTCTGGAGCTATGCAGTTGCTTCCTATTAGACTTTTTGTCCTCTCAATACAAATGATTTTGGCAGTCACATATATAAAAATGAATCATTGTTGAACTCTTTTTCTTTTTTAACCATGCATCAATGTCTCCAGCAAGAGAACCTTTTAAGAGTCTCTATTACTGAATCCCCAGACTTTAAGAGCTTACTAATTTTATGCAGAAAGCACATCTATTGTTCTGCAATGTCTGGAGCTATTTGGTTGCTTCCTATTAGTCTTTTTGTCCTCTCAATACAACAAATGATTTTGACAATCACATATATATGGGAATTACTAAACTGAACATAGTTCTTTATTTAACCATTGTGTGTTACCAGGCATCTGTATATGGTTTCTAGGGCCCAATGGAGCAATTGGTTCCTTTTCAGCTTTTTCCTTTATTTTTCATAGCATCTTGGAAAGTCTCTGATCTGCACTTAATTTTGTAGTCTTGATCCAGTTGATGGGAATCAGCAAAGGGATGCATGCACGAATCATGCTGATTGTAGCACAAGAAAGGTAAGTAATTATTTTATTGTTTCTTTTTATTTTGCCTTGATAGTTTACGTTGATTCATATGCTGTAAATAAGCCTATAGTCTTAAAGTCGATATTTTCTCATTTTAGTAAATCAGACTGTATTGTGTGCACATTTGCATTACTGTTTGTGCACATGCACATGCACATGCGTGTATTATTTGAAGAGAGAAGTAAGAAAGCATGGTATCAGAATGGTACAAAATGCAACTGAAGATTGGCCAGTAAGAAGTAGGGACAGCAGAAAGAAACCATTAAGAAAAGCTGGCGCTTTTATGTTTTCTGTGTTATTAATGCCTCAATAGGACGAACATTCTAGGATGCAGTTGCACTACAAAATTTAGAACCTCTTGATTGTTAGCTTGAACTATCTCAATTCAGTTAAGAACTGTAACAATTTCCTGTTAGTGATCTTGTCTTGATTTGCAAGTCAATTGAAGAATTTGTAAGCATGATCTTGTTAACTGAACAACTGTTGTCTGAAGCTTAAGCTGATAAGAAAAGGGTTAACAATGCATGTTAGGCCTGACCTTGTGGGGCCCAGACCATGCATGTGGAGGGATAACTAAGGCAAGACATATGATAAATAGCCCAGGATAATTAAATAAGTGACTAAATTAGAGGGCTTCATATTCGTGATGGCCAGCAAACTTAAACTCCGATACTATGTTAACTAACTAGTTGATATCCGAAACTTAAGCTAATGGGGATACGGTCAAGCGGTCAACAGTGTATCTCAGGTTTTTCATTTCTAAAGTTGGGCACTTCTCATTTTTCTTCAGAGCTTTGTTCACCTGAAACCATTTCATTCATTCAGTTTCCTGTTTTTGGTTCATTCTTCCATGTTTGTGTGGGTTAAGATACTCTTCAAATAGTTTTTGAATTCAGTGCATTTGACTGGAGGAGAGTATTGGATCAATGACTTAAAACACAGACTGTCGATCTAACCCTAAAAAATGACAAGATCATAGTTCGCTAATCAATTGCTGGATCCATTGGAAATGAACCATGACATTGCCATGACATAATAAATGTACTATTCATTTACTATTATAACAAAAATTGGCTTAAAAAATATGTATTGGAAGAATCAGAAAGAAAAGTTATATTTGGACAATGTTTCAACTTTGAACAAAGTAGAAACAACTTCCTTTCCCCCTAGTTTCCTTTTTATTATAATTTGTGAAGTGACATACCATGCCATCACTAGTGTGATGAAACCTAAGTAAAAAAATGATTTTGTTGATAAGAATTTATGGAGGGCCTTTCCTATGATCTGTTCTAATGACTTTATTAATCAAACTTATATGTGGAATCCTCTTATTGATTTTGGATTCAAATGTCATGAGAATGGGATCGGTAATTTGTTTAATGATTTTCTTTAATTGGAGAACGAGGCCCAAACAGTGGAAACCAGTAGGCTTCCAGGGGACATTGCCCCACAGGGTCATCCTTGGTCTGGGGCTAATGGGTTGAGGGAGAGCTGTGTTGTGGTCTTGTTGTGAGGTCTTGTGGATCGGGGTGGCAATGCATTGAGTCAAGCCATTTTGTATTAGGTTTTATGGGCAAATATTCTTAGAGTTGGAAAGCTGAACCCAGTCAATTTAATAATCCAACAAGAGCCCAACTTGTTCATTTAACAGCTAACCTGTCCCAACCCATGTATCTTATTTGATAAATAGTTAGATTTGGTTGTTTCAAAGATGACATGATGGGCCTACCAACCTAATGGACATGCTTAAACCAAGGCTATCACTTTTAACCTGATGCTAACCCAGTGAATCTATTAATCAATGTTACGTTAAGTTCTCTAGTTAACCTAATTCTCTATATGATAATTTATGAACATGTTTTCGTTATAAATTGTATTAATATAGATTTACATGGATTTATAATGGGCTAATTTCATGTTCAGGATGTAATCTTGTTTACCCTACTCAAACAGTCAATCTTAATCACACGGGTCAATTCTCTAACTTACAGTGGGTTATTTGTGCCAATCCATTCACGTCAAACCCGAACCCACTAACTTTGTCCCTGTTTGACATCACTGCCATTTTTCATTTTCAACATAACATGGAAATCAAGATAGAAATGACATTTGTTAACCTGTGTTCATTCAGTTATCTGAAAACCCTTTCTTATTTTCTAGAAATTGTAGAAACTAAAAAATCTAGTTCACATTATTTGAAAACCAAAGCTACCCATGGCCATTGCCATTGCCATTGCCATTGCCATTGCCATTGCCATTGCCATTGCCTTTGCCATTGCTACCACCACTATCCTTGATGACCCCTGCTGTCGCCACTTCCTGCTATTCATCATCACCATTGCTGGCCATTGGCAATCAGCTGCCATTGCTGTCACCATCATCATCAGCCACCAGCTGCCATCACTGTCTGTGCTGCCAGCTCCCAGCTGCCGGTTGCCACTGCCAGTCACCTTTGCTAATTGCTTGCCCCTCCTGCTGTCGCCACTTCCTGCTATTCATCATCACCGTTGCTGGCCATTGGCGATCAGCTGCCATTGCTGTAACCATCATCACCAGCCACTGGCTACTGTCACCGTCAGCACTGCCATCTCCCAGCTGCTGGTTGCCACTATCACAGTCACCCTTGCTAATTGCTTGCCCCTACTGTCCCTCAGCTGCACTACCACTAAACACAATCTAAGCAACCAATAAACTAGTTTTGGATTTTATTTTTTGCAAAAAGAAAATAGAAGTTAGTTTTAGGTTTTATAAAACTTTAAACCTAGAAGTGATGTCAAACACAATCTTTGTTTCAGTTTTGTGTTGGGTTGGGCCAAGGATTATCACCATTACTTATGGTTAAACCCTAATAAAAAGGAAAAGCACAATCTGTAATGATAAAAAAATCTGTCCAATTCATACCTTTAACAATTTGCATGGGTTGGTGGCTCAACCAATGCTTCAAGTGATTTTCACTTGTAACATGTTTTTTTTTGTTTTTCCATAGAATGGGATTTG
This sequence comes from Metroxylon sagu, assembly GCA_017589505.3. Lineage (NCBI taxonomy): Eukaryota > Viridiplantae > Streptophyta > Magnoliopsida > Arecales > Arecaceae > Metroxylon > Metroxylon sagu. Next base: position 455,209 of record JACVBY030000630.1, read on the forward strand.
CTATCCATCCAAATTGTGGACCTGACTGGTTGATGGTTCAATGGGTTCAACTGGCTGGTCTGATCTGGTTTTTTTAAATAATTATAATATATTCTGACCAAGACACCCTGGGCAGTTGTATGTCATAACTCTAGAGCAGTTACTTCAATCTGGCCTTATCACTGGATAACTAGTTGCATATAGTTTTATGAAATATTGTTTGCTTTGGTTCAGCATTGGGTTATTGGAAAACTGGGCTTTAGGCGCAACATACATATTGTAGAGGGCATTATTTCCATAGGCAGCTTGCATTTATTTGATGGTTGTCTTAATGTTGGATTCCTCCCCCCCCCCTTTTCTTTCCACCATTTCCATCTGTTCATTATCGCTTAACCTTCTATTGATGCGATCTTGCACCTAAGCAGGTTTCAGTTCTTTATTGCCCTTTTAGTTCCGAAAGGAAGTTTTGGTAGAGCCTATCCATTTTGTTATTTTGGTGTTGAAGTTAAAAAAAAAAAAAAGATTGCAATTAGCAAAGATAAATATCTGGCATTGAAGCCAAATGGTTTCCTTTTCAGCTCCATATAAAAAAAATGAGTGTACTATGCTTCCAGTTTACTTCCTCAAAAGACATAATAAAACATTTCCTTGTTCCTTCATCTAATGCAGGTGGAGAGTCAAGAGAAAAATGGGATTCTGACTTAAGGCTATTAATCCAATGAATTTGTATAATAATTTCCTATATTATAAAATTTCTGGTTGAATCATGGAGCATTAAACACAAATATGATACACACACCTTTTATTTGGAAATAACAAAGGAATGCTCCTAATGGGACATGTAGAAATAGTAAGACTTATTGTTTGTTACCTTTCTTTCACAAGCAAAAGATGTCAAAATATAATATCAAGATAGATAACTATCTATTAGATACCTCTATTTTATTTGATCGAAGGCTTACGTCTTTCTTTCTGTGAAAGAATGGAATGGGAAGACATCATCACCATTATTATAATTAAGCACCAGAAAATATTCTATTTCTCTTCAAAAATTTGGAATAAGATTTTCCTCTTGAATTGCATATTTAAAGTCAACTATGTACTCTTTAATAAATTACTTTATATTTAGCGAATTTAATCATCCTCTTTTATTGACAAAATGGAAGGTTGGGTACCTTCTTGGTTTTCATGGATTTAAGCGCTAACTGGTGCAGTTGATACAGCAATGTACATACTAGGCTAGCTCTTCACCAGCACATGAAACTGTTGTGATACTGGCTATGTGCCAGTGCTTGACATACCTACGGTTCCAGTGCGTGACAAGAATTGGCATGGGACTGCACAATGTATTGTGCTAGAGCCAAGCTGGCATGAAAATGGCATGCAACAACTTTGGTTGTATTATTATCTTGTCTGACATAAGCATTGTCATAATTGCCATTATTCCTAGGGTTGACATCTAATAATTCATGATTCAACTGTGCTTGTAACTTACATTTATATAGCTTCATATCATTAGTATGATGAATACATGCATGTGCTAGTTACATCCTTTTGATGCATTTTAGTTTCAAAAATGTGCTTTTAGATGGCTCTTTTTGACATTATGTTAGTATGGGGAGCGACATTAAGAAATTGAGGCAAAGGCGTCTATGAAAAAGATGAAAATTGGAAATAGAGGTCAGACTTGGTGGAGTTCCTATGAAGGTTTGGAATTATTTAGGTGAGGGAACGATGGCTTATATGGTTTGGACATGTAGAACACAGCTGAGTGATGCACTAGTATGATGATGGATGATAATGCATAGAAGAAAAGAGAGGTAGAGTTGGATCAAAAATAATATAGCAAGTAGTAAGGAAAGGCTTGATATTTCTATATCTTATATAAAGTATTATCCTAAACTGAGTGGCGATTCGTGTAACCAACCTCAACTAGTTTGGAATTAAGATTTAGTTTTTGTTGTTGTAGCAGTAGTAGTTTCATGTAGAATTCATGGCACTATTGATGTCTCCTTGCTTATATTGTGAAATAAAGATACTAGTTTCATTGCTTAACATATACATTTATATAAGCTAAGTTGATGAAGTCAAGGGCCTAGATCATGCGGCAAATTTTCTATTATGATGATCTAAGCCCTCATCCAACTTCTAGATGTATCAACAGACTATGTTTGAGAATCAAAGTTATTTGATTGTGTAGATTTAGTCGTAAAATATATTTGTTTTTGTTTATCAGATATTACATTGCTTGGTTCTTAAGTCATGTGACACACAAATTGCTTGGCTCCCAACTCACATATTTTTTAATATATTGGTCTACTTGGTCCTTAAGTTAGTGTCTTACATAGTTACTGAGTTTCCTTTTCACTTTATTTGCATATTTGGGGCTGAAGTAATGCATGACTATAAATGTAGTGCATGGGATAGTGAAATGATACTCATGCGTTGTATTTTATGAGTTTATGTTGTTGAGAAAGTGACTAAAGTGTTTTTCTTCTTCTTCTTCTTCTTCTTCTTCTCTCTCTCTCTCTCTCTCTCGCTCCCCCCCCCCCCCCCCCCGTCTTCCTACCCCCTATCACTATCATGTTTCCCTCTTTCTCTCTCCTTTATTTCTCTTTATTGTCTTCTTTTCTCTTCTCCTCCTAACTCTCTTCTTTTTGTTCCATAAGTTTTAGTCATTTGTTAGATCCTTTATGCATAGGCAAGCTTGCCCACTCCACCCCTCCAAGTTGTCCTGCATTAGTTTAGTATCAGACCTCAATATACCTACCTTGTTTTACCTTTACTTGATCTTCTTTCTTTTCTCTTGTTTCCTTTCCCTTCCATCATGTTATCAAACAAAGATTTAGGCTTCAGGATTGATGCTTTCATGAACATGTCAAATATTAGGTGGTGGTTTTATGTTAGGTGCGTTTATGATTTGACAGCTACCAACGATTATTTTGGCATCAATAATAAAGGCTATTTTGCAAGAAACTGCAGTAGCCTGCGGTGTTGGACAATGCAAAAATGTGGTTTCATCATTTTCAACCTTCAATCATCAGCAACTTTAGGAAAAAAAATCTTCCAATACAACCGCGAATCCAACAATCTCAAGAAGCACAGGTGGAAACTGTTGAAGATGAAGATCTATCCATCAGAAATCCTATAGTAGGAGACATTATCAAAAATCTTAGAAGTGATGAACCTTCTTGTCAAGATGATGCTATTGAAGATGTACTATTCCTAGAAAGCCTAGTTGAGGAGATTGAAAGCCCTAAAATTTTGTTGCATTAGCAATTTCTAATTGATGAAGACATTGATCACCATCATTCAAGGAGTGTATTTGTCTGAAAGCATTTCAAAGATCTGTTCATTGCTGATTTTTCAGATTTATTGTTGGGTACCATCAAATGAATGATCAAATGCTTCATGACCATCAATCATAGGGTCTAGTAGAACCATCTGATGGAGTGATTGCAAAACACAAATTCAAGTTGGCCTCCATCATCAGTTCTTTAAGATCCAATGATGGATCCTAAGGATAGAAACTATCAAAATTATCTTGGGGATGAGATACATGCAATGGAATCATATGACAAAGTAAGGGTCATGGCCATGGCTTATGCGACTAGTTTCCTATTATGATGATTTAAGCCGTCATCCAACTTCTAGGATCATTGACATTAATGTATTAGAGCATCAAAATTATTTGATGGTCTAGATTTAATTATAAGTTCGTATTTATTTATATGATATTAGATTATTTGGCCTTTAAGTTTCTTGAGTTCCAAGTTATATATTTTTAATATATTAGGTTACTTGGTCCTTATGTAACTTAAAGTCTAATTTACTTGGCAATCTGGCCTTTTTTTAAAAAAAATTATTTGTTTACTTAGGGGTGTAGTATGGGGGCAATATATATGTATTGCAGTGTAGTGAAAGGATAGTCATGTGTTTTATTTTATGAGTTTGTGTTGTTGAAAAAGAAAGTGGTTTCTTTCTTCTTGTCCCCCGCCCACCTCTTCCTTGCTCCCTCTTGTCTCGTCATTCTTTCCTATATTTCTCTTCATCATCTTCTTTCCTTTCCTCTTATCTTTATTTTGATGGTTTTTGTCATGTGCTAGGCTCATCGGCGCATAAGCAGGCCAATCCCCCAAGTTGTCCTGTATCACGAGCTCTCCTTTTTATTTATGTTTCAATGTCATTGAACATCGGGTTCTTGACATATCGACTTTATGGTTTGAGAATCATGGTCAAGTAAGCTTTATCATAACTTGAGAAGTCAGAACCTTCCATCAAGGGGGCTTCATTGTCTATTGAAATTCATTCTTCCGACCACGTCACCATTACTAAGCATTTTCCAGTTTTCTCCATGGAAATTTGTCTCTATCAGTAAGGGTGCAGCGTTCTTGCTTTTAAAGTTTCTCTGTTTGGATAAGATTTTAAACATCTTAAATGGCAACACTCAATTAACATTCCGTATGTATATCAAGTTGAGACCCCAATGTTGGGATTAAGGCTTTGTTGTTGTTATTGTTATTGTTTTTGCTGTTGTTGTATGTATGTATATCAAGTTGAGAATTTCTTGCATTTGATTATTACGAGTGAATGTTCTTACTTGTTAAGTTTCTCCATTTCAATCAAGATTTTAAAACCTTAAGAGGCAATATTCTATTAGCATTCCATACATAAATCAAGTAGAGAGTTCTTGTATCTGAATACTTCTTAGAGGCTTGTGCACATCCCCTTTCTGATCCGTTGCCACAATTCTCTTCTTTTCTTAATCCAGCTTCATGAAATTGTAATTAAAAATGCAGACATTAGCTCGTGTTATCCTTAACACAAAATGGATATTTCTTTGTTTATTCTAAATAATTGAGCAAGTTGATATTCAATCATGTTTTTTTAAGAGCTTAACTAGTAGATTCTTGTTATTGCAGGAGGTGTGATAAATCTATGTGCATGATGTGTTGTAACTCATATAACCAAAAGTGTGAAATATAATTGTTTGCTTTTTGATGGATGATCCTAAATTTAGCACTTCATGGAAACATGCCATGCGTCTTAAATGTCCAGATGAGACTTACACAAGCACCTTCAAGAACTCGGACATAAGGACGCGTTCATGTTAGAAAAATGTTTATGTAAATATGCAGAAATAATGCATATGGTGAATACATTTGATGGATCAATTACTTGTTTATTTGATAGAGCAAGGATTAAAGTTTCAGTGTTGGAACTCATCCTGGTCTAGTCTCAGGCTGACATGGTTCTAGGATGGGTTAGGATTGACCAGAACAACGAATAATGGCAAGATTGAACAAGAAAAAAGAAATAAAGAGATATTGTCTTGGGATTCTAAGCTGTCCTAACTCCTAACTGTTAGGAGGAAACTGTCTTGGTTCATCCTGAAATAAAGAGATATTGTCTTGGAATGCTATGCTGTCCTAACTGTTAGGAGGCATCTGTCTTGGTTCATCCTGACTAGCATCAAATGGGACTGTCAAGGTTTCTCCCTTAGCAAACTGGTCTCCCAAGGGCACCCTAGGCACTACTCCCTTGTCAGAACCGTATGGTATTGGGTACTGGGACATGAATTCTTGGAGTGGAGTCAATAAAATCTGTGCTGTATATTGTGCCAAATTTAAAATTTTCTAGATGTAAGTGCCTAAAGTTGATGTATAACTACAGAGATAATTTGAAGTGTCAAGGAGTGTCATGTATTGTTCAGGTGTCCTAATGTCTGGACACAAAAAAACCTGCAATTTTAAGTGTTTGGAAACATTGCCAAATTTTCAAGTTCATAACATTTTCATTCAATCAGGTTTTATGTGTAGAAACCTTTATTTAATACTTTCATTCTAATCAGTGGTTCATTCATTTAATATGCTAGTTTTACTTGGTGAGAAAATAAGCAAGATGATGTTTTTAGTCAAACTAGTTTTGTTACTGATATTTTTATTATTCATTTCCTTGTCCTAAGTATATGTACAGTCTATCTTCTATCTTTTTCTATTTTTCCCTAGAATATTTCAGGTTGGTTTTGATGAATTTTAGCTAACAATAGGTCTTCTATTTTTTTTACTATGCATGGTTCACCTTCTATTTTGGGCATTTAGTTTTTGCTTACTCTTATTTGGTGCATAGTTTGTAGAATCTGGACATGGCTTCCAGATTCTTGTTCAGACATTTATTCCATGAGTTATGGTGCCTTTTTCTCCCTGTGGTCTGTCGGGGATACCCTACTCCCAAACAGGTTCTCCTGTGGTTTGTGGGGGATACCCTGCTCCAAAATAGGTTGTCACATGCTCCATGCTTGATTATTTTAAGTGCTCAGTTTACTGGAGCTTGCTTAATAAATCAAGAGAGTATGGAATATATACCAAGTGTCTAGGTTAGGGGATCCATGGAAGGCTTGTAAGAAAATCCATTGCTCTCATGACTTCACTTAAGAATGGTGGGCTGATATGGAAATTTGAATACTGGCCCACTCTCTGTTCTGTCAGCTCCTTGGTCTGTATGTCCATATATATCTCTTTCGCACATCTCTATGCATGCATGCATGCAATTGTGTGTGTGGATGAGCATTTTAGTGGATTGGCCCTTTTTTAGTAAGTTCTAGTTAAACTATGAGAAATGTAATGCTTTTCAAAGTCTCTAGGCGGGCCAAGGAAAATGGGAGATATGCTGAGGTTTATGAGACATGCTGGCTGCTGCCTTTTTTTAATCCATTTTCTCTGATAGTTTATGGTGTTGGATGCAAAGACTTATCTGTAATTTATTATTTTTGGGCTGCCTTGACCTCTGGGCACTTGCCTAGGCACTGCCTGGCTCCCTTATGTCTTCTAGGACAGTGATCCTTATTGACCCTCCCTTTTTTTGAAATGATAGGTCAAATGTTGTCCTTTCCTTGCGAGCTGGAATTGGTTTGTTATATGCAAATCTTAGTTTTGATGCACAACTAAGGTTCTTAAGATGAAATCTAATGGGGTTAAAGCATTAATAGTTGATGAAGAATGCTAATTTCAATTTTTACCTAAATTTTGCAATCAGAGTTGGGGTCTGCTGACAACGAAAAATTTGAACTTTCAATTTGATTCTAAGGCATTATCAAATTGATAAATTGATCTCACTTTTTTTTTTTTTTTGGGCGGGGGGGGGGGGGGCGGGGGCGGTTGTCAGACTCCATGCAGAAGTGCTCGTCGTAAGAAGGTGAAAAAACAATTGCGACGGATGATGCAAGGAATGGCTATTCACCACATGGAAAAGGTGCATGCTTTTTGAAATGATTCTTCGTTATTTAGTTTGGTTATATTCATCTGCAGGGTTCATTTTGTTTATTAACAAGTGCTTATTATTTATACCTGGCTTATGATCAATTGTTTATTGGTCTCTCTGGAATCCTTAGGATACGCAGAGCCAAGTGCCCACAAATGACATAGATGGTGCGTCAGCAAAACATCAGGCAGTGGATCAGATACGTGAAGATGAGGAAGAAATTGTTCCTGTTGTAGTTCGACCTGGTCACATTCGTTTTGAGCCTTTAGGTATATTCAGATGCTTCTATTCCCCTCCCTCAACACCCCCCCCCCCCCCCCCCCCCCCCCCGGGCCTCTGTGTGTGTGTGTGTGTGTGTCCCTCCCTCGCACCCCACCTTTTCCTTCCTACTCTCCCTTCCTGGATGCCGCAAACATCATGATGTTGAAACTGATAAAAGGATATTTGCATCCAATGTCATGACTAATGTTTTCACTAATATAGGAATTGTCTTAATAGCATTTTTTTGAAAGTATCTTGCCACTGCATATGTTAATAATGTATGTAATATATTGTTAGTGTAAATATGGTTTTTCTTTTGCAGCAATTAGAAATATCACTCAAGCCTTAAATCTTTGTATTGGGAAATTGTGTTATCTTGGTCATTGTCATTTAATTCATCACTACTAGTTTTGTCCACAACTTTATGATTTTGAAATGTCTTTTTATGCACTTTGAACTGCAGTTCTAATTTATGACAATTAACAGTGAATCCTGTTTTCTATTGTTTTCATTCTTATTCTTTTTAGTAGCTCACCTGATCACCATATTAGATATCTTGGTGCCTCATGAGTGAGGACTGGCAGGCATTCTGTAGAATTGCACTGAATCATAGTATTTTGGTGCAGTTGTTTGATAACAAAGGATGATGATTGTCAATGCAGGCATTACTTCATGGATTCATGAAAGAAAACATTTTGATATAATTGTTTTTTTAAAAGTGATGATATATAGGGATCCAAACAACATGATATACAAATATGGGCTTAATTTAGAAACAAAGATCCATAACAGTCAGTCTCTAGTATCTTTTTAAACATATCTAGGACAGCATTTGATAATTGATGAAATCAAGGACTGGCATTGTGCATCACAATCTATATCATGTTTGGTCAGGCCACCATATCTAGTTGCTAGAAGCGTTAAAGAATCTAATTGGAGCATCAAAACCATTTGTTAACCCTAATTTTCAGCTTATTAATTGTACATTAGGTTTTATATTTTAAGAGAATCTTAGCTGTCAACTAAGAGAATCTTAGCTGTCAACTGCCCCTGCTGCAGCCCCCCTCCTTGTCTACAAGTTGTTTGTCAAGTGGTCCATAGGTTAAATGATAGGCTTGAGCAACTTGTTAGTCGTGAGTTTGTTGTTAAGAAGGAAAATTGTTATGAGCTTGATTACTAAACAAATGTTAAAGCTCTAACAACATTTCAGAATTATAGTGGTTTCCAAATAGCAAATAATTATTTATTAAAAACTCTACCATTGAAAGCTCTGCCGCCTGAAGCTTTATAGGCAAAAGCTTTACTATCTAATGCAATGCCAAATAGGGCCTTAATGAAATAACCCCCCTAAAACTAAAGCCTGCCATATCAATGTTGAGCAATGTGATAACAAAGGTACCCTCAGTATTCTATTTGTACCTTTTTCTTGTCTTGTTGAAGGTGTTTGGTATCGACAAAGAGGGAAGGGGCTATCGCAAGGATAACATATAGCCATTAACAGCGACGGTCTTTGCCTCTTTGAGTTTGGACAAAGGGTGGTGATGGCGAGATATTGAATATCTTTCTCCCTTACCCTAATTGAACCATTGATTTGAGCTTGAGCAAGGGGTATGGTATGCCATACCGATGCTTGCCAACCCATGTCGGGTGCACCATATCATATTGATACCAAACTGAGACTCGTTATGGGGGGTATTCCAAGCCTTGGCACGTAGAGATGGCATGTGTATAGGGCATACAGACATTGTATCGGTGTCGTACCTGTATAGGATCTGATGTCACCATAAGGACTAGCAACCCTCCTAGTTGCATGAAGATTGCCTAACTAGAAGCAAGGACTAACCACTTTTACAAGTTGCTTTTTTCAGGGGCTAGAATGACACTCCCGGAAAAGCTTAGCTTGTAGGAGTTTCTCTAAGGAATAAAATTGCCAGCCCCCTAGATTATAAAGAAGGGTGACCCAGTCTCCACTTGTTTTAAGTCTATGGGTGGGTCTCAGGCCCAGAAATGGAAGCTCGTCTAATTTCTAGTTCAGTCCACCATGTTGACAATTCTTGAAAAATGATTTGGCCCCAAAATAGGCTAGGAACAACTTGACTAATTTTCAGGTTGGGGTTAGGCGGTCTAGCTCTTTGATGAATCAGCTCCTATTTGGCCCAACTCCCGAGCAGATGGTAAAACCCATCTCTCTTTGCCGAAGGGTGTCTAGAGTTGAGCTTGCTCCTTATCTCGATCAGGATTAAGGGAAAGATGTTGAATCCTCTGGCATCGCCACCCTTTCTCCAACCCAAGAGAGGCAAAGTCCCTCTATGCCAACGACTTTATGACTTTATTGCTAGCCTTACAATAGCCGCCTCCCTCTATAATCTGTGCTATATCTCTACGTGTCTTTAGGATTTTAGTCTCATGAGGAGAAGCCTGTGTGATGGTTAGTTGTTGATGCAAAGAGGTGATGGTATACCCTTGATGCAAGGAGGCATTCAACATGAATATCGATGATAGTGCACGGCAATGGCTAAAGAAGCAAACATTCTTCTTTAGCTTTGAAGTAACTTGTGAATTCAAGGAGGATACATGGTAGGTCCTTTTTGGTTTTCCTAATAATCAGAGATTTTCTGATTACTCTTGGAAACGGAGGATATGATCTTATATGTGTGTAAAACTCTTTGTTATTTGGGTCCCTACGTTTGTAAGGTGTGAGAATCTTGAGTCCTTGCATACGTGGAGACATTAGCTAAATACAAGGGTATTGAGTCTGACAAAGGTTATTATAGATGTTAACCATCTAGAGCGAATGTTTAGTTGCATGATTTAGTGTGGATTTGTCTGCATATTCTTAAGAACAAAATAGCTTGGCTATTGAAGCGGCTGTTCAGTTAAAACAAATACATTTATAAAAGCCTAACAGGCATAACAATGGTTACATTAATTTTTGTAATGGGGCTAATCAAGGTTAGCTGAGTTGGTATTGTGACCCATATCGGTCTGGTGCCAGGCCGATATGGTATGATTCTTCTCTGTTTCGACACATAGTATGTTGCAACATACTGGTCAGGTATTGAGTTTGCCCAATCTAGAGTTTCACCCACAAATCTAGAGGGTGAGGGAGGTAGAGGGGTTTGGTATTCTACCAATGGTTGTCAGAGAAGATGGTGGTGGACTTGGTGAAGCCCATGGAGGTCGGGGGCATCAAGGATGATCAGTGTTAGTGGAGGCAAGTTTGGTGGGGTTGGTGGTCAGGCCAAGGCCATTGAGGGGGAGGGCCCTGCTGTAGGAGTTGGACCATGTCGTTGGATGGCATTGAGTGCCTCTAGGCAAGGATGCCTGGTGGAGTGGGAGTAGTAACCAAGCGGAGGTAGTGGAGATTGTCTTATATTGAGTAGTCAGACAATCCACGGCTTATGCTCTGGTGGCTGTCATTGAGATCATCCAACGTGGCAACAATTGAGTGAGAGAATGGAGAGGCAAAGAGAGAAGGGGGGTGGGAACTGGATCAGTGGGGGAGGGGATGTGGCTTCTGTAAGAAGCGAGGTCAGTTCACAAGGTAAACTTAGGATGTGGAGACTTTTTACCTCAAAAAAGATCAAGGGGAAGTACTTCCTGTGATGTTGAGATGCTGATAATTATTAGTGGGGTTGTTGGCAAGTTAGCGTCGTTTACTGATTGCTTTGGAATAGGGAGGAGACAAGAGAATGGTGAAGAAATCTGCAGAACAAAATAAAAAGTAAGTGAAGAAGGCTACAGAGTGAAATGAAAAGTAAGTCAATAATATAAAATAAATTTTAGAAATCAAAATGTGTAACGTGTAAGAGGCAGTGGGAGGAATACGGGGTAAGTGGATCAATTAGGATTATTAGAAACTTGATCCATATTATGGATTGTAAGGTCCTTTGGTTTATCAGGATCCAGCTTGATTGTGCTAATTACATAATAAATCATATGGAAATCCAGTTTATGTAACTTATTTAGAAATATGAGTTCTAAAATTACTTTCCACAATGAACTCCAGAGACTAAAGTTTGCAAGTCAAGCCTGTTATTGCAGTTTATAGGGTTGAAACTAGGAGGCAAATTATCAGATGTTTGCAACCACACATTAAATTTTATCCTTGACTTTAAAACACTGTACCCAAAAGAAGAATTGAATCAACAGTTGTACATAAATATCTTCATTAACCATACACAACATTTGTTTCATTTGGCATGTTATATATGCAGTTATGATTCTGGACACTAGATTTTTAATATCTATGGATTTGTTCTCCATCTCCTTTATATTTAACTTACAATTTGATGTCCACATTTCATCTATCTTCTAGCTTCTTAAAAGAAATCAAAAGAAACCTGCAATCTGACCCATGGTTTGATGTGATCTAAACCCCTGAAAGATATACAATTCAATCCGAATTTTGACAACTTTGTTATCAGTGCCTGAACCCACCTCCTAAAGCATGTAAATATCATAGCAACCTATATGAGAGAGAGAGAGATGTGCACAAATGAGGGGTATGTGGTGTGAGAGGTTATGAGGTAATGGGGAAGGTTGTGTTCAGAAGTCAAAACTGGGATACAGCTTCCGGTTATTAGGCGGACACGTGATGGATTTTCAGGTTGGTCAAGTTATTTCATTAAATAAATTTTTGTTAATAATCAAGGCCACATGTACAAGTAAATTAAATAGCTTGTAAATGTTATTTAAGGGTGGAAAGAAAGAATCAGGTGAGGCGAATACCGCGAGTGAGAAGCTCCCTTACATATTAGGACTATAGTAGTTATTTTCATAATGATTAGGCCTCTATGACAAAGAGTTTTATTTTATTTGGATTCTATCTTTTTTTAAAAAAATTCTATGATTGAATTCTGTTTTAATAAGAACAATTTCATCTGTTTTGTAATGTATAGTTCCAAGTCAATTAAACTCTTTTTAAAATTTAGAAATATTTTTTAATCTAATAAATGTATTTTATTTATCCTGCCCTTATTTTTTTAATTAAAAAATAATAATTTTAAATTTAAATTTAATAATATAAAATTGAAAAAATAAGTTTATATTTTTTTTCATTATCAGTAACACCAATGCCTATGCATTGCACAGGCATGTTCCTAGTATGCATGAAATATGAAAAAGTTCTTAAATGTTTTAAAAATGATATGGCTTTGAAAGAAAGAAACACAAGTTATAGAAAACATTTGTTTAATAATTGTCAAAAAACTAACAGCACCTGAGTATACACGGAATGATAATATACAAGAATAATGATGAAGGTACCAGTCATGCTTCATATATAAAAATTCTAATATAGAAGAAACTTATATGAAGTACTAATCATGGCTCATTGTTAAGGTAGTCCTAAATTCCTAATAAAATGGTAGGTAATGCACAAAATCTTCAGAATATGAGAGAGATTAAAAAGTTGCCATCTTCATACCTATCTATTGAGCCCCAAAATATGTAAGCATTTTACATGTAATTATTAGTGTTTCTATTTTTATCTGAAGTAATCTTACTGATACTTGACATATTACAAGAAGACTTAATTCATGATTAATACAACATAATTCAGATGTGCATTCATGCTGAAATTTTTAAGCAATCTAACATTTTTCCAAGTTTTCTCATGAAGGGAAAATTAAAGTTTATAATGATTTTTGTTTTTTAAAAATAAATTTATTCTCCATTTGGGAGTTTCAACCTGTTGAGGAGCATCAACAAGAAAGAACATGAACTTCTTAATAGAATTCATTACAGTTTGTGTACCTTCCTTCCACTGGATGGTGGTCTGGCAGCTTGAGTTGCAAATCTATGCAAAGGAAGCATGTTTGAAGGCTTCAATAGTTCACTGTGGAAGTAGGAAAGGATATCTTCTACCCTAAGACAATCTTAACTAAGAGGAGTAAAGATAATGCTAGTTTGCCAATAATCAGGCAAAAGCTTTGATCAATTCTGATTTAGTTCTCTTAGAAGGTGTTAGGTCAATATATTTCCATTCCTACATTTTGGTTCCTCATATTTCACCACTGTCCAGACCGTCTATTTGCCTCTTTTCTGACAGCTGCTAGGATAAGAATGCCAAGCTAATGGATGCTGTATTTTTTTCTTACCCACATGATTTGATTGGACTTGTGGAAGGACTAGAGCAACTGAAACAAGAGAGATAGAGGCAAGAGATCCACATGGTGTTATCCATCAGGTCTGACAGGTTTTACTATTACTTGGCATGGATGCTAAGTAATTTGGGCTTGTGCATTTCTAGAATTTTGTTTTATCTGCACTCTCTGCCTTTCTAGTCAGGAATCATCTTGATTACTGGTAACCTTTAAAGCCTTTTCAATCAAGCATGGTTGATTAGATATTCGATGTAGGCTAGCTTCTTCTTCTTGCCTCAATGAAGAGGATTTCACAATTCGTCAAGTGATTGGGAGGAAAAATAAATATTAGGAAAGAAAGAGAATAAAATCATGGTATTCAAGTTGAGTGACCTTCAATAAATATGAATTCGTACATCTTTGATCTCATAATAGCGCTACAAACTTGAAGCGAAAGCAAATTTGACCCACAAACTGAAAGCAAATTTACCTTACATTCTACTCCTAAGATAAAATACTAAGACGACTTGTATAATGTAGATGCTAACAAAATCCTTCAACATTTATAGAGAAATTCTTGTTGTTTCCTCCAGCAATAACTACCTCTGGGTGGTTATTTGCAGTGGTAATTATCCCTAGTGATAGTTCCTGTGCGTGTTCATTGGGTGGTGGTCCCCATTTCTCTTGGGTAGTTTTCTCCAGCTGAAACATCCTGCAAATAGCTTTTCTTTTCTTCTGTTTTCTTTTTATTCTTTCAATTTTGGTATGCATGCCACTTTGTCAAGCTCAAAAATCCCATTTGTTGCTGTCAGTTTATCAGTTGATAAGGAAGTCGCTCATTAGTCAATCAAAGAACTGTTTGAATTAATTGACTGCCAGTCAGCAATCATTTTTTGGGCCAATGTGGCTCTTTGTTGTCCAGGCATCCACTACTCGTTGAGTTAATCTGAATTCACTGAAGAATTTCACTTTTCTGTTATTACCATTTGTCCTAAACCTGTCTAAATTTTCAGAAATTTATCAACTGGAAAAATATGCTTAATCTCATAATCTGATCTGGCATTTATTGTGAATATAGATTCTGCTGTTTTATGCTTATCAAGTTCTTAGAATTGTTTTTAATGCTTTTATAATCTACTGTGTATTTAATTATGAAACATTGTTCTGTTGCTGTCGGTCATCATGTGTTAATTATTGCTTGAGTGGAGCAGTGCTTGACATATACATATTTGCAGTGGTGCTTTCTTAAAATATGTGTACGGCCTCATTATAGAATTCTTTGATTTATGATAATAACTCATCTTGAGCAATATTTAGGTGAAATCCTTTCAAAGAGACATTGAGCTCAGTTATATGTCCATGCCTTTAATACCAATTATATTTTAGCAAAAGTGCGGCTGACAAACAAGTATTGGGTAGAAGCTTGAAAATCCAATTTTTTCGTGCTTCCTTGGAGGATATGTTGAGTCTTTTTTCTTCCTGAGTGATTTCTGTTTTGCGTACTTGAGGACATCATTTATTTTGCAGATGCAGAACAGAGCAAGTTGCAATCAAGTGGACCTGTGGTATGCTTCCATCCTTGTACTAGTTGTGGACTATATCGGCTTTCAGTTTGTTCCTAATGTTTTGTTTGTTTTAAAGTTGTAAATCTCCTTTCTATTTGATTTTATCATTGATAAAGTTCCAAATTTGATGGGCAATGTATGTATGTTTGCCATTGGAATTGTGGGTGCTAGAAAAGACACCTGGGATGCCATAACTAATGCAAGAAGATGGGTGCCATTTTGCTGATATGGGTGTTCTTCAAGGTTTAGATGCTAGTGTAGATGGAAAGGGGTATGCTAAGCTTTTGAGGATTTCCGAAGTTATAGAGAAAATTGTGTGCGCTAGAACGGTTTATTTTATTGTGTGCGCGCAAATTTATTATCTCTTAGCATACTCAATGCTGTATTTTTGTGTATGCATTATTTGTGTGAGGACTTTGGTCTATTATTAATGAAAGAGTTTGACATTGCCTCCTGAGTAGACAACTGATTTATAATGAAATGCTGATCATTTTTGCATTAATAAAAGTAAAACAGCTGTCTCTGAAGTCCTCTAAATTACTCAATTAATCTCCACTACTTTGCATATCTGATTTATTCAATATTCCACATATGAGATGTGCTTTAGTTGATATTTTCTGTGTCTAATATGGTTTAAGTGCAACTTGGTTCCTATTCCTTTCTGTGCTTGTGTATGTATATCTGCTTGTCACCTGCTGCCCTTCACCCTTTTTTTTGCTCACTTCATGTATGTGTTTTAGATGGCTCTTGTTATCTCTCCCTCTTGTCTACTGCTTTCCTTAAATTAAATCACACATTTGTGCCATCTGACTCAATGGTTAACCAAATTATTGACTTAAACCCGTAGCCACATGCTTGCACTGCATAGAAACTCAATGCAGTGTCTAGAGTTGTAATAGTTCTGCTATTTAGGGATTTAGAAGATAGTATCATAGAGTGACTTTTATCCATGGCTTCCTTGTGCAGAATGCTTATCTGAACTCCAATATTTTCTTCCATAGTAAATGAAGGTTTTTGGTTCCCTTTCTCCTTGTCCTTTTGATGGATTGACTTAGTCTAAAAGTTTGTTAACAAATGCTTCAACATGCATAGCGATGAACACTTACATTTTCCAATTTATCAAGGGCCTTCATAGTCATGGAGATAAGAAAACTTTCGTGAAATAGGCAAAAATTGTTCATGAACTCGTGCGGAAGGAATTATATCAGTTTTCTTAACTGCTTGTGTGTCATAGGTTGCTGAGCTATAGAAGTCCCACCTTTTTGATATGTTTCCTTGTCACTTCATTGATTCTCCATGCACGACACTATGACCCAGTTTGAGGAGTTGTGGACTGTTGAATGTTTTTGTATATTTTATTTGCTCTCACATACGTTCGTTGATATCTTTCACAATGTTTTGTTTATTGTTACTGCGTATTGTTACCATCTTTCGTGGAGATCAGAGAACTTTCATGAAATAGGCAAAAATTGTTCATGAACTTGTGCGGAAGGAATTATATCAGTTTTCTTAACTGCTTGCATGTCATAGGTTGCTGAGCTATAAAAGTCCCACCATTTTGATGTGTTTCCTTGTCACTTCATTGATTCTCCATGCATGGCACTATGGCCCAGTTTGAGGAGTTGTGGACTGTTGAATGTTTTTGTATATTTTATTTGTTCTCACGTATGTTCATGGACATCTTTCACGATGTTTTGTTTATTGTTATTGGGTATTGTTACCATGTTTTCTCATCAACTAATCACTCCGTATATAGATTGGGGGCAATGCATTATAAAAATATAATTTGCATATGGTCAAGACATTAATTTGTGGAAGAAGCATAGCCACTGCTACTGAATCAAGCTACCTAATCACATGGCAATCTGTACTCTACCAACATGACTCGTTTAATTGATTGAGGTCCATATGTGTTTTTCAATCATTTTCGTTTCTTAGTAGCATGTACAATGCCTTTGCTCCAGGAAACTCTGCAATGGAATGGAACAACCAGCAAGAAGAAGGGGCAGAAGTGGGGCAGGGAGAATACTTCAAGCAAGAGGAATGATGATAATGTTTGTAATGGAGCATCTAATGAAAAGTTCCTTGCTGAAGAAGGGAAGCATGTACATGGTCGTATAGATTTTGAGAGTCTGTATCCTTTGATTCGCCTTCCTGAGGTTTGTATTCCTTGTATGCTTCTGGTTGTTCGTGTTTAAAGCCCTGTGATGGTTTTTACATCTATTTTATATTTTTCTTTCTATGCATTTTTTACCATTCTGCCAAAGTTCCATAGTACCATAGCCTTCCTGAGGTTTTACCATAGCCCTGTGATGCTTTGTATTTGAGCTTGTAAATTCTCTCTTTATATGAATAATTAGGATGATTGTAGTCTGTAATTCAGAAAAGCAAAACTGTCTATTTTACACTTATTTTTTCGTTCTGTTGGGCCTAACTTGAGAGTTCATATGTTATCATGGATTGAATAACAAAATTTGAATTTGTTGCAGGAAGGTGATGTGCTTGTGTATCGTTTAGTTGAGTTGTCATCATCATGGTGCCCTGAGCTCTCTCCTTTTCGAGTATGATTGTACTCTATATGTTGAAAAAAATTGATAGTTATATTAATTGTTCTCATACTTAAAGCAAGAATATCACAAATTGGATTAAATAAAACTTTTCTTGAATTGGGTCACTTAATGATTATCGTAGTGCGCTTGAGTGATGTTCTGGTTTTGACTGTTATTATAGGTTGGAAAGGTTTCATTATATGACTCCAT
Source organism: Metroxylon sagu (assembly GCA_017589505.3). Classification (NCBI taxonomy): domain Eukaryota; kingdom Viridiplantae; phylum Streptophyta; class Magnoliopsida; order Arecales; family Arecaceae; genus Metroxylon; species Metroxylon sagu. The sequence goes on from JACVBY030000630.1 coordinate 473,119, forward strand.
ATCCTTGAAAATTATTCTGGTACCTGTGCCTGAGTACCCACTCTTTGCTGAAGAAAAGAACAACACAGAGGAATTGGTACGACAACCAGACAACACACATTACAAAGAAGATGGTTCCTTGGAGGTACCTTTTAAATTAGCATGTGCACTTCTCTATCTTGGTAATTTTGTTTAGCTCTTCTAGAGTTGATTTTGACGAAAGTTGGTGACTGTTAATCCAGATTGAATATTCATCGCTTGTTGATGTTCGTCTGTTGAAGCCAAATGAGTCAGAAGCAGTAAATGTGAATGCTATTCAGGTAGAAAGAACTACAGTAGCAACACCAGTAAACAATTGGGAAGCTGCCTTGGCTAAAAATACTACTGAGTCAGTTACCCCCTCTACAGGTATCTAATGGAATTAAATATCCAACAGCATGCCATTTTGATTCTTTATGTTTTAAAATGTTTAAATGAGTACATCTTGTTCTTTGCAAACATTGCTGTTTTATAATTTATATTCAATACTCATGAATGACCTCGATCTGCAGAAACAAGACCTAATATGGGCTGGGAGCAAATTGAACAGGCTTTAACTGACAAAAAAGCTGAGCTTCAGCAGGACAACGGTTGGGGTAGTTGGACCCCAAACAAAAGTACCTCCACTACCTCGTGGTCATACAGAGCATTGAGGGGAAGTGCCCTAGGGCCGACTCTTGCATTATTAAGAGGAAAAGAGGCTAAGTATGCTAGCACAGTAAATGGCAAACGTGCTAGTTCAGCAAATGGGAGGTACGCTAATTCAAATGGCAAGTATTCCGGTTCAACAAGTGGAAGGTATAATGGCTCAACAAAAAAATGGTAAGAGAGGGTGTTTTTTTTTTGTGTGGCAAGGATGGTAAGTATGCTAGTACAAAGTGAGAGACGTTGTGGGTGATCTGGACCGGTATTTTGAACTTTATGTAAGATAAAGGAGATCCGTTCTATTACCCTGTATCCAACTTGTCCATTAAGAAGGTGCTGGTTTTCTTCTCAAATAGTACTTTAGTGTCGTCCGTGTTTCATAGGTTTTGTGCCTAATTCTAATGTTTGCATGTGAATGATAGCGGGCAGACTAATCGAAGGGTATGTGTTTGCTTTTAGATTCTCGAGATCGATCCCGTCGTTTCTGCTTTTCTACTGCCCTGCCCTGCCCTGCCCTGTTAAATACTCGTTTCCTATTGAAGCAGGTCTTGCAACAGGCTCTGCTGGGAGCCCCTCCAGATCCTACTGTACCCTGTTCAATCGCCTACTGACAGGAAAATGACGGATGTCATGGGACAGGATGAAAACAAGGAACGAAGATGATTCATAAAATATTGGATGTGAAAAACGTTAAGTGCTGCTCCGGGCTAGGCCTTAACATTTGCCTTCATGAATCGGATATGTTTCTGGCCAACAAATGGTTCTAGAAATGATTGGAGTGCTGCTGGGTCCTATTTCATCTACGTACAACTTCACTGCCTTGTGATGCTGTAGACGCTTGTGAAACTATTGGTTTTGTTTGGTTTTCATGTGGCTAGACTCCTTTCCATTGCTTCAATTGGTTAAATTTAATTAATCGCATCTTCAATGGATCAATTATGCTCTTAATCTAATCTAATCTAATGCATACTCTCTATCCAACTCAGCCATTTCATTCTATTTAAATCTAATTCATGTTTATATTTGATTCCATTCTTACGGACCAATACTAAGTCAATTGAACAAATTTCCCACTAATTCCATTAATTAACTTGAATGGGCTAACTTGAGTTCACCTGATCTACCTTGACTCACTATCACAATCTAGTTATCTCCAAATCATTCACTAATGTCATCTTACCTCCATTCTAATTAATGACCTCAAGAGCCGATTGGACTTCTCCATGCTTAATTTGATTAATTTTTATGCATGCAAGTCAACGCCTCCTAGCCTTGTTTATTTTTGAACCTACATTTTATGATATCCATAATTTATCCAAATGAGCTCACATCGGGCTCAAAATTTTAACATAGACCTTTTTTATAGCCTAGGTGTCTCAATTTTTGGACATCTTTACTCCCATAAACAAAAATCATCTAAAAAATATTTAAAAACATATCAGAAAATAATTGAAAAAGAGAAGATGTTTTTGAGCTCTAACTAAATTTTCTCCTAAATTTAATTTAAGAGAGAGCATCCTACATCTTAAATCATGTTTATGACCCATGACTCTCTTATAGCTAATCTTTGAATGCTACTTGATATTATCTCTATCCTTTTTAATTCAAAAAATTTCAAACTCGACCACTAATTCTTATCTCCTCTAGCTATGATAATTTTTTGAAGGAGAAAATTGGATCCTTTCTTTGATCTCTTTGGCTTAATATCTCTTAGATTTAGCTTTGGTTCCCTTAGCTTTAACTCTCTCTTCCCCTTCCTCTCTTCTTTAACATTAATTCCCTTGGTTCTAGATCTCCCAATCCTATGGAGCAACCTCCAAATGAAGTTCAAGAAAACCTAGACCAAAGAGCAGTCTAAGCTACGAAAGATCCTCAAAGATTTCCAAAAAGAAAAAAATGTCTTGGATTATGCTGATTTACTATTGTAGAAGCTTCCTTTCCCTTTCTTCTTGTGATTTCTTTACTTTGATCTTATGATTTCAAGCGATAGCATATAATTGACATAATTTGAATGAAATTTCTAGTAATTGATGACAAAATTAGTTCTCTTTTCTTGCTTATTTTGGCCTTGTATCCTAATTGAGTAGTGTTGTAGATCTTTATTTATAGCATCTAAGTGGATGGATGGGTCCATGACCCCTTGATTTAACCTTTAAAAAGACCTTGCATCATCTAAGCCCTGATATAATATTCTATGCAGTGCTAGGGGCCCAAGGATCTTAGTTTCTATTATATATGCCTCACAAGGATGGCATATGTGATAGAAGACTGCCACAGCTCAAGAAGAGTGCTTGGCAACACCAGAAGTTGTTTTTGAACAAGTTTGAAGGTCAATGCCTCAAAATTTATGCAAAGATCTTCTAGTAGGATATGACACATTTTGGAAGATCACAACAGTGATAACTACTTTTTCAAGGAAGAGTATAAGGTGATATTTGATTTACAAGTGTCTGATTGAGCTAAATTTCAAAAACTAAGTTATGATGAAAAGAATTACATTATATACATTAATTCAAAAAGAAACTTTACTAGAATCATCACAACTAGAGTTTTTAGATGATCCACTTCCACAATGTATGATAGAGAGTTGCTTTCAAATGTATCTCAAAACACTCAAAATGAAGGTTGGATAAGAAAGTTCTTCTAGTCCAAACAAGCAAGAAAGTTTAAAGATGTCATCGATATGCTAGAGAACAATAGAGCATCGCTTTGAGAAAATGAATCAAAAGATCGATACTACATGTAGCAGACTTAGTTTTGAGGGGCAAGCACATCCGAGACTTTGATCTTCTTGCTGAGCCTTCTTTTACTAAAGAGATTATGATTGAACTGCTTACTATCTATAGTTCAAAATGGCTTAGTTTAGAACACTCGGATTGGATTACTATAGTAGAACATCTTGGGCCAATACTCCAAAAAATATATGAAGTCTTTGATTTTCTTTTGGAGAAACGCTTCATCTTCACAGCTTTACTGGAATATTTTGGATTTAAACATCGTGCAAAATACTTTGGAGTAGTGTTCAAAAAAATAAGGGAAGTCTTTGATCTCACCCGAAGCAGTCCTCTACTTGAAAAATAGAAAAAATCCTCTGCAACCCTCAACCAAGGTTCTACTTTTACTACTGAGAAAAGATGCTCCTCTTGAATTGTTGATTGTTTTTAAAAACAAAAAGAAAGTTTTAAATTTAAAAAGGTTTTAAATTTAAAAAGGAGCCAGTCGTCAGCATACGCGAGCATTCTTGCTTCACGGATGCTTGTGCATTCGTTGCTAGCGTTTCTTAAAAAATTCTCCAAATAATTGTTTTTTTATCATTTTCTTTCGTGACTTGGCGATAAGAGGCGTTTAAAGCCATAAAAGATTCAGCCGTTGGAGAGTTACCTGAATTGAGTATATAAATAAAGATCTAATATTGTAGGCAATTCAAGATATTTATACTTTATTTCTGCCTTGCCAAGATTTTAACTTTCTAAGGTTCTGTTGAAAAGAAAGCTTGTGTTTTTTTGGAGGCCCTATTAAAAGCCTTGGAGACTGCTAAGAAAAAGAACCTTTCATCTTATTCTTTATAAAATTTTTTATTATTATTTTATTATGGTTAATTTTATTTTTGGACATCTAAAGGACTAATTGGATTGTACCTTTATATGATTGTGCTTATGGTACAAGGTTTGAATTGAGCTGGATCATTATATCTTGAGGACAGATCGCATACAACTTATATAAAGGAATAAAATTAGTTCTTAAAACAATGTCTAATATGCCCCGATCCAGGCAAGATCTATTTTTATTTTATTTCTATATTTTTTATTAAAAAGTTTAGATTATTAGTATTTCAACTTCTAATAATTTCTAGAAAGTTGTATTCAATGGTTAAGGACTAGTTTCCTTCGCTAGAAATGGCTAGATTTTTTTTTGAATTTCAGTTATTATTGTAAGTTAACTGATAAAAGGAAAAAAATTCCTTTTGCTCTAAAAAAAGAATTAGCTCGTTTTTGTTTTCTTTTAAAAAATAATAATAGTGATATACATATTTAAAAAAATTATGTTTTCGAAGGGAAAAAAAATAAAAAGTTTTCATTGCATTGAATCCATGCAGAATTAGTTTCCAAGAAAAAAAATCAATTTTGAATTTATTACAAAAAATTGGTTTAAAAAATCTATTAAAAAAAGGAGAGAATTTTAAGGCTTTGAAATTTGTACAGTTGTATTAGAAAATGGATTTTAGAAAAAAGAAAAAAGAGAAAGAAAAAGCTTTTTGTATTATAGAAAAAAATTTAAAATTGTTTTTTGAAAATCTGAAAATTTAGTGCTTTGAAAACTATGCAAAAAAATTGTGTTTTCTTTGAAATTTAAATTTTATGTTACTTTAAAATTTATGCAAATTTTTAAAATCAAAGTTTTAAGCTAAAAATTAATTTTCCAAGCTTTGTTATTTGTGTTGTTATTAGAAAACAAGAAAATTAAAAATTTTGAATTTATTTACTACTACTTTAATATCGATGCAAAGTTAAATTTTATATTTAAAATTTAAAATTCAAATTTTAAAAATCTTGAAAAATTCAAATTTTGAAACTTCAAAATTTTGAAATTCAAATTCAGATTTAAGTTAGCTAAGTTAATTTTGTTTAGTGGTTACTTTATTTATTGCAAGTAGTTTCTAAATTTAAATTATTGAATTTAAATATCTACATTTAAATTTCAAATTCAAAATATAGAAATTATTTGAAAGCAACTAACTTAAAAACTTAAACTAGAAGGCTGAACCTTTTAAATTTGTGTTGTGCAGAAGTAATTAAACAACCAACACTCTTATAAAATGGGTTTAGATAACCTTAATGCAACCAAATCCAAAAAATTTAGCTAGTCATTCTTTAAGAGGTGACAAAGCCTAATGAAATATTGGCTTACCACTCTAGGACTATTTTTTGCTATAGAATTTTGAAATCTTGAATCTAATTTTTAATCAAGTTCCTTTAGTCCCGTTGAGACTTCTTCTTCCTCAACATTAAAATCTCTCCAAAATTGCTAGAGTGGTAAGCCTAAATGCCCTTTTAGATAACCTTTATGATGTTTACCTTTCTACCAAAACTGCTAAAGAACTTTGGGATACCCTTGAGGTTGAGTATGGAATGGATAATGTTAGCCTAGACTAGTTTTCTATCTCAGAATTTCAAAGGTATGTGATGGTGGATTTCAAACCATTCGTATTCAAATTCATGAATTTCAAGATCTTTTCAGAAAGGATAAGTTAACCAGCTGTAATTTTTCTGAAAGCTATAAGGTCTAGCTTTAACTGATGCCCTTTCATCTTCTTGGTTAACCTTTTCATGAGAGTTAAGCCATGAGAAAAGTGACTTGAACTTAACAGAAATGATTAACTTTGTTAAGATTAAGGAAGAACATCGACATAAACTCCAACAAAAGCTTAATTCTGGACTCAAAATCCACTTAATTGAGTCAAATTTAACCCCAAATCAGTTAGGGAAAAGAATTTCAAGAAGAAGAATTTCCAATATAGACCCAACTAATCATTCAAACCTCCTCAAAACCAACCAAACTTGAATCGAACGAACTAAAAGTCGAAGGAAAAAAAGAGACATTTTGTTTTATGCGCTGAAGGACTAATTATATGGCGAAGGACTAATTATAGATGCTCTTTTTATAGGTTATTCCCTAGATAGCAGTACCAATGGGTTTACTATGATAAATTCTGAAATAAGTGACATCTCAAATAATACTCTTATCGAATCAAAAGATGCCACTTATTTTGAAAATATATTTCTTTTTAAGAATGAAATTCCAAATCAAGTTTCCTCCAATCCTCTCTTAGTTCTTGATTCTCTTGAATCTGGGTCCTCTAATGGGTTAAGGAAATGAAAAAGATCTAAATCTAAAAGTAGACCTTCTAAACTCAGAAGAAGTTTAAGGACAAGAAAAAAAAAAGACCTTGATGAAGATTGCTTTACATTCCTTGTCAAAGGCAAACCTTTTTTTTTTTAGAGGTAATGTCTTCATTTGACATCTCTTTTTAGAAGGAAGCTATTGTTTCTGAATATATTTCAATCATTCAAAATCAAACTTAGAACTTATTTAATCTATCCCTTGGTAATAAACCTTTAAGGTATAAGTGTATATTCAAGAAGAAACTTAGGCTTGATGGTTCAATAGAAAAATATAAGGCTAGATTAGTAGCCTAAGAGTATAACAAAAAAAAAAGGGTTAAATTTCTTTGATACTTATTTTTTTGTAGCTAGAATAATAATCCTTCGATCTCTTTTTGCCATTTCTTCCAACCATACGTTGATCTTTTATCAAATATATGTAAAGATTACATTCCTTAATAGAGATCTACATGGAACAAGATGAAGGATTTGTTGTAAAGGGACATGAAAACAAGGTTTGTAAAATTGTAAAGTTTCTATATAGTCTTAAATAGGCTCTTAAACAATGGCATAAGAAGTTTAATCAGATCATCCTATCCTTTAAATTCAAGATCAATAGTTATGAAATGTGTCTATTCTAAGATCATTGATGATGATTATGCAATCCTTTGTTTATATGTTGATGATATTTTAATTTTTGGAATATCTTTAAAATTATTTCAAAAATCAAATCTTTTATTTCTTCTAAATTTGATATAAAAAATTTAGGTGAAGCAGATGTTATCTTAGAGATGAAGCTTATCAAATCCTATAAAAGGATGGCTCGTTCGCTTTCTCACTCTATTAAAAAAAAATGATCAAGAAATTTGGTTATTCTGATTTTAAATCAGTATCTACTTCATATGATCCTAGCTTTTACCTAAAGCTTTTACCTAAAGAAAAATCTAGGTGACTTAGTTAATCAGTTAAAATATTCTTAAATCGTATGATCCCTCTTATATATGGTAAATATGACAAAACCTGATATCGCCTATATTATAGGGAGACTTAGTAGATATAACCAAAATCCTGATCAATCTCATTGGACAGCCTTAAAAAGAGTATTCTGATATTTAAAGGAAATACTTAATCTCTCTTTGTTATTCACTGGATACCCTGAGGTGATTGAGGGTTACAGTGATGCTAATTGGATTATCGATTCTCTTGATCTTAAATTGACTATTAGATATCTCTTTCTTCTCAACAGTGCTGCTATTACCTAAGGATCATTTAGACAAACTATAATTTTTAGAACCATCATGGAGGCCTAGTTGATAGCTTTAGACACTACCTATTATGAAATAGAGTGGATTAAGAATTTAATATCAAAGCTACCTTTAGTACCAAGCCAATTCCTGTTATATCAATCCATTGTGATAATAAGGTCATAATCGAACTGACTAATTAAAAGAGTATCAATAAAAAGGTGAACCAGTAATATATGGCTTCATCATAAGTCTATAAGATAACATAAGAAAAATAATGTTATCTTTTTAGAATTTATCAAAGTTTAAAAAGAATTTGGCAGATTAATTAACCAAGGGACTATCAAGGAGTGGAGTTTTAGAATCATCGAGGAGGATGGAGGAGCTTAAGCCCATTATTTGGTCATCAGTAGTGGATACCCAACCTCTATGATTGAAGAAACCGTGAAAGAGGTTTAATATGGTAGGAACGAAGCTAATTGAGTGATCATATTAGAACACAAATTTTTGAAAAAGTTTTTCTTCCTATCCCTGTGATAATACTCTTATAAAGTGATAAAATAAAACTATGTAAGGTTGAATGATACTCTTAATGGATTTGAGGTAAATTGTTTATAAGGTATTAATCACAAATACCCTTAGAAGATTCATTTATGTGTGAATTATCATATTAGGTCGTGACTAAGGTTTGTGTTAACCCTAAAAAATTCTTATAAAAAATCAAGGTACTAAGCACAGGGCTTTTGATATGCGCTGACCACTTAAACCTAATTGATCTATATTTTGTGTGTGATTAGTAGACGTTTGAGTAAAGGATATAGTTCAAAGTCTAATTTACTATGATTCCTTTAGATGGATACGATCAACACTAAGTAAGGTTTTACTTAGTGTTGTCTACTTAATACCTCACCTATTGCATAGTATAAGATACTCTAAATTTTTTGTTCATTTGATTTTAATAATTTTTTAAAATTTAAAACTTTTGTGAGGGATTATTGACCATTTTTACATTAAAAAGAAAGGTTTTAAATTTAAAGAAGGAGCCACTCATGAATGCATGCGAGTGTTCTGCTCGTCGCGAACGGCGCTCATAGGCGTTTGGACGTTCATTCAAAAATGCTTCAAATAATTTTGTTTTTTATCATTTTCTTGCGTGACTTGAGAATAACAACTATTGGGCTTTTAAGACTATAAAAAGTTGAGCCGTTCGAGTATTTGGACTGAAATTACAACTAGACTCAAAGATGCAAGATCGTAGGCAATCCAAACTGAGATAATTTATGTTTTATTTCTATTTTGCTGAGATCCTAACTTTCTAATATCTTACTAAGAAGGAAGCTCGTGTTTTAGAGGCCCTGTTAAGAAAAAGAAACCTTCTCTTTTTTTTATTATTTTTAACTTTATTTTTAGCATCTAAAGGAGATGATGGGTTGTATGCATTTTTACATAATGATGTTCATCGTAGGAGGTTCGAATCGAGTCGGATCGTTGTATCTTGGAAACAGATTATCTACAACTTATATAAAGGATGAAACTAATCGAACACGTATCGGTTAAAACAAGATTTATTTTTTTATATTTTTATTAAAAAAATTTAAATTATTAGTATTTTAACTTTTAGCAACCTCTGTGAAGCTTCTTATACCACATTTATCGCAGGCTGGAATAAGATCTTCACGCCTCTCCCTCCACGAACGTTCTTCGTAGCCTGGCCTTCTATTTTTGGTGCCGATGGTGGTCCGGCTGCAATAACAGTCGACCGACCTCCTCCTAGGCGTCCGATGGCCCAATAGTCATCTTCTTCCTTGGGTCGCCGCCAGCACAGCGATTAACTGTCACTACTCCTTTTCCACCAGCTGCAATGGCACTAGGTTGCAGGGGTTCGACCCGTCGTCTTCTTCTGCTCTCGATCAAGTAGCGAAAGACAGCTTGTGGCATAATGACGATCTCACGCTCTGCAACTCTCCGGGGCTTCTCTTCACGTCCGGCTTCCTCGGTGTCAGATCGGAGCGGTTCCGTGATGGACCTCCGATTCCTCCAAAGAAAGCCTTCGGAAGACTTCCTCCACGATCCTGGCTTGGAAGCCTCTTCCGGTGATGGAAGGTGAGGCCCTCACCGTGCTGCAGCCGCATCGTTCGTAGAGTTCCTCGTTGGACTCTCCAATCTGCCACAGCCGGAGCCGGAAACGACCTTTCCTCCGCTGCTGGTTCGCTGCTCTTCTCCACCGTCTCTAGGAAGAGCCGCGTCTCCCCAGTCCCATCCTCCTCAAATTGCCGGCTCCTGCCTCCTTCGACGCAAGGGCGGGGTGCCTTCTTCTTCTCCGAAGTGACCGAGGACGTCTTCTTCCGCCACTCCCACCCGGATGCCACCTAAGAAGCTTCCGGTGGCCTGGCCCGCTGGATTAGCACAGGCCAACCCCAAGCGAACTCGCTTATGGCCTCACACCAGATCGCAAAGCCACCCTCCTCCGCCGTTCGCTGTTTCTACCAGTGCCGTCGAAGATCACAGTTGGTAGAACGATACGATTCAAACACCAAATGCCAGATTTTTGATATGCTATGAGAGTCTGATTCCACTTATTATTACGCAAGAGAGGAAGAAAGGGAAAGCAGGAACAAACCGCATTTATCGTGGTTTTGGTCCAATAAACCTACATCTATCCCGGCAACGGTGGCATAAATTTCTTAAGAAAATAACTAAAAATTATAATAACTATTTCCTCGTCGGAGACTCCGACATAAAATCTAGACCTGTTTATACCCGGTGGAACCCTCTCTTAAAAGGAATCTAGAAGGTCATATACAAGCTAATTCTTATATTCTTCTCATACAGAGAAACATTCTAGCGTCCAATATAAAGTAGTAGAACCTATATTTTTCACATATATGAAAACATATTTATTTTGATCTTATTAATTTAAGACAATTCTAACACTGCTCTTCCTCACCACATATATCACAAGCTTTTTAGTTCTTTTCCACGTCTCTCGCCACCAAAAACAAACCAACTTTATGGGAGAACGGAGCTCTCCATGTGCACTCAAAATCAACCTTGAGATGCAGTATGCATCTATTCCAACCCCAGTACAGTTTATCGTTCTAGTTTCCTTTAGTCAGAGGCGTTCTCCTTATATTATCAACTACGTACCTTGGAAAGGTGTCACAAAGCTTATCGCTCTCCCATTTCTTAACCTCTGTAATAATTTCCGTAACTTTCTTAAAAATGCATCGGCCTTCTGCATACAAGAGTATAAAAAATCCAGAGATACTCCAGCACATACATTAAGCCAGACATACATCATGTAATACCCTAAAAATAGTATTACATCGAATAAAAAATAAAAAATTTAAGTACTTATAACTCGAGTCCATCTATTACTAATTAACTTTTACTTGAATTTTTAGGATCACGTGATTTTAGCTTACTAGCCGGTTAATTAGGTCAACAGATGAACCTGAGACATTATAAATGGTATTAGAGCCAATCAAGTATGCAGAATTTAGTGAACAGAAGAAAAGAGTTACTCATAGGATAGTGATAGAATTCTACTATGACATGAAGCCATCCTTGTAGTACCAATGATTTGGCTTGGTGTAAATTCTAACTAGCTTGCGGCTTGTAACGAAAACATTACATTATAAAGGAAGAAGTTTGTAATACCCCACTAATAGTTATAACTCAAGCTACCAATTAACTTCCACTTAAGTTTTAAGGGCCACATGGTTTTAGCTTGATAACGAATTAATTAGCCAGCAGGTGGGATTGGAGTGTTACACATCGTTATCCCTTTCCTTGTCCGCTTAAGCTTTTAGGATTAATTAGTTATTCAACAAAGCATCAAAGTAAAAGTTTGCTGGAAGTCATGAGTTCAAATCTACTCCATGTTAAGTCTGATATGCATTATTGATTCTCTCTCTAAAAGGTCAAACACACCACAATCTTGTAAACAGCATTCAAAATCCTTCTCAGCCTATAATCTTTGATTACTTTTCTTTGGAACCAGAGTAATAAAGGTTGAATTCAGGTATATGTGCAGCCATGAAGAAGTCCTCACTGAAGCTGGTATATCATTTCATAAATAGGCCAGCACACTTATGCCATATATCTCACTGTATACCCTATTTAACAGCAGAAATCAAAGATTCATTCTCCCCATCATTCATCTTGCATAGAATAGGAGGAATTTCAAAAGGGCCAGCAGTCCTAAAGCAGTTCCATTTCTCACTGAAGGACCTGTACTGGACCATCTCTGTTTAGCCCATTATACTTCCATCCCCTATTATTCCTTTTTCTAATAACAGTGGTATGATGAAAGAATGGAGTGTTATGATTACCCTCTTTTAGCCAACCACTGAACCATAGCTTTCTCAAGCAATTTCATAAGCTTTGACTGATCATTAGGGCAGACTGGCTTCTCGCATTTGTAACACAAGTAATTCATTCTCAGTTTTAGCTTTTTATTTTTTTCTAAAATAACTCTGTAAGAATTATGTGGCTCATATAATTAATTTAAAGTATTTATTTATTTAAATAGTTTAATAAATTATTTGAATGCTAAAAATGTTATTGGCTATGAAAAGGTATGACTCTTATGAAGAGATACAACTCTTCATATGTCTATATCTTATGAAAAGATGTGTAGGCATAACTTTTATGAAGAGGTACAACTCTTTATGAATAGATGCGTCTGTATCTTATAAAAAGATGTGTACCTTGATGGAAGGTACCTATTCATTGTCTATAAAATAAGAGTCTGGTCCTCTCTCCACCCAATTAGTGGCATTATTTTTCATCTATCAAAGAAAAGATTATAGAGGGTCTAGAGGGAGAAACTCATATTCACTTTTTTCTTCAAATTTTCACTACGTTGGTCTTCTTCAAATTATATCAATGGATTAAGGTATGTCATTAACTATCCTAAAGTGAGAATTATGATGTTCTAAGATTACTAGGAATTGATAAAATAATAGTTAACATGTGGTATCAGAGCTTTTGGTTTTAGAACTCATAATTTTCTATATGGGTTTTTTCCCTCTTTTGATATATGAACCCTAGAAGCCAAATTAAATTATCTTCCACCACTTTTAATTTTGGTTTTCTCGATAATATTTATCTTTTGGCTTCTGTTACTTTGTTTCTGGTGTCATATACTTAATTAAGTAAAAGCAATATATTGAGATTTATGCTTGATCTCATATATATATTTTGCAAACCTTTAGATATGGCGTTAATATTTGAATTGATAAAAAGAATTTGTCCTTTACTGCATAATCGTTTATATGCTTATCAGTATATGCTTTTGTCTCTTGAAAGATTTTATATGGGTTTTTGGCTACAACTGTGATGTGATAACGAATTAATGTTTTTTCTTGAAATATATTGAATATGCTATACTCTGCATATTTCGGTTTTTGATTTTGCTACGCCCATGGAGTTATGTGCTTGAACTCATATATCTTTTCCAAATCATATATATATACTTATGAATACATGATATTTGATCATTGAAGTTATATATATGCAAGATTAAAGGATAATAACTAATGTGTACGGAATTTAAAGTGCACATACTTTTATTTGCAACAGTGGATGCATATGTAAATGTTTAATAGTATTTTCAATTTGAAAATTACAGTATATTGATTTGTTAGTCACCAAAGTGGCCAAATCTTTAAGGATTAGTAATTTTCAAATTGTGAATTAATTTCAATGATTCATGAATTGATGCTTAGGAATGAGATGGCATTATGCTATATATTTGACATGGATACATTGAAATTCATAGATTATAAGAACTTAGGAATTGCCCAAAGGTTAATTAATATTCTTATAATATATGATATAAAAGTTGGCAATTAATATGTCATGTTAGTTATGTTTGAATATCCAAAGATAGCAAGCACACTAATTGGATGTATTCATAATTGCCATATTAAAGTGATATATTAATTAGCATCATTTATAGTTGATTAATGCTTGTATGTCTTAGTATCACCCAAAGGAGAACTTTGATATACATTTATGTTTAGTTTGAATCTATTAATGTGATTGTCTCAAAGCATTAATATATGAATATTTCTTGTATATTTGCGGTATCTGTTCTTGTTTCTCTTCATTCGCATGCTACATCTGTTCCCTTATTTAATGGAATGAATTTCTCTGATTGGTGTGAGCAGGTCCAATTTCACTTAGGTGTTTTGGATCTTGATTTGGCACTCCAAGATAAGGAACCCACTACTATTACTAATACCAGTAGTGAGGAGGAAAAAACTTTCAATAAAATTTGGGAAAGGTCAAACAGATTAAGCTTAATGTTTATGCAAATGATAGTAGCAAACAACATTAAAGCTACTCTTCCCAAAACTGAGAATGCTAAGGAATTTATGAATCTTGTGAAAGAGCGTTCTCAGACTGCTGACAAATCTCTTGCTGGTACATTAATGAGCAAATTAACCAACATGAAATTTGATGGTTCCTGTACTATGCATGAGCATGTCCTTGAAATGACAAATATAGCAGCAAAATTAAAGTCTTTAGGGATGACTGTGGATGAGTTCTTTTTGGTACAGTTCATTATGAACTGCTTGCCTCCTGACCAATATGGTCCATTCCAAATGAATTACAACACAATCAAGGATGAATGGAATATTAATGAATTGACTAGTATGCTTGTTCAAGAGGAGACAAGATTAAAGAATCAAAAGCCTCATTCCATTCATCTTGTGAGTCAAGAAGCTGAAAAGAGTTCTAAAAGAAAGCCTGGAAAGAACAAGAAAAAGAAAGGATTGCACAACTTAAATGATGTTTCTAAGGCTTCTCAAATCCATAAGAAGGAACACAATATTAAGTGCTATTTCTGTAACAAAATTGGGCACTTGAAGAATGAATGCCTAAAACGAAAGGCTTGGTTCAAAAGGAAAGGTAAGCCTTGTGCTTTAGTATGTTTTGAATCAAATTTAACTGAAGTTCCTTTTAATACTTGGTGGATTGATTCAGGCTCAACTACTCACATTTCCAATACGATGCAGGGATTTCTTTCGATCCAACCCATAAGAACATATGAAGGATTTATTTTTATGGGAAATCGAAATAAAGCTCCAGTGGAAGGCATTGGTACTTATCGTTTAATTTTAGATACTGAAAATTATCTTGATTTGTATCAAACTCTTTATGTACCAACCTTTTCCCGCAATTTAGTTTCTTTGCCAAAACTTGATGTAGCGGGATTTTCTTGTAAGTTTGGATATGGATCTTTTAGTTTATTTAAAAATAATAATTTTATTGGTTCTGGAATCCTTTGTGATGGTTTATACAAGTTAAGGCTTGACAATAATTTTGCTGAAACTTTATTAACTATGCATCATAATATTGGAACTAAACGGAGTTTAGTTGATGAAAATTCTGCTTACTTGTGGCATAAATGCTTGGGTCATATATCCAAGGAAAGAATAGAAAGATTAGTTAAAGATGATATACTTCATAATTTAGATTTTACTGATCTCAGAGTGTGTGCTGATTGTATTAAAGGAAAACAAACTAAACACACTAAAAAAGGGGCCACAAGAAGTACACAGCTTCTTGAGATCATACACACTGATATATGTGGACCTTTCGATACTTCATCTTTTGGTGGAGAAAAGTATTTTATCACTTTTATCGATGATTTTTCATGTTATGGTTATCTTTATCTATTGCATGAAAAATCTCAATTTGTTGAAGCTCTTGAGATATTCATTAATGAAGTTGAGAGGCAATTAGATAAAAAGGTGAAAATTGTAAGGTCAGATAGAGGTGGTGAATATATGGAAAGTATAATGAGTCAGGACAATGTCGAGGTCCATTTGCTAAATTCCTAGAAAAACAAAGCATATGTGCACAATACACTATGCCAGGTACACCGCAACAAAATGGTGTTGCAGAAAGGCGTAATCGTACATTAATGGATATGGTTAGGAGTATGTTAAGTTATTCATCTTTACCCTTATTTTTGTGGATGCATACATTAAAGACTGCCATGTATATCCTAAACAGGGTTCCTAGTAAGGCAGTCCCAAAAACACTTTTTGAGATGTGGATAGGAAGGAAATCTAGTTTAAGGCACTTGCATGTTTGGGGTTACCCGGCAGAAGTCAAAATTTACAATCCACATGAAAAGAAATTGGATTTTAAGACAACCAGTGGTTATTTCATTGGTTATCCTGAAAAATCCAAAGGGTATAGATTTTATTGTCCTACCCATAGTACAAAAATTGTAGAATTTGGAAATGCTAGGTTCATTAAGAATGGTGAAATAAGTGGGAGTGGAGAATCACGTAATGCGGTTATTAAAGAGGATAGGGTAGAAGTTCCTTTACCTGTCACTTCCAAAGTTGTTCCGACTATTGTTGTATAGCCTAACAGTGATCAAGAACAACAAGTGAACGACCAACCACTCTATGATGGTCTTGTTTCTAATAAACCCGCAGTAGTTGAACCACAAGGAGAAGTAATTAGAAGATCTCAAAGAGAAATCGATAATGATACAATTTCTGATCCAGTTTCTTTTTCAAAAGCCATGAAAAGTACTGATTCTGCTAAGTGGTTTAATACTATGGAAGATGAGTTAAAATCTATGGATCAAAATCAAGTTTGGGATCTTGTTGATTTGCTTAAAAGTTGTAAGAAAATCGGGTGTAAATGGGTCTTTAAGACCAAACGTGACTCTAAAGGCAATATCGAAAGATACAAGGCCCAACTTGTTGCCAAAGGTTTTATTCAAAAGGAGGGCATTGACTATAAGGAGACTTTTTCACCGGTCTCTAAGAAATATTCACTCAGAATCATTATGGCATTGGTGGCTTATTTTAATTTAGAGTTGCACCAAATGAATGTAAAAACCGCTTTTCTTAATGGGAATTTAGAGGAGGAAGTCTATATGGACCTACCTAAAGGTTTTTTTATTAAAGGAAAGGAACATATGGTGTGTAAGTTAAAGAAATCAATATACGGACTCGAACAAGCTTTCCGACAATGGTATCTTAAGTTTAACAATATCATTACTTCTTTTGGATTTAAAGAAAACACTGTTGATCAGTGTATATATATGAAGGTCAGTGGGAGCAAATTTATTTTCTTAGTTCTGTATGTTGATAATATTTTGCTTGCTTCTAACAATCTTGGTTTATTACATGAAACTAAGAAATTTCTCTCTACGAACTTTGAAATGAAAGATATGGATGAGGCAGCTTATGTGATAGGAATTGAAATATTTCGTGATAGATCACAAGGATTGTTAGAATTGTCTCAGAAAAGCTATATTAATAAAGTTCTAGAGAAGTTTAAGATGGATAAATGTTCAGCAGGTATAGTTCCAATTCAGAAAGGGGATAAATTTAGTCTTATGCAATGCCCAAAGAATGAATTGGAATGAGCGCAAATGAAAAATGTTCCTTATGCATCTGTTGTTGGAAGTTTGTTGTATGCTCAAACTTGCACTAGACCCAATATTAGTTTTGCTGTTGGAATGCTGGGCAGATATCAAAGTAATCCAGGAATAGATCATTGGAAAGCTGCAAAGAAAGTTCTTAAGTACTTGCAAGGAACAAAGGACCACATGCTCACTTATAAAAGATGTGATCATTTGGAAGTGGTCAATTATTCAGATTCAGACTTCGCCGGATGTACTGATACTAAAAAATCTACATTCGGATACATATATCTTTTGGCTGGAGGAGCAATATCATGGAAGAGTGCAAAGCAGTCTATCATTGTTGCATCCATTATGGAGGCCGAATTCGTGGCATGCTTTGAGGCCACAAGTCATGGGTTATGGTTGCGAAATTTTATTTCAGGACTTAGAGTTGTCGATAGTATAGCCAGGCCGCTGAAAATTTACTGTGATAATGCCGCAGCAGTTTTCTTTGCTAAAAACGACAAGTATTCTCATGGTGCAAAACGTATGGATATTAAATACTTAGTTGTCAAGCAAGAAGTTCGGGAACATAAAGTATCAATTGAACGAATTTGTACCAATCTCATTGATGCAGGATGTGGATGAGACACGAATGCAATGAAATAATATATATATATATATATATATATATATATATATATATATATATATATATATATATATATATATATATTTTATGAGATGGCTAATTACTCAGAAAGATCAAAAACTAGTTAAGCTATAGTATGCAAGACAGGCGGAAGTATGCACTGGAACTAGAACTGTCAGAATATTAACGAAGCCAGAAAAGTGAAGGTTAGGAAACCCTCGGTTAGGACATGCTCTCAACATTCACTAAATTAGAGATTGAGAATTAGAAAAATAATTTTATATACCAACAGTGATCACTCGAAGATTGAAACAAGAAGATCACTCTGACAGGTTGAAAGTCCTGGATGAAGAAGCTGTCTACCGGAGAGGATCTTCAAAATATGGTTCGAGGCAAAGACGACTTTCTCTTCGACTCGTGAATCCCTGAGAAAATAGCAAGAGGAGATGGAGGCCTGTGGTTGGTAGCAGTGTTGTTTTAGGGTTTCTGTAGGAGGGAACAGCTAGGGTTTGGGTTTGAGGGAGGTTAGAGAAGATGAAAGGAAACGCTAAAGGCTTCACACCCACTCCTTCCCGGAGTACCAGAGCCTTCACAGCAATGGAAAAGAACTTCAGAATTTTCTCATTAATTGTCTTCTTTCATTTACAAGAGAAAGGTCTTTTTATAACCCTTTCATGTCAATACAAGTTAAATCATTCATTTTAAGTACATAATTGTCATGGATTGTAATGTATGGTATGTGATTCTTCTTGAGGAGGCAGGGATCTCTGCATGCTTTATTTGGGTCAATCAAAAAGAGAGTGGCTGCAATTTTCAAGCTTGTAGAGGAGGAGGACCACTTGAGAGAGGGAAAGAATGGGTGCCTCTTGATTTCTCCTGCCATCTTTGATTGGGCGGCAACCTTCTTCCATTTGGGGCGTATGAAGATCTTCCAATTAGAGAGGGGCAGCCAATTTCTTCCATAGATGTTTGTCAGGGGACCACATGATAAGTGTGGAAGTCAATGGGCATCCAAAAAACTTCCATATAAGGGCGGGTGGCATGAAGAAATGAGGAAGGAGGATGTTGGCGCCTAAATTCCTTCCTAAATTGATGTGGGCCGACTCCTTGCTCTGCTCTGGTGATGCCATGTGTCCTGGAATGGTCCAAGACATGTGTCATGCATGGTTGATGGGTCTTCTCTTGGGTCTTCTCTTGAGTCAAGGTGAACCTTCTCTTAACTTATTACAGGACTCAATGAAAGAAACTAACACTTGACTAACTCATGGATTCCAACAATGAACCAGGCTGTGAACCTTCTCTTAACTTATTACAGGATTCAATGAAAAAAACTAACACTTGACACTTGACTAACTCCTGGATTCCAACAATGAACCAGGCTAACTAGCACAACTGGACTCGATAAGGACTCTAAGAATAAAGAAAAAGGACTCTCATAAATCAAAGATTCATAAGAAACCCTGAAACCTCTGTCTCAATCTGGTGCCTGCACCACTCATGATTGCAGATCCTTTAACAAAAGGATTGTCACCCAAAACATTTAATGAACATGTTGAAAGAATGGGTATTATTAGACGTCATCATTGATAATGTATTATGTTTTCCTATAAGTTTAATAATATGACACTTTGAGCTCACTTATTGTGTTTCCGATATATCCTATTTCATTTTGTATACATGATTGTTATAGATAAAGGTTTGACAGGATAGTCTTAATGAAAACATTATGGTTGGACCATTATAATATACCTCACTTATTGATCAAATTGAGTGAGAGGCTATTGTTATGGTACATGGAAGGGACTATATCGATTTGATGATGTACAACCACCATGATCCGCTTAGTTTTTCTACTTAATTATAATATGTTATGGCAGCCAACTTAAGGCAAAATTTTTAGCATGATTCCTTTGTGCACATTATAGTCTTATTAAACCATGAAAAGAATATCATATGAGTCAAGTGAGAGAATGTAAGAATTATGTAGCTCATATAATTAATTTAAAGTATTTATTTATTTAAATGGTTTAATAAATTATTTGAATGCTAAAAATGTTATTGGCTATGAAAAGGTATGACTTTTATGAAGAGATACAACTCTTCACAAAGAGATATAACTCTTCATGTGTCTATATCTTATGAAAAGATGTGTAGGCATAACTTTTATGAAGAGGTACAACTCTTTATGAATAGATGCATCTGTATCTTATGAAAGAATGTATACTTTGATGGAAGGTACATATTCATTGTCTATAAAATAAGAGTCTGGTCCTCTCTCCATCCAATTACTAGCATTATTTTCCATCCATCAAAGGAAAGATTATAGAGAATCTAGAGGGAGAAACTCAGATTCACTTTCTTCTTCAAATTTTCACTACGTTAGTCTTCTTCAAATTATATCAATGGATCAAGGTATGTCTTTAATTATCTTAAAGTGAGAATTATGATGTTCTAAGATTACTGAGAATTGATAAAATAATAGTTAACAAACTCCTCCAGTCTCGCTATTCCACTTTTTTAACACATTGGAACAGTATTTACCTTTACCAAGCTCTCTTAATAGCCTCATTGAGAACCATATTTTCTCAAATATTAAAGGAGTTTACTTCATATTTTGCCAGAAATTTTCAATAGAAGAGGACAGTTATCGGAGAAAAATCTTAAAAGATAGAGGCTTTAGATTCGAGATACGAATCCAATCAATTAATAGTACACTATCCAATCAGTCCCACACATAGGACCAATATCGATTAACATCAACCCGCCACAAGATGTGACGAAGGACTTGAGTTCTCCTGCATCCCTCCTTCATTTTTTACTGCTAGAAGTTATATAATTAAAATCATCCAATACAATGGTAGGAAAATCCAATTGAGTGTGTGATACTCACCCACAAAAAAAAAAAAAAAAAAAAAAATTAAGGGCCCGCTGCGCACGCAAGAACGCACGCAAGAATGCGAGTGCTTGCGTGCTTAGCAGTGTGCAGGTCAGTGTGTGCGGCGCGTAGCGCCGCGTGCATGCCAACCTGCGCGCGAAGCAGGGGAGGGTTTATAAATCTCCTCTGGCCAGCCTCCTCACCGTCGCCTCACTGTCATCCTCCCACAGGTGAGCTTCGTTCCCTTCGCCGGAGAGAGAGAAAACTAAGAGAGAGAGAAGGTCTCTCTCTGTTAGGCATGGCAGCAGGCCACCCTATCCTCGCCGGTGGGAGGCTTCGGTGGGGGAAGGGGCGGTGGCCACCCGCTCGAATGGTCGTTGGAGCCGGCGACCCTCGAGCAGCCTGGTGGGTGAGCGGCGACGGGCTTACTATGCTCACGGCTCTCGAAGCCGTTGGGTGGCTGAAGCCGGGCATGCCAACTTGCCGGGTTCAGCCTTGGTCGGCATCGGCCAGCGTCTGGTGGCGACCGGCCAGGCGGAGGAGAGTCGATCGTGCCGCCCGGCAGCCAGCTATGGCTGCCGCAAGAAAGAAAGAGAAAGAGAGAGGGAGAAGAGAAGAAAGAGAGGGAGGAGTGGCCACTGGTATCGGCCAGCGCGGGGGTGGCCGGCCAGCCTGGGAAGCCGCCGGTGGCGACCCTAAGCGGTGACCTAGGTGTCATGTCCCCAAAGCTAATCTGGCGAGATTCACAGCATCCAATCGGATGGCGCATAGGATGCGCCATCACCCGTCACGACATTATCTCTTCGTTTGGTTTTGATTTGGGTGTGATTAAGGAGAGGACACGGCTCTACATAACAAGGCTCCAGTTTCCAGCTAGAGAGAAACTCAACGAAGAGAAGGCCGCAGCCACGCTGCATCTTGTACTGGAGTGAAGTTTCGATAGGGGCAAAGTACTGGAGTGGAGTTCCGGTAGAGGAAAGAAGGATGCCATCTTGTATTGGAGCTGGAATGGAGTTTCGGTAGGGGCAAAGAAGGGCTTTGTTGAGTGCTTGTGGGTAGAATTGTGAGGCAACCATTGAGGGTTGTGTCCTATCATTTGTACGGCCTTATATTCCTGCTTATATTCCCTAATTTGAGGAAATAAAGTGGGTTGAAAAGTTTTTCTGTATGTGCTGTATTTGTGCATTAATGCTTGGCGTGTGAAAGCATCACAGATCTGAGCGTGCGGTGTTGGATCTAGGCGTGCAAATCCACTCCAGAAGGGAGGCCGGGTGAGTTTGCATCTATTGTGCTCATCCAAGATAGTCCTGAAAGAGGAGGCTACTGGTAGTACCCTATACTATTAGACCTAATGGGCGTGTGATAGGGATATTAGGAGCGCACCAAAGAGGGAGGCTACTGGTAGTACGACCGCCGTAGGTGTAGGCTGATTTGGGAGGAATCCAAGTGCCGTGCGGGAAAAGGTAAAAAAAAAAAAAAAAAAAGTTTTCCCCGTCCCCGTGACACTAGGTGGCTGGCGAGCACAGGTTTAGGTGAACCTGGAAGCACAAGAAGAGAGGAAAGAAGTTTGGGTTTGGGCCTTGGGTTAGCTTATTGAGCTTAGTTGGGCTCAAATTTTGGAGCCTAAATTGGTCTTGGCCCAATATGTTGAGATATAAGTTTGGATTTAAAATGATTCTAGTTTGTTAGAGAATTTTTGTTTGCTTATTTGGACTAATATATGTTGAGATAATTAAGCCCCAAGTTGAGTCCAAGTCTAGACTTGATAGACTGATAGGATTTTGACACCATAATTTTAGAAATTAAAAATTATAAATATTATGTTGTAGGTGCCAGGAGCCTAAATAATTGATTTGAACTTATGGATTAGTGAGAGAAGGTAAGTAAGCCATTTATCATTAGTAATTTTAGTAAATTATTAAAATATATTATTTTTGGATAAAATGCTACATCTGTTTAGATACTGTTTATTGCCTATGATTTTCTTGCAAAATGTGTGAAATGAATTTTGTTGTTACAAGATATGCATTTGAATATTTGATACTATTATTTTGAATTTTAGCTAAATTCTGCATAATAAAAATAAGTAAATGAAAATGATAGTGCATTAATATTGCTTATGCAAGTGAATATTTATGATACATTCAAACCACAAGAATGATGATAGTGTTTTATGTGTATTTATACAAGAATGTTATGGTCAACATTTGAATAAGATATGGAAGTAAGTTTTGGATAAGAATATGTGCCAATCACGGTCCGTTATGATATGATATGATTTTTGACTTTGGGACCCACCTTTATAGAGAATATATATTGAGGACACTCCATGTAGTAATTTGTTCTATGATTAGATATGACTTCCTAATATGATTTCTGGTATCGAAACCTTTTCTTCATAGGGGATATATATGAAGGATGCACATTCTATATGGTATTTTATTTTGTGATACAATATGACTTTCTGATATGATTTTGGTATCAAGACCCTTCCTCCATAGAGAATATATATGGAGGATACACCCTATGTGGTGTTCTGTTTTGATATGTGGTTATAGTGTGCGACTGTAGCGTATTTGTAACAAGATGAAATATGAATGTTAATGACAATAAATTTTGACTGTAATGATTTGAAAAATCTAAAACTGAATTTTTAATATATAATATAGCATATATTTTCAACATGTTTTAAGAGTATAAGTAAATATAATTTTAATATATTTTAAGAGTTTGAGTATCTTCATATTAAAAGAATGACATATATATTTTTACATATGAAAATAAGGGAATCATGATATGCTATATTTTTGAAGTTAATATGATATGTTTATACTAAGCTTACTTAT
Organism: Metroxylon sagu; assembly: GCA_017589505.3. Taxonomy (NCBI): domain Eukaryota; kingdom Viridiplantae; phylum Streptophyta; class Magnoliopsida; order Arecales; family Arecaceae; genus Metroxylon; species Metroxylon sagu. The sequence continues at coordinate 496,669 of JACVBY030000630.1, forward strand.
TAAGTGTAAGCTCATTAAATTTTCGTTGATGTTTTTTAGAACGAAGAAAATAAACTGGGATGAATAGAACGAAGTTTCTGTTAATCTAACTTAGATAAAGTTTATGTTATCAGTTATGTATGTGACGAAACATTCATTTTATATAAATTTACATTAAAAATATTATTATTATTTTAATAATATATTAATTAATTAATTATTATTATTATTTATTTTTATTACTCAAAGTATTGCATGCTTAGCATGCGAAGGATTTACCATCTTCTGAATCCACTCATAGGTTTGGGCGTGACAATAGTGGCTTTGGCTTCAAACTCCAAAAACTCTGACATCCATGGTTTTTGACTGATGTGAGTCCTTCTTGACGGTATAACGGCGTTGCTGAAAGCATGACGCTTCCGGTGCTGTATTCATTGCGCTTTACGCTGTGATGGTCAGCACGGTGCGTCGGTGCGATTGACCTCACTTCCACCGCCCCCAGATTCGCCCTCCCCAAGATCAAAATTCCACCCATCTTTCCTCTCGATTCTTTCTCGCCTTCGAGCCTTTTGTTGACCGTTCTTCTTCCGGCGAAGATATCTTCGTCTCTCGGATCGTTCTTATCTCTATTATGTTTTTATGTTGCCCTTCACCGTTAGAAGAGAGTGGTTGTAGTGAGAAAGCTGGTGGGGTAATTAAATTATTTTTTAAGATAAATAGGAAGGATACTCTCGCTGTAAGAAATTATAAGTAGAATCAACAGGGAATAAAAAAAAAAAAAAATTGTATCCAGAGGACATCCCTTGATTTTAAAACTATCATTTTTTATATATAGTATATATAAATCAAGATTTTAATTTTGTGGGATAATAATGTCTTAGTTCCTTTCTCATGAAATAAAATAATTTTGTAAAGTATCGTGGTACTCTCATCTTTTTTTCTTTTCAACTTTTCTTCATGATACTCTCGTTTCTCTTCTTTTTAATTTTTTTTAATTTTTTAATTTTTTTTTATTTCTTTCTTTTTTTATTATTTTTTTCATTTTCTTTTTCTCTTCTTCCTTCATAAAATTAAGTTTCAGTATTTTCTATCTCAATTCTATTTTTCCATAAAGACGGGATAAGACAACTAGAATGCTCTTATTCTATTAAAACTTAAAACTTTGATAAAAATTAAGATTTTAAAAGAATTTCTTTATATTATATTATCAGCTAAAGATCTTTTTAATTAAAAAGTAAAGATGCTGCATTGGTCTGGTGGAAAAAGACTTCTCGGCTAGAAATGCAAGTAGCATAGCATCTGCCAGTGTCAGGAATTTGAATTGCAAGTTCAAGACAGAACCAGCTAGAGATTAAGATACTGAAGTGATAAAGTAAGTGAAGATCATAGGCAGCATTATCGAACAAAAGCAAGCAATGCTTATGATCCTTTGCCTCTCAAAGTGCTCAAGATACTGAAGGGATTTGAAATACAAAATTTTCCAAGGATACAACAAAGGTTATTAAAGATGCTCCTAGCAAATGTTGAAAGTATAATCTTGGAAAAAAATAAATTGGATTAGCTAGACTTTGGAGAACTTTTGAAGTTATGAAGTGTGTCAATCTTGGTGTTAAGAGGCATTATTATAATAGAAGGCTTATGGCAAGGCTAGTCTGTGTTGTTATAACACTCAAATTTGGAATTTATTTTGCAAGTCCTTGAATTGGTCAGAAGTCTGAGGTCCTTAGAACTATATTAAAGGAAGGTGCTTTGATTGTGTCATGAAGGAGAGTTGAAGTTCTTTGCCCTTGAGAAAGGATATCCAACTAATGACATCACCATCTTAGTGTGCAAGATATAGCTTTCTTTCTATTAGAGGGTTAGATTATTATATGCCAAATTACATAATGCTCATTAAAAAGTCATTATAGATATGCATCAAACATACATGAGACATGCAATTAATTTAGAAAGCCCAATGTGATTTCCCTTTTAAATAATTTAGTAAATAAAAAAAAGGAAGGGTAGCTATCTTATAAAGTGAGAAGCATCAATATAAAAAGAAAAGAGGAAATAGATAAAGTTGTCCGAACCATCTTCACGATAATAATCCAGCTTGGTAAGGCTCCGATCTGATTTCTTCATCAGACTGGCCGTTATGCTGTCCCGCTCCTCCTTTATCTCCCCGCTTGCACCAACCCATCTGCGCCGTGTTCCTTCGCTCCTTTTGTTTCGTCTCTCTATCCCTTCTTAGCAAAAGAAAGGTGTTCGGATAGATCGATCAGCCGATTAGCCTTACTTGATCAAATAATCAGCATTTAAGCATTGAAATTAAAAAATAATGTAAAAAATATCACGATCAAACCCTAAAGTTAATAATTATCTTTAATTTTTTTGAAACTCATGCTTGAGCATAAAATGAAGCTTTTGACAAGATAACCGCGAGTCACCTCCTTTGGCTAGAGATAGAGACGTTTCATTGGAGTTTGACTTTATGTAAATTCGATAAAAGTGCTCATAGCATGCTTTGAGGAAGTTAAGAGATGATGAATCTAGCTTCAATGGATGAGAGTAGAGTTTGAGGATAAGAGTTTGGTGCTTTGGGAGGCACCAATATAAGCTTTCTTAGACCTGTGATATAGAAAAATTTTTCTCTTAACTTGTTAACTTACATATATGGTCCATGGCAGGAGATCATTCCCTTTATACTCACAGATTGGGATAGTGGCTGAACTCCTTTGGTAGCAGGGACAGGTTATAAACAAGCTCTCGTTAGGCTTGTTTTATATTCAAGCTGAGCTCGAGCTATAGCTCATTTAATTTTGTGTCAGACTCAAGCTGTTCACTAACATCTTGTTTAGGAGAGCTAGTTAGAATTTAAGGTCATTGGAGGTTTGCATTCATATAATTTGGAGTAATAATTTTGATTATATTTTAATCTTATAGTTTTAATACATCTTGCAATACATAGTCTATATTAACTTGTAATAAATTGCTATAAATATAATTATACTATTAATTATTTTTATAGAAAATAATAATAGAAATAATATATGTATATGTATAAATTATTTATATCGTAACATTTTGTACTAATTTATGAAGAGCTTGAGCAAACAAGTCTAGCTCTAGATTGGATCATCTCTTAACTGAGTGAGCTGAGCTCAAGCCAAACTTTAAGCCCAACTCAAGCTAGCTTAGAACCAGCTGGCTCATTTACTAGCCTTATTTGGTATTTCTTCTAGGAGTGCTTTGAGTAAAATTTGTAATCTTAAGTTGATGCAGCATGAAGATTGAAAGGCAAGTTAAATGATAAAAATTAAACTTATCGATCAAATGTATAAAGCTAAAGCAATCTCAATTAAAAAACCTTTTATTAATAAAGAAAGTTTACATAAAATAAATTTTACTAATATCTTAAAAGCTATTTTTTATAATGAATTAGGAGAATATATATAAACTATAATCTTGACCCTAATTTGGGCATTAAACATGATACAAAATTATACTAGGTATAGAACTTAATAAAAAGAAAATATGAATAATCTTACTAAGAATAGGAATTGATACATAGAAATATGCTAGAATTATTTAAGTATAAAAATAAAAACTCAGCTAAAATTTGACATAGTCTCTAGTAAAAAATTTTTATAAAAATTCATTGAAAAGTTCTGAATCTCATTTGCAAAAAGTTAGTGCTTGTGAATCTATTGACTCTTGCGAAATTTGATATGTTTTTACCGGTCCTACTATCTATTTATTGTATCTTATGCTGCACCATAACTTAATTCATTATACTTTTCACCCTTTATGTGGTGCAATTTGCTAAGCACTTCTTGGTGTCGATGCTCATAGACATAGTTTGTTAAGATGTCTGCTATATCTTTGAAGTGTTCCTGCCTAACTTATTCAATTGAAGCCGATGGAATAATGAAGCTAACTAGGCTTCTTTGCATTAATATTCTTCATTCCTCTCATTTACCTTTTTGACCATTTGTTTGTGTCCTTGCTCTTTCATAACTTCTAATTGAAATCAAATTAAGCTGCAGAAAGAAGCCATCTAGTTCATATAAAGTAAGTTTTCCTTTTTGCTGGTTATTTTGTTTGGGCTTATTCCAGTTCTCTAGTCCTGGGGCTGGTGGTGGCCTGGTCCTTGCTCTTTCATAACTTCTAATTGAAATCAAATTAAGCTGCAGAAAGAAGCCATCTAGTTCATATAAAGTAAGTTTTCCTTTTTGCTGGTTATTTTGTTTGGGCTTATTCCAGTTCTCTAGTCCTGGGGCTGGTGGTGGCCTATCTAGTGTATTGAATGCTTGCTTTTATTGGGAGTGAAATATTCTTGTAAGAAGAACTTTTTAATGAAACAAAAAAATGTTATTGGGAGTGAAAAATTCATGTATGAAGAGCTTTTTAGTGGGACAAAAAAAAAAAACGTTGCAGGCTCCTTTTCTCCCTTCCTCGAACTCTTATTCTTAAGTCTTTTTTATTTATACTCTTTTTCTCTAACTTTATTCTTCGCTAATCTCTTCCACTTCTTTCCACTGGTATATGAACACTCTCTTATTCCATTTACTGTGATAAACTGTAGTTATGTACAGGCAATTACACTGTTTATCATATCCAAATTCAGATCAGAAGCCCTGTGACTGCCATAACGACGGGCTGTTCACCATGTCTTTTAGCCAGATCAGTCCCTGCTCAACCCTTATGTGGTTCAAATCTTCTGGTTTGGTGTGCAAATATAACCTGGGTTACATGAAGAATGTTCCAATTCCCTCACTGGCATCAACTTAATTTTGTAGAGTATCATGTAAATGAGCTTAAATGACAGGAATATTTTCTGTCAGAAAAGAAACCTTTTTTAAGAACTTTTAAGGTTTTTTGCGTGTCACTTCCTGATATCTGGCAAGGTGTGGCAGTAAATGAATAAGATATTGATCACCATTATTTAATTCTGCTCATTTTTTTTGGGTAAACTTAATCTTGCTGCTCCTTTCATTACATTCACATCAAATAGATTCAGCTGACAGAGGGAACTGGAATAATTCATGTTGCCATTACGTATGTGAACTTGCTCCATTAATTTGTTAAACTAGCCTTTTATATAAAAGGCCCGGTGGTAGTGCACCTTTGTTCAACCCTGGCAAGTCAGTGTTTCTTCTTCTCCTTTTGTCCTGTTTTTATCAGTTATTAGTGCTAAAATTAAATAATGAAATAAACTGTATTCTTAAATCCTGAAAACAAAATGCCCACACATGCGAAGGCAGGTATAATTTGATGGGGCGTGTGATGCCAGTGCAATATACTAAATTGAACTTTGGATTATATGTCAGACTAACTCTCTTTAGGCATGGATTTGTGGTTTTCTTTATTACTAGGTTCGGAATTGAATTAAAGTCAATTTCCAGATTTATTTGCAGTTGTATATTAAAAGCCTGAAGAAGGTTTTAGTCCTCAGTTTATTATCTTGCAAGCTTTTTGGGCATCTTAACTAGATGATTTTTTTGAAGCGTTAGACTACACTAATTTTATCTATTTTGACCAAGTTGCTTGTGCAATTCAGTGTTGACTAGAGAACATTTACGTTGTAAATAGTTTTTTTGTAATATTTTTTTAAAAAAAATAAATTCTATCAGATCCAATTGTTCATGTTGCCTTTTTGAGGTAATCTTTTTTAACCAAATAAAACCAAGAGTATGCATTTTGTAAGAATGATAATTGTTATTACAAAAGAGTTGAACTGTTTACATAACAAGTTTCCATTGGTTGTTGGCTAGATTGGTAACACTCCAACCATCGTTCTAATTATGAAACTTTTTACTTGTGTAGATGCCTGATATACAATAATAACAATAACAAAGCTTTAATTCTAAACTAATCAGGATTTGCTATATAAATTCTTTCTTTATTCAGCTCAATTTTGAATCATACTTTTAAAATATAAAGATTTTAAATTTATTTTTAAATGCTTCTTTTCATTTAATTTTTATTTAAATTTTTTTTTTTATATATATAATAAGTTACTTCATAGGATATAAATATAATTTTAGATTTATGTTACACGTATCTAAACCAATTTTTACTCTGCCCAAGAACATTTGCTGCCCTACTTGTCACTTTGCGCATGAGGTTCCATCCATGCACGCCACCGTTTCTAACATAACGGGTGCTGGTAACGTTATTCGCACTAGTTTCCTTTTGCTTCCTAATAGCATAAGATGGTAAGACGATGGCTGCAATAATACCAAGCTAGCTCACCTGGTTGTACCATTAGAAATGTATATCTTTCTGTACCTTGCTACGATGCTTCTTACGGTAAATACAAAAGAGGAGAGAGGACTCCTCCGGACCATCTTTTTGATTTTGAGGGTTTGAATTGCAGCGGAATGTATCGGCACCATCTGATCGTACTTTTAACTTAAATTTTTTGAACCACTTAATTTTAGCCCATTAACTAATTAATTAGATTAGTAGGTGAATCAACAATCCTAAGTGTGTGAAAGTTGATGAGTATAAAAAAAATAGTGCTTATAACTTCAAATTCAGAGGAAAAAAATTAAGCGGTTAAAGTTATGACCTCCTTTCGCTCAAAATATTTTTAACCTGGCTGAGTGGGTAACGAACAAAAAAGTTGATACGTTTGGCTGGTTAATTGGATAAGTAGCACTTAACTGGGGTTTTCCAGGAACTAAACAGGGCCTCAGAGAACGGCCATGTTGTTTTCAGAGTAACTTCATTGTTGACATTTTGTTTATTTCTGATTTCACTTAGCAATTAGCCAAGGAGATGAAACTATTATTATTAATATTACTAACAAATTTTAAGACGTTGAACATGATGTGATGTGCTTATCCAATGATATAAATTCTTCAATTTATTAACAGCAGAAGCACCTTTAATTTTTAGATCTACTCAAAAAGTTTGATGTTGTATTTGCTGCAGGTTCCTATAACCTTCGTTGACAGAGTCTATGGAAGTTCACAACTTGGTGGAACCGAAATAGTTGAATATCTTGAAGGCCTTGTGTACCTTATATTATTCACAACATAAAGGGGGAAATTATTGCGAGGTATTTTGCTTTGAGCTTGACATTAATTTTTCATCTAAATCTTTTTTGGAATACAGTCCTTGTGTAAAAATCAAATGAGGTTTTTAATTCAATCTCTTTGTTGGAAAGTGTCTCTCATCGAACTTTTGCATTGGGATCTTTCCGAGTAACTTTTAGGTTGACATTCATGAATGAGTTATATTTTTTTTCTCTCACAATTGTCAATGACTGTTAATCCTATCGCTTTGGCTGTTTGAGTGAAAGTTCTATGTATTGACATGGTCAGAACTAACGAGAGATTCCGTGCAGATTGTAGGTACCGCAAAGTTTCTCTCATATTAGCTCTTAAAAGCCAACTTTTTCTAATGTGAGGTACATTGGAGTGGAGAGATATTTATTTTCTGTTTGCTTGCAATGATGGAAATAATAATGTCCAAAAGATATTAAAAATTAAATCAAATATAAAGCCCTAATATTTATTTAATTAGAACTATTTTAATTGGAGTGCAAGTTTTTATTTTGATTAGAATTACTTTTGATTAGTTATTTGTATAGGAATTAGTTTCCAATTAGCTTTTGATTCTGTTAATTTATAAACATATGTGGATGGTTATTGTTTGGGTTGAATGAAAGAATGTAAGGATTACAGTCTTTTATGATTAACTCCGGTTGAAAGGCAGTCTAGTGAATTCTAATTCAATAATAAAAAATTATTTGTATGCTTTTTTTTTTTTTTTTTTGCGTCATGTGGCATCAGCCTTAATCATGTGAGGTGGTGTAAATCTGGAAGTCTCCATGGATCTCAAAGGTGATGTGAATTTTGAAGATGGCCACACTTCCATTAAAGCGGCACACATCTTGGCACAGCACCTCAGCCCTACAGGTCGCCCAATGGGAGACTCGGAGTCCCAATCTATTGCCCCGGAGCGAGCGCTGGAGGCAAGCCCTTTGCCACTAGGTTGCGGCGGCGAAGGCAGGCCAAGCGCTTGAGATCGAACACCGATGGTGAGCCGGAGAAGAAGGCATCCCGTCAGAGAAGCGTGGCTGAGAGGTGGTGGCCCCCTGCTCGCCATGGCTGCGCGGAGAAAGGTCGTGCCGATGCAGTGAATCAGTGAGATCTGCGGTCGATCAGGGAAGAGTCAGGTGATTCGGCAGCGGGTTTCACCGGTGTGAGGCACCGTCAGGTTGGCTTGTAACCCATCAAGTTGGTCGGAGGCTTGGCGGTCGGCATAAAGGGTGGCGACCGGAAGCTTCGGAGGCGGCAACGAAGAGGTGGTGTGACCCGGAGAACACCAAGCTGTGCGACGATCGTGGATGGTAGTGTTCGGCGATGGATAGCGGCCGTGCGAAGGCTAATCGGCGACGCGGTAGTGACAAGCGGCGGTCGTCGGCGGTGGGCGGCCAGAACGAGGCCGCAGCTGGGTAGCAGAGGAGATCGGGTGCCGGCCGTAAGGAAGGAAAAAAAAAAATAAAAAAAAAATAAAATAATAATAAAAAAAATCTATTTTTATCTTAGCTTTCTGTTTTTATTGAAAAATTATGCTATTACGGTCTGAAATAAGCTAGGAATAAGTTCAGAATAAATCTAAAATAATCTCAAAATAGGTGATTTTTTTTTTTTTTTTTTTTTCTTCTTCTGCAGGAGCTACCCTTTTCCTTCCATAAAGAGCTGTTGATGTTCCTTCTTTTCTTTTCTTTCTTTTTATCTTTTTTTATTTTTTATTTTTTATTCTTTCTCTTTTGTGAGATATGACCGTAAATCCTCAATATGTCTATTGCTTAGTTTTTAAAATTTTTAAAAAAATTAATTAAAGAGTAGCAAATTTAGATGTTATTTTTTTTAAAATTATAGGTTTTTGGAAAGTCATCAAAAAGTCTATCAAATATATTGCTTACTCTCATAAAGTCTTCTAGTCGTTCACATTGCAAATATCGTTTACTTGCTCGCTTATAAGATTATATGATTGGTAAGGATGATAACTCATCTGATGATGTAGTGCATTTTGTTTTATTTGTAAACTATGATCTACTGTCATATAAGAAAATTACTAATAATGATTGTTAAGTTCAAGACATAAATGAGGAGATTCATGTAACTTAACAGAATAATATTTGGGAACTTACTACTCTTCTCAGATATAAGAAGCCTATTGTGTCAAGTGGTATAAGATAAAGTATAAGCTGAATGGAGAAGTAAATCGCTTTTAAGTAAGATTGGTTGCAAAGAGCTGCAAGCAAAAGTTAGGTATTGATTATTTTGGAGTGTTTGCTCCAATTGTTAGAATTGATATTGTTTGTATGATTATTTCTCTTACTGCTCAAAATCACTTAAAAATCTTTCAAACAGATGTAAAGTCTATTTTCTTGAATGGTGTACTTAAAGAGAGAGTATGTTGAACAACCTTTAGGATATTTGAAGAGAGGGGAAGAAAATAAAGTTTACAAGTTAAAAAAGGACTTATATGGTTTAAAACAAGCATGGCATACTCGGATTGACTGACATTTCCTTGAGCATGGATTTTACAGATGTTCCTATGACCATAATTTGTATGTTAAGTCTAGTCAATAGGGTGATACTCTCATTGCGTGCTTATATATGGATAATTTGATTTTCACTAGCAATAACTCTTAACTATTAATGAGGTTCAAGGAAGATATGATTACTCAGTTTGAGATGACAAATATAAGATTGATGTGTTACTTCCTTTGTATTGAGATAATTCAGACTCATGATGATATATTCATTTTTTAGAAAAATTATGTAAGTGATATTTTAAAGAAATTCAAGATGGAATCATGCAAGCCGATTTTGACTCCAACTTATGAAGGTTGGTAATGGTGAACTGGTTGATTCAATAAATTTTAAAATAATGTTACGAGCCTATGATATTTGACTACTATCAAGCCTGACATTATGTATGGTGTTGGCATTATCAGGTTAATTTATGAAAACTCCAAATCAGTCTCACTTGCAAGGAGCAAAATATACTTTGAGATATGTTGATGGCATACAAAGTGATGGCACTTTCTATTCATTTGCAAATGATGTGGAGCTTATTGGATACATAGACGGTGATTGGGCAAGTGATATTGAAAAGCAAAAAGTACTTTTAGCTATATTTTCTATCTTGATTTGAGAGTTTTTGCTTGATTATATAAAAAATAATAAGTGATTGCTTTTTCTATTGATGAGGCAGAATATATTGCAATTGGGAGTAGTGTTACTCAAGCAATATGATTGCAAAGAATGCTTATGAGTTATATCATCAATAAGATAAGCCTATAAAGATTTTTTGTAATAATAAGTCTGCAATTGTATTGGCAAAGAATCTAATATTTCATGGCGCAACAAATATATTAACATTAAATATCACTACATTCATGAGTTCGTCAAAGACACATATTATAGTTGAGTTTTGTTTGTAAAGATTAAGTTGCAGATATTTTAAGAAAGCCACTTAAAGGTGATTTGTTTATGAAGCTTAAGAGAATGATGGGCATTATGAAGTTTGAAGAGCTTGGTTTAAGGAGGGCTATTAGAAATTAAACCAATCATGGAGTCCTAATACTTATTTAATTAGGGTTGTTTTAATTGTAGTCCGAGTCTTTATTTGATTAGGATTGCTTTCGATTGGCTATTAAGAGTTCTTGTTAGTGTTGATATAGGAATTGGTTTCTATCAAGTTTTGGTCTTATTGGTCTACAAATATATGTGGCTGGGTTATCATTTTGAGACAATAAAAAGTTATTTTGTGTGTTTATTTTTTGTGTTGCCTACAAAAGATCATCCAGACAAACACTCATTAAAGCATATTTTGGGTACACAAAATTATTCCATTATCTTAAAGAAGAATAAAGATGGTAGCAAGAGAACCATTCAAACATGGGCTCAAATGAGGGAGAAGTTGGAGGATCACTATTTCTGCTTCAACTATTCTCAAGGTTTCTACACTTGAACACTCCAACTCTAGCTAGCTACTACATTAGTGTAGGAGTATTGAGAAGACTTCGGTAAGCTCACTGTTCAAGTTTGATTTGGAGAAACCCCAGACAAATTGGTCAGTTTATTTTGCCATGGCCTTTGTCCTGAGATTCAAGATTAGATGGTTATGGCTTGGAGTGAAATCTTGGATGAGACTTCATAGGTGGTTTAGTGGGTAGATCACTTGAAGAATGAAGCCTTTCTGAGCCAAGGGGTCTAACTCACACTCTACTCTATCAAACTTGAAGTCAATCCAACTAGCTATCAACAAAGGAGGCTCGTTCGAGCTCAATTTTGATGAATAGAACACCCCAACCACACTAGCGCCCAATTTTAGAGTCAAATCCTACAAATGCAAGGATTGCAAAATACCCCACCCAAGCTCTTAACTACCATTCGTGGAGTTGAAACAGCAGGCCAAATTTTGTTAAGGCTCTTTTCGGCACTGCTGTTGATGTAGAGCTTTTGGCATTAGCGTTTTTGCTAGTAGAACTTTTATAAAAAATTGTTTATTATGTTAAACTTTAGAGTTCAATAATCCATATTTTGATGATAGCAAGACATTGGTTAAGTGACTAATATCATTCCTGAGTTGTGATGACTTAAGCATGTGTATATTTATTCGAAATGCATTTATCCTACAAGAGCTCAAGCCTCACTCTAATAGATGTATCGGAAGTGGTACAATGGATATTTAAAGATTCATTCAATGCGTCAAGGTTCGAAGGAATGAAGGTTAATTGTAAATTTTATTTTTCTTAAGGATCATATATAAAACTGGGTAGAACCTTAAGCGTACAAGGCTCTATAATCATAAAAAAATGGTTTAGATTAGGTTTTGAATCATAATTAATATGAAATTAACTTAAAAATCCAAAACCAAATATGTGCGATTAACTGGACCCTAAAACAATCGATCAGGTTTGGAAAAACCCTAAAAGACCCAACCACCTCTTTGTTTGGGCAAGACGGGCAGTCAACCAGCCAGGCTCTAACAACCTAACGGTCATTTTTTTCATATAACCGTTGGAGCTGCTTAAGAACCCCAATGGCCATATTTTCTCTTCTTTATTTAATGGGGGGTCGGTGGCTGGTTGTAAAACAAGTCCTTGGGTTTAAAATCATTGAAAAATCATTTTTTAAGCTTTTTTTGAGCCTATAGTGCACTTAGCAATTCAACCCAAGTTTAGAGCCTCATTGAAAAATCCACATCTTTGGATGCTTGTTTTGAGTGTTCTCTTGAAGACAAGAGTGTTAAAAGATTAAAATTTATTTGTGAGGGTTACTCCTTAACCCAAAGAAAAGGAGAAAGTGTAAGAAGGGTTTAGTCTTCATTCGAGAAGACGATTCGATGGTGGAATATCGAAGTAAGAGACTTGAAGAGTGGATGTACGCAAGGAGTGCCGAACCACTATAAAATGTCTTGCCTCATTTATTTTTCTTGCTCTTTATATTCTTGCATTTATCTTTCTTTAAATTGTGTTTGTGTTAGTGTTAAATTTTCTATAAATCAATTCACCTCTCCCCCTTTTGGGTTGCCCCTTGGGCCTTCAATTGGTATCGAAGCCAAGGTCTCCAAGTTCATTGACTTAATAGTTAAGGAGCAAAGAGATGGCAACCCTAGGTGGATCATCTTTTAGTCAGGGGAAATCAACCAATAGGCCTCCCTTATTTAATGAAAACAATTACTCCTATTGGAAGGCAGGGATGAAGATATTCAACCAATTTATTGACTATGACATATGAAAAGTAATAGTTAATGGATATGAGGCCCCAACTAAGATTGTAAATGGCTTAAGGATTCCTAAGAAGGAAATTGAGCTAGATAAAGGGGACATTAGGACTCTTCAAATAATGCAAGAGCTATAAATGTATTATATTATGCATTAGATGTGGGGGAATTCAATAAGGTCTCTACATGAAACTACTAAACAAATTTGAGACAAACTTGAAGAAACCCATGAGGGTACAAATCAAGTTAAAGAATCAAAGATTAGTCTTGTTGCCTAGCTAAGCAACCCAAGAGGGGGGGTGAATTGGGTTCTTTTTTTTTTTTTTAACTTTAAACAATATGTGCAATATTTGCAAAGCTATGAGAGTGTATAAGAATGAAGTGTCAAACTTAACACAAACAGTAATAACAGTGGAAGGCACACACAAACACAAGGATTTATAGTGGTTCAGTGCTAACCCTTGCACCTACATCCATTCACCAAGAATCCCTTGAAAATTTTCACCACTAATCGTTCTCCAACGATTACAACCTAGCTTACTCAGCTAGCTTCTTGTTTTCGGGCATAAGGGAGCCTTTACAATCAGCCAATTACGGGTTTGGCACACCCCTCACAAGTTTCAACCAATTTGAAATTCAACAAGATACAAGAATAGAATAAATTCAGAATATACAGCTCCTCAATGAGCAATATAAGGTAATAAAGGCACTTTACACTATTTGAAGCTTTCTCCTCTTAAATGAGCTTCACTTCTTTGAATGCTTGAGTTAAAAGCACTTGATGAAGCCTCTGGAGTGATTGGTGGGAGCTTTGAATGGGCTTCAAAGGATTTTTGAGCTTCAACAATAGTTATTTTTGAAAACTGGAACAGGTTGAAATCTCTTTGGATTTGACTTAGTTAATCTCTCTTTTTTACACTTGTAATCCTTCAAAAATCCACTTAAACTCTTTCTAATCCATTCCATTAACTTGTATTTATAGTTGGTTGAGGGATTGGACCGTTGGAATAGCCGTTTTTGAACGTTGAAATATCAAAACTAGCCGTTATGAACCATCCCAAGGCGTTAGTTGGCTCCAGAGCCGACTAACCTAGGAATTTCTTCTTCCCAGGCCAGGTTAGTCGGCTCTAGAACCGACTAACATGGTTTAATCTACTGTTTAGTCACTTATGCCATAGATTTGACTTGTTAGCTTGCATGTGGGTCGGCTAATGGCTTCATTCTTCCATTCCAAGTTTCAGTAGTTGCCGAGTTGACTAAAGTCTCCAAAACTTGAAATATCATTCCACGAACTTGGAAAACCATTGAATCAAAGAGGATTAGTCTCACAACTTTCACAACTTGGATTTCCTTCATTTGAGAACATTACCAAACATCTGAGATTTGCTTAAACTGACCTTGAATCCTCCTTCTCAGATCTTGAAATTTTCTCTCTTGAACCATTTATTCATTTTGGAGTTTGGAATCTATTTAGATATTCTTGGTGACTCTTGTATGCCTGCATGTCACATGATTCTTCACCAAAATCATTAGTAACCTACTTAATTATTTTGTGATCATTAAAATCAATGCGGGGTCAATAATCTCTTCCTTTTTGATGATAACAAAATCATTAAGTATAAGATTAAAATAATAAATTAAAGTAGTGCAGCATTGAACTTAACACAAGGTTGAGATTATTTGGCTTATGTTAGGAGAAATTTCTAAGTCAGTTTCAAATGTAGGATTTATGCCAAAAATCTCAAAAAGGATGCCAAAAGTGAAAAAATGAGTCAAAAGTTTAAAAATTTCATCAGAGTCTTTCAAAAACAATATAACATTCATTTTTCATGTTTTGAATTAAGAGAAATCAGATTTTTGGTGAGATTTATAGTGAATTTTAACTCAAAAAGCTGAATTTTCAGCAAAAATCTGAATTTTTCATGAAAAAGTTGAATTTTGTGCCAAAATGATTAAATCCAGTGCCAAATGCAAAAGTTATGTGCTGGGGATGAAGATTTATGCCAATAAACTTTGTCTTCGTGCTGAAATTACAATTTTGATTCTAAAAATTCAGAGTTTCGGCAATTAATCAAGTATGTGCTAAAAGCGTGCCAAAAATCTGCATAGTGTACCGAAACTTTGATTTTTGATGTCAAGATTTGTGAGAAAAGTTTTCAAACAAAACTTAATTATTTTAAAGGGAAGATAAGATGAATCCAATAAATTTTGTCTCCCCCTTTTTGTTGCAAAAATTCAAAAAGATCATCTTGTTCTCAAGAGGATGAATTTTGCTGAAAGCAATTTTATTCTTCTCCCCTTAAACATATGCTCAAATTGTTTCATTTTGAAACTTTGAAACTACTTGAAACATATTGAAACTCTTTGAAAGCTTGCTGAAACAAGATGTACAATGATGAAAAATTTTGAGGACCATGCTGAAACATGTTGAGACTCTTTGAAACATGATGAAAAAGTTTTGAAAACTATGCTGAAACATGTTGAAAGAGTGTTGAAAAATTTACTGAAACATAATAAGGAAGATCCTTCTCCTTTTTAAATGTGTGCTTACCCTATTTTATCTTTTCTTAGGTCTATTCTCCTCCTTTTTGTCATCAATCAAAAAAGAAGTGAAATGTCAAGCACTTAATTTCATAAATCTCATTCTTGATAGTTCAATTTGATAAATTTTCATGACGAATTTAGAAATGAAACATTTCATAAGGACATTTGATACATTGAATTATATAAAAGGAAACATTTCATTAAACATAAGATTTCATACATAGGATTTCATACAAAAGAGTTTCATGACATTCTAATATAATCATTACAAACATTAAGTTCTAATACAAACATTTTAATACATGGAAGTTCTAGTACATTCTAAACAAAATAGCCTAAACTACTCATCAGAGGATACAACAGAGGGCTGAGCTGAAGATCCAGAGCCACATCCTTGTGGAGGAGGACAATAAGAAGCATGAGGTGGCCTGAAGCGGGGATGAGCAAATGTGAAGCCAAGCTGGGAAGGTGGCTGAGCAGGATGGGTAGGTGGCTGAAATGCAACTGGAGCAAGCTGGTCACTGATGGTGGAGACCAAGTGATGAAGAAGACCAATAGACATCTCCAGTCTCTCAGATCTTCCATCAAAGGTCACAATCTAAGCTCTCAGCTATCTCACTTCTTTAGCCACATGAGCTAACTCCTTAGAGTCACGGTTAGATCCAGATCCGTGACCTCTCATCTCTTGCATCATCAGCCTTCCACTAATGATATTTACAGAGTGCTCCAGCGTATGCAATCTCATCATCATCTGGGACATATTCTTGTTTACAGTGCAAATATGGGGTACTATAGTAAAGTCACCTGTAGACGAGTCACTATCCCCTGAACTCCTGCTGAAGAGTGCAGATGACACCTCTCTGATAATGTACTGCAGTTGATCCTGATTGAGTTCAATAGATGTCCTCTGGGGTGCAGTGGGCTTCTCAGGCTACTGCCTAGTGCTAAGTCCAACCTCCTCATGTGAAGATGAAGATGGACCCTCAGCCTCAGTTGGCTTATCTGCCTCTGCATCTCTACCTCTTCCTCTGGTCCATCGCCCATTAAGCTTAACAAAACTCATTCGACGCAGAGAGTGATCATTGTAGAAGTCCGAATGGTGCAGCTTGGTGGATTCTTCACCCTTCAATCTTACTCCAAAATGTTTAAAAAAATGGGTGAGAAGCATACCATAGGAAAGAGCAGACCTAGCTCTATTGACTGTTTTCCTCCATACAGTCAACATCAACTTAGGGAGATCATAGGGAATGTCACTGACTATATGGTACATGAGGGTCAGATCCTTCTCAGTGACCAAATGGAAGCTACCAGTCTTGGGGATGAAAATCCTGGAGATTATATGATGGAGTAATCTCATTTCCACATTTAGGGAGTTGGCCTCCAAGCGGTCCACTCCCTCTCCATCCTCAATTCCTAGGATTGTCTCAATCCTATGAGCCCTATCCTCAGGAGAATCCTCACAAACCCCACCAACAGGAACTCTCAAAATATTGCCTATGGTGGCATGGTCAAGCTCAATATTTACTCCTTTTACTATGGAAGAAGCAAAGGTATAATCAACTGATAGATTCTGGTAGAACTTCCTTACCAATTTTGGATAGATAACAACCTCAGTCTTGCACAAATAGCTCCAACCCCTTTGTTGAAGCATCCGCCCAATAGTGAACCTTTCTCGTGCAAGAAATCCAAAGTTCATGATCCTTCCATTTGAGATGGCTCTTATGGATAGAGATTGGATGCTAGAGAACCTTAAGGGAGAGGGCACGACAGGGGCTTGTGCGCCTCCCTCGCGGGAGCTCCCTAGAGCTTCTCCTTGCCGCACGCGGGGAACCTTTGTCCGCGGAGCCATGGAGCTAGGGCACTAGATCTGGAGGAAGGGAGGGATCTAGAGAGGGTGAGGGAAGGGTTTAGAGGGTTCTAGGCTTTGGGGAAGAGTTTTGGAGGTTTGGAGAAGAGATAAGAGTGAGGGAGACCAAGAGGCGCTCGGTCTCTCTTATAGACCGAACGTCTCATGGAGTTAGTCGGTTCCCATGCCGACTAACTCCATGTTAGTCGACTCCCCAGTCGACTAACATTGGGAGCATGACGCCTGGGTCCCAGAACGTCCGTAAAATCCCAATGAAAATGATTTTTACAAGCTACGCATGTTATGGGATCATGAAGAGGGGTCAGTTGGGCTAATTGTCATGATTTTTAATAATTAAAAGCATGTCTAAAAAAAATTTAAAAAATCCATCTATGTAGCTGACTCATTCTGACAGGGGGTCAAACATGCCAAGTTCTCTTCTAATTTCATAAAATTTATTTTCATCAAGGGGTTTTATGAAAATATCAGCTAATTATTTATCAGTACTAATAAATTCAAGTATTATATCTCTATTTTGAATATGATCTCTAATGGAATGATGTCTAATTTCAATGTGCTTGATCCTAAAGTGCTGAATTGGATTTTTAGTTAAATTAATGGCACTAGTATTGTCATATTTTATGGGAATGTCTTTAAGTTTAATACCATAATCTTCTAGTTGTTGCTTAATCCATAAGATTTGAGCACAACAACTCACAGCAACTATGTATTCAGCCTCAGCTGTAGACAAAGCAACTGAAGTTTGTTTCTTGCTAAGCCATGAGATTAAGTTAACTCCTAGAAATTGGCAAGTTCCACTAGTTGATTTTCTATCAATTTTACAACCAGCAAAATCAGAATCTGAGTAACCAATCAGATCAACAGTGAATTGCTTAGCATACCAAAGATCAAGATTTTTAGTTCCATTTAAATATCTTAAGATTCTTTTTACAGCATTTAAGTGTATTTCTTTAGGATTAGCTTGAAATCTAGCACACATGCATACACTAAACAAAATATCAGGCCTACTAGCAATTAAATATAAGAGAGATCCTATCATGCCTCTATAAAGCTTTAAATCTACTGATTTACTATTATCATTCATATCAAGTTTGCAAGATGAGCTCATAGAGGTACCGACACATTTAGAATTCTCCATGCTAAATTTCTTCAGAATTTCTTTTGTATATTTGCTTTGGCTAATGAAGATTCCATCTACATTTTGCTTTATTTGAAGTCCAAAAAAATAGTTGAGTTCACCCATCATGCTCATCTCGAATTCTTCCTGCATGAGCTTAGCAAAGTCTTGGCACAAAATTTCATAAGTAGCACCAAAAATGATGTCATCCACATAAATTTGCACAATAAACATATCATCATTTTCTCTTTTTATAAATAATATAGTGTCCACATTTTCTCTAATAAAATTATTACTTATCAAGAATTTGCTCAACCATCATACCATGCTCGGGGTGCTTGTTTCAAACCATATAAAGCTTTGTTCAATTTAAACACATGGTTTGGATGTTCATGATTTTCAAAACCGGATGGTTATTCTACTTAAACTTCTTCAGCAATATATCTATTTAAGAAAGCACTTTTAACATCTATTTGAAATAATTTGAAGTTCATGAAACATGCAAAAGCAAGTAATAATCTAATAGCTTCTAATCTTGCAACTAGAGCAAAGGTTTCATCAAAATCAATGCCTTCTTCCTGATTATAACCTTTTGCTACCAATAAATTATGGGATAATCTATTGGTCTATCAACTAGGATCCATACATTATTTCTTTCAAGCTGATTAAACTCTTCATGTATTGCATTTATCCAATAAGGGTCATCTTTAGCTTCATCAAAACATTTTGGTTCAATTTATGAAACAAAAGCTAAATGATTGCATGCATCTCTATATGAAGACTTAGTTCTTACTCCTTGAGATGGACTACCAATAATAAGTTCTTTGGGATGATTGTGGATATACCTCTATTCTTTTTCTAAATCTTGTGTACCTTGAGTTTCAGTTTGTTGGAGTGATTCAATGCTGTCTTCTTGATTAAGTTATTCATTTGAGCCTTCTTTTTCTTTCAGTGTGATGTTGTGCACTCCTTCTGATGTTGTGCACTCCTTCAAGCAAACCTACATCATCAACTATATCCTTCTTCCTTGATGGAAGTTCATTAGTTTCATCAAAAACTATATGAATGAATTCTTCTACGACTAATATTTTCTTATTAAATACTCTATAAGCTCTACTATTGATAGAATATCCAAGAAAAATTCCTTCATCAGATTTTGCATCAAATTTATCAAGATTTGATTTGCCATTATCTAGAGTAAAACATTTACATCCAAAAACATGAAAATATTCTATGTTTGGTTTTCTACCTTTCCAAAGTTCATATGTGATCTTTTTCAAAATATGTCATATTAGAGCTTGATTCAAAACATAACATACTGTATTGATTGCTTTAGACCAAAAGTATTTTGGGAGATTCTTTCACACAGTATGGTTCGGGCCATTTCTTCAAGAGTTTTATTTTTCCTTTCAACAATACCATTTTGTTGAGGGGTTCTAGGTGCAGAAAAATTATGGCTAATTCCTTTTTCATTGCAAAAACTTTCAAAATGTTGATTTTCAAATTCTTTACCATGATCACTTCGAATAGATGAAACTTGAAGACCTTTTTCATTTGTTGTTTTTCTGAAAAATTTTAAAATTGCAGAAAAAGCTTCATCTTTGCTTGCCAAAAATAAAACCCAAGAAAACGAGAGAAATCATCAATGATTGCAAAACCATAACATTTACCACCTAGACTTGTGATTCTAGTTGGTCCAAATAAATCCATGTGTAAAAGTTTCAAGGGCCTAGAAGTTGAAACCATATTTTTGGATTTCAATGAAACTTTAGTTTGTTTTCCAAACTAGCATGCATCACAAATTTTATCTTTTTCAAAACTTAATTTTGGCAAACCATTTACTAAATCCCTTTTGATTAGTTTGGAAAGCAAATCCATGCTAACATGAGCAAGTCTACGATGCTATAACCAGCTAGAATCATTAAATTTAGAATTCATGGCAACTAGACATTCTATATTTTGGTCATTTAGCTCATTTAGACCTACTATATAAATATTTCCATGTCTATGACTAATGAATTTCATGCTATCATCAGCAGCATTTGTAACCATGCAAACAGAAGATTCAAAAATGACTTTAAAACCTTTATCACATAATTGACTAATGCTTAACAAATTATGCTTTAATCCATCAACAAGAAGAACATTATCTACAAAGGTATGGGAAGTGATACCTATTTTGCCAATGCCAATGATCCTTCCTTGAGCATTGTCTCCAAAAGTAACCACTCCTCCATCCTTAGCTTCCAAAGTGATGAATTGAGATTCATCATCCATCATGTGTCTTGAGCACCCGCTATTCAAGTACCATCTTCTTTTTGCATTTCGGGACACAAGACACACCTGTAGCCACAACATCAAGTTATGTTTTTAGGTACCCAAGTTTTCTTGGGTCCTTTGGGGTTAGCATGAATGGTTCCTTTAGGAATCCAAATCTTCTTGATATTCTTGTTGATATGAGAGTTACATGCATAGGCTTTATGTTCTGATTTTTCACATTTGAAACAAGTAATTTTTGAAGAGTTGTTTGAGGAAACCAAAATAATTTTCATAAACTTTTGCTTTTTCAAAGGATTATAACCTAATCCGACTTTATTAAAAACAGCTCTTTGGTTGTCTAGGATCATTTGTAGTTTTGTGGAACTTAATATAAACTTGTCCACAATGGGTTTCAGTTTATTAACATCATTTTTTAAATTCAGATTTTCCTTTGTCAAAACAGAATTTTCATTTGAGAGATTTTCTTTTTCAAAAAGCAGTTTCTGGACTTGATTTTTTAAATCTTTGTTTTTGCTGCCCAACTTTTTGAATTCAACAAGTAGATCATAGAATGCATCTTGTAATTCATCAAATGTAAATTCAGTTTGAGAGTTAGAGATTACATCTTCTTCACAGGCCATGAGACACAAGTTTGTTGTTTCTTGTTTCTCATCATCTAAACTTATTTCATCGCTGTCACTCCAAGTGGACATCAAGGCTTTCTTCTTAGCATTTTTGGAACTTTTCTTTAGTAGTGGGCAATCAGCTTTGAAGTGTCCAGGCTTCTTACATTCATAGCATGTGAGAGGCTGCTCCTTATCCTTCTTTTTGCTGAAGTCTCCTTTCAGCAGTGGCCTTCTCTTCACTCTTTATTTCTTCTTCCTCATGAATCTTCTAAATTTTCTTGTGATGAGAGCAAGCTCATCATTTCCTTCACTCTCTTCTGAAGATTCATCTTATTCATCCTTTTGATCTGAGCACTTTAAGGCCATGGTTCTCCTCTTTTTGGACTCCTCCTCATCAAGAAGTTGTTTAACTTGAATTTCATGGGTCATCAGTGATCCCATGAGCTCTTCTAGAGGAAGGATGTTGAGGCCTTTTGCCTCTTAAATTGCAGTCATCTTGGCTTCCCATGACCTAGGCAATAATTTCAAAATTTTTCTCACTAGATCACTGTTAGTATAAGACTTTCCAAGGCTTTTAAGGCCATTCACAATATCAGTAAATCTAGTAAACATTTCAGCAATGGATTCATTTGGTTCCATCTTAAACAGTTCATATCTATGTACAAGCATGCTAATTTTGGATTCTTTCACTTGATTGGTGCCTTCATGGGTGACCTCAAGTCTATCCCAAATTTCTTTGGCAGAAATACAAGTAGAAATTCTATTAAACTCATTAGCATCAAGTGAACAATATAAAATATTCATGGCTTTAGCATTCAGCTGTGCCATTTTCTTATCATGCTCATCCCAATCCGCTTCCGATTTGGGTATTTCAAGACTATTTGACCTAAGAATGGGTGTGTGAGGCCCATTAACAATGATACTCCATAAATCATAGTCAAGTGCTTGAATAAAAATTTTCATTCTAGCCTTCAATATGTGTAATTTGTACCATTGAATAAAGGTGGTCTGTTTGTGGATTAATCTTCAATCAACAGGGAACTCATTTGGGCTGCCATAGATCTTAGACTCTTTGTCGGTTAAGACAAATACAAGCAAGAGAACCTGCTTTGATACCACTTGTTGCCCAGCTAAGCAACCCAAGAGGGAGGGTGAATTGGGTTTTTTTTTTTTTAACTTTAAACAATATGTGCAATATTTGTAAAACTATGAGAGTGTGTGAGAGTGAAGTGTCAAACTTAACACAACGAGTAATAACAGTGGAAGGCATACACAAACACAAGGATTTATAGTGGTTCGGTGCTAACCCTTGCACCTACATCCACTCCCCAAGAATCCCTTGAAAATTTTCATCACTAATCATTCTCCAACGATTACAACTTAGCTTACTCAGCTAGCTTCTTGTTTCAGGGCACAAAGAAGCCTTTACAATCCACCAATTACGGGTTTGGCACACTCCTCACAAGTTTCAACCAAGTTGAAACTCAACAAGATACAAGAATAGAATAAATTCAGAACATACAGCTCCTCAATGAGCAATATAAGGCAATAAAGGTACTTTACACTATTTGAAGCTTTCTCCCCTTAAATGAGCTTCACTTCTTTGAATGCTTGAGTTAAAAGTACTTGATGAAGCCTCTGGAGTGGTTGGTGGGAGCTTTGAATGGGCTTTAAAGGATTTTTGAGCTTCAGCAACAGTGATTTTTGAAAACTTGAACAGACTGAAATCTCTTTGGATTTGACTTGGTTAATCTCTCTTTTTTATACTTGTAATCCTTCAAAAATCCACTTAAACTCTTTCTAATCCATCCCATTAACTTGTATTTATAGTTGGTTGAGGGATTGGACCGTTGGAGTGGCTGTTTTCGAACGTTGAAATGTCAGAACTAGTCGTTATGAACCATCCCAAGGCATTAGTCGGCTCCAGAGCCGACTAACCTGGGAATTTCTTCTTCCCAAGCTAGGTTAGTCGGCTCTAGAGCCGACTAACATGGTTTAATCCATTGTTTAGTCACTTATGCCACAGATTTGACTTGTTAGCTTGCATGTGGGTCGGCTAATGGTTTCATTCTTTCATTCCAAGTTTCAGTAGTTGCCGAATTGACTAAAGTCTCCAAAACTTGAAATATCATTCTACGGACTTGGAAAACCATTGAATTAAAGAGGCTTAGTCTCACAACTTTCACAACTTGGATTTTCTTCATTTGAAACATTGCCAAACATCTGAGATTTGCTTAAACTGACCTTGAATCCTTCTTCTTAGATCTTGGAATTTTCTCTCTTGAACCATTTATTCATTTTGGAGTTTGGAATCCGTTTAGATATTCTTGGTGACTTTTGTATGCCTGCATATTACATGATTCTTCACCAAAATCATTAGTAACCTACTTAATTATTTTGTAATCATTAAAATCAATGCGGGGTCAACAAGTCTTCTTGTCCATAGTTATAAGTTGTTTAAGATGAAACCGAAAGATCTATTTTGGATATGTTCACTAGATTTACTGACATCATTAACTCTTTGAAATCCCTTGGAAAGACTTATACTAATGTTGAAAATGTTCGCAAAATTCATAGGTCCTTGCTAAGGTCTTGAGAGCTAAAGGTGACGGCCATCATTGAAGCCAAGGACTTGACCAAGCTAAGCCTTAATGAACTTCTTGGGTCACTCATGACCTATGAGCTTACTATGAAAGAAGGAGAAAAGCAAGTTAAGAAGAAGAGTATTGCTTTAAAATCTTCACCAATGCATGACATTGATGTAGGCAGTGAAGATGAAAGTGAAGAAGATGAAGAACTTGCCATGGTTACACACAAGTTCAAGAGTTTCATGAAGACAAGTAGAGGAGATGTCAAAAGGAGAGGAAGAAGGAAAATCTCAAAGGGAGAGTCAAGCAAGAAGAAGGAAATATCTCTTTTATGCTATGAGTGCAAGAAATCGGGGTACTTTAAAGCGGATTGTCCCCAACTCAAGAAGGGAGTTAAGAAGCCCGAGAAGAAAGTCTTAGTGACCACATAGAGCATTTGTGGTGTCAGCTCATCCAATAAAGAATCTGATCTAAAAGTTACTAACCTTTGCCTCATGGCAAAGGAAGATGAAGTAAGTGATCTAGACTCCACTATATGTGATGAATTGTTAGAAGCTTTTGAAGAAATGCATAGAGATATGAAAAAACTAGGTCATAAAAATTCTTCCTTAAAGAAACAGGTTAATGGTCTTGAAAATGAGCTAAATTTGTTGAAAAATAAAAATCATGACCTTCAAATTGAAAAAGGTATATTAGAGACTCTTGCATGCTCAAATGAAAATCTGTTGAAAGAAAATGAAGAATTAAAAAGAAAAATTGAGGATTTAATTGGAATTGTTTATAAATTTATAAAAGGAAAAGAAAATCTTGATAAACTCTTGAAAACAAAAAAATATAGTTTGTAAAGAGTAGGATTAGGCTACAAATCTTCAAGGAATAACAAATATTTCAAAAAAAAAAAATTGTTAAAGCCACATCCTCTTATAATCCTTTTGTGATTTGACATTTTTATGGATGTAAGGGACACATCCTCCATTTATGCCCAATAAGAAGAAACTCATATGTGGGTGTGAAGGTTTGGATACCCAAAAGAACCCAAGTCCCAAAAAGTATAGCTTTTAACTCCATGGGATCCAAAATGATTTGGGTACCAAAATCTCAACCGTGATCTTTTTTGTAGGTCTGTCTTATGGTCAACATGAAAGACAATAATTGATACTTCGATAGCGCTTTCTTAAGACAAATGGTAGGTGACAAATCAAAATTTACAAGCATAACATCAAGAGATGAGGACATGTGACCTTTGGAAACAATAGCAAAGGGAAGATAATTGGTGTCGGTAATATTGGTAACAACTCTTTCCACTCTATAGAAAATGTTTTGTTAGTTAAAAATTTAAAGTATAATCTTCTTAGTATTAGTCAATTATGTGATAAGAAAAATATAGTTATTTTTGAACCTACTCATTTCTTGATAGAAAATATTAAAGATAAGAAAACCTTATCTATTGGTCTTAAACATGAAAATGTTTATGTTTTAAATTTAGATAAAATTTTTTCTTTTCTAAATTTCTTAGATAAATAAATTCATCTTTAAACTTAAGCTTTTATACTTAAATTGTGACCTAAGAAACTTTAGATATTTTCTTTTTGTTTGGGCTGATTTAAGTGGCAGCATCCTTTTATAAAAATCTTCGAACTTCTTTGGCTTTCACTTTCACTTTCGCTTTCTTTCTTTTGTAAATGGGTGCAAATGGATAGGAAAAGACGTACTAGATTTACGACTTTTTTTTGTTAGCTAGCGTGTGGAGACCAATTTCAAACGTGTACACGAAAATGGTAGTGGTAGTTCCTCTAACACCTCATCAAATACGCTAATCAAGTTCATTAATCACTAGTAGATATAAAAAAAAAAAAAGGTCAAGGGCGGAGTCACGGGCATTGTAGCGCATTAAACCTTGTACGAACCAAGTTATGGGCATTGGGGCCCCACCAGATCCCATTATTTGGATCATTAAATGCCTACTAGTGAATCGTTAATAGCTGACGGAATTTAATAGATTTACGACTTTTTTTGTTAGCTAGCGTGTGGAGACCAATTTCAAACGTGTACACGAAAATGGTAGTGGTAGTTCCTCTAACACCTCATCAAATACGCTAATCAAGTTCATTAATCACTTGTAGATATATATAAAAAAAAAAAAAAAAGGTCAAGGGCGGAGTCACGGGCATTGTAGCGCATTAAACCTTTTACGAACCAAGATATGGGCATTGGGGCACCACCAGATCCCATTATTTGGATCATTAAATGCCCACCAGTGAATCGTTAATAGCTGACGGAATTTAAATAGAAAAGGCTTTCCAACGTCCACTGTCCCACTCAGAACCATCTGATCTAGAGCTAATATGGGATTGAAAATTGAAAATGGATTATGGCCACTCAAAAGATAGGCTGAAATTATTTTCTCTTTATAGAAATTGTAGTCCTCTCCTAAGGAAGTCCGATCATGTCACAACAACAATTTCTCCCGAAAAAGAAGGACGAAAAATTTAGTGGCGAGCACATCTTCCCGTCTTTCCTTTTCGCTCTCCCTGTCATAATTCTAATAAATGATGGCCCAACCTAGTTTCCCTAACTTTATTAAATGAAGCTTGGTTAGAGAATAAAATAACATCTTCTTCCCATTTAAGCCTACGTGTTTCATTTTGCCGACAACGGGCAATACTTTTGCCTGCAAAATTTCCCTTTAATTTTTCTCTAATCACAACTTTTACAACTCCCAAAATGAATAATTATAAATATTTAGATATATTAAGAAATAATTTTATAATAAAGATAGGCGTAAATCATATAGTTGTTTTTATTTAATTATTTTTCATAATTTTTAATAATTTAATAAATCGTGGCATCGGAATGGTCTGACAACTATAGGAAGCGAAGTTGCGTGGCCCACCACTAATTTTATTTTTACCAAAGCGATGGAAGGAATGTAAACTTAAGAAATCCTCTTTTAAGTATGGCTTTTTAATGAGGCTAAACAAGTTTCGTGGCTGGTTAGTGGTGCTAGCAAGGTATTAAACAGCAGTAACACTTCAAACCGACGCGAGTTAAAAATATTAATATCTCCTCACACTTTACGCATCATCATCTACCTTTCCTGCGCCCCACGTGCCGCTCTTCATTCTCTCTCTGTCCCTCCTCCTCACCTGGATCGCATGAACCCGCCCTCCTTGGCGGCCAAACCAAACCCACCGTTTACCCGTTCAACGAACCCCAACTAGACGCGTGGACCCCACTCCCGCCGACGTGGCGTTGACCAGCCCCATAACCCAGTCAAAGAGTCGCCATTCCAACCCATCCCCCACAGCGGCGCCGTACGCTTCCATCCCTTCCTCCTCCTCTCCCCCACTTTGAATCCATCCCCATTCAATTCCCTTTTTCAAATCCGCTCGTTTACTCGGTCATCGCTCCCACGGTCCCCTCCCTCCCTCCCTCCGAGATGACTCTCACCCATTCGTCACGGGCTTTAGGTGAAACCTAAAACCAACGAAGGAGACGTTATATTAATGGACGGCCGCCCGACCCCATCGCGACGGCAGTGAGATAGCATGGACGGCGAGGATGCTCCCACCCCCCGGAAGTCCCTCTGGCGCTCCGCCTCCTGGACCGCCCGCTCCTCCCCCACCTCCCAGCCCAACCCGCCCCCGAACCCGGCCCGCCCACCGGCGAAACTCGGCCGGCTCTCCCTCCCCCCTCTCCAGCCTCTCTCCGTCGCCCGCCGCCCGGTTCTGAACGAGTGGCCCCGCCCCGGCTCCGACGACTCCGGAGAGTGGCCGCTCTCCCGGAACTGCCCTCCGGCGACGCCGTCGGCCGCCGGGTCGTCGGCGGCGGCGAGGGAGTGCTCGCGGGTGGCGGAGCACGTGTATCTGGGAAGCGACGCGGCGGCGCGGGACAGGGACGTGCTCCGGCGGCACGGGATCACGCACGTGCTCAACTGCGTGGGGTCGGCGTGCCCAGAGTACTTCCGGGGGGAGCTGGTCTACAAGACGCTGTGGCTCCACGACTCCCCCGGGGAGGACATCACCAGCGTCCTCTACGACGCCTTCGACTACTTGGAGGACGTCCGGCTCCACCGCCCCGACGGCCGTGTACTCGTCCACTGCCGCCGTGGTGCCTCCCGCTCCGCTGCGCTCGTCATCGCCTACCTCATGTGGCGCCACTCCCTCTCGTTCGACGATGCCCTCCGCCGCGTCCGCGCTGCCCGGGCGATCACTGACCCCAATCTCGGCTTCGCGGCGCAACTCCTTCAGTGTCAAAGCCGCGTCCACGCGCTGCCGCCCAGCCCTGGGTCGGCCCTCCGCGCCTACCGGATGGCCCCCCACTCCCCCTACGATCCTCTCCACCTCGTCCCCAAGGCGGTTGGCGACTGGCAATCGACGCTTACCGAATTCCTCGACTCCCGAGGGGCGTTCCTCGTCCACGTCCCGACAGCGATCTACGTGTGGGTCGGCCGCGATTGCGAGCCTACCATGGCCGCCAGCGCCGGCGGGGCGGCGCTCCAGGTGGTCCGCTACGAGCGGGCGCAGGGGCCGATCGTCACCGTCCAAGAGGGCTCCGAGCCGCCCGACTTCTGGGCCGCCCTCCGTGACCCAAATTCTTCTAGCCCCGAAGCAACGGATCTTGACGTCGGGGAGGTCGGGAAGAGGAGGGTAGAGCTCTACGATCTTGATTTCGAGATCTTCCGGCGGGCGCTCATGGGCGGAGTGGTGCCGCCGCTTCCGATGCCGGGGACCGAGGCCGAGACCCGGCTTCCGGCGAGGGAGAGCGTGTGGAGCCGGTTGAGGCTCAAGTTCTTGAAAGGTGGGATAAAGGAACTTGTGGCAGCAGCGGAGGCAGCAGATGTTGAAGGATCCAGTGATGATCAATCAGTGACAGGGGATCAAGTTAGGTCGCCGGGCTCCTTCTCGGTCGAGTCGAGCACCACTCCTTCGTCTTTGTCGGCTGATTCGGCTTCTACTCTGTCCATGTTTTCTCCGGCATCGTCCTCTTCTTCGGATTGGTACAATTCCTCGCCGCCGAGATTCGATTTATTTAGGATACCACTAATTCATCACGATTCTAGGTTACCGCCTGTGCACAAGAGAATGGGAAGGGTAAAAGATGCTTCCTCTCCTATTTCTTTTAGTGCTCCTCAGTCTCTAGCCGAGCGTAGAGGAACCAGCGCTCCTTCTCTTGTTCTGTCACCGGGAGCCGGTAACGAGAAGGGGAAGATCTCTCCAAGTGATTTGGTACGGGATTGGGTCTCGTCTCCTCCCTTCATTGCGGATGTGGAAGAAGACCGAGGAACCATGGATATAGAGCGTCGGCTTTCATTGGATTCATCTCCAGACCGGATGGATGCTGAGGAAGAGAGTGTTAGCACTGAAGGTCATGCTCAGTTAATCCATCCAATTCTTTTCAGGTGGCCTGAGATGGAAAAAGTGGAAGTAATTGACCCCAGGGTTCTTGACTCTGAATCGGTGTTTATTTTGTTAGCACCGGAGTCTAAGTCGGGTAGAAGAAAGACAAAGACGAACACCATGTATGTCTGGCTAGGAAGACAGAGCCAGCAGATGAGCTCTGGCAGTGGGAATGGGAATGAGATGAGTGAAGGAGACATAGGCGACGGACACACATATTTGCATAGCATTCCCACTGAGTTTTTTGATCATATGGGGTTTCCAGCTGATATTCCTGTACAGGTATGTAATAAATTCTCCAAACCAATCAATCGTATACCTGCACTGCTGTTTTGATTATAGACTGCACAAACTTTCTTGTTGAAATGACATGCTGATTAATACTTTCCTTTCAATGGTTACTGTTATGTTGATATATATTGCATTGCATACGCATTACAAAACAAAAACCTTTTCATGTTATTTGATGGCAAATGATGTCATTATTTGATTGGCCTTTCAACTGACGACAGATGGTAATGAAAATCTATGACAATATTTGATCTTTGGATGTCTCAACCCATTTTGTTGCAAGTAGGGGAGCTTAGTGCTGTAATTATTTAATACGAGTTTAGATCATTGTTGTCATATGATGACTTGATGACTGCAGCCGTAATACAATTATATACGATCTATATAAGCCTTATGGCTAAGATTGAGAAAGGAAATAAAGGGATTATGTTGGGGTTTTCCTGTAATTATTCCAACTGACAGGTACTATACGGTTTTTACTTTTAACCTATAAAGGGCTACCTTCACCTGTACTTTAATAACAAACGTAACCCATTTGTCAACTCATTAATATTTATTGGTCTCAATACTTTTTTATTGATCCCAACTGTTTGTACAAGGCTTCGTGGTCATGGCAAGTAAGGCCTTAAGATAACAACTTTTCTTCCTTGGGAAGCCTTCGGTAAACTAAATATGGCAAGTCAACAGGGATGAGCTTCTGCACGTAACATGGGACCCAACATGTATAATTGCCTTTGCTATCTTTTGCAGCATGCAGTAGTATCCCCTTTCTTTGCCTTCTGTAGGTGTTTAGCCTGGTAATTGCATTATTTTATTGGAATAGCTTTGACCCATGAAGTAAGACATGTCTAGCTGTATCACCCATTTAATAAGCAAGTCAATTTAGTGTTAAAATGTTTGATTCTTTTTTAAAGTCATCATGTTTACCATGTTTTGATATTCTAGTATTTTATCACCCAAGGTGTTTAGGGGAGGGATTAAAGCCCTTTTAAGTCCAATTGCATGATGTTATTATACATTTCAACCTAATCCTTTGAAGTGGATTATTATGAGTTTAGTTCATTTAGTGACCCTAAAGCCATTATTATCCTGATGTAGGGCTGTTCAGGTGAACGAGCCATTAGTGAGTAGCTTGTGTTCGACTCTGTGTTCAGCTTGAAAGGGACTTTCTTTTAGAAAAATGAGTTAAGCTTGAAATTTGCCAATCTTACTCATGGTTGGTTCAAATAAACTCAACAATCACTAAAATATTTCATGCATTGATTTAGTTACTAATTAGAATAAAAATTTATTTATTTATTTATTACATAAAGAAGCATGTCTCTTGGCAAATGGCTAACCATATGAATCATAATCATGGAGCCCTTTCTCAACTATTTGAAATCAGTTTTATGTAAATGCTCATTTCTATGTATTTCTTATTTAGGCTATCTATAGTATTATTCCAAGCTTTTCCATATGTTTTTTCAGTTTTTCTATCAATTTTATGTTAGGTTTTACCCTCCAATATCCTTTAAAACAATTAAAGTACTCTTTGCTACCAATGACTATAATTTTTAATTGCTAATGAAAATTCCAACTAGTACATTGATATAAAATATGGAAATTAGCTCAAAAGAATTTCTTGATAGATCTCAGGCTTTAACAGGCCCTTTAAATGAGTTTTCTTACAGATAGTTCATGTTTGGCTTGAAATTAACTTAATTGAGTTTGTGCTTAGTTTAATTATAAAAGAAGCTAAGCCTAAATATGGTCTAGCTCACTTGATCTCCACTTGTTTATACCCTTATCTTGATGGATGGATGGGACTAAATCCATACTTCCACTTAAGTGTAATACATGGCTTTGAAGCCTTCTTTTCTAACAGGTAGGCAAAATATCTACCAATTGCTCTTAGAGAAGGTTTTGCCTCACCCATGGTTATAAAGTACTATGTATATTAACAAATGGTTAGAGTGCCCTTCATTCTTAAAGGGGACATCAACTATGCAATATCCACTCCCATCAATGGTGATCTGGTGGTTAAGATTGAAATTAACCATTATCATTATAGAGGGCTTTTGTCCATCTCATGTTTGGGCTCATTCCTTTCCAAGTCAATTGTCAAAATTGAATTCTATTTTATCCTTATAGAGGACTTTCACCTATGTAATCATGGTACTCGTATGCATTAAATACCATGGTCTGAATTGAGTCTTGTCCTCATTCTCAATGAGGCTTCCATGCATTCAACAATAGCGTACAGTCCAAACCTGTTTTTATGGCTTCGTATTTGGATTAAATCCAACTTTCATATTATAATTGTGCTCATTTGCACCTAATCCAAGGGTCAAATTAATATTGGCGGTTACTCTAGACAGTTCTTTCATCCATGATGAATGAATGGTTGGGACAAAAGTTGTCTTATTCTCAAATACGGTTTTCGTGCATCTAACAATGGCATATCCACATCTGGCCATTCCATCAAGATTGTACCCAGCTCTTTCAATGGAATTTCTAGACAACATGGATACTTGTCTACACTCAATTCAGTGGCAGGTTTCAAAATTGACCTCTATTAGCGAAAAGGATTTTTACCCATATAAAGGGGAATCTTTTATGTTCATCAATCTAATGATCAAGTCAACTAATTTGTGAAGGAAATTTCTTGAAGAGGCTCCTTTGTGAAGGGTATCTTGAGAAGAAGATTGCTTAGATGCCTATTTTAAAGCTTAGTTTGACCTAATATTCTCTTGCAAAATAAGAGGTGTCTGTCTCACCTTGCATAATAAAGGTTGTTCTCTCTCACTTTGAGATGAATGGAAAAGACCAAGCCTTCCTTTATTAGGCATTTTCAGTCCATTTAACCCTTGTAGTCCTATCAAATCACTTTAATTAAGCCACAAAAATCCTTCCTCTCCTTTGTGAATGAGTTGCTTCCCACTTGTGCAATCAAGCTAGGTCTTTCTATGTGGACTCACACTTAATGTTTTTTTTCTCCCTCTTTTTTTTATTTTAAAGCTCCCTCGTTCTTAGATGCCTATGGTGTGGGATGCCTATCTTTCTCTATTCTTTTCTCCCATTCTTTCTTCTATGATAGGCATGTGAAGCATTGTGCAAGGTGCACCATATGTCTTGATTGATGATACATTTCATACTCTTTATTCCTTGGGTCATTTGAGCCCTTTAATGTTGAATTGAGGCTTAGAGACCTCAGAAAAAGTGTCATCCTTTTGTTGAAGTAATGAAGCATGAGATAGAAAACTTGAGCTTTTAGTAAAATGGTCTTTTAGTCTTTGGGAGGGGCTTGGTCTCTTGGAGCTGAATTAACAAGAGATTTTGAGTTTTCATGGAGCTAGATTAACAAGGACTTTAAATCTTTCTTAAATTCTTAATAGAAATGACCCCTTATGTGAATACATAACAAATTCATAAAATGAAACTAAAGGAGAACTTTTGGTATCTCATGATAAAATGAGTATTTGTCCTTTAGAAATCAATGAAAGGAGAATATAAATCCTCCATGAAGTGAGAAAACTCATATTTAAGTTTGACTAAATAACTGTATGATTAAAATAAATGATCATCACATATCGAACTAAGATTTCTAGGTATCTCATAGCGAAATGGACAAATGCCCAATTAAAGAAGGATATTAATCCTTCATGATTGATGTAGAAATTTAAGTCTTGTGCATAAGCATGAGTGTGAGGATCCCTAGAAACAAACTTGAAAAAGTGACTTAAGTCTTTGAAAGCCAATGCTTGATAGCTCAATCTTTTATGTTGAAGTCTCATGCTGGAACTTAGTCTCTCTGAAAAATAGATGAGCATAGAGCATGATTTTTTGTGTTTACATCGACATTCGGAGGGTTTCCACACCTTCATGTACGGGTGTAAACAAAGAAGTTAGTCTAAAAAAATAAAAAATAAAAAAATAAAAAAATACATTTAGCAACTTGGAATATAGAGTCATTAATAGAAAAATTAATGGAACTAACAAATACAGTAATTAGAAGAAAAATTAATATAGCTTGTTTGCAAGAGATCAAATGTAGATAGGTGAAAAAGTAAAAGAGGTTTATAGTTTTGAATAAAAATGAAGTACAAATTATTGTAGATAATAGTCTAAAAGATGAAATTGTAGACATTAAGAGGATAAGAGATTCAATAATTTTAATTAAATTAGTACTAGATGGGGAGTCAATAAATATTATTAGTGCTTATGCTCCTCAAATAAGTTTAAATAGTGCAACAAAGCAAAATTTTAGGGATGATATGGATAGACTAATTCAAGAGATTTCTATGGAGAAAAAATATTTATTGGAGTAGATTTGAATAAACATGTAAAAAAATATAATATGAGTTTTGAAAGAATGCATGAAATTTATGGATTCAGAGATAGAAATAAAGAGGAAAACGCCATTTTACAGTTTGTAATGACATATGATTTTAGTACTAACCAATGTATATTTTAAAAAAAGAAACTTATTTAATAACTTCTTAAAGTGGATATAATGCTCGTCAAATAGATTTCTTTCTTATTAGAAAGATTGATCGAGTATTTTGTAAAGTTTGTAAGGTTAAACCAACAGAGAGTCTTAACTACGCAACATGCGTTAATGGTTATGATATATGTATTCAAAAATGGAGGAGAATGACTAAAAGGTATAAGAATCTAAGGATTAGATAATGAAATTTGAAAGTAGAGAAACTAATAACTTTTAAAAATAGAGTGATGAAGGAAAATGGAGAACTGATGGAGAGATCAATACCATATAAGAAAAGATGACTAATAGTATTAGAAAAGTAGATATAGAGATATTAAGAGAGTCAAAAGAAAAAAGGACTATATAATAAAGAAACTTGGTATTGGAATGAGAAAGTTCAATTAGCAGTTAAAGCTAAAAGAGAATGCTATAGAAAACTACCTAAATATAGAAATTGAGAAGTATATGAAAACTATAAGATGGTTAAGAAAGAAGTTAAAAAGGCGATAGGGAGGTTGGATGTAAGGCATATAAGGAATTATATCATAAGATGGAAACTAAAGGTAGAAAGAAAGAAAAGATGAATACAAAGATATATATATAT
This sequence comes from Metroxylon sagu, assembly GCA_017589505.3. Lineage (NCBI taxonomy): Eukaryota > Viridiplantae > Streptophyta > Magnoliopsida > Arecales > Arecaceae > Metroxylon > Metroxylon sagu. The sequence goes on from JACVBY030000630.1 coordinate 531,152, forward strand.
ATATTGCAAGAGTAAGAGATAGAAAAATTAGAGCTATATTTCAAGTTATATTAAAGGTAATGATCAAAAAATTATGGTTAAGGAGAAAGAGATCAAAGAAAGATGGAGAAGCTATTTTAATAAATTATTAAACGAAAATCATGTAGATAATTTAGAATGCCTTACTAGCTCAATTGAGGATAAAGTTATGGTATATACTCATAGAATTAGGACATTTGAAGTAAAAAAGGCTAAAAAAAAGATGAAAGTAGAAAATGTTGTGAGATCTGATAAGATTTCTATAGAAGTTTGAAAATGTTTAAGTGATGATAGAATAATTTAGATGATAAATTTATTTAATAAGATTTTAAAAAACAAAAAGATACCTAATGAATGGTGGAAGAGTATTATAGTGCCAAGTTATAAGAATAAAGGAGATATTCAAAACTGTTCTAATTATTATAGTATCAAGCTCATGAGTTATATTATGAAACTTTGGGAGAGATTAATTGAACATAGGTTGAGATATACTACAAAAATATCAGAGAATCAATTTGGTCTTATGCTAAAAAAGTTGAGTATAAAAGCTATTTTTCTTCTTAAGAGATTAATGGAGAAGTATAAAGAAAAGAAACAAAATCTTTATATGGTTTTTATTATTTAGAGAAAGCATATAATAGAGTCTTTAGAAAAATCTTATGGTGGGTGCGAGAAAAAAAAAGAGTACCCATTAGGTATATTAATATAATAAAGGTATGTATGATGAAGTAGCTAGTAGTGTAAGAACTACTAGCGGTAATACTAGCGAATTTTCTATTGCTATAGATTTACATTAGGGATTTGCTCTTAATGCCTATCTTTTTGCTTTAGTTGTAGATGAGCTTATTAGACATATTCAGAAAAATATTACATGGTGCATATTTTTTTAAGATGATATGGTACTAGTGGATGAAACTAAGGATGGAATAAATCGTAAGCTAAAAATAAGACGAAATGCATTAGAATCTAAAAGTTTTAGGTTAAGTAGGATAAAGATCAAATGTATGGAATGCAATTTTAGTACAATTAAAAATGGACATGAATATAAAATAAAAATTGAGAATCATGAAGTTACTTAAAATGATCATTTTTGGTATTTAGGTTTAATTATTGATAAGGAAAGAGAGATTGAGAATGATGTTGTTCATAGGATTAAAGCCGATTAGATGAAATGGAGAACTGCAATTAGAATATTATGTGATCGTAGAATACCTGTCAAGTTCAAGAAAAAATTTTATAGGACGGCCATAAGATCAATTATACTTTATGGTATGAAATATTGGGTAGTTAGAAAAATACATGTATATAAGATAAATGTAGTAGAAATGCGAATGTTGAAATGGATGTATAGTAATAAAAGAAAAGATAGGGTAAGAAATGAAACCATTCATAAAATCGTAGCGGTAGCTCCAATTTTGGATGAATTAAAAGAAAGACGACTTAGATGGTTTGATATGCGCAACATAGACCTAGAGATGCACCTATGTGATGGAGTGACTTGATACATATAAAAGAATAAAGAGGAAGAGGTAGACCAAAAATTACATGAGAGGAAGTGACAAAGAAAGACTTAGAATTTTTGCATCTTACAAAAAATATAACTCAAAACCGAGCTGAATGAAGAAAAAAGGATTCGCGTAGCCGACCCTAACTAGTTTGAGATTAAGGCTTTGTTGTTGTTGTTGCTGTTTGGACTCAGTTAGTTTCACTACTAAAGAGTTTGGCTCTATAATGTTGGGCTTGGACTTTAAAGGATTCATTCATTTTGATCTGGTGATGTCAGGTTACATTTAGGCCTCTTAGCCCAGCATGTCAATAGATAAATGTGGGTCCAACTCTCTAAGTCCATGACACAGGAGTATAAGTATTTAATCCTCCTAGGCAATTAACTAATTCAGGTTTAGCCTAGTAATGTGGCACAAGCATGGGAGCACAAAGAAACATGACAAACACTGTCCTTTCAAAACAAAACAAGGCTATAAAAGGAATAGCATCTTCCGAAGTTCTTAGATTGATGTTTGCTTCACAACGGACAACTGCTACATTCTTTCCAATAGGAAAAAAAATGGAAAAGTATTTTTTTAGTAAGAAGGAATAGTTCAGCCTTTCACTAGAGACTCTGAATATATAGGCTATAGGACTCCTTGTCCTACTCAAATAAAGTCATATTGCAGAACTCTATTCTAATATAACTATAAAAGAAAAAGGAAATTTAAGTGCTGCTAGGCTATGAATCCTCTCTATGGGAACAAAGAAAGCCTTGCTTTGAGATGGTTATGTCACTAGCACATATTAATTAACTCACAAGGAAACTTAAAAGAAACCTATGTTCCAATCTATTAGGTACTATCTTCATAAATTTTAGCAACTTTGCAACTATATTAATTTAATGGTGACTTTGCTAATAGTTCACAACTTTCTCGATCCTATTGTTGCTTGAATTGGTCCGTGGTACATCATTGGCCCCCTCAACTTGAAGAAAACTTGTCCTCAAGTTTGGCATTGGCTAAATGCTCTTCTTATACATAGTATTCATAAAGATTTGTTATTTTTAGAGTGTTCAATCATTCTTGTTGAAAGGTCAACTATGTTTTCAGTAGTTGTGCTTGTTCCTTGCAGCTTCAGTGAAGGCACTGGATTTAATTTATACATGGGCACCAATCCATGCTTGGTGCCTTTTAATATTTTCATGATATTGCTCAATAAAGAAGTATTGCCCCCTCACTTGGAATGTTTTTGGCTAGCATTTCTATTCCAGTGGAGGAAGGTTGTTCTTCTTTGCATCTATATGGAATATATAAATATTATTCTTTCCCTTGTGGATAGAATCTTTACCATTTCGCCACAGCCCACTGAGCAATATATGATATGTGATCTGCAATTTTTCGACCATCGTATGAGATATGATATTCTCACGACAACATTTATAACCAAATCATAATCATAAAGTTGTTAGCAGTAGTACACTATGTGCAAAAACTATTGTATTGATGAAGATTGTCCTCCTACTTAGGGTTTAACAGTGTTCTTGTCACCATAAATGATTTGGCCACATCGTTAGGATATGTTCGTTGTTTTGGATTTTTCTCATTAGGCAAGAAGTTAACATCTTCTCATCTTCATTCATGCTTCAAGGTCGGTTGCCATATTGACCGCTGGTCTTTTGGTATATTTTTCTCATTTGGTATATCAATGACCAAGTTGCTTGGTTCAATAGCACTTGGCTAGCTAGGGGTGAGCATATGATTTTAGGATATAGTTCTATTTTTTGCTGCTTGTAGCTTGAAGCTTAGTTTGCTTTCCATATCTGTGGGTGGTACAGGTCAGTCACTAAAGGCAACCTCTTGGATTTTTGGCATTTCACGTGAAGGTTGTGTCAGTTGATTGATTCCTTGATTTTTGCAGCTTCAATTGCTTTGTTGACCATCCATTAATTTGCATGATATGTTGTAATATTCACTCTGTAGCCATTCCCACCATGTTGAAGCAACAACCTTCAATGTGGAAGTGAAAAGCTCCACCTTTAATCAGGAATTTTCATGTAATCAAAGAATCTCTTGACTCCAGCAATCCAGTTGAGAAAGTCTTGATATTTTATTGGCTCTTAAAAGCCAGAAGATCTATCTTCATATGATAGTCTTGACTTTGCTGTGTTCTTCATGTTGCATCTCTTTGAACAAAAATCATCAATTCTCCTTGTCACCATACATAGGGCTGAACTTGGCTATTTGGCTCATATTGCATCAGAATCCATGTGACTGCATGCACCATCATCATCACAGAACATAAGTTGACCTGGAGACGGTTAATTCAACCCATCAACCATTTTCTGGATTGATCTTTGAATCACCTTGAGGTATGTGCTAAATAAATACATCTTGAGTAGTTATTGACAACAGATTGTGTTGCTCTGGGAGGCATCATTACTTTTATTGGTTGTTGGGTGCTGTTAAGTTGAGGAAGAACTCACTTTGATACCACCAAACACAGCACAAGCGTGGGAACACAAAGAAGCAAGAGGAAAATTGTTCTCTTAAAACAAGCCCAAAGCTGTAAACAAAAAACTGCCTTCTTTAGCTCACAAATCAACCTTGGCTTCAAGAGAGAATAGCACAATATTCTCGAGAGCAAAAAAAGGAAAAATAATGTTATTAATAAGAAAGAACAGTTTGGCCTTTCAGTAAAGACTCCTTATATAGGCAGCAGATTTCCTTTTCAACTCAATTAAGGTCATGATATAGAACTCTATTCTATTATAGTTATATAAAAAAGGAAACTAGAGTGTTGCTGGATAATAATTCCTCCTCTTTATGGGAACAAAAAGACTCACGTTTACTTGGTCATGTCACCAGCTAGCACATGTTGGCCAACTCAAACAAGGAAACTCTACATCCCACGCTTTCTAGTGGTGTTTTTGTGAATTTCAGCAACGGCGTAAATCTTCAAATTTAATCTAGTTCCTACTTGAACTTTGTTGATCCCATTGATGTACTCATCCATGACATGTTTTTCATCACCAAGGTTTTGAGTCCATCTTAAGTCTTAAGGGGAGTGTGGTTCCATCCCTGCATGAGCTCAATATATTGGGTCTAGGTAGGAGAACTTAAACTGATTGAATTCATATGGAACTGGGCTCGCACTTCCTGCCTCGTTCATGATCTTAGTTCTTTGAGCTCAAACAATCTTTTAGTTGTCACTAAATTGATCACTTATACCCTTGTTAGTGAATTTCTTCTAAACATAATTGCATTTAGTCTTTTGAACCAGCAAAAATGATCATAGCATAGCCCTCAACTCCAATTGTTTAACTATTAAGTCCCTTGAATATTTTGAATTGCATTGCAAGATAGGTTAGGATACATGCAAGCTACCCATTTGGTGTATCATATTCTTAGAAATTAAAGAGGGGCTTCATTTAAGAGAGTGAGCCTTGGCGCAATGGTGAGGTAGCTCCATTGTAACCTAGAGGTCATAGGTTTGAAACACGAAGGCAACTTCTCTTTACATCTGGTTAAGGTTGTGTACATCTAATCTTTCCTAGACCTTATTGTGGCAAGAGTCTCGTGCACTGGGTTAGGTTTATGTACTTCTCAAATATATATAGGGATAAGGGAGAATTTTTTTTCCTTTTTTAATGGACATTAACTTTGCAATTATGGACCTGATGTGCGGCTGATTTTGGAATTTGTAACATTGATGTTATCATATGGAGTATGGACTGTCCAATGGATTTTTATCATGACCACATGATAGAGTTTGTGGACGTTGATATTGCCTAGAGCTTAAGTACAAATAGTTTAATGACACTTTATATTTCATTAGCATATTTCAGTCATATCATGTTTTATTTTTTTCAAGATTTGTCATTATTGGCATCAAACAATGTTATATTCATATGCATGCTTATATGATGAACCATGACTAAATAAATGACAGATTTTGTGGATGCTGATGGTACTGTATTGAGCATTAAGAAAATATTGTTATCAAGGTTCGTCCTAGTGAGAATCGATATTGTTTCAAAATGAGTCATACCATCCTGAACCAGTGGCAAACTAGTCAGGTAGATCAGGGGCCCCTAACCTATAAACCGCCTTGAATTGGGTTAAACTAAGTTGTTCGGTTCGATTCTGAGCAGTTTGGTTCAGTTCGTCGGTATGGGTGCAGTTTGGTTTGATTCAATACGTCGGTATGAGTTGGTTCGATCAATTTACCCCTTCATACCAAACTGAAAGGCCGAGTTGTCTCTGTTCTAGGCATGTTTGGTTGAACAACTTAAATTTCTTGGATTTTTGAATAAAATTTCAAGTTTACCCTTAATGTCCAAAGCTCACAATTATTATTTTGATTCAATTAAAAAATGACATTCAAAAAGAAACAATTATCATATCACAAGGTTCATTGTATAGAGAACCGATACCGTTTTGATATCGGACTGGTACGGTTTGGTTTATGGTATTTATGCCATGAACATCTAATCAGTGGAGTCTACTCTTGAAGTTTCTTAAAAAAATATGTATATGTTTACTGCATAACTGCTGCATTCTTTTTGTTTAATGGTCTGTTATCTATTCCAACCTGATTTTGTCAGTGTTATTTTATTGTATGTTGAATAGGTAATTAGAGAGGGCCAGGAGCCAGAGCAGTTCTTGAACCACCTGTTTTCATTCCGCCAAGCTAACGAGAGTGGTCTGGGTTGATAATGCTAAAGATGACTTATCAGACTTGGAGCTCCAACCAAACATACCAGCGATGGTTGAATTGGATGAAGCCCAGCAGGATAACGCAGATAAATTTCATTAAGACAAGTTCATTTCGATGTGATAGTGTAATACACAGGATTCTTAAGGCTGTCACGCGACACCAAAGGTGTCAATGTATATGCCAAAATTCTAGGAGCCATCAAAAAATATATATTTATGCTTGTCAACATAATGTCTGTATCCTAGAGTTTGTTCAAGTATATATTTACTGGGTGCAGACTCCTTGATGATTACAGCACAAGGGGACAGGTGATGGACCCTTATGTTCGCTCGAACAATGCTCTTTTTCATTTTTTTTTTGTATAGAGAATTACAAATTAGCAAAACAGTACTACCTTCCAATGTCATAGATTGGGCTAACATAATGCTGAAACTAACATGCTATAGAATATTAGAACATTTCGCTAATTTGAGAACTAGATATTTTCTAGTTAGTATTAGATATTTGCAAGCAGGTCTTACTGCATGATTTTTATCAAGCAACCCTTGAGAAACACACTATTGGAGGGCATCACCATCCAAATACCCTTGCCCCCTCAATTCCCGATGAAGACACAATTCGTACAAAGATATGTTGGCACCCAGTTAGCGTTACTGCTAATGACAGCATAAAATATTTTAAAAGGAAATTACATTTTTCTCACGAAAAGAAAACGTTAAATCTAAATATAAAAACTCAGTAGAAAGGATATGAACTACTTCAACAAAAATGTAAGCGCCTAAAAGAAGCCTTTGGATACCTCCAATCACAACTACAGCCCATCCAACCAAATAAAGTCCCAAAACGTTAAATCCTGCATATAAATGTTACTATAGTAATTATTCTTATGTTAACCCAATTATTTACTAATAATAATTTTTTTATTATAATTATAACATTTTTTATGACATACGCTATTAGACATTATCTAATATAACAAATAGAGAGAGAGAGAGGGGGGCAAAGGTCAAGAGAGGAACAATAACCTTACCAGCTGAATTACAGGATGACTAAATTAATTTCCCCATCAAAAAATCAAACAGCTTTACTCGCATCCCTAATTTTCAAATACAAACCACCAAGATCACTTTCTACAACTGCAATTCCAATTGCAATCGCAAACAAGCCAATGCATTGCAACTGAATTGTGCAAGCAATTAAACTGCAGGCCATCAAACAGCTCTTAGTATTGTGGAGAGTTCATGATCATGAACCACTTTAATTTTCAGCCTCTTAAATGCAATTTTGATCTCTCAAATTCAATCAAAAGATGTGGGTAAGCGTGCGTGAGAGAGAGAGAGAGATTAATAGTCCAAATCCCCTATACATAGTTTTACATGTACAGTTATCTGGGAACATCATGCAGAGTTTTACATGCACAGTTATCTGGGAACATCATGGCAGGAGAGAGAGAGAGAGAGAGAGTCCAAATGCCCTATACATAGTTTTAAATGTACAGTAATCTGGGCACATCATGGCTGAAGGCCAGACTTAAATGGTCGCGAGTCACCACTCACTGACTCATTTTCTGGCAGATCAACGAGCATACGACTTTTCGTATCAATCTATCAAAAAGCTTTGGACGGTCTACCCCTAGTCTCTGGGCTCTTGTTCTTCAGCGCGTGAAGTGGCGCAAACATCCTTCAAAGTTACGTTACATCACATGACTAACTTTATTAGGACCTCCGATGATGAACTCTGGTGAAGAAGGGATGCCTGAGAGCTCCATGAGCAGCCAACCTCTCTGCAGGGTCGTATCTAAGAAGGCCTTGTAAAAGATCAATAAGGGCCCCTGCTGAATGGTCCACATGCTGCATTACTAGGTTCTGCGGACAATTGAAGCTTAATGAAACCAAATCTATAGAGCATAGAATCTCTTAACAAATCCAGATTCAGTAATACAGGATGAAGAGATAAAAGACTACAATTGATGAACACAAGAAAAGAAAAATGAAGAGTTACATCTGCAAAATAAAGCATCTCCATGAAACCCAAAGGGATTGATAACCAGAATAAAAACTACTACTTTTTATAACCAAATCATCAGTGTTTCTGCAAGCAGCTAATCCCTACCCTTCTACCCTTATTCCACCCCACCCCACCCCACCGAATAATTCCGACTGGAATCGAACCCTTGACCTCTTGCCCAATTGGCAAAAGGTGGTACCAGCCAAATTGCAGTTTGCTAGTATTTCATTTGCAAGACATTAAGACCCTCTCTCTATGTATAGAATTTCAGATATATCAAAAGATACAGCTGGCAGTACATTGAGTGGCCATCAACCTCAAGATTTTCATGTCCAGGATATTATTGACAGAATACATGTTCACTCTCTATAACCAGTCTAAATAGTAATATATCTCTGTATTTATTCACTGTACCTGAAGCCGAGACAGTCTCCAAACAGCTTGTATGCTTTCTTCTGAGGCTGCACCCTCAGGCCAGTTCAAGCGACCTCTTCTTACATATTTTTCAGCATGTCTGCTAGAAGAAAGCCAGGAAGGGGCCGGGGGAGAGGGGGGCCAGGGAATCAACAGTGAAAATACTAATATTCAACATGATTCATCATGCTAGACTAGGTAAAAGAAACAGAAAAAAACAGTTCTTGTTACTTACTCAGCTCTTCTCAGCATGTCCTGGGGTAAAGGTCCTAGCACTCTCTCCATCATGGCCAAATGTTCCAAGTTCTCATGGGTCTGAAATAGTGCTTCCCCCCCGCAACAATGTTTCCACAGTTTCGAGCTACATCACTATATGCATCTAAGTAACTTCAAAGAAATATTATAAACAAGAATGCCATTCCAATGAACATACCGAGCAAAGTTCAACAAGAATACAACCGACACTCCATATATCACAGGGATAGCTCCATCCAAGTCCTGAAGGCAATGCAACAAGCAGTCATCAGCCAGAAGTATAGGGCCAAAAGTAAATGACAACAAAAAACAAAATAACTTACCCAAAATAACCTCAGGAGCCCGATAATGCCTTGTGGATACAATGTAACTATGGTCTTGGTGATCATAAGTTGTGCTTCCAAAATCTATTACCTTGATAGAACTGATTTGGGTACAAACTTGAATGCAGAGCCATCCTTTGGAGGGCGGAATGAAACCTGCACAAAAAATTAATAAATCAGTCAATATCATCCATGTTAATGATATTCAAGTACAAAAGGTTAAAGAACAATCCACCCCAGGAGTAAATATAGAGCATAATTTCACAGATAAGCAGCATAAGTGATAAGAACTCAAAAAGGCAATACTTTGTAGTCAGGTACTTTAATATACTCTGGAGAAACAAGAAGAATGTTCTCGGGCTTTAAATCAGTGTGAATGAGGTGCAAATCATGCATAACTGCAAAAAGGCAAATTGGAAAAAGAAAATGAATACACAATGCAAAAATTTAAGAGGCACTGATTGCACATAAATCAGAAAGAAGAGGCAAACAAAGTTTACTAGAGATGACTCAAACTATAGCAGGTACCATCACATGGACAACTTGACCTATCCTAACAAATTTTAAGAACCTTAAACATCTACATCCCCATAGAACAGTAATAAGATCCCACAAGAAGAACATGTAGAAAACAAAAATAGCACCATACTAGACTAGAGGAATATCACAGCAGATAAATAAATCATTTGAGGAGCATTGTCTACACACATGCTACACATTCCAAGAGTTGTCTGGCAAGATCACGAACTAGATCCATGGGAAATGAGCGATAACCATTTTTCCGTAAAAAATCATATAAGCTTGGCCCAAGCTTCTCAAATACCTGTTAAAATCATTTAGATTTGCTGAGATGTTTTAACCTCCAATACTATTTAAGAGATAGGGGAAACCATCATAAATTAATCATATACTTACAATACAAATATGGTTACCGTAGTCAAACCAGTTCCTTATTTGCACACAACTGCAAAAAAACACCAGCTTACACATGTACACCTTAAGCCTGGTGGAATGCCAACTAAATGAAAGTGCAGAAAGTAAGCAAAATAACTAAATGAAAGGACTTACCAACTGCCATTCTTATCATATGTCCTGAGCTGTTGGAGCACGTCAATCTCTATCATAGCAGCGTCTCGATACTTCTTAATGCCACGGACAATTTTAATTGCAACCATTTCCTTCCTTTCCCTATCCCAACATTCCAAAACCTGTCCAAATGTACCTGATATAGATAATAAAAAGAGACATCAGATGTGAACTAAATGAAAAAAGAATCAAGATGAACCCTTTCCAGACCATAAAAATATAAGTGTACATAGATATACAAAAATATTGTTGGAAGAGTCTGACAAGACTAGTCCATAAATTTTTTCCCTAGGAAAAAATACAGAAACTGAAAATCCATAAGCTTGAAGGCCATTAATAATTAAAAAACACTGAATAAGACCACCAGTGTGTGGATTACCTTTGCCCAATTTACTGTGAATCTTATCTGCAAACAAAGCACAAAAAATAACAGTGTCAGAATGCATATGCATCAAAGCTGTAAGAGAAATAGTCATGACTTGACCACTTGTCTATACAAGTGAAACAAATATAATATATAACAGTTGAAAATGAACTATAAAGAAAACGGTGTTGGTGTGCAAAAACTAAAACTCCATTTCAATCAAGACTGATTTAACTTCCCAGAATTTAATAGAAAATGCCATAACCTACATTATATATAAATACCTCCATATTAAAGCAAATGATGGCCAACCAATGGAACATTTTGTTTGCAAAGGTCATAATCCAAACATTGATTGAAAAACAGAAGATATCAGTGGCAGCATTAATGCCATCAAAGTCATTAAAATAGTATTATAATTGCTGAAACAAAGAGCTTTCTTATATACAAAGTCCTCATCTCAGTGGTATATAATCTGGTATCTCAGCCGATGCAGACAGATATAACCTGAAATATCTGCTGATATGATCTCATAATATTGGGCAATTTTTTCAAACTTTTTTTCCTAAAAAACCTGTCTTCATGTTTTTGTATGCAAATATCAAAATTGATGCCCAAGGACAATAGTTATCTCAGTATTTACTATATTCCAGTAATTCATATTTTATATATCAGCTGAGATTTTCCTCAAAAAAAAAAAAAAAAAAAAAAAATCAGCTGAGATTCTGACATAGATTGATGCTTTTCAAATTTTCAAGACTTTTTCCATCCCAAGTGAGATAAATGGAGATCTCGACTAATCTTGGTATCAGTCACTTATAAAGATGCTTGATATCTTGGTTTTTAGCAGCCTTGCTATAGGAAAATTTTAAATTTCTTGTACAGTGGGCATTAACTTAGACTAGATTTTTGTGACAATTTAGACATATTATCTGTTAGAACAAAAGACTGTATAGCTGATCTACTGCACTAGGCAAATATGAAGAAGAAAAATTACAATATTTGCATATCCATTGCTCAAAAAAGAAAAATGAGAATTTTTCAAAAAAGTAAACAAAAAAGTTAAAAAAAAAAATCTTGTCATTGATTGCAAGAAATATAATTTTGTAAGTGGTGGATCTATAGCATAAAATAGAAATTTTGACAGTGGTGATCAAGTGATATTACAGCGAGATGTCAAATTCTCTCCAAGTGCAAACACGTAATGCCCATCTTTATCATCTCTCCAAGGGGGGGAAGCATATAGAGCCACTCCCTTTGCATTCTGAGGGGAACTAGTATGGTCTGGAGGAGCACCCGAAGAAACCAAGCTTGTCACTTCTCCAACTTCTTGCTCACATAACACTCCTATCTGAGCCTACACACAACCATCCATTTATTTCTCCCACTCTACAAACAAAGTCATTATTTACCCCTCTTGCTTTCAAACTTGTTTCCAAAAAGAGCTCATTTCAGCAATTGCCACACATCATTAATAAACTACACAAGACACACAGTCATATGGTCTAAAATATGAAGCACAAGATCAATTAATTTGAAGCAGGAAAGAATAAGACTAGATTGTTAGATGGTTTGTTTTTTTGGTTGTTCATCAAATACTGTATAAGACCTGAGCTGAAACCAAAGTATATATGCATGCACCAAGGCCACAGTCTTGATCATGATCCTCTTGGATCAACAAACTACACTAAACAATTCTCAATAAAAGAGAAAACTACAACATAATTTGTTTCTCTTTAAACAAATCAAAACAATAATACTCATTTTTTTAATTAAATCACTGAATATTTCATATCTCTTTCATATAGTTAGAAGTTTAGAACTGCAACGGTCAAGAACTTAAACGGACTAAATTCTGGGCATGATCCTTAAAACAAAATTTGCAATATTTCAGATATTCTTACGATCCCAAAGTAAAACAAAAAAGCAGAAAAATATATTAAAATTTTCTCCAAAAAAGATCTGTTATATCGCAAAATAATAAATAAGTCAAAAGTTATATCCAGGCGATTAATCCAAAACCTACATCGCAGAGCTAAAACATAGAACCCTTCAATCCATCAAGTCAGAAGCCAAAACAGATCGTAACATGCAACATCTCGGATCATTCAGCTAACTTAAGTATCCAAAATCTAGATTAGGAAGAAGAAAGAAAACAAAAATGATGAGCGATGAAAACAAAATTCAATAAAAAAGAACTACTTATGAAAAGACTTGATTACAAGATCTCACATCCAAATCGGTAGATCTAGAAAAAAACCCCAGAGGAATAAACAATATTGCGAAAAAGAGATCGAGAAAAAAAGAGAAGAGATTTATTTTAAAAAAAAAAAAAAATCTTGAAGAAGAAAAGGGAGGGCGTAATACCTTGGGGGTCGCAGGGCCTACGTCCCACCCCATCCTCAGCCGCTTCCTGGGGCGCCGATCCATGTGCGAGCGGGGGAGCTCCGTCAAGCACTCCATCTCCATGATCGATCCGAGTAAGTGAAACAGAAAAAGGAAGGCCTCGGGAGGGCAATCCCTAACCCTGAAAGGAGGAGGACGACAATGGAGTTGGAAGGGTGGGCGCGACCTGGGACCGGGACCGCTACCGCTACTCCTGGCTTTTTCGGAACCCAAAAGCAGACCCCTATTGTTGACCCGGGTTAGACCCACATTTGAAACCAAGCTTTTTACCACCCGATTTAAGTGGTGAGGTGGCAGCTTATTCGATTTAAGTTCATATTTGGGGCTTAGTCCGATGTGTAAAATTTGTCTCCGACTCGCGCAGCTGTTCTTGTTGGGGCTGTCTCACATGTCATGGCGCGGGTTAATGGGCCATCTTTAGCCCGGGTGTAAAAGGCCACCCCTTCTTGGATCTTTGCTAATAATAATTGCTTAATATATATATATATATATATTTAAAACATAAATTTTGCTACATTTCAATTAATCAAACTTAAATTTAGTATTTTTTTTATTCTTAAATCTATATAATTCATAAATTTTAAAAATAAAAAAAAGTAAAAAAAGATGGGATGACTTTTAAATCTATATGAATCCAAGAGGTCTTTAATTTTTTTTTCCTTATAAATAGAAATTGTGATGATTTTTATTTGTGACATATAAAAAAAAAAATTCAAGCTTCAATAGATGATTTTTTTAAGACTTCAAGGCTTCAATATATGCTTTTTACTTGTGACATATAAAATAAATTTCAACAATACCAAACTGACATCTGCATGGCATGATAGATATTATTTCTAGAAATAGTTTTCATCCAACATAAATCTCAAAAATACATTTTTAAAAAGGCATTATTATTATTAGTAAAGACCCTATGTTCTTGGGGATTTCACGTTTCCTTGATTAGTAAAAGCTTTTAAAAGACCAAAAGTATTTTTAGAGGTTTAAAAGTATTTTTAAGTAATTTTATAATATCCGATAAAATTTGTGAGTCTACTTTTTGACTCCATCAAAAGCTTTTAAAATGTTTACTTGAGAAAGCTCCAATCGAGAAGGCATTTTGTTTAGACTTGAAGGCCACATATTTAAACTAGAAGAATAATAATATTTAATATTATAATATAATATTACTATAATAATTAATATAATATAATATATTAAATATTTTTATTATAATAAATAAAATTTATTATAAAAATATAATTATAATTATATAAAAAATATTATTGAATTATAATATATTTTATAGTGTAAAATAAGATAATATAATAATATTATATTATTAGATAATAATGATCATAATTTTAATAATATATTATAATAATTTTACATTATAATCATTATTATATTAGAATATCATTATATTTTCTTGTATTATATTATAATACTATAATACAATATATTTTAATATTATTATGATATGATATTATAATATTATAATATTATCAGAATAATTTATGATAATGATTTTTAATAGGTTAGATAATTGAAAGTATTATGTAATATCTTTTATCATTTTTATTTTAAAAGTACTTTCTTAGTTTGGTTATCAAATATATATTAAAGTCTTGTAACACTTTCAAAAGCTTTACTGTTAACAACTCCACCAAATGGGACCTAAATTGATTATGCCTTGACCCATGGCTTGATTGTAGAACATGATAAGTAATCTATATGTAAAATTAAAATTCAATGACAAGGTGTCACAGTCAAAATTAAATCCAATCAATAATTAAATATAACTAATAAAAATAATTTATTTCATAACTATTCAAAAACTATATATAATGTTAAAATCCACAATTATAAGATAATCCTCAAAGACTAAAAACATAACTAAATAATTCTTGAAAACTAAAACTAAATAAGCTCTCAATATATCATATCCCGACCTAGAACCATAGAAAGAATAAAAATAGTAGTGAGTTAAAGCTCAACAAGAACTATAACTATAATTGGAGAGATTTAAATTAAGTATAATAAATAAAATCTTTATTAAGGTAGACTTAGTTACATTTAAATGTGACCAAATTTAGATTCGATCACTACTCCCACCTTTGGATCCATATGTTTATGAATATCAAAGATGAAAAAAGTGAAAAAAGTAGGATAATTTTGGGATCCATAAGGATTTAAGGGTGAAGAATATGACTGAATTCTAAACTTGGGCTAAGTCTACCTCATCATTATTTATATGTTAAAATGTTTGCATTTGCCATTCAAGAGAGTTTTCATTAAAATTTTCATAAATAATTTTTACATTTATTATTACATATACATAGATTCTTAAATATCTGTAGCTATAAATAATGTATAAAATTTAAAAGAGCAGTAACAATTTTCTTTTATACTATGCCTAATATCCTTACATCTAGCTAGAAATCATTTTTTATAAATAAAATTTTGATTTAAGTTTTAAAATCTATGATAGAAACTTATGAGTCGATAGAACCGTTGCCACATATAATTCTTATGACAGAACTAATAAACAATTCATTACAGTGAACCCTTGTGGAGATGGGTCAATTTACCGCATAAAATTTTCATAGAGATGAATCGCTATAGGGTATCACAACAAACACTAGTCTTCATACAATACTCGATGGACTCTGTACATTGATGCATAATGTGATTATGAGTCCATAATATATATACATTTTATAATAGTTTACATTTTTTTCACATATGGCTCATATTTTATAAATTAATTATTTATGCATAAAATAAATGTATTTAAAATATTAAGATAACTATGTTTTAACAACTAAAATCCCTAATGATTTTCAAATTAAATCTTAAGTGTTTTTAAGTCACAAAAATCAAAATATGAATTTAGCATAAAATAACATTTATATGTGCATGTAAAATTAAAAAATGTAACATATCCATATAACATATAGTAATGCAAGAAACTTATTTGGTATAAATTTTCATATAAATAAGGTATGCAAAATAAATTATAATTTTTTTAGATTTTCTAATAGTATATATAAATCTAATTAACAAATAAATAGGCATATAAAATAATTTATAAAATTTTGAAATTCTTTAATAATATCATGCATATATATATATATATATATATATATATATATATATATATATATATTCATGATGAAAACTTTCTAATTAATGTAAGATCACTTACATGCAACAAATAAGTTTTGCAATTGAGTCAAAAATCTTTTCACATTGTCACTTTAGAGTCTAAGATTATCCAACACATTAACTCATCATTATTGGAATAATTTTCTAAAATTTCTCAAGTATTTTATTAAATAAATTATTTATCTCTTATTTTCACTTTAATTAGACCACAATCCTAACTAATCAAATTAAAACAAAAGGCTATCTTTTTACCTTAGTTTGATAACCAGTGAGAATAGGTCCTCACCAAACTTTCTATTACAATTAATCATAATTTCAAACATTTGCTTTACTAAGGTCAAATATCCTCTTTTGGGAATGCACATAACTTCTATCTTCACATCAATTGTCTCTTGCAAAATTCATAGTTTCATGCTACTACTAACAATAAATCACTTCAAGCCAGCAATTAAAGGATTTAAAAATCTTTGTCAATAAATAACTCATATCAAAAGATTACAACTAAGGCCCGGTGTGAAATCTTCCAAACCAATAAACTTTCAAATTTTTGTAGTATATTGACTGCTTACAGAAAACTATAGAGATAAATATTCGATAAATATTTAAAAATAGATTTCTAACTTATAACTAACTCATCCAATATGATTTTAAAATATAAAAATTTAGATTATAATATAATTAAAATCATCCATAAATAATCACTCATAACTTTCTCATTTGACCTTCATTTTATATGATTAAGTGTATTGGAAAGCTAAGTAAATGACAATGCACATATATATACACACATATACATATACATATATATATATATATATATATATAGAGAGAGAGAGAGAGAGAGAGAGAGAGAGAGGGATCTTCTTCAACCATATTTAGGCTTTCGTGATATGGCTTGGCTCTGCCTTGATCAAGTTAGGAGGATGATGCCTGCTTGATTCAAAGTCAAGCTAGTCGGATCATTTTGTTTTCTTTTATTCCCTTCCTAATCTGAGCTAGTCAAGTAAACCAGGCCTTTGATCCTTAGATTGGGCCGAAACGGCCGGGTCCCACAAAAGGCATGGTTTCATCAATTGGATAGCTAAAATGGTGTGACAATGAGAGAGCTTTTCAGAACCACCCCATTTTCAGAATTGCCATGAGATCGTCTCTATTTTGTTGTCCAGAATGGAGAAGGCCTGCTAGCCAGATGCAAGAGATATTTGAGTCTCCTCTCGTCCCTCAGGGCCTGCAGTCTCTTTGCCTGCTATCAAGTTACGAGAGATGAGCTGAAGCCTTCCCTTGTGTGGAGTCTTGAAACAAATATAATGTCAAATATGCTAGATGGTAGGCTTCTTGGTCATGATTCTATGCCTTGCAAGATCCTATTTTGTAATTTTAATGCAACCTTATTTTGTAATTTTGTAACTTACACATAATGGTAACTTGCCAATAGTGAAAACATACATGCACGTGCACGCACACACGTGTGCAGTGAGAGAAGGCAAGGGATAAATAAACATTAAAAGCTCCCAAATAATACAAAATGAGTCTCCTTTGAAAAAACAAAAAAAAAGAAAAAAAAAAAAAAGACAATGACAATGACAAGCAAGGATCTTAAGTGGGTATCAGATGTCAGACCGTTTGGAATTTCCGAGATTGAGCTGCGGCTTTAGCTTCACTTCTTGTTTTAAAGAAATAAATCATCCAAATATGAAATCCAACAAACAAATAAATCCAACTTGACAAACAAATCCAACAACAATTTGAGAATCCCAGTGGGATCCATTTCGCTCTCTTTCACTCTCACTCGCTTGCCCACCCGCCCTCTCCCTTTCCCTTCACTCGCTTCAAAGCTTCAAGGATTTTCTTCTGTCACTCTAAAAGATCCGGGGCTTTTTTGCTGGATTTACTCTTGTCTACTCCTCACTTAATGTTGAAGAACATGAATTTCTAGATGGCAAAGTTAATACTTGTGAAGTAGATGCGAAATGAATTGAAAAAGGAACTAGTTGATTGTCTGGTTGTTCCCCTCATCAACAGTGGCTTCATCTATGCTCCTTTTACTTTGTCCTTTTATGCTTTAATTCGATGAAGCACTTTCATCAATACATCTTTAGATGTTCACCACCCTTCCTATCATTAGATTATAGAGCTTATAAGCCTTTATTGCTCACCATATTCGATGAAGATGATCTCCTCACCTTGATCGTTTAACTTTTTTTTTTTTTTTTAACCTAAGGTACTTGGAATAAGTAATAGACCCAAATATCTTAAGATGATTGATACTTAGCTGATGTCTACTCCATACTTCTATTGAAGCACCACCTATAATGCCACCAACTAGGATAGCTAGTCTAATGAAAATCCCCTGAGAAGGAGATGGGAAAGATATGGAGAAAGCACATCCCAATTATTATATTAAAATCAAAGGGGCAAGCAACTACTCAAAATGCAACCTCCAACTAACAAAACCAAAGGCAAAGAATTGGTTGGTAGTTGATGAGGTCCTTTCCTCAAGTCAACATCAAACTCTAAACTAGAGTATAATATCTTAGCACACTTACAAAAGATTTTACTCTCCTAAATGTCTTTGATGCCCACATAATGTTGCCAAATCTGAGGGTTGATGTCATTCATACCCTTCAGAATCTCAACAAATTCTAGCCATATGCATGTCACTGAAGAAAGTACGAAGGAGGTGGTATATGGTATGCAAGAACCAATGATCACTTTCTCCAATAAAAATTTACTTCTTAGAACAACCCAGCATAATCGATCCCTCCATATCGCTGACATTAATGAGGAGGCAAGGATCAATCGTATGTTGATTGATCTTGAGTTGTTAATTAATATCATGACCCGAAGGATGTTGAGCAGTTTAATGATGGACAGACGATACCTGGCCTCTGAGAAAATCTCAATTTAAAGATTCAACTACAATAGCCAAAAGGCTTTGAATTTCGCCTATACCTTTAAAGTTTTGAAACATGCAAACTGAAACTAAGTTTTACAACATTAATGCAATACATTTTATAGCACCTTACTGAGCACATCATATCTGTATGAAAATCAAAGTTGTTCCTTCAACCCCCATCAGTAATATTAAATATTTATTTTAATAATAAAAAAGAATGAAAGATAAATGAAGATATCCAATCATTCGATGAATAATTATTTAATATTAAACATCTTATCATTTAAGTTAATTTGGATAATATAGAGAATTTTTATATACATTGTTGTCCTATTTTCACAAGCAAAAACATATTAAATCAAATTACTATAATCTTAATTTTTAGTTACTTTACAAGTATAAATAAATTTAGTTTTAAACAAATAAATTAGTCAAAAACTATAAAATAATATCATGATATAAATCAAGTCGATGAATGCTTAGCAAATCAAAAAGCATGCCCTCTGGAAGACATTTTTTATTTTCAATTTTAAATATGGGTGTCCATATATTTTTTGAAAGTCACCTACAACATAACATTTCATTTTGAAGAAGCTATCATTGATTTTGTGTTTATAATATTCATGAGTTCCAAGCCCAAAATCATCTAGCTAGTATTACTCTCTCTTTGGTTGATTGAAACATTCATAACGAAATAATCGTAATAGCCCAAGTAAAAAACACAAGCACCAAGCTAAAAAAGGCTTAAGCAGGCCAGCTGCAGGATATACTTACACAATACCATTTTGCCACTTTACAAACAAAACCGAGACTACAGAAAACTCTAAGATAAATTGCAAATTCATGGTGAATTCATGGTGACAAACATATCCTCCATGGTGCAAGATCAGTGAGAGGTTACGGTCTCAATGAGACCTTAGTTCTTGAAGCAAAGGTCCAATCTTTTGAGCCCCAAGAAATAATGCATCTGCTATAAGAATAAGTCCAACCTGCAGGACCCAAAGAAATGAATATCCAATTTTCCCCCCAAGGAATAATTGAAATTAATTCACGACATAAAAATTTACCAAACGACCAGTGAAGACTAATCGATAACCCCATCCTTCCTTGGCAGCTATGGCACGTTGCTGATCAGTCCAACTGAAAACAGAAAGGGTAAAGGAGAAAAGGGAAATAACCATAGAGAAAACAGTGCACAAAACAACCTTACAATATTCTGAAATTATTGGAACTACTTTCTTCCATTTCCATAATAATATTATCAAATAAAGTTTTGAACCATGCTCCTACTTTATAAGCAAAAGCCAAAATAAGCCAGGAAACGTAGGACATAACAGTTTAAATATGAAATCCAGGCATGTGATGATACCCAAGGAACTCAGAAACACCACCAATCCCAGCAAGCTTGAAAGGTTGGGGACCTTCCCGTTGAAAATCCTATAAATGACAAGTAACGAAAGATTATAATCAAATTACATGATCTAGTAAAAGAGATCTCATTTGAATATGAAAGAAAGAGAGACAAAGATGTGTGCTTTTGCATGGCCACTTCACACATGCACGCACATAAAAGTTCATTTTCTTCAGTATATACTACCTCATCTTCAGCAGCTTCCAAACCTCCTTGCACCCAAAATAAGTTTGTGAAACCCGCAATGTAAAGTTGTTCACAAGCAGCAAGAGATCTGCAGATTTGAAGCAAATCTAGAGGATAAACACTCAGTTGATGTAGCCTTCTGTTACTAAATTCATAGTGATGCATCAAGATGCCCTATTTAAGTGTTTGCTAGAGGAAAACTTGAGAGAGAAATAATAAAAAACATTAATAAGTAGAACTAGCACATTTTTACACAACTATCACTTGGTCAATCACCCAACACATCTAAAGCTGCCCATTGTATTGCATTAGTTAATGTCGATGAGCTTGGGAGACTTCAGATGGAGAGTGAGTGCAATTTATGTATTCAACACTTTGGGATCCCATACCTCAAGGCTGTCATAAAATCACTTGAGTTCTGTAAGTCTAGCCTCTATAGTTCTTTAATATGGCATGGAGGGTGCAATAATCCTATATTATTGGTGTTTGACCATCATTTTACTTTTTTTCTTTTAGAGTTCTGCTTGGTTTTCCTTGCAATCGATAGCATACATATATAATTATGTATTTTGTTAAAATGTGTCAAACTATGATGTAGGCAATAGTGCATATAATGATATTGGATAATGTCAATAGGTGGAAAAAGGTGTAAAGGAAGAAAAAGTGTAAGAGAGTTAGGGTCTATGGAAGGATAACTAGAGGATCACCAAGAGTTAGCACTCCAAGGATAATCATGAAGCAAGAACCTAAGGTTATCCTTGGAGTGAGAATTGCAAAAGTCACTGGATCCAATCCTTGGAGTAAGCACCAAGGTCTTCTCGCACATCTTTGAAATTGGAACCATGGGGTTTGCATGGAGTCAGCACCACATGAATCATGATGGAAGAAAAACTCAACTATATATGAACTATAGGTTGTAAGCCCCTTCCATCAATTAGGAGGAGTAGGTTCTTCTAGGATAGGACCCAAGCAAAATATGAAATATGACAAACGGAAAAAATCTGCCATGTGGTAGTCTAAATATTTTCACAATGAATTTCTGATTGTCAGATGTTTGTCATGGCTATATGAGGCTGTTGAATAGCTTTCCTATATGAATAAGACTAGAACTAAGTTTCTTGGGTTCAAGTGTATGATTGACATTAAGGAGGCAACTTCAAGAAGAGGAAATGCATATGGTCAACTCCTTGTTAAGCAGACATGAAGTTCTTCATCTGACCCACTTGCCAAGTCGACCATATTGGACCCACTTCTTGAAGGTGGTGCAGCATTCTTCAATCTGATGATAAGGACAATAATTAGGTCTTATCTATGAGACCCATTTCTTGTGGATTAGGAGGAAGCTTTAACCCCACCTTACAAGAAAGAAGGAATGTAACTTTCAGTTTTTCTATTAAAAATTTGAATAGATTTTCTAATTTCATAATCACATCAGGAATGCTTATTTCTTGAATGGCAAAGAAATTGAGAAGATACCACAAGCTTTACTAATTTGATCTCAACTTTACTGACATGCAAAATTTACAACCTTGAGCTATAAGGACTCAACCCTAGTGACTTGTGGAAGCAAAATTTTAAATACCATGGGATAGAGTTGTGGAATGGGATGCCCCATGTATGGACACTCAAGAGGGTGGACACGCTATCACAACCCTATCCCATCTTGGTCCATTTTCTACCTCATTGTATCCCAAAACTCAAAACAATGGATGTTATGAGAGCCCGTGCTGGTACATATTTAGTCTCATATCAACTATATACTAAACAAATCTTGAGCACTTATATAGGGTAAAGGAACTCAAATATCACCTTCTTAGCTCGCTTTTATATATAAGGTCCTATATTATTACAAATGATATTAGAATAGACCCAATTCATAGCCCATGTGAATTAAGAAATGCTGTAGATGGCCTTGTGATGTTTGTTATTGGATTTGACTGGATTTGGATTTGAATTCTTAGCCTAATATGCAAGAGCTTAACTAACAGGAAGTATGTGAGAGTCCATCTTAGCATTTGTTTAGTCCCATATCAACTATGCAATGTGTAGATCATAAGCACTTACACTGTCACGCCCCAAACCCAACTTTGGTTCGACACATGATACTGTCGCTAATCATCTATGGTGTGACTCTAAAGAACATGCAAGACCTATTTTTTTCATCAATTTTTACAATAAACAATATATTATCATTAATATCTAAACTAATGAATACTTCAAATATAATAATAAAATAATTTAATTACATATCTCTTTATACTTTAGGTATCAAAAATAATTTGGCTTAACCTGGCTACTCTAAATTACTCATATCCTCCCTTGCATTTTTTACATCCTAGTCTTAGCCATCATATAACTCTGAAAGGTAAATAAACATTATGTGAACTAACAGTTTAGTAAGTAATCTATACCTTTAGTTGGATCAAGTATATTAAGTACACAATATATGAAATTACATACGATACATTTATTAGTCACTTAATAAAGTAATTTACCAAGTTTCGGATATAATTTCATAAAAACATATGTATCAAAACATAATATCCATTTTGAAAATATATAATAAAATTCTTTTATTTTTCAATTTTGAAATCCACCTTTCCATAATCTTTGGTGACTATGACCATGATCAGCCCTATGATAAGGCTCAAAAGAGACTAGCTTTTGAACACAAAACATCCTAATGAATGAACATGTGCTAGCGATCAACCCCAATAGACTAGGTTTGAAAGAAAGCTAGCCTAATTCACATAGATTAAATATGTCAACTGTCGTGCACTAACAATTAGTCCCCATTGGCTAGGTCTAGAAGAGACTAGTTTTTAAAAATAGAACATGCCAATGAGTAGCATGTGTTAATCAGCTCTGACTGGCAAGGTTTGAAAGGAATCTAGTTCTGGAATCACATGTTCCTAAGGATTAGCCCTAATGGTTAGATCAAAATCATAGTCAAATCAAAGAGCAAGCATAATATCATTTTCAAACCAATTTCTCATTTACACAACCAATCCAAAAATTTATAAAATTTTATATATAAGGTAGTATACTCATGTCCTTTCAAAATCAGCATGATTTTCAATGCATTAAATTTCAAATCATGTCCAAGTAAAACATATCATGCTCAAAAAGAAATATTAAGCTTGATCCATAATTTTAAAATAATGTTGCATCTATACAAAGACATGCTTATAAATCTTCGATTTCAAATACACTTGAAATATGCGCAATAAATTTTATAATATAGAATCATTGCACAAATAATTTTCATATTTTCAATTTCAAATATTCATGATATTTTTTAAATAAATAAATAAAGTTGAATAACATAGATTTTTAATAAAACATGCTTATATAATGATAAAATGCTAAAGGTAGTGATAGCATCTTTCTAATAAAATTACTCACACTCACTGGCACCCGACCATTCTTCTAATTTTGATGATCAAGGACTTCATCGATTTTCAACCTTCAACCTACTTAGAAGTGGAGCATCACCTTTAGACTATTTATTTCATATCAAAAGATCTTAATTAGGCCCTATCTATAAAGAGCTTTTCTAAAGACAATAGGTTTCCCACTTTTTATAGGATATTAATTTTCTAAAACTAATAGATTTTCTACTTCCATTAGAATGCTAATTTTTTAAAGAGAACTAAATAAATACCAAATAAATATCTAAAAATAGATTTCTAATTACCACCAAACTTCTAACTCATCTAATATCTATTTTTGTAAGAAAAAACATAAAAATTCAAATAAAATACTAGAAAAATCATCCATAATTTACGGGCCACACCAAAACATTTGTATAATTTTCTAAAAATTTGTCAATATTGACATATGTTCATTAAATTTTCCATAACTTTCTTATTTGACCTTTATTTTAAGTGATTCAAGATGCATTGTAAAGATAACTCCATGTCGGACGTCATGAAGGAGGAATTTTACTTATATTAATTTTGATGAAGCTTTCCTTTTAGGATATGCATTAGGTTTAGAGGTTGCATATACAATAGAAACTTTATTTTATTTTGTGTAAGTGTATTTTTTGTTCCTAATGCCACATGAAAACTACAAGGTTATATGGACTGGCTACCCTCGAATGCATTACTTACTTTAACTGCAACGAATTACAATTTTTTCTCCCCACTCCACATTGATGATCTGATTGTAAATCAATGACTCTTTCAACCCAGTTGCTGAGCTAGGCTCATAGAAAATCTAACAACTCCAACTGGTGAACATTTTCTTGTTCGCTCTCCATTGTTCTCTGCACTAAACACTATGTTCACCAAAGTCCCCATTAACTTCTGCAATGCATTACTCCCCACATCTACCATGCCTTCCATTGTTATTCCCATGTTTTCTTTTTTATCTTTGAAACCTGTTACCTATGCTTAGCCTAAGCTTGTTGCTTTAGTTTCATATCACAGATAAGTTCAAAAATTTCTAGCAAACTAAATTTCAGTATCATTGAATCCCATCAACTTATAAGAATCCTATCACCCACATCAATAGAAGAACTAAAACTTTCCGTCGTAATTAAAAAATAAATGGGGGATCACAAATACAGAGACAAGTACTTCACATATAAAACAAAAGAATTATATAATCACACGAGCAATAGAATTGGAATAGAAAGGCCACATTTGAAAGAATTTATGTGGTACCATAATAAGATAATATTGGAGAAACAGCCACAACAATTTAACGAGCACCCAGTATAAAAATCATTTAAGATTGATTGTAAGAAGAGTTTAGTAAGCTAAAGCAAATTTGTGTCTGCAAAGATTAGCATGCATGAGAAAGGCACTACCTCAGACCCTTTTGGCACACAACAATAAGGTCAGAGTCTTTTGGAAATTTCTCCTCAACCTTTGCTATGAAACCACTGTAGCAATACGGTAAAATAAATAAGTAAATAAGTGAATAAAAATATTTAACTATATACAATTATAGCTTAAATTTCAAAATGATATTTAAGGATCATTTAATGTGAATAACATAATAACATACATATCATATGCTAGCATAGGACTGCCACTCCACCAACCTCCTGCATAAATGATCATAATACAGCACTGTTTAAAGTTACAAAAAGAAAATTTCATGTGACCAGTTAAAAACTTTTTTAGCATACCAAAAAGAAGATATGAATATGGAATAGAACTTCATGAAATGGGCAAGCATATTTGTGCTTGCATACCTATAATTAAATATATTAAGTATTTCATTAGCATAAACTATATTTAAATTACAGTAATCATCTTCACCTAGGATCTGAAAAGGAGGAGAAGACTTAAGGCAACATGGGTGCAGGTTGTGAGAAAGTATATAGGAAAGATAGAAATAGCATCAGAGCATGGCCCTAAAAAGAAACATTAGTCAAATGACGAACAATAGTGCTGGATGGCCATTGCATTTTCGCATGAATCATCAGTATTGGTAGAAATATTGGTAACCGTGCTAGAATTCTTCTTGATATGAGAAAGGAGAAGTTGCTATTCAAAGTTTCAAAGGATAAATACTTTCAAACAAGAATGTTTGAGAAAAATCTGCAACCAAGTTTTGTAGCTGAGATTATAGACTAATGTAGGATCTAAAATCAAAATCTTCAACTACGGTCCTGTTGATATTCACTATTGTCATGTCGGAATGATGCAACAGAAAAAAATTCTCTAACTCCAAGTTTTTGATTGATTAAAATCCAGCAAAGTCCAATTCATATCTTTTTTTGTTTACTCTTTAGTTTAAAAACATGAATAGTTAACTCGAATATGAAACATATATCTAGAATTCAGGTACACATTCTCCCTTCCATCGCTAGCCACAACTAATACATTTTCTCTAAAAAGCTTTTGTACATATCTATCCTTATACAGTTTGCCAATGCCCTTTACCTCCAGCGGTGTTCAACAAAGCTTTTTCTTTTTTAATCATTTGAAAAACAGATTTACGCTCTAATGTAAACAAGTTTATATACAGTATGAGTCATGATTCACAAATCCATTTAATAGCTCATGTAATCAACAGCCAAGAATAACAGATTGACTGTGCAATTTTCTAGTTTTGACCATGTTGGTCATGTATCTAGTGGAAATGATCATGACAATGCATAAAGGTAAGATGCAGAACTAAAGGAGCTTATCTGTGAAACAGAGAAGTGAATCATTTTAGCGAGAGTGTATATCTTTGAATTGTAATAAGTTATCACAGTACTGCATTCCACACAAAGTGCCAACATGTTCACAGAACAAATATGAATTAGCAGGTAACAAAAAAGAAATTAGGTTAACTAAAAACAGAGGAAAAAATAATAACTAAATGAGAAGGCCGACCTAAAATAGTTCCATTTCTTGCACCAGAAAAGAAAGTCAATCATGCACATATCATATCAATAATGGTATGGAAATTAAGTTGCTTGATGTTGTACCCATAACAAAGTTTGTGATTTTCTTGGCAACAGTTCCCATGTCAACAGAGGTGTCCACATCAAATATGGGTATCCAGGTTGAACCTTTAACCCATGCCTGCACAAAAAAAAAAAAGGAAAAAAGAAAAGAAAACACTTGAATATGATTTTAAAGATAATATCAAAGGACAATATGGAATTCTTGATTTGCTCAATTGCTACACAGACCTTATTGTGTTCGATTGAGGGGCGGACATCAAGAAGGGTCTTGTTTGAAAGTTGGATTGCATAACCAGCTTCCCTTGGCGTAAGGACCTTAATTTTCTGCTCCCTAATCTTCAAACATAACTTATGAAAATTTGTGCAAGTTTATTTTGTCTAACAACAAAAAGCCTAATACTTATACATAATTTGATTTCCTTTAACATCATTTTCCTTTAATGTTGCATAAAAATAACATAAAAGGAGCAAAACATATTATAGTGTGGTTTTGTAAAACATAGAACTGTGCTAGAGTACATATATCCATCTCTGATATGCCTTAGGTGTTGGGGCACCTAAAGTCCCTTTTTGATTTGTATGTATAACCAAAGAATAATATACAAAATTATGAAAATATAATCACCAGACACCAAGATTTAACATGGAAAACCATTCAACGTAAAGGAAAAAACCACAAAAACCATATCAAGAAAATTTTTCACTATTCAGATCAATAATGGAGCTGCAAAAAAAAAAAAAAATCTAGCAATGACAAAGATCACCAAAAATTTATTTACTCACCCAGCATAGCTGGATTTCAATAAAAATGGAACAAAAAAAATCCAAAGTAGGGCCAAGAAAAATACTACTTAGGAGAAACAAAATTAGTATCAGACCGTTGGATGTGAAGAATACCTTACAAATAATTATCTTCTAAAATTTTATCTTAATCAGAGATTATATGACTTTCCAATTAGAGAAACAGATTGATGATAAAAGAATTTTTTTTCTTCTCTAGGCTGCTTTTTTCTTTGCACTTCTGTTTCTCTCGTTCTCTTTTTTTTTTTAAGGGTTACTGAGGGTTATGGGTCCACATGAAAGCAGGACCCAACCCAACATTGGGTACAGCATGATATGTATTAAACCTTCCTATCAGTATCAACATATATATATATATATATAGGAAAAGAAGGTACCGAATATAGTAAGGTTATGGCTAGTTACTTCCTTAACACGTTTCAGTTACATTTGGGTGGCTGGAAGGTAACAGATCAGGATAAATCAAGCAGATTAAACCTTCGTATTCATGTTTCACTAAGACAAAGCAAACCCCCTCTGTCTTCATGCAACATATCAGCCCCAGTCAAGTGAAAGAAGAAAAGGACACACATGGAGAAGACAAGACCTAGGATTACGGAATCTTTGATAAATTATAGAAAATTAATAGTAAAAAAATGGTGTCCTATGGCTACTACAGAGTTTGAGGAAGGTCAAATATATACGGCCTTGCATCAATGCATGGAGAGACTATTTTCATATTTCAAACCGAGAACACACAGGTCACGATGGAGTAACCTTACCTTTGTGCCAAGGCCTGCCCTCTAGAAAAATTAATATTAATCATATAAATTAATGTGTATGTCTTATTTTATCTCCATCAATCCCTATCAAATTATACACACATAGACGATGGGAAAACAAATTTTTGCTATCATGTAATTTCCGTCATAGTTATTTGCATGTAACTGCTTAATTATCAAGTGTATGAAGCAATTCTCATATGGAAACTAAAAATGGTTACAATTTTATCCGATGATATCAGGAAAAGAAACTGTATGTTTTTTTTTTCTTCCCCATTACAGAACATAAAATCAAGCTAGAATCACAATGGAGAAAATGGAATGTTCCAGCTAAACCTTTCCACTATTTTGGGCATTTTGGCATCATATTTTATGTTCCTCAAAGCTTCTCAAGTACTGGAAAACTTTGAATAACTGCACACATGATAACAAAAAAAAAAAAGAAAAAATACCAGAGCTTCCCATCTCCTCCGAGCCGCGGCCATCTCTTTTGCCTGCCTTGCCTCCTCTTCCTCTTCGCCCACCGCGGCGCCCATTCTTACGGCCGCCCTCGACCTCTGCACCGAGAGAGAGAAATTTTTATTCCCCGGAAGAGCAACGTATGCTGAAATTTTGAAGGAAAAAGAGAGCTACTCGGGAATAAGGTGGAAAAGCCCCTTCAAAATTGGGAGAGCGTGGCCTCGGAATGGAGAACAGACTGCTTCTCCATCGGTGGCCAGCTCTTTGTCGCCGAGGAGCTGACGGAGAAATGGTGAGGATGGTGGTGAGGTTATGCCCGAAAGCTTCCATCTTCTTCGAAGGGAGTAAAACAACTCAAACCGGCATCGTGGTGTGGCGATGATGGTTTCGGAGTTCCTCCGGCTTGCTCACTTTATCTTCTTCAGCTAACGGAGGAAACAATTAAAGGGGACGCTCGAGAGAAACTACAAAGTGGACTTTTTCCTGCGTGATTTTTATTATTATTATCATTATTATTATTATTTCGCCTTACAGCTTCGAGGATTGCGTGTCTATTTCAATCAGCGGTGGCAATTGGCCGGCCCTCCAAGCACTGCTGACAGGCCTGGGCCCAAGGGGGAGGGCCAGGCCGGGCCGTTTCGGCCCAGGGATCAGGCTGGCCCACGTGCGAGGTCCCTGGCACGGCATGCACGCCAGCATCTAGTCCGTCAAAATTTTTTTATTTTCTAAAAAGATTTTTAAAACTGTAAAAATTAAATTAAATATACGTGCTTTCATTCCTGGAGGGGTAAGTGGCTTAGTGGTCACATCGTTCTACCGTTGCGCTATGTTGTTAGTCTTTCTTCTTCTTCTTCTTCGTTTTTTTAAGTCATTCATAGGAAAGCTTTTAAAATTAACACTCGCTTTTGTTTGGCATGGCTTTGAGATTCGGATTGTCAAGCCTAATGGATCGACCTATCAAATAATTTTTTATTTTTATTTTATATTTTTAAAATTAAAATTAAAAAAATTAAAAAAAAATAAATTAAATATATTTATCTTTTTGGGGGCTTATTGTTGGCATGATCCGTTACGATCTTTCCTTTCATATAACTTTTAAGTTTGTGATGGATTACGTAGTCTTCTATCTTTCGCCTTCTACTTTTTAATTTATTCAGAGAGGATTCTTCATCTTTATAATTCATTTGGTTTTGTGTCCTATCTTCTGTGCCATGCTAGTCCTCTAATCAAACTAGCATTTTTATCATGCTAGGCATTAATCGTCTTCTTATGTTGTCAAATATCCATTCTTTGCTAGTAAAAGCAAATTCCGATGCTATTCTAAACATCGAATGAATGAGTAAATTAGGAATACGATGACAAGTACAAGATAATTATTCTTGTGTGTTCATCATCAAGCCAAAATATCAAAATTATTTAACTCATTCTAAATTAGAAAATTTATAAAATTATTATTTAAATAAAAAGTTAATTCATTAAACGATGACACTATATGCATGATATAAAAAGAAATGTTATTGGCATTATATAGCTATTCAATTAATTTAAAACTATGAATTTATTTTTGCATTACCTATTCGTAATTAATAAAATATACAAAACTGCTATATCAGGTGTAAGTGTCATTTCACACCATCAAAGTTTAAAAAATACGAAATCAAATTTTCTTTATATTCAAAAAAAATTGTCTCAAATTATCAAATTTAGCAATATTTCAAAAAATTTTTTCATATGCAAGATTTAAAGTAGTTTTAAGATATTTTTCAAAATATGGAGTTTTAGCAAAAGAAAAAAGTATTTTAGTTTCTATAATTAATTTTGATTATTTTTTCTATTTAATTTTTAGGAACAAAAAATTTTTGTAAACCTACCTCCATAGCATAATTTAATTTGGGCCTAAGTGAAATCATTAACACTTTCATACTTCTTTAAATGTCGGGCTAGATGGCCGGTTTCTCTTAAAGTGTCCTAATTGTAATATTCCTTATAGATGTTATATATAGCTCGAACCTTCTTATTAGCAATCTTTTCATGATGAAGTTCTGTCATATTTCAAAGGTCCTAAATCTAGCCTTAAACCTGATATTCAAGGTAGCTCTACTAAGGCCAAAGACACTAATTCTAATTTGTCACTGTGGTATGCTAGGATCAGTTCGATAATGCTTTATATTTGTGTTGAGTTTAAGGGTCTTCAAAGTGGGTGAAAGTTACCAACACGAGGCATTGTAGAGACTAAAGAGATTAAAAAAAGATTAGAAAGAAATTAGAAAAGCTTATGAGAGGAGATTAGTACAGCTAGCTTATAGAAAGAGAGATTAAGAGAGCTTAAGAAGATTAGAAGAGCTTAGGAGATAATAGAACTTAGGATTTGGTGTGGGATGAAGGAGAGTATTAAGGGTATTTATAAGGGATGGAAAGCCTTCAAATATATCAAATAATTTAGAAAATTAGTAGTTTATGACTATTAAAAAAAAGGTATATAGGTCTTTTTAAGCAATAAACAATGGTACTCTTGAAAATGAGTTTTTTTTTTTTTTTAAGATTATTAAAAGGGTAAAAAGAATTTTTTTTTTTTTAAGAAATAGTTCGAAACACCCTTAACTAGTTATTATTGGTTGTTAGTGGGCATTCTAGTCCTTTAGGTAGGTGGGTTGTGCTTGTAGGGCCCATCATCAGGCATGTCCTACCGCTGGTATCATCATGAGCTACCATGTCGACACTGCTTGTAAGCCATAGAGGGGGTCGGTCACTCATTTGATACCTTTTTAACTCCAATTAGTGAAATTAGTAGTTAGAATCTATGACTCGATCATCAACCAGAAGAAAGCTAGCTCCATTAGTCGTCATCTCCTACTAGTCGTCATCTCCATCCGCTACCCCCTCGATGACCGATCCCGAATTCCTACCAAAGGCATCCATCCTTACCTATCCCCATAAAAAAAAAAAAAAAACCCACCTCTTGCAACTCACCGAAGAAAGAAAGATGCAAGATGCCAGCGGAATGATCGGCCGGACAGAGGCTTAGGGCTGCTTCCCTCCCACCGCGTCCTTCCTTGTGCGTCGGAGATATAAAGCGAGTGCACCGGAAAAGAACGGGAACTGAGTCGATCTATTCCATGGCCAAGCATCCGAAGCATAACCGCGCACTCACACGGTCTTTGCGTGGCGTTCCGAAGACCTACCTGCTCTGCTCCCTATTGCAGAAACCCGGACCTGCCTCTCGCGCAGTCAAAACTCTCCTCTCCAGCGGGACCCGCCCTCAGGCAGGGCCAGAAGCCTCGTCTCCTTCAACTGATTCAAGCGATTCAGTCACTAGGAAAGTAATCTCACTGAAAAAAATGGGAATATCTAAAGCATAGTCAAGATGACAACGCGTATTCCTCCCTTACGAACAAGAAAATCCAGTGGATGGTTTGGAAGGCTTCTAGAGTGAAGAAAGTTCTTTACCACCGGAGACCGGCTTTCGTGAAAGCACCTTTGGTCGAGGATGAATTGATCAAACCAAAACCATATATTTAATATATCAGGTTTAAATCTAGAACCAGCTAAAACATACTTTTGGTTCTCAAACTTTCGCTCAAAATTCATTTTGATTCTTAAACTTTTAATAATCATAATTTTCTTCCTCACATTTTAAAATTATTATATTTTTTTTATATTTTCTTATACGAAATCAAATAAAATTAATAAAATAATTAAAATATATGAAAGCTTTCTTCTACTGATGTGTCAGAAAATAGCATATATTTCACCCAATCAATTGTTAAAAATAGGTTAACATTATTTAAGTAAATAATACCATTTTATTTTTATTATTTCTTATAAAGATAAATAATAATTATTATAGTTTTTTGAACAACAAATAAATTGAGTCCGGATAGATTTAGGCAAATTATGGCCACTATAAAACTGTTATCCGGATGGTTTTAAAGGTACTCCACTGCAAGCATGAAGTTTTTCTTTCTTTTTTCTTTTTTTTTTTTTTTCGATTGAATTTTTAACCCATATTAGTGTTCGAGCATCTTTTCTTCTTCTCCTTGTTGTTTTAAGAAGATGGACCACGTGAAACAGGTTTAGCTGTGCTTTGAGAGAGAGGGTTGGGACCACGATTTGGCTGATCTAAGTTTCTATGCGCAAACAAGTGTCTCTCATTCTTTGGCCCAAGCAGATCCAGGAGCTATGACATCCACCGCTGCTAAGATTATTTGGCTTCAATGGCTTCTTACTGACATCCATCATCTTGTTTGTGTTGGTGTTAGTGCTGTACCTAACTAAATGTATATAGTTGTTCTTTTGGTGGTAACTTCGGTACATGGTTACTGTAACTCGTATATAAATTTTGTTCCATGCTTAGCAACACGTACGTGAGAACATTTCCTCCATCACCTAACTCTTTTCTTCGATTTGCATCAATTCTTTCAGATGGGCTGAAGGACTTGATCCTGAGAAGACCAGTTTGATGTACATACAGCATATTCCCATGGTGTTGCTGCATTTCACCCCAACCTTCTTGGAAACGGTGCAAACCCTAGTTCTAGAGACATGCATACTGTTAATTGAGATCAAATGCCCAACTTTCCGTTAATTAGAGGCTTTTTTGAGGAATGATTTTTCATGCATTCACACTCTTTAGCTTTTATATTTTAAATACAAAATGCTTAATTTCTCCTAAAAATTTTCCCTCTCATTGGCAACTATTTTTGCGGGAATTACCCCAGATAAATTTTGCATGTTTGTTGCTACCAAATTAAAAATACAAGACATAACATGCCTGCTATACTCCATGAATCTCATCTCTTTTGAAACTCTTTTCGCTGGACTTAGTCAAATTATTAGTGATTTTCACGTTCTTGCTTATAAATTTGTACTTCCATATTTCTATGTGCCAACTTAGATCAAGTAAGGAAAAGCATGCTGATGGTGAATGGGAATATTCAATATATATATATATATATATATATTAAAAACATATGGTAAAGATCTGTTCTAGGGGAAAGCTCCCATGAGATAGGTGCCAACCAATTAAGCAAGCAATTGTTGATAATTATGAATGGTCAAACATTAACTTTGAAGAAGGTCATATTGGAACCCATATCAAGGTCTTTGCACTAATAGTCAGTGATGATGCTATAAAACATAAAATAGATGGAAAAGCTGAAATAAGCTTATTCAATAATTTTTCTTAAAATGCAAAGTTCTTTGGAAAGAAATTTTGTGAGAACTTTTCATATGGCCTGTAGCCTTATAACAGGATTGAATGTCTCTTCAAAACTAATTCCTCCTACTTGCTTGTGGCCTTTTGCAGCAAGACTCACCTTGGTTCACTAGAGTGAATCATTAGCTTTAAACTTGGTTTGATACATGCATTTGTAGCCAACTAGTGACGAATTATTTAAAATTAGCATATAATGCTTTAAGCTCTTCATTCAAGGCCTCAAGCCAATCCAGGATGACATGATGCACATTTGAGCGATTTTGGTTCTTCAACCATTGCTTTTGTAGTAATTGTTGCATATATAACACTAGCCTTACTCTTAGTGATCATCCTAAGATTGGAGATATATGGTATTTGGAAGTAAGAACGGCTTGTATATTTGTTGTTAGTGGGTTAACTTTAAAAAAAAGAGCGTCATCTACGGCTGTTATTGGTAGGTTGACTCTAGAAGAAGAGTGATTATATGATTCACGATCCATTGAAGATGTTATTCATGCGTCCAATATCATTGCTGTAGATCAATAGCAATTTCATGTTGATTTTCTACGTTCAAAGTTGATATATCACAAGACGTAGTGAAAATTTTAGGATCAACATGATGAATAGATGATGATGGAATAATATTAGGAACCACAATCTGATTATTGGATTCATTATTTTTTGGCATCCAATCAATGTAGCTGCTCTTATGAAGATTCTTTCCTGTACCATCTCGGTGCTACATGAGTTGCCAAATCTAGAAAGAATAAGATTTTCAACGAAGAATACATGTTGACAAGCATATACTCAACTAGGGGTGCAAATGGGTTGGGTAGGATCAGGTCGAGTTGTAAATGGCCCAATCTGACCTGATTTTATATTCAGACTTCAATTTTGAACTTGAATTCAATCTATTTACTAATCGGATCAAATCAGGTCTATGAAAGAAATTTTAGACCCAATGGGTCATTTGAATATATTAGGTCCAATGTAAAATATTGCATTTCAGTCAAGCATCTAACTATTATTTTATTACAAAAATCTAGTAATTGATAATCAAATATAGATCCATTAATGAGATTAAAAAAAATCAAGTTAAACTTAAATTTTTATTCAAAAAATCTTCATTCTATCCAAGTAAATGATTATCCTTAAATTTATAAATTATGATATTTAAAATATTTATTGATATACTTAAACACAATATAATAAGAATTCATCAAAATAAATAATAAAATATAAATATTTAGATATAATTAGAGAAAAAAGATGAGAGGAGATATAGTTGGTAAGATGAAAAGGAGAATTAGTCTAAATTAGAGTCTATTCAGTAATTTATAAGGACAATTGAAATAAAAAAAAGATTTATATAATTAAGGTTTATGGATCGCGATAAATTGGGTTTAGGTCCAGTAGGTCAAAATATATAAGTCTTGGATCCAATCCAAAATTTAGATCGAGTCTAATTTTTAAACTCAAGCCAACAATGGGTCTTTAAATATAAATCAAGATAGATCTAACTAGGTTAGGATTAGGTCAAGTTACAAGTCAACTCGATCTATTTGCAACCTTATACTCAACTAGTGGAAAGAAATAAACAATGATATCCTTTGTGAATAGCCTTATAACAAAAAAAGATACACTGAAAGGAATTCTGGAAGAATTTATTCTTGCAATAATCACAAAGATATCTAGAACAAAAAAAAAATAATAGAGAAGTGATGAAAAGTCAGGTTGATAATCAAATAAAGCTTGAATTATGATTCGATATTTAATGCCGAAAAGGCCAATCAAATAGTAGTGATGAATACATCTATCTATAATCTTTTAGAAATCTACTATGAAACAAAATAAATAAATCAAGTTTATATATACATTTTCTTTTTACGACACCATTTTATTCTAAAGTTTTTGGACAAGAAAAATTGTCATACAATCTTGTGAATTGATAATATATCTAAAATCTCTCTCATATTAAATTCACTCCACCATCACATTGGAAGTCTTAATGATAGTATCAAATTGTGTTTTAACCATTTTTGGATGATTAGTCAACAAATTCAAAGTTTTGATTTTAAGGATTGAACCAAATATAACAAGTAAAATTACCATTAATTGCTACATAATATCTAAATAAAAATAATCGAGATTGCACCCAATAGATCGTAATGAAGTTATTAAAAGGAAGTCTATAATTTTTCCTAGTTCTCAACTTTTGAAAATAGAAACTCCTTTATTCCAATTAGAAATAATGATGCCATTTGATTTATCAAGAAAGAAATTATTCTTCATTTTCATGTCTAAGCCTTTAGTGCCTTATGTCCTTCACCATTTGATGCTTTAAATAGTGCTTCTTTTAATACTCCAAGAGAGTAGATTCCTCCAAAACTACTATTTTCTCTATTATTTGGTCTTTGATCACAAAATCTTTAGATGAAAAATATAAGAACTTTTATCTGTAAGTTGACCTACTCTTAGTAGTTTTTGATTTTAAGAACTAACTAAACATTATTAATATACATGTTTTTGCCTCCACTTGATATGAAGGTATCACCAATATGAATAATGTCTAAAATCTCCATTGCCAAGCACAATAATTTTATTTGTTTCGGAATAAGGCCTTAAATACTGAAATATACTGAATTATTTATCATATGAAAGCTTGCAGTTGTATCTGAAATCTATTATAGATCTGGTGGATCTGTAATGGTCATAGATATAAGAGCAGGAGGAATTTCTTCTACTTGATAGGTAATTGAAATGATTCAAATAATTGAAAGTGGTATGGCTATTTTAGCGCAAATATGATATGTTACTGATTGACTTTATTTGTTTTTCTAGGTTTTAAGCTTTGACCATGAATTTCTTATACTTATACTATAATTGAAGTGATTCTAGAAATTGAGAGTAGTATGACTATGTTTAGTGCAAATATGACAAGTCGTCAATTAGTTTTATTTGTATTTCAATGTTTTAAGCCTTGACCATGACCCCCCTAGCCTTCATGAAAGGAGTTATTATCTTTTGTAACATTCTCACCTTGAGAAATAGTTTCAAAATCTTTGGGCCATTTTAAAACCCAGCCCTAAAAGTCTAGGTTTTAAAACCTTAAACCAAGGTTTAGGTTAATTAAGCAGGTTCTTAAATCAGTAGGCCAAGGTCATTAACAGGCCAAGCAAAAAAAAAAAAAAATGTTGAAACAAGGAAACGGGAACAATCTGGATTCCATTCCCTATTCCAACCTTTGTTTCCAAATTAGGGGAAGAATCCCAATCAAACTAGAATCCCAAACCTGATTGAAGATGAATTAAGAAGATCTAAACCTCTATAAATAAGAACCCTAGGGTTTGGTTTAGGGTGAAAACAAGGGCAGCAAATGTGGTGCAAGAAAGGCCAGTGGAAGAAGGAAAGAAGGGTGATCAGGCTTTGAGAGGTCACCGAAAAAGGTCATCCGAGGAGGTGAGTTCTTCCTTCTTTCTCCTCTTTGCCTTACCTCCTTTCCTTCTCCTAATGACTTGATAAACTGGCAAACATTAGAACTAAGAAAGGGTTGGTGTCCTATTTTTTGTAAAGAGAATTTAGCATCGCTTAATGGCTGCTGACCAGTGAGGTCACGCAGGCAACCAAGTAGTTGTTAGCTATCAAGTTAACCTTGAGAGAGGGGGGTTTAACTAGCGATGGGGTGGCTAGAACTGAGTTAGTGGTGCCGAAGACCTTAGTCACCACACTGGGTCTTTGCCGGCTAATGATATCATTAGGGAGAGGGGTGAACAGCATCCGACCTTCACCAGCTAACCAAGCCAATCATGAGAAGAGTTTGGCTAGCCATAGGTGTCACCAAAGGAGGAAACACAGTGCCGAGGATCAACGGGAAACAATCCCCTATTTTGATTCCAAATATTTAAATGATGCGCATGTCCTCAAAAGAAATGACACGCATGCCCTCCAAATGCCAAAATGATGTGCATGTCCCTATCAGCTTAACCAGGTTAGGAATAAACTTGGAATAACTATTCTAGGTTAGTTATTTTAGGGTATAAGTATTAGGATAATTTCTTAAGAACCAATTTTAAAAAGAATGGTATTTAAATTAAGGTGTAAGCTGTGCTAATTGACTAACCCTATAATAAACCCTAATCTAGGTATGTGAAACATGCTTAAAACCCAAAATATTGGGTACCATCACCATGTTCCTAGGAAAGGACTTTAAGGTTCAATAACATTGAACCCAATAGACTAGTGGAGAAAGGATTTAAAATATTTTGACTAAGCTTAATCATGTGATATGTTTGGAGGAGGAAGCCTGAGTTGATATAATTGTTCATCGCACATTATCAGGCAAGTAGTGATTGGCCACTTTTAGAAATTATCATATTTTTAAATAATTAAATACTTATAACCCTTGTGATGTTTAGTTTATGAATATTGCATGCCATGCATATTGGCTATGATTACCATGATTTATATTCTGATATTGCTTATTTATTATTTATGATGATTTGATAAAAAAAGTTGGATTAATGATTTCATACTAGTTCTTTTATATCAGTCCTCCAACTCTATCAGCCTTTTATTATCCTAAGTTAGAATTTTAATTAATCATAGCTAATAGATTAGTTATAAATGAAGTAGCTAAAGTAGAGAAATTAAATGGGTCTAATTTTGCTATGTAAAAATGAAAAATGGAATACATGTTAATTCAAGATAGGTTATTTTATGTTTTGAAACCGATTAACCTAAACTTAGTGATGACCCAATTGAAGATGATAAAGGGAGAATAGAAAAATTTGAAGAAGATGACTTAATTGCTAAGACATCAATATTTACTTTCATACAAAATGATCTTATTAGAGTTTTTGAAGAGTATGAAACAATGAAATTAATAATGGAGGCCATAAGTAGAAAATATGATATGTTTTCTGAAATACATGTTCAACTTCTCCTTGAAAAATATAACTTATATAAAATGAAAGAAGAAGATAATGTAATAGAACATGTAAACAAAATGCTAGTTATATCCAAAATAGTAGGAAATGAAATCTCTGAAAAAGATGTAGATCTCAATCATCCTAAATAACTTGCCTTTGTTATGGAAAATGGTCACCATAACCTTAAGATTAAATGCTAGATCTTTGAATTTAAGAAATACAAATAAAACTTTAATAACAATAAGTTCAAAGGGAAATTCAATAAAAATGGAGGAAATTTCAAAAATAAAGGTAAAAAACCATTTTCTAGAAGATCTCATCTTAACCAACCAAAGAAGTATTGCTTTCTCCACAGAAGTCTAAATCATTTGAAACCTAATTGCCTTTAGAACCAAAATAAAATCAGGAAAAAAAGGAATAAACTAAATAATAAAAAAAATTGTTTGTGTTATTTTCAAATGTCTATTTATAGATTAGGATGTCAAAGGCTAGTAGATTGATTCAAGGAAAAATCACCACATTGCTTACTCCAAAGATCTTTTTGAGAATTTTCAAGAGTTTCATGCAAGTGAAAAGAAAATCGACATGGGAAATAGTACCTATTTGAATGAATTAGGTACAAAAACCTATAAATTGAATATTGGATAAGTTGACTTTATATTGACTAGAGTGTATTTTGTACCTAACATGAGAAGAAATATCATTTCTATCCCTATATTAGTCAAAAAGAACTTTGATGTACTCTTTTAATCAAGCAAAGTAACCATTGGAAAGTATAGTTACACTTATATTTGGGGCCGACTTGTTGATGGCCATTAGTAGTTTTTGCTTAATGCAGTCAACAATAACGATAATATATCTTCTTATATTTATATTGATTGTACACTATTTGTTAACTCATATATTTGAGTTTTAAAACTTGGTCATATAGTTAAAGATAAAATGAAGAGATTGATTAGTAAAGGATTAATACCAAATTTGGATAGTATTGAATTTGAAACTTGTGAACGTTGTTTATCTATTAAAATGTCTAAAGGAATTAGAGCAAAAGATTTTCTTAATGTTATTCACTCTGATATGTATGGCCCTCTAAATATAAAAACACATAGAAATAGAGAATATTTCCTTACATTTATTTTTTTTAAGATTTGGTTATATTTATTTCATAAGTAGAAAATCAAAAGTCTTAGAATTATTCAAAGAATACAAAAGGGAAGTAAAAATCAATTGGGTAGACAATTAAAGCCATTAAGATCAATAGAGGTGGTGAATTTAACTATATAAAGTTTGAACAATTTTATATGGAAAATAAAATATTCATTAAACCACCATGCCCTACTCTCCACAACAAAATGGTGCAGCTTAAAAAAGAAATAGAGCCCTTTAAGATATGATCAGATTTATGTTAGTTCATGGTAATCTAAAATTTTCTGAGGTGAAGCATTAAGCACTACAATGCATATATTAAATAGAGTTCCTATTAAAGCTTTAGAATCAACTTGATATAACTTATGGATGGGTATAGAACCACCTAAGTAATTTGGTTCACTAGCTTATATGTTAGTCCCACAACCTCTAAGAAATAATTTAAGATCCTAAATCAAAAAAATAATTTTTCATTGGTTATTCTGAAAATTCTAAAGGATATAGATTTTATAACAAAGAAAAGTGCTTAGTAGAAAATAGAGATGCAATATTCCTAAAAGAATCCAATGAGATCTTTCAATCAATAGTAGATGATCTTTAGAAGCTATTGAAGAAGTCCAATGGAATTGAATCATGAAAATACCGATGAAAGTAGTGAAGCTTCTTTAAAACAATTTTAAGATAGGAAAAGATTTAGAGAATCACTATCATACCTAAATGATTACCGTGTTTGTTTAAGTAAAAAAAAGGTAGAGAATTCAATAAACTTAGATGAGATTAATGAATTTAGCTTTTAAAATGGGATAAACTCACATGAATCTAATGAATGGCTAAAGGCTATATGTGAAGAAATTAAATCAATAGAGAAAAATTATGTATATGAACTATGTGATTTATTAAAAGATAGAAAAGCTATAGGCTGTAAATGGGTATTGAGAAAAAAATTTAAATATAATCATTTTCTAAATAAGTACAAAACTAAATAGGTAGCTAAAGGTTTTACTTAAAGAGAAGGCATAAATTTTTCTAATACCTATTCTTTTATAGCAAAATATACATCTATTAGAATAATCTTAGCTATAATTGCCTTTTATGATTTAGAATTAATACAATTAGATGTGGAAACTATTTTTCTAAATGGTGAATTGAATGAAATAATTTACCTGCAATAACCTTAGGGCTTCATAATGAAAGGTCAGGAAGATAAGGTATATCATTTAAAGAAGTCTTTATATAGGTTGAAACAATCATCTCATCAATGGTATTTTACTTTTTATAATGCAATTTTAAAATTAGGATATACTATTAACAAATTACATCATTGTGTATATATTATGAAGAGTGGGAGTTATTTCATAAAATACTTTTTTTATATGTTGATAATATATTGCTTGTTAGAAATAGTTTAGACATGATTGAGAAAACAAAATCATGGTTAAGTTCTCAATATGAAACAAGAGGCATATAAGAAGAATCTTATATTTTAGAGATCAAAATTATTAGAGATAGAAAATCTAAAATGTTATGCCTAAGTCAAAAACAATATCTTAATTATGTCCTTAATAGATTCAAAATGGATAATTGTAAGTCATTATCTATGCTTGTTGAAAAAAGTTTTAAAACTTAGCAAGAAAGATTGTTCAAATGAAGAACAAAAAAAATCAAATGTTCTTGATGCATAAGAAGAAGGAATTTTAATGCATGTCATGCTTTGCACTAGCCCTGACATATGCTATGTTGTAGGTCTAATTAGTAGATATCAAAATAATTTTGGTATACTCCATTGGAAAGCATTGGAAAGAATCCTTAGGTCTATCAAAGGAATTAAAAGTCTTAAATTATGTTACTAAACTAATGAATTAGAAGTAGTTGTTTATTCCGATGCCAATTTTGTTGGTGACTTGGATTATAAATCAATATTTGGTCATGTAATGACTTTTGGTGGCATTGTCATTTCTTAGTCTAGTAAAAAATAGGGTTGTATTACTAAGTATACACAGGAAGTTGAAAATATTGCAGTATTATAGCATTTACTTATGCTATTTGGATTCAAGGATTCATAAATGATGTTGTGATAATTAGGTAGTAATTGCACTAATTGATAGCAGACCAAATAGTTCAAGAGATAAACATATTAGAGTTGAATATCATTATATATAAGATATTATTAAAAATAAAGAAATTAGTATAAGTTATTTACCTTTTTTTTGACATGATTGCGGACCTTCTAACAAAAGATATTAGTACTAAAGTATTTTTTAAATATATTGAAATGATGGAGCTTAGAAATATCTAAGTCAAAAATTAATGCTTAGAGGTATACCAGCTAAACATATAAAACCTCAAGCCTTATGACTATAATGGGTAAATTAGTCTAAGCATGTAAAACCCCAAGATATTTTATGTATCATATTTAAAATAGTGGAAGAAATTTTAACTTTTATGTTCAAGTAGAAGATGTTGACTGTTATGACCATGAAACCCATAATGTTATGATAATGTACAATCCAAATCTATGTTATCATAATGCAGAGGTAAAATTAATGTTGAAAAATTATACGTTGGGCAAAACTAAAATATATGTTGGTAATTGGATGTTTGTAACTTCCTTCAGAATGCATTATCCAAATGTTGGGAAATTCTTATTTAAGATGGAAAACCTCTTCTCAAGTCCAATCCATGTTCTAGAAAATTATATTTGAGTGATTTAGTCTCATGACACTTTATGATCCATTCATTTTTTTTTTTCTTTCACTAGTATTAGAGCCATTTCATCATACCACATCATTGATCCTGTGCCTGTAAGACTCCTTGAACCCCACCTCTCCCCCTCCCTTCTTCCCCGTCTTCCTCTACCTCTCCTCTCTGTCTCTCTCAATAGAAAGCTGAAAGCTATAAGTCATGAAAATTATGAACCTTCGGCATGCTTCTTAGGCTTTTTGAAAAAAAATAGTAGTCATGAAGATTATGAGCCTTCGGCACTCTTCTTAGACTTTCAAAGGAAAAAATCCTGCTATAGATACCAATATGTGGCTTTCTCTTTCGGATTCAACACTACCTCCTCCAATCCACTTCGAAATCCATCCTCCCCTAATTCCTCATATTTTTGCTTGCCGAAGGATATCTGGTCAAGATGATTCCCAATATTTATCCCTCCACATGCTATGGTAATGGTTTCTCCACTTAGATTTATTTATGTGCACAATCATGCATGCCATCAATCCAATCGGTTATTCTTTCACTAAATCTAATACATTAAAAATAAATCAAACCATCAAAAAATAACAAAAATTTAAAAAAGTATGGAGTATCATAGTAAAAGCCTTAAAATTAACGATGATAAACTATACATTGTGCTGAAATAGCCATTGGCAATTGATGATTGTAACTTCTCTCAGAATATGTTATCTGAGTTTTTTAAAATTTTTATTTAAGATAGACTTTGAGATAATTTGCTATTATAGGAAAACCTCTTGTGTCCAATTTGTCTTATGGAGAATTATCTCTGAGTGATCCCTGTCTTATGACTCTATAATTTTTTTTTTTTATAGAATTTAATCCAATCAAGATCTCAAGTTGTGCAACCCCACAAAAAAAAAAAAAAAAAAAAATTGAGAACATAAAATACCTTGGCACTTAACAAAGATAAAATGAGGTTGTAATTGAAAATGTTTAGCAACTTTACTATACTTAAACGATAGATCTATTTTGTATATTAAAAAGAAAACCTCCACAAATTCTGAAGAGACTGAAGGAAGAGAATTATTGATGACATTAAAATTGTTCAAATATTTAAAATAAATAAAAGTAAATATTTAACAAATCTATCTATCCTAAATAAAAAAAAAAAAAAAAACTAATGATAACGATGGAATTATGACTCGGATAGAGTTGGCTCCCGGTTGCCTTATCTCTTGACCCATGCTTCAACTAATCCAATTTGATTTCGAAGGTTAGAAGGGGAACTAGGACCCGTTTGGTCTTCTAAAACTCGAACCAAAGCAACCAATAACCCAGAAGGTTTGCTTCGGTTCCCGGGTTGATACAAAACCCCAAGGCCGCGGGACTGGGCGGTGTCTGCCTCAAGCATCCCTTCGATTCCCTCCATGGCCGAAGAAGTCGCCGACGACGACGCCGTCCTCAGCGACGTCGACGACGACGGCACGAACGCCGCGCCCACCTCCTCCAGCGAGCCTCCCTCCGCTGCCGAAGACCACCGCGTCCACAACCTCCTCGCCGAGCTCGACCAGGAGCGCCGCGCCCGGAAGGCCGCCGAGGACGGGCTCTCCCATCTCCAGTCGACCTATAACCGCCTCAAGGCCTTCGCTCAGGACGTCATCCGGAAGCGTGATGACGCCCTCCGCGAGAAGGAGGACGCCATCCGCTCCGCCGCCCAGGCGGCGGCGGAGCTTGCCGAGGTCGTGAGACTCAAAGACGAGGCCTTGAGCCAGAAGAAGGCCCTCCGGTCGGAGGCGGAGTCTGCCTCCCTGATGCTGGTCTCCGG
This sequence comes from Metroxylon sagu, assembly GCA_017589505.3. Lineage (NCBI taxonomy): Eukaryota > Viridiplantae > Streptophyta > Magnoliopsida > Arecales > Arecaceae > Metroxylon > Metroxylon sagu. The sequence goes on from JACVBY030000630.1 coordinate 576,074, forward strand.
CATCGAGAAGGTTTCCGGCAAAGTCGCCGATTTCAAGAATTTCTCCTCCAGCGGCCTGCCGAAGTCGGAGAAGCACACCGGAATGTCGGCCGTGGCCTACGGCGTCGTCGAGAGGGCGGATGAAATCGTGGAAGAGCTCGTGAAGCATATTGATGTGGCGGCTAAGTCCAGAGATGCAGCTCATGAGCAGGTGGAGCAGAGGAACTATGAGATCGCCATTGAGGTCTCAGAGCTCGAAGCAACCATTGGTGGGCTCAGAGAGGATGCCTTTAAGAAGGGCTCTGAGATCGAGAGATTGGAGAAGTTGGTTGCCGAAAGGGATGCCAAGATTAATATGTTGGAGAGGGAGAATTTGGAGCTAAGGCAGTTTGGCGAGGATTTTGATAGTAAATTAAGGAGTTTGAAGGCCAAAATAGAGTCACTGAAGCCATTGGTTATTGATCAGTTGAATCACATGTCCAAGGTTTATGAACAGATTCATGAGATTATCCGAATTGCAGATGCAAGGGCACTGGATCAGTCAGAATTGTTGGAGTCTTCGTCTACGGGCAAAGAGTTGGATGTGGATGAGAATTTACGGACTTCTTTGGAAGCATCGGTTTCTATTTATGAGCTGGCCAAGGTTGCTGTGAAAAAAGTAAGGGGAAAAATGGAAGAGAGAGGGCAGGAAATAAGAGCTTTGAGTGATAAGGTTTCTGAGTTATTTGTGGAAAAACAACATATTGGTACCTTGCTTAGAAGCACATTGTCATCGAAGACAGGTGAGGTGTTGCAAATGACAGAAAATGGGCTGAGAGAGGCTGGGATAGATTTGAGACTCAATGGCCATGAGAAGCATGGTGTGGAGCAGAGAGAAGAGGATGAAGTCTATACACTGGTATGCTTCTAGCTTCATGTTGCTGGTCTCTCTATTCCTATAGTGTTCTAGAATAATGATCTTCTTCATTTTGGATTTTGTATGAAATGGATTACTGAGACTTGCTTTGCATGACCTTGTACAGGTTGGTGCTTTGCAGAATACTGTGGAAGCATCTCAAGCTGAGATCGTTGAGTTGCAGCATTTAATGAAAGCATTAAGGTATTTGTTGTATTGTTTGGAGCATTTTGTTTTTGCACAACTAGCAAAATCGATATTCATGTTGTTGGTATATGCATTATGAATTTCCTTTATATGTGGATCCTACAAAATACCACTTCATCTTAGCAGATCATCCATTTACCTAATCACTTCCATTTGTGCTTCATTCTTCCCTTCTCTTTATCGAAAGATATATTATTCCCTTGTTATGAAGCCCTTCCTTTACAAGGGTCCACTTTAAACATGTATAAATTGCTCAAAGATAGGGATTAGTTATCTATGCCAAAAAATTGTTCTACTTTCATCTATATAAAAGTCTATTTTTAGATTATCACTACATCTAAGAAACAAAATTAAATGCAAAACATGCAAAATTATAAAGATCATACCAGAAAGGAAAGTCTATGAAATGCTTATTGCAATTATTTAAAATGATATATGCAAATGGAAAATTCATACAGAATGATTTTCTTGGCTTCAATAATTAATTCAAATTAATTCAAGTTACTGGTTTTATTGTGTAAGTTGGAACTTTAGACAGCTACTGAATGGGTGTAGCTTGGAACATGATGTACCCAAAATTTAGTAATGAAACATGAGCTTTTCTGTGGTGCTGATAGTAATTTTAAGTTTCTTCCAAGATGTTTTGATGTGTTCCAGGTATTCAAGTGAACTTGGGTAAGACTACCATTATGAGGATGGATGCTTTTGATGTGTGTAAGCAGCGAGTTTTTGGGTTGCATGGTAAGAGAACTTAGGTTAGGTACTATTGCTTAGCTTTGAAGTTGGGAAGTTTGAAGGTGCACTTTGATCAGAGGTTTTAAATGTTGATACTGAGCTCTATATCATTCCTTCATCAGAATGGTGTGGTATCAGTGTGGTACCATTGGTGATAGTATGTATTGAAGCTCAAAACATCAAAAACAATACCTGTTCAGGGTGAACCGTACTAAATCAATTCAGAACCGCTATGGTTTGGTGGTTTGGTTCGGTATAGGAGCCAAACTATCCCATACCGCCCTGAACCAACTCCAAACAACACCAAACCATTGCGTATCATACTGAACCATCCAATTCGGCTTGGTACAAGACAATCCATGGGTTGGAGTCTTTCAGTTTACTTGATTGGTATGCCACTGATTTGGTACAGTATGCTTTGTATTGAATCGTACCATTTTGGTATTAAAATAGTATCGATTCCTGGTACATTGAACCTTGATTGGTACATTCAATATGGTACTACCAATACTCATTGGTACAAATCGGCATAGTAGATTTATATCAATATAGACTATTTCAATATTCTGACACTTATACCAATATTAGTTTTGCATCAGAATGATATGGTACTGAAGGTAACATCTCATGCCAATAGTTTTCGAATCCATGCTTTGATTTGATGTAGAGAGGGTTTATTGGGTAAAAAATAAACATGTAATCTTTGTAGTGGCAGATATATTGCCATTTAAGCTAGTTCCTTTTATATCTTCCCATACTGTGTTTATCTTTGACATCTTGATGGGTTGGTTTGTTTTTTCTCAATAGACCATTGGTTGGTTAGTTAAATGGTGAAAATGTGGATGAATCTTATGTTGAACAGGGTTATTTGGGATGGTTAGCCTGAATTGGAATAATATCTCTCAACTAATGAAATAGAGCTTGGGCTAGGATAAATTTGAAAAACAAAAATTATTATGGAGATCATTCCATTAAGGTGTGGACTGTGGAGTCAGGGATTGTTGTGTATGGCCAGGTTATATGGAGAGACTGTGTGAGTAGCACTGTCTACCCATAAATGGTCTCCGGCTCGTGGATTTGTGTCCTAGATAGAAGTTAAATCTTTCTGGTTGAACAAGTTGCATAAAATTTAAGTCCATATAATAACGTTGAGAGGCAAAACTTTTCTTGTAGAAGTCCAACAAGTAGACATCATATAATGGCATCGTAATTTAGTAATATGAAGATTGATGGAGTGTCATTACATGTCCCAAGTATCTTAAGTGTCCAAAAGTCTGACTTATCAAAAAATCCATAATTTGGAGTGTCCAAGTAACCACTTGCTTATGCTAAATATGGGATTGTGATCTACATATGCATCTTCCTCAAAATTAATGCTACATTCAGTTCTCTTCAGAATCTTGTTATCACATTTGGGCTTATGGTCGGCTACGTATGTTCCATGGGAATTCATAATGAATTCTTTCATGTCATGTTTTGGCTTGTGATCCACATATAGATGCTTCTAAGGGATCCATTAAACATCTCATTGTGTGGCTCTTAATGTATACCGTAATTGGGATTATGGTCCACATTTCAATGCTTTGTAGGGGCCCATACGTCATTTGGTATCAAGGCTCAAAGCTCGGTTTCTTTTTCATCTTTAGACTAAATAAGCGTTGGATTCAGTAATTTCATTGTTTTAGGCTCTATTTTCAACAGTTTATTTTGAATATTATGAAAATCATAAAATACAATGAGTTAAGAAAAATAGACAACCCTTTAGAAAAATTTAAATTGTGTGAACCTTTAAATGCATCAATTTGGTGGTAACATTTCATAATAGTCAAAAACAGAAAAGCCAGTACCCAATTATAGTCCCAGCAATTTGGGGTCCTTGTAGGGGCAAACTAGGGACCAACCTAATATTTGGCCTTTTCTTTTTGGCACAAAATGGCTGTCCCATGAGTCAAACCCGCACCATCATACTTGTCAGTCCAAGCCTTTTATCATTACAGCAAGCAATGCCTCCTTCGTGATAGTCAATTTTTTTTTTTATTTTTTATATGAAATGTTTAAAAATCATGTTTAGAGTGCAATAAATCATTTTCTTGTTTGAGCTTTAGAGTAGTTAAACCTTTGTAAAATTACTTTCTTATACCTTTGTCTGGAAGCTAATAATGTAATGATTCCAGATCTTTTGGAAATTCATAAACTATGTTTGGTCTAGAGAAAATGCTTCCTGACTTTGGTATAAATGATGAAGAAAAGATGAGAAAAGATGAATAATTAGTATAAATAGCCATAGATTTGATCAACTAGGCCTTGTAAATTTACTCATGCTCAGATCTATGAAAGTAGCCCCAGTTTTGGATCAGTTTAAGCTGTTAAATTTCAGTTTTGAATTTGGATTTTAGGCGACCTCAAAGTCTCACATAAATTACATTGGGCTCATGAACACATGCATAGTCCTTACCAATCCAACCAACATTTGCCTCCTCAGGTACTTAACCTTTATTCCATATAACAATTGGGCTTGGGGTCTATATAACTGCAATTTGTTTAGAAATTAATACATCTTTTTTAAATGCACATTACACATGGACTTCAAGTAAGGGTGGCAAAATTGAATATGGCATGCGAACACGACTCAAACCCAACACAAAATAAGTGGGTTTGGGTTGACCTTAAGTGAGTTCGTGTCGTAAACATGTCGACATGATTATGGCAAGAAATAATCGTGTTGTGTCATGGGTTGACCCGCCAACTAGAAAGTGACCCATTTAGTTGATGACATATTAAGTGGACCATGTTAAGCTAGGCGGGTTGTGTCTATTTGTGTTAAGCAAGATATGTAAATTTGTATTAAGCAAGTTGTGTCATGTCAATTCAATACAATTTATCTATTAAACAGATTATGTGTGTCGTATCGTGTTATTTGTTTAATAATCTTATCGTGTTCATATTTAGATTTTTGACACGATTAATTAATTGTGTCATGTTCGTGCTGACCTATATACTATTATATCTTAGCTTAGAAACAACATAAACATGATATGGAAGCACGAATTGCCACCCTTGACTTCAAGATCACATATACTTATCAATATTTGTCTCTTTAAATTCTGACCTTAATTTAATACTATTATAAATCTTTCTGGAAGATCATATAACGCTTGGTTCACTTTGTAATTTGGACTTAATTCCATGGTTCATTTTGGTATATTATCTATATGGATCCATGCAATAGTTAGATCTATTTGGAGTGAAACCTAAAAAGTCGTATTACAATTGTTTCTATGGTGGATGCATTGCTTGAGATAGTGACATTTGGGTCCATTGAAAAATAGACTTCAGGTCTACATTTAGGTTTACTTCTATGTGACTTGCATACTATGCATGTCTGTCACACCCAATCTATGCATGATATGTATTTTCGTCATCCTTTTTCCTACTCCATATGTTTACAGACTATTGCATGCTTGAGCTTGTGCACTTATTAAGCCATGTTACTGGGCAAGTGATGAACAAACTCCATGTCCTCTATGTTTAATGCTGTCGAAAAGGTTTCTTGATACTGACAGATACTGACGGACTTCTTTCTCTATGGGAGACATGGCTCACAAACAAAATGCCTTCCCCTGTAGGGTGAATTTGTTGGGATTAATCTACAAAATAGATAATGCTGTTATGAGTCCTCAATCTAGTTGATTGCCTATCATTACTTTTCTGTTCCTTTTTATTCCTTTTTCATTCTTTTTTGAGATTTAAAGTCGTATGCTGTTGCTTGTTGGCCTACTTACTGTCATCTAGATAAAATTCTTTGGTTGTTTATGCTCAAATGAAGCCATATCTACACTTAGGTGCGGCATCCCATGATGCATTGATTAGAATAGTTCATTAATCCTTTATAAAATAAATATTGAAGAACTAGTGGTGATTGGAATTGGAATGTATTTGCAATATCAAAATGATGCAGCAATACAAACTTTACACTATTAAAAATATAAGTACATCTTTTGGCATTAGTTGAATGATTTTCTTTTATTTGCATATCCTCATGATGCATGAGGGATATTATCTTCTTAATGGATGATTCCTAGACTCAAATATATAAAAAATTTGCAAACTCAATAAAAGTGTAAATAAACTTAAGAAAATTTGGGAAGACCTTTATGAAATTCCTAAACTAAGTTTTGCAAACTTGTAATCTTTGCAAAAAATTATTATTTCTGTTGTGGGAGCTCTAGATAACTGTAATCATAAAATAGCTATAGTGCATGCTGTAAGTATCCCAAGATCCTATGACTTGCTTTCGGTTACCGTCATTGGTTTTCTAAAGTTAGCCAATGACTGTCAGTGTGTTGTAAATGCTGCATTAAATTCAACTTATAAAATGAATGATAATGTTGATGCTTGCATAAACCATATTATTAAAAGCAAATATGTAAACAGTTGTCTTTAGCATGAGCCTTTAGTTCTTTGAGCTTCACTAAGCAGATTTCTTCTTTGTGCATATGCTGGATTAAGGGCAGAGTCTAGCATACTTAAGGCACATGTGGATGCTCAAGCAAAAGAGATTGCTCAGCACAAACAACAAATCAAGGAACTTAAGGAGAAGGAGCAGATGGCAAATGAAAGCGTAAGTAACTTTCCACAGTATCAGAAGTTTTATGCAGTGCAATAACTCCATGAGCACTATTCATATCATATGTATTTGTAGTTTTTATTGGACTTAACAGAACTTTTTTTGCTTTTGAAGGTTGATGGCCTGATGATGGACATTGCAGCTGCAGAAGAAGAGATTGTAAGATGGAAAACAGCTGCAGAACAAGAAGCTGCAGCAGGCAGAGCTGTTGAACAAGAGTTTTTCACACAGGTATGCTCATAGAGAAGTATATATTTTATAATTGCCATGTATTTTTTTCTCTTACAGAAAATATTTACAGGTAATTTAATTTTAATCTACCAGTATCCTTTGCTTGGCATGAATTTGATGCCATAAAATAATGATAGTTCTTAATGAGCCCATTCATTGTTCCACAAAGTCTATATTCTTATATTATGCATAAAATGCTAGAGAATTAGTCAGACAAAAAAAGCTTACACTAGTTCCTTTACAATATAATGATTTGGTTGGCTCTAATTCTCCACCTTTTGGTTTTTTGAGAATGATGGAATCTCACATTCCTATTAGTAAAATACTAGATTCAGCATATTGCTCAATTTGTAAAGGTATAAACAAACAAATTTACTTCAATGAACTTCTTTGTGTAATTAGAAGGTGTTTTTAATAGAAATAGATTGGATGGTCCTGTCAATTGGGCCGTCAGATTATGGTTCAAAGAAAGCTTTGTGAACCCAAGCATCTCAGCCCATATTGGCTATTCTGTGCTACATTGGTCTTGAGTTGGTGTGGGAAAGCCAATGGGAACCAAGATATCTTAAACCAGGCCAGCCTATACCTCCTAGTTAGCCCTTGTTGTGGCAGATTGTGCTTGAACTGTCCCCTAAACATGCTAAAACCAAGGGCACTTCCAAGGACTACAAAATCAGTAGTGGGAAACATATTGATGCATTATAGTACAATTGATAAGGTATTGTACATATCTCATATCAGTACAAACTCTTAACACTTTTTACTGACTCTTTGCCATGGTACCTACCACCCAAAACTAGGTGCTAAGGTCATTACCAAAGACATGCAGTGGTTCTGCTCAGTTCAAATCGGTATGGATTTGTTCAGCTTATATATGGAACCAAACCTTAGTATTGTGCCTAACCAATATGGTACAATATGGCTAGTACGGTAGCCCTTAGGTACTTCCAAAGATGGATTTTTGTTAAGGGTTTTCTTGCTTGAAAGTGGCAAGAAATTTCTATGAACTACTATAATGATTAGATGGCTATTTAAATTTGAATATAATACTTAATCAAACTAGTTTAGTTTTTATTAATTAGGTAAACAAAGGGATATTGAAAGCTTATATATCAAAGTTAACATTAAAATCATTTTTATTAAACTTGTATGATCATCTGAAAAGGTGATATATTGAATAATTTAAGAATTTATTAGAAGAAAAATGAAGAATATGGACAATACAATGCAGCAATATTTGTTTTGATAATTATTAAAAATAAAAAACTACATGGCATAGAAAACTTAGATATATGTAGGACTAATAATGTTCATAAGATTAATGGACTGTTGGATATTTAAACATTCTTTTTAGTTAAAATTCATGGACTCTCATAGTTTACCATTACTTAGCAGTCTAAATAAATAAATTATAATATGACTATGAATATATTATTCTTTTATACGATCTCATCTCGTATCATATAATTTGCTTCTCTTAATATGGACACTAAAAATTTAGCTAATGGTTTGAAATGATTTTATCACTATTGATGATAAAAAACAAACCATAAATTTATATGAATAAAATGTTTCTAGCAAATCGATGGCCTAGATCGATCCGTCTCACACTTTATGAATGGAGCTGACAATCTGATGGCACTGGAGACATATCTAATGAATAAATGTGTTGAATTAATCCATCTTATTCACATGAAAGGGCTTGTTGATGGTTAAGTAGGTTGGATGACTCAATATATTCCAATAGAACGCAGATGGACTAGATTGAGGTCCTGTTTGGGGCAGCTGTTAGTCCCAGCTGTTGGCCCTCCTAACAGCTATCCCAAATAGGGCCTAAGTCATTTGTTCCATCCACCTAAAGAAACTTAAAATCTAACAACTCTAAAGGCCTTGGGGATCAATAAATGAACTAGTAGATTAAATCATCTGGTCGTCCATCTAATTAAAGCAACATATGGTCCAACAGCACTAAAAGTTTTACACATCAAGAGATGATCTAGATTAGGTCATTCATGTCATCTAATTAAAGCAATTACAATTGAAGGGCTCTAAAACCTTGCAGATTGGTTGATGGATAGATTAAGTGATTTAATCCATAAGCAACTTATGACTCTATGGCACTAAAATCTGTGCTGGTTAGTATATGGACTAAATCAAGTCATTCAATCCATCTACTTAGGGAAACTTATGATCCAATAGCTTTAAAAGTCTTGTGAATCCACAGATGATCTATATTATATAGTTTAGTCCATCTAACAAAATAAGCTTATGATCTGATGGATCTAAAAGTCTATAGGATTGATTTTGGTCTAGATTATGTTTAGTCTATTGAACAAATTTATGATTTGATGGCTTTAGCATCTTGCAGATTGATAAATAGACTAGATTAAATTATTTGCTCCATCGAATGAAACAATCTACTATCCAATGGCTCTGGAAGCCTTGCAGATCTATAGACACTCTAAATTGAATTATTTAATCCATCCATTATATGAAACTTATCATCCTATAGCTACAAAAGTCCCTCATATATTCTACTTTATCCTATTCCATCCACCATGTATTGAAAGAAACTTACCATTGTTTGGCCATAAAATGCACAACCTATTCAATGTGGCTCTAAACGTAACCATTCCTAAAGGGCTCTTAGTTAAATGGCACAAAAGGGGATTTCTTATAATTAATGGCCAAAAATAAGCCATCTAAGATCTAGATGATTGCATACATGGAGCACCTATAAATATTTCTTCCTAGAACACTCCACTGAGAGAACCCTCTATCTCTATTTTTCCAAAAAAAAGGGGTGAAATGTGGGGTCATCATACTCTCAACACTTTTATTTCTTCTCCTTCTCATTCAAAAATGAACAGATCCCTTGATCTCATAATCAGAAATGGGGCTTGAACCCTTCCCTTCTACAAGTGGTTCTATGCTTTATGTGAAAGAGGTCAAGGACCTCTTTATATTAAAGTCTCTGACTATACTTGAATTTAAAATTATTAGACTTCACTGAAGTGAGATCTTGGTCTCATATAAGGTCTTGCTCCTATTTTCTAAGGAGACTTAGACTTTGTTAATAGGGGTCCAGTGTCTCTTATCATGAAGCATGCTTCTTGTTACTCCAAGTCCTTAGTTTTCATTTAATCTCATAGGAGTCCCAGGCTTCATTTGGAAGAGGTCATGTACCTCTTAATATGAAGTAGGGCTCCAACGCTTATTCTACATTGACATTCTTGGGTCTTTAGAAAACTTCACAATGAAGGTGGCCCTTTACAGGTGCCCCATAAAAATGTCACTTGAAGAATGGAAACACCTGATATCATAGAGCATCTGACATAATATCAAGGATCAAAAAGGTTCAGAAAAACCCTTTTAAGGATCAAATGGACTTGAGATTTGGCAACAATGGTTGTTGATGAAATTATGACAGCTTTCAGACTCAAAATTTGTGGCAGTGATTGATTATAAGAGCATATCTATTTCATCTTATATTTGATCTATGTTCTATGCAATGAAAATGAAAGATTTGTAAGACTACTTGAAATTGATCCAATGATGGATGCACAAAGTGCATATCTTAGAATTTAACAACAACATTCAACTTGATGTCTTACAAAAATTAATTTATATTTCTGATCACTGATCAGTAAGATAAGTTAAAAAATTAAAGAATAAATATTACAAGTCACTGAATATCTATAAGATCTAATGGTGGAAAGATCGAGGTTTTAAATCTCGTGGGATAAGATCATCCCGGCTTTTTCATAGAATAGGATGCACCGTCATCCGACCTCGTATTGATGCTTGAGACAATGAGTGTCCTGAGATGCGTTGCTTGGGATGCTGAGACGGTGGTGAATTCCGTCCTCACACTTGAGACGACACCTGCATCCGACGGGACATCTTACAGGAACCTAAAACCATGTAATAGAACAAGAGCAATTTGAGTTAACTCAAACAAACTGATTCTACATAGATTCATGAAAATCTGTAGTCCAAATGGACATGAACTATACTGAAAATCTGATTAATGATCCATAAGGTACATTTGATAGAATAAGATGATTTCTATCGCATATTCAAAAATTAAGTTTCTCCTGCGGTAAAAAATTAAACTATATTGATACAATGATGTAACCATGACCTTTAGATATTAGGCTTGAATTGATATCAAGACTAAACTTTGTCAATCTAATATCTCTAAGGCTATCCCTTCTATTGGATAGTGAAGGTCAAAATTTAACTTTCAAGAACAAGGGATGTTGATCCAAAGGTTCAATATAAAATGATCACCATGTCATTCGAGTGGACATATTTAAAATGGTATGACTTTTCATGACCTCTATGCCAGCAAGCTGGACAAATGCAACACAAAATAAAATGACCTCTATACCTGGGTAAAATCTAAATGAATTAACCTCCATGTCAATAAACTGGACAAACTCGGAATAAGATTTAACTATGACTTTTAGATACTAGGCTTGAATTGGTATCAAGACTAACCTTTTATTTAGCTAATATCTCTAAGGCTATCCCTCTCTGCTGGATGATGAAGGTCAAAATTAACTTTCAAAAGCAAGAGATGCTGATCCAAAGGTTCAAACTAAAATGACCATGTCCAAGTAAAATTGTATGATTTTTCATGACTTTTATGTCAATAAGCTGGATGAATGCAACCAAATAAAATGACCTCCACATTGTTAAACTGTGTATAATCTAAACAAAATATCCTCCATTTCTAATCTGGACAAACCCAAAATGAAAGAACTACTATGTTATTGAACTAGGCAAATTCAAAATGAAATGACATCCATCTCATCAAATTGAATGAATTAAACATGAAGTAACCTCTGATTCCATAATCTGGGCAGACCCAAATAGTATGCCTTTTGAAATTCAAATGCAAATGTATATGAATTTTGATATATTTATTTACTGATGTACACCTAGGATTAGCCTTTGGTTAGGTCATGTTCATTACTGAGGTGAGCAATATGATGAAATATAAATCTCTTTTATATAGTGACCTCCTTTTCTTCCAACATTTACATTATATCTTTTAATTAGAGGTTCTTAATTAAAATGATTAACTGAAAAGAGATTCTTGAGTCTGCTGGAAATCTCCAACCTACTTAAAATAATAAAACACTGTTTTTTGGGTGAACTTGAAGGGATCATACCCTAATTTATTTGTGTTATCGTATATCTATCCTAAGGTTAAATCCAAAGGACAGATTTGTGAACCCATAAATTTATTGGTATTAGTTTGTTACTTGATACAAACTGATTTGCAACAGTTGTCAGGATCTATTAGCATGTTCCATGACAAAATGTGATTGTTGTCAATTTCTCATATCACTTCAGAAATTTTGACATGCATTGAATAGAATGACTAAGGCACTTAAATCATGTTTTCTTTCAAAAATACAGCATTAGGAGAACAAGACATCGGAGAAAAGGCAAAATGACAACGTTTGGAGGCCAAATGGATGTACTTTTGGTGCAAAGTATATTGGCTGACCTCCTTTTTGGATACCATTCACAATGAATGCATATCATACCCACTCTTGGTAAATATGAGTTTCCTACTCGATGTATCAAATTATGGCCAAAAGCTGTCATAACCTACAACTTTTCCAACAGTCAAGTGCAAGCAAGGTTTTTAAACTTTGGTCAAAACCGATCTATATCGGCTGAGAAAGATAGCTTTTAGCCAAGACTATTCTCATACTGAATGAAATTTTTTTTTTTTGTCAGTTTCAGCCATTTTAAGCGGTAGTCTTGGCCAATTTCACCATGTTATGGCTGATGATAACCAAAACCTTTTTTTTTTTTCGTTTCAAATTTATATGTTTAATATTTCCTTTTATTCTTTTTTTCTTTGAATTTCTTTACTAATTTCTTTATGAATCAGAAAACATTGCATGTTGATATAATTCTTTTTTGCCTTTAATAAATTTTCTCTTTTGCATAGATAGAATGAATATTAAATGAGGTAATGAAATAAATGGTTTTTTATTTGGATGGGTTTTTTGTTGCTTTAAGTAGGTTGCTGAAATGAAAAAGAATGAAATATGCTTTAGATGGGATACCAAAGGATCATGCTCCTGGATTTTTATTTTTTATTTTTTGCATCTTGATGTACTTGATTGAGTGATGTTTGGTATTTATAGTCAATAAATTACTGAATTATTTGATCAACTTTATTCATTAAGCTTCTGTATGGTTCAACTTGAGTCTAAAAGAATCCGAACTACACAAATTCCAATTATGAATAACTCAAAACAAAATAAAATATATTGTGTTGATTTTTTTTTTCTTTTTTTCAGATTTTTCTTTTTTTGGGCCAAAGCACCAAAACTTGACACAAAAGCTGAGTTAGTTTTACCCATTCAATTTCATTACCATTGAACAAACTAAAAGATTTGGAAAGCAAAAATTAATTATTTTTCTTTCCTTGCATTTGAAAAATATAAAGAATATAGCAAAACGGAGTAGAATCACAATTGTGCACTGCAGTTCGACTACTTCTTGAAAGGGGCTTATATATGAGCAATTAAAAATAAAATCAACTAATATTTAAAAATATATTTGGAATGTCTTTGCGGAAATTTGATATTCTATAAGGGAGTATATTATTAATCTTATAGTACCAGACTGCCAGGAATTTAAGGTGGTGAAACTATCAAATACAAGGTTATGCTATATTCTTTTCCCAAAGATTTAAAACATTTTTATCTTCATTTATCAGTTTGTCAACCAATATAGTCAAATTCACCAATAGTTAAAACTGACAAAAAACTGAGTAAACCTCATTCACTTGTATCACCATTTACCAAAGAGGAAAACCCAGATGTCTACAAAAATGCATTTTTTTATGTGCATGTTAAATTAGAAGTTGAAGGCGACAACAGCAACGAAATAGAAGACTGTTAGCATGTGCTGCAGTCTAACTGCTGCATTTTTTCCCCTGCTTGTAGTCCAACTGCTTCTTGAACAATTTAAAATAAATTCAACTGATATTCAAAAATATATGACGTTTTTTTAGTACATATCTGATATTTTTTCCACAGGTGAATATATATATATATCAATCTTATTATACCAGGTGCCAGAAATTTTAGGTGGCGAATGCTTAGGTGGAAAGGCAATATGATTTAAAGTTCATAGTGGGAAGTGAATGCTGTTATGGTTCTTTCAGAGCTCTAAACCTGGAAGTTTGTTTCAGCAATTTGGAGATGAGAGATCTGGAGATGAATCCAAATTTTGCAAGGAACTAAATGAGAGATTAAGCTTTGGTTTATTAAAGTCATTGTCTTGGTTTCTCCTGGTTATATCTCGCTAGGGCATCACAAAGAGACCGTGTCATGCCAGGAAGAAATTAACATCAGAGTCCTGTAAAGTTGTCTGCTAATTATGAGCTGCTGATGCAGTAAAAGGGTACATTCATGTTTTTGTGTTTAGGAAAGCAAAGAATAGAATTTAAAAAGATAGGAAGAGTCTCAAGCAAACAAATTTGTGATTCGGGTGTGGAGGAAGAAAGTTTTTGTTAGAAGGAAAATGTTCTTATTCAAAATCTCTGGAATCTGTTACAAGTCCTAAGTAATTGCTGTGCCCATTTACCAAACAATCTTCAATATTTAGTTTATGCTAAAATAATCTTTTCCTTTTAATTGACAACTTGTGATCCTAAGCAAAATGATGAATATTTTGAATGGTATAAATATTCTCCAAAGCTAGACAGAATAAACAATCAAATATTTTGAAAATATTTGGATAAGCTATGGAGTTCCTGGTCTAGCAAGCACCATAAATGTTGTGCAAATTTTTCAATTGGTTATCAACCTGAAGTCAAGCTGTCCACTCCTAAAGCCTACATTCTTTGCTTACCCTAGTAGGTAGGCAACTAATTGTAAACAAAAATTGCCTATTTTTTAGGGTTTCAGCTAGTGCTAGGTAAACAGTCTTGTCATTTTGAAGTAAAATCAAGCTTATGAAGCAAGGAAACCATTAACTGTATCTGTATGTTCCACAATCATACATGTGATTTTCTATATCAGGTTTGAATACCTCTTGTTCTGTACAAAGAAGCCCAGCTACATATTTTTCCTAGCATTTTATGTACTTTAGTTTCTGACATTTGTACTCAGGGTTCCAGCCACGTGCTTTGTAAGTCCACACCATGTGCAGCATCAATTTATCATGACTTTTTGGATTTTGTACATCAATCACTGCCGCTTGTGGAATTTGGTGATGTTGTCAAAGGCATGGCTGTTTTCCTGTAACGTAGATAACAGCGAATTTGGTGATGATGTCAATGGCATGGCTGTTTTCCTGTAATGTAGATAACAGCCTGTAATTCCTCTTCATCACCCATGTAATTGTTCTGAGTCCACACTAATTTGAACCTTGGGGAACATCTCCTGTTTGGAGTTGCCAACATCTATTTGATCCTGTTCATGTGGTTTTTGCTTGTGTTAGTACCTGTTCATGTGGTTTTTGCTTGTGTTAGTAGTAGTGATGGTCAGTGATCATGCTGGGCTGAGATTTTCTTCAGTTTATATTTCAGCCTATACACCTTAGCCAATTTTAATATTCTGTTAAACAGCCTATACACCAATTTTAATATTCTGTTAAACAGCCTATACACCTTAGCCAATTTTAATATTCTGTTAAACATGTTGATGCCTGGCAATAACTACATCTCTCAAAATTAGGCTTCTAATTTCAGTCAGATACAAATTGGAGAACAAACTCCAAGACCACATCATATAAACTCCAGCAACCATAGTCACTGCCCTTACAAAAAGTAACTAATTTTGTTTCTTGTTTCTTACTGCCCTTATAAAAAGTAACTAATATTGCTTCTTGTTTCTTGATGATAATCCTCACATTGATACTTTAATTCATATGTTCTTAAGATACCATTTAGTAATTGGGCAATTTTGATTTTGTTGCAGTTGCTAACCTTACGACAGGAGTTGGATGAGGCAAAACAAGCCTTGATTGATTCAGAGAACATGCTCAAGTTTAAGGAAGAGACTGCAGCTGCAGCAATGGCTGCAAAAGATGCAGCTGAGAAATCATTAAGACTGGCAGACCTAAGATCAACAAGGCTGAGGGAGAGGTTGGAGGAGCTGACGCAGCAGCTTGAAAAATCTGATAATACGAATAATTCAAGGAATCAGAACAGTCACAGATATGTATGTTGGCCATGGCAATGGCTGGGATTAAACTTTCTAAGATACCACACTGATGCACAGAGTTCTAATGATATGGAGCTCTCGGAACCCCTTAACTAGTTTACAAGCAAAAGTGAGCTCTTGTAATTATATATAGGAAACAGTGCTTATTTTTACATTCTTTGTTAGCCCTTTCGTGGATTTTACCTTGTGTAGTCTTCGATGAAGAAATGGTAGGGTAGAAGTGTGCAAAGTCAATGAACAATTGTAATGTTTTATTCTTTCTGAAAGGTTAAATAGTTTCAATATCTCAAAGGCATGCAATAACATTAGCTGCTTGCACTGAAAGTTGTGAAATGTTGCACGGTTTAATGTTGTCATAGGCGCTATCTTATATGCTGCCATTATTGTTGCTTGAGATGAAATACACAATTATTACAGCATTGTTTAGGACATATTTGGATCCCGAGGGCAAATTAATTCATGGGCAAATTTTCATGGATGAGACCTTCCTGCACGAAAACTAGAATTCAGATGATTGAAAACTGGAGGAATCAGAGGATTTATGAATTTCATTATTTTGAACCTTTTTTGTATTATCTTAGTTGTTTAGAGGTGAGGAGTAACATATATTTTTTAACCAAATTGGAAAGGATACTTTCAAACTAGATTCATACGAAAAAATTGTGCCACATAAGGTGACAGTTTATGTATCATATCTGTATTATGTTGAAATTAAGGTATAATACTATATATAGATAGATATTCATTGTAGAGAAATGTGTGATAATTCATATTTTAATGTTATATTTGCTTCAGGTCAAAACTAAGGTATAACAGAAAAGAATTTGATACGGGTACGATATAATTAATGATTCGCTCAATATGAATAGACACGGCTTGCTTAATATGAATAAATAAATGCGAATAAATAAATGAGTTCTTAATAGATTACTTTTAGATTAATGAGTCAAATCATTACACGGCATGATTATTTTGTATTATAATTATGTTGATACGTTTATGATACAAACTTACTTAATGTTAACCGAACTAAACCTACTTAATGTTAACCGAACCCATTTATTTCAAATAACTACTAGGCTACTTTTGGGAGAATAAATAGATTTATGATCCAAAAGCTTAGAGATCCCATATCATAAAACAGGTAATGGGATTTTGGGAGAATAAATAGATTTACCATCCAAAAGCTTAGAGATCCCATCATAAAACAGCTCTTTAGAGAATTTTTTTTAAATTTTATTATCCTGTTATTTTGGAGAAATTATCTCAAGCAACAATATCAAATACAGTTTAAATCAATGAATGTAATTCTTGATTGCTGATGTGAGACAATAGAAGAATAATGCTGCTAGGAATCCTATGCCAATGTGTCATGCTTCCTTGTCGGTTTGGAAACCTACGCGATTAGAACTTTTTTCTTGAAAAATTCTAATTTATTGTTTATTTGTTTTATTAGAAAATTTTCAAAAACTATAACTAATTTTCTAAAAAAAATTCTATTTCCAATGAATTTTCCTTTCTCTTCTCCATGAATTTCTTTGGAATCAAACATGTCTTCAAAAAGAAGGGACAGTAGTATGGATGATACCAAGATCAGCCCACCTCAGCTTAGCGTTTACGGTGTTCATCTGTAGTTTGATAAAACTACTAGGGCCCACAAATAGGTCTAACCGTCCAGCTCTATGATTAAAATAAATCAATTCACAAACCATAACCTCTAGCATTACGTGAAATTGAACTTTAAACACACAAGCCATGGTATTCACACAAGCTGCGTGAATGATTAATATATATATATATATATTATATAAAACAAATCAATTTATCTGAATTTAATTGTAAATTTGAGAATGAATAAATTGAATAGCTAGAAGAGTGTGGGCACAACTTTGTTTCTATCAATTTCAATTATAAATATTTAATCATTCATATCATATTAGATAGACTTCATATTGATATTGTTGATCTCACATTGATTTTGATGATCACAAAACAATTAAGTAAGTTACTAATGAGTTTTGTAGAAGATCATGTTGAAATGCAGGCATACATGAATCATCAAGATGATTAAAAAATGATTTCAAGCTCCTAAATGGGTTTATGATTCAAAAGAAGAATTTTTGTAGAAGACCAAGATCAATCCAGAATGATTCAAGCTTCAATTCAGTAAAATTTAGATGGTTGAGAGGTTTTCAAATGAAGAAAGTTCAAAACTATGAGAGCTAGATTGATTCAAACCTCAATTTAGTGAATTTCATATGTTTGGGAGGTTTTTAAATGAAGAAAGTTCAAAACCATGAGAGCCAGAATGACTCAAGCCTCAAGTCAGTGATTTTCAGATGTTTTGGAAGGTTTTCAAATGAAAAAGTTCAAAACTATGAGAGCCATAATGACTCAAGCCTCAAGTCAGTAATTTTCAGATGTTTTGGGAGGCTTTCAAATAAAAAGTTCAAAACTATGAGAGCTAAAATGATTTAAGCTTCAATTCTGCGATTTTCAGATGTTTGGGAGGTTTTTAAATGAAGAAAGTTTAAATTATGAGAACTGGAACAATTATCTTCTTCATTTCAATGAGTTTTCTTGTTTATGGAATGAGTTTTCAAGTTTTGGAGGATTTAGTCAACTCCTACAGTAGCTACCAGCACTTAGAATGAAAGATTGAAGCATTTGGCCAACTATTTTGAAAGATATCAAGTCAAAAATGTGCCACAAGAGAGTTAACAGCAAGTTTTACCAAGTTAGCCAACTAATTAGTCAGCTACTGTGGCAAAATAGTGAGAAAAATCAAGTTAGCCGATTAACCAACCGGCTACTGTGGCAAAACAGTGAACTCGCAGGAGTTAGTCGACTTTGGAGTCGGCTACTGTGGCCAAGACAGTGAGGTTCCTGAAGTTAGCCGACTTTGGAGTCGGCTACTGTAGTCAGAACAGAAGTGTTATCAAAAGTAGTCGATTCTAGAGTCGACTAACTTGCCCAGAAATGCTGTAACGACTAGTTCTGTGTCTTCAACGGTCACAAACAGCTAGTTCTGTGTCTCCAACGGTCACAAACGGCTAGTTTAACGTTTTAATCCCACAGTAAACTATAAATACTCATAAATGAGATTAATTAGCAAGAGATTGGGAGCATTTTTGAGGGATTACAAGTGAGAAATAAAGAGGAAAACAAAGGAAAAAATCAAGAAAGTTTCAGCCTTCCAGTTTTTGAAAAAATAGAGAGCTGCAGTGTTCAAAACTCCTTCAAGGCTCATTCAAAGCTCCTTCCAACTACCCAAGAGGCTCTTTCAAGTGCTTATAACTCCAACATTTAAAGAGGAGAAGCTTATTCATAGGGGGAGGTCTTCTAAAAGTGTAAAGTGCTTTTATTTCTGAATTTGCTCACTAAGGAGCTGTAATTTCTGACTCTTTTCATTGTGAGTTTGTTTGAGTTTCAACTTGGTTGAAACTTGTGAAAGGTGTGCCAAACCTATGGCACACCTATAATTGGTGACTTGTAAGGCTCCCTTGTGCTCGGAAACAAGAAGTTAGCTGAGAAAGCTAAGGAAAGGCTCCCTTGTGCCTGTGAAACAAGAAGCTAGTTGGGTTAGCTAGGTTTGTAATTGTTTGAAGAACGATTAGTGAAGAAAATTCCCAAAAGATTCTTGGGGAGTGGACTTAGGTGCAAGGAGTAGCACCGAACCACTATAAATTGCTGTGTTTGTGTGTTTGTCTCATATTGTTGCTACTTGTTCTTGCTTTCAATACTTCACACTCATACAGAATTTTCTGTTTTGCATAATTGTACATACTTGTTAAAAATTTTCAAAGAACCCAATTCACCCCCCCTTTTGGGTTGCTTAGCTGGGCAACAGATATGTTTGCAGATATTAGATGGAAACTGAATTGGTTTAGATAATGTTGTAGATATTTCTGATTATTTCAATCTATCAATATTATTTTTGGAAAAGACAATGGTACTTACACTGATAGATTAAAAAAATCATAAAATTTTTAAACTTAGTACCTTAAAACCAAAATATTCTTTTTTTAAAAAAAAAAAGTAAAATATTGTAAAAAAATTATTTACTATAGTGATGATTATGATAATGTTCTCAAATTGATAAGACACATTACAATATATTATTTAGTATTTTTACACCATATATGAGAAAAAATCATTAATGAGACTAAGAAAGATTAGCAAAAATATTTGTAGTAATTAAAATAAGTATGTTCTTTGTTATTTATATTAATATTATATTTTTTATATTGTATTCATTATTGAGGGATTACTAGCAAATAATTATTTCCATGCTACATTTTCATATTATATATTTTTTTAAGATCAACTAATCCCTAATGAAATATTAAGCGAGCAATATAATACTGGATAGCCATCTTCCGGATATCCTAACATCATAGATCTTATGAAGATGTGATTCAACCACTTGATCTAACCACAAAGGACTTTATGAACTTGATAAACTGGAACTTAAACTCTTTTTTTTTCACTCTTTTGTGTGCATTAGCTGGATGCAAACTTTTAATCCCATTGAGTACAATTGTTTCACTTACTGTTTATTACCTCAAAGAATATCAAGAACATTGGAACTGAAATTTGTAATAAGTGTTGCACTAAATGTATATGACACATCATTGATCCTATTGCTATAAACTTCGTCATCATAGCATTGAGCCTCAATATACAAGTAAGCTTCCACAATGTATAGACAAAAACCTTCATTTTAATTAAATATATTCAGTATTTTCTTTTAAATAAACTAATATTTTTAAATTCATTTTTCACCTCAAGATTGCATCTCAAAATAACTATATAATTTAAAAATTATATTATTTTATTAATAAAAGTGAAACAAAAGAAAATAGAACCATTTTTTTCATTATTATCTATCATTTCTCATTATAACGCTCTTATAATAGCTACTACCTAGTGATTATTTTGATATTAAAAATTTGTAAGTTTGCTTTTTGAGATAAATAATAGTTGTTATAATTGTTATCATAGCCATGTCTTGATGGAGTACTCTTATAACAAGAAAACATATTATCTAAAAGGATTTTTTGTGTGTAATCTTATAAACATCTAAAATTACATATATATTATATTAAATTTATTATTTGCACATATACTTCTATAATTATTTCTTTTTTATATCTATATCTTTATAAATATTTAAAATTATTTGTATAACCTCACAAATTTATTATTTATGTATGTACCTTTATACATAAATTTTTTTTTCATATGTATACCTTCATAAATTTATGATTTTCATATATACTTTTATAATTTTTTTTCTTTTTGCATGTTTTATTTTATTAAGTTAAATGTATACATATAAAAGAAATAATTTATAAGGATGTGCAAGCCAATAGTAAATGCACACACACATATTTTCTTCTAAATATTTAAAATTATGTGTATACCTCTTAAATTTACAATATAGTTTTGGAGGGTTTGCATGAAATTTTACGAATGATAAGGGTATGCATGCAAAAAATTATATTTAAAACTTTGGTTTAAGTTTTAAAAATCATCAATAATAATAATAACAATGAAACCTTAATCCCATATTAATTAGGATTGGTTACATAAATCATTTTTCTCCATTCAGCTTAATTTTTATTCATATTTTTTGTAAGATACAAAGATTTTAAATCTTTGTTTACTACTTCCTCCTATATAATTTTCAATCTACTTCTACCTCTTTTTTCTTGTACATATATTAAGTCACTCTTTCATACATGTTAATCTTTATATCCATGTTGTACATGTCCAAATCATTTAAGCCATCTTCTTTTAATTTGTTCTCGATTAGAGCTACCTCTATCTTTTTACGAATGATTTTGTTTCTTATTTTATCTATTTTTATATTATTACACATTCATCTCAACTCATTTCCGTCACATTCATCTTATATATGTGTATTTTTTTAGCTCCTAACATTTCGTACCATAAAGCACAACCAGTCTTATGGTCAACTTATAAAATTTTTTCTTCAACTTAATAGGTACTCTACAATCACTTAATATTCCTATTGTATTTTTTCATTTCTTCCAATTTACTTTAATCGAACAACATCATCCTCAATCTTTTATTTCTTATAAATAATCGATCCTAAATATCGAAATAATCATTTTTAAGAACTCTATGATCCTCAATTTTTTACTCTACATTCATCTTCATTTCTAATTATACTAAAATTATATTCCATATATTCCGTATTTGTCCTACTTAACCTAAACCTTTATATTCTAATGCATTTCCCCATAGTTGCAATTTATAATTAACTTTAGTCTTAGTTTCATCCGCTAGTACTATATCTTTACAAAAAAAATGCACCATAAAAAACTATCTTGAATGTGTTTAGTAAATTCATCTATAATTAAAGCAAAAAGATAGGAATTAAAAATAAATTCTTGATGTAAATCTATTGTAATAAAGAATTCACTAGTATTACCACCAGTAGTTATTACACTAGTAACTGCTCCATCATACATATCTTTTATTATATTAATATATCTAATGGGTACTCTATTTTTATCTAGCATTTACCATAAGATTTTTCTAAGGAATCTATAATATGCTTTCATTAAATCAATAAAACCATATAAAGTTCTAGTCTTTTTATTTATAATTCTCCATTAATCTTACAAGGAGAAAAATAACTTCTATAATTAACCTTCTAACATAAAACCAAATTAATTTTCTGATATTTTTGTAATATAGTTCAACCTATGTTCAATTACTCTTTCTTAAAATTTCATAGTATTACTCATAAGCTTAATACCACGATAGTTAGAGCAATTTTGAATATCTTCTTATTCTTATAAATTTGTATTATAGTGCTCTTCCTTCATTTATTAAGCATCTTTTTAGCTTTTAAAATTTTATTCAAAACACTTATTATCCAAGTTACTCTAGCTTCACCTAAATATTTTTAAACTTCTATAACAATTTTATCACGTTACACTACTTTTTCTATTTTTATTTTTTTCATAGACTCTTTTACCATAGATATCCTAATTTTATAAGTATACACTATAACTTTATCCTTAATAGAGCTAGTAAGACATTCTAAATTATTCATATAATTTTTATTTAATAATTTATTAAAATAGCACATCCATCTTTTTTTTTATCTCTTTCTTATTGACTTAAACTTTTTGATCATTATCTTTGATGCATTTAACCTGAAATATATCTCTAGTTTTTCTATCTTTTACTCTTGCAATTCTATATATACATTTCTTTCTATTTTTAATTCCTAGCCTGTGATATAATTTCTAATATGCCTTAAAACTAATCTTCCGTATTATCTTTTTAATTTCTTTCTTAATCATTTTATAGTTTTTATATGCTTCTCCATTCCTACAATTAGATAATTTTCTATAGCACTCTCTTTTAGCGTGAATTGCTAATTGAACTTTCTTGCCCCACTACCAAGTTTTCTTATCATACGATCTTTTTCCTTTTGACTCTTCTAATGCTTTTATAACTACTTTTCTAATACAATTAACCATCCCTTTCCATATGATATTGATCTCTTCATCTATACTCCATTTTACTTTTTTTATCACTCTATCTTTAAAACCTATTAATTTCTCTTCTTTCAAATTTTGTCACCTAATCCTTCGATTCTTATACTTTTAATCCTTCTCTTCCATTTTTGAATACATACATACATAACCATCAATCTATTGCATAGTTAGACTCTCACCCGATGTATAACTTTATAATCTTTACAAAATACTTGATCAATCTTTTTAGTAAGAAAAAATCTATTTTAGTAACATTATATCAACTTTTAAAAGTTCTTTAAAATATATGTTGGCTAATACTAAATTATATGCTATTACGAACTCTAAAATGATATTTTCTTCTTCATTTCTATTTTCAAATCTACAACTTCCATATACTCTTTCAAAATCTATATTATATTTTTCTACATATCCATTTAAATCTCCTCTGATTAATACATTTTCTCCAATAGGAGTCTCTTGAATTAATCCATCCATATCCTCCTAAAAATTTTGCTTTGTTGCGCTATCTAAACCTACTTGAAGTGTATACACACTAATAACGTTAATTAACTCCTCATCTAGCACTAAGTTAATCAAAATTTTTTTTATCTTATATCCTCTTAATATCTATAACTTCATCTTTTAGCCCTTTATCTATAATAATTCTAACTTTATTTTTATTTCTATTTTTACCTATATATCAAAATATAAAATTATCAACCTTTTTTATTTTCTCTTCAATCTACTTAATCTCTTGTAAGTAAGTTATGCTAATTTTTTTTAGTCATTGTATTTATTAGTTCCATTAATTTTTCTATTAATGATTCTACATTTCAAGTTGCTAAATATGTTTATTTATTTTTATTTTTTTAAACTAACTTCTTTATTCATATCTATCCATAAAGGTATAAAAAAATTCTCGCTTACTTTTCATAACACCCAAATGCCGATGCAACGTGTTGCTTCCACGTATCACTCTAACTAACTTTGTATTTTTTAGTACATTTAGGATTTGATGTAAGGCGTGGCTTCCGAAGAATATCGTAACTTTATGTTTTAAAAATCAACAAACTTTAATTCCTAGACTTATTAGTAAATGAAGCACATGCCACCTTTTGTCCCTATATTTCAAAATATATATTTTTAGTGGCTCTTTTTTATACTAACAGAGACTATCTAAGCAAAAGATTGCATCCAATTACTGTGCAAGTATCTCATTTTAGGATTAGCTCTCCTTTTCTTGTATTTTAAGATCTAACAAATCTTCATTCTCTACTTATTTTGCTAGATTAATGTCATGTTTTATGAAGCAGTTTAATACTCAATTTGTTAGCAATATTGAATCAATAGAGATGAAATATATGTGAAAGACAGCATCCAAATTTGGTGATTCTATGCATAGCTAACATAACAAAAAATTAATATCCTTTTTCTTAAGTACTATCAAAAAATATTTGAAAGTATTATTATTTATTGTATTTCTATTTTCATCACATCTAGAGGCATTCTGTAGTGCCGCTAATGACATTTGCGATATTTCTTAATTGGTTATAAATGTTTAGAAAATGCTGCTAAATATAATTTTTAGTGGCATTTATAAAAAGTATCGTTGATTAATTAGCGATACAGCTATTGATCGCATCCATTTGACACTTGATAAAAATGTCACTAAAGATGCAATATATTTTTCTTTGTTTTTACCAACACATTTTGATGTTGATAAAAGTATAAATTGCCGTTGTGCAGGGAGAGCTCTGCAATGCACATAATCGGGATATATACTTCTAGAAATGCAAGCAATGTTGAAATCATTAGTGAAGAGAGAGAGAGAGAGAGGTCCATGTCCTATAACCAAATAGTATTTACCAGGTTTGATATTTCTTATTCCCTAACATGGTTTGTGAAATGGTGAATCACCATTAGTTCATTGGAAAGAAGGAAAGAGAGAGTGACATTATGGTAACAAATATAGTTTCTCAAGATTTGCTACTGTCATGGAACAAGGACCACAGAGACTTTTTATGAAGACATAGGGAAATGACCATAAATATGCATCGCTCTTCATTTTTTTTTTTTTTTCTCAATAGTTGTTATAAGTGTGACTTGAGTTATTGAATTTTACATTTAGAAAAATTAGGAAGAAACACCTATTGCCTCTTATCAACAGTCACAGTCATATTGTGTACCAAAATTTAAATTAAATGAGTCCTCAATTTTAGTTGGTAAGTTTATAGTCAAGCTTGAAATAGTTTTGGATTACGTTCATGCCACCTACCATCCAGCCGAAGTTTAACCTAAAACAGGCCTTTAGTGGCATCAAGATAATATAGGTTTTCGAGGACATGGTGTTAGGATGAACGTACTGCAAGCTCAATTTACCTTTAACAACAAAATTTATGCAAAGCAATTGAAGACCATGCCCCATGGAAGGAGGCCATGAGTTGGGAACCCCTTGAGATCACGTTAAGATTCTCATATTCGAACACGCGAAATCGAAGAATTTTATCCAGAATTGAAGGCCAAGTTGCCCAAGGCGTGCGCATGGGCCGTGGACTGGGATCCGGTGTCCTCTCGACCATGACGCCTCGCCGTCGGTTTTGGGAGATTCACAACGGCCTTCTGCATGCAACGTGTGTAGCAGCGGTCATCACCCCAAGTCGTCCTTGGCCTCTCAGGAATCAGAATATTTTGATTAGGAAATGTTAAAAGTCTAAATAAAATCTGGCATAAAATTTGACAACAACCGCCTCATGTTTATGAACAACAGTAGTAGTTCGTCAATGAATTTAATGTCCAAGATGGACCTGACACCCCTTCCTATCGTTTCTCCACTAAAATACAGTACCCGTCGTTTTTTTAAGAAAATAATGTGACCCTCGTTTAAGAGAATTTGTTTTCTTATGGGATGTGATGGGGATGGAGAATCTTCGGTACCAGCCTCTTTCTCCGCTTGCGTCCAATAAGTGCTTGCCTCGCAGCACGGCTCTCTGCTCCGTTGGGAGTACAAGGGATCGAAAATTGGTGCCAGACTCATGTGCGTTACCGATGATGTCGCTCTCTCGACGCGCTGTCACAATTGTCTTTTAACTCCTATTCGATTTTGATTAAAAGAATATAAAGAGACCTAATTTATTATCAGTCACATGATGGCTTTTCTGAATCACCAAACCTCCTAACTTGCACCAATCTTCTTGCGCCACCCGGGCCCCTAACGTTGGCTCGTTCTTTCTGTGAAATTTCCCTCCCTTGACCTAGCATTGCAAGTTGCGCCTTTGAGTCACTGGTTGGTAATAATTGATAGTTTAAACTATACTTTCGGTCCTCAATTTATCGAGCATCATAAATGTAATAATTTCGAGGACTAAATCGTTAAAAACAAAAAAAAAGTTAAGAACTAAAATAAATTTTGAATGACTTTTTGTTAGAGCTATAGAAATCTGAAAAAATTAATTTCAAAAATAATATCAAAAAATTTTAAAATAATATGAAGCTGACCACATAGGATAACACGTAGATTATTTAGATTTTTTTTTTTTTTAAAATATGACAGTAGAATAAAATTATTTGTTGTATAGACGTGGGATACCATCCAATAGATGAAGGCGATTTATAGCTACGCTGGGATTTTTTTTTTATTCTAAAATTTTACTAAAAGAGTATTGTTTTGAAGAGACTCAAATCATTTCTTTAATAGATAATTTCAAGTTAAAAAAAATTTCTGTTAATCATTTCTTGGAGTGATGATATCAATCTAAAAAACTTTTCTAGGCTTAAAATTATCTGTTTAAGAAAATAATTTTATAATTATTTTTTTATCAAATAATTTCAAAATAAAATTCAAACCCACTGTAATCATAAATCATATGTTAGGAAAATATTTTTAAGACCATGTGTCCAATAGATGATTTTACTTTGATGATATTTTTTTTTAAAAAAATAAAATAAAATGACCTATGTGGCATCTCACATGATTTATTTCAAATTATTTAGAAAAATAATTTTTTCAACATTATTTTCAAAATTAAATTTTTGGGATGGCCAGTGCATGTCACCGTTGTTGGAACCACCAGAAATAAAATAGTAGTATTGTTATCTCTATCACTTGTTTAAAATATAATATTTTTGATTAGCTGATATTAGAATATTGGATAACATTAGCTTTTACGCAATGAAGTTTGATTTAATCGTTTTTTTCAGGCTCACGTGACTTGGCATGAAATGCCTGACGACCAACTAAGAATGGGTGGTAGGTGAGTTGATCGTCCGTTCCAGTTAGTCAATGAGTCAAATTTAATTAAAAAAATTGCTACTAAATTCTTTCCAACATTGTCGTAAGCTCTCTGTCCTCGTCAAATGGATTTACCTGCTCTTGGTGTGTTCTTTCGTTATACATGATTTTTTTTCACGGACTTGATTGATTTAATTAGCCAAATAATCTAGACTATTGATTTGTTTCACAAATTATCTTTTGAAATATTTTGTCTGTTTCTTGGCATTCCACTAGTCTGAGTTTGGCTAGACGCACCTTGATGCTTAATGAGAGTGGTGGCTTGAACTCAAATTTTTAATACCAACTCTTTGGAAACTCTGCCGACCATACTAGTATGCATACTACTTGACCAGAAACTTGTTTGAAACTTGAAATAATACTTCATCTAGCAATTATGTAAAAATAAATAAATAAAGAATTTTATATTGATACTCTGTATATCTAGGTTATTTATTATATTTGATTGGAGGGCTGAGATAAAAAAGATCTTGATGTTAATGTAAACAAAAACTAAAATAAGGCCAAAGAGAATTCTAGAATGGAACCATGATTCAAGTTTTTTTTTTTTATTTTTTTTATTTTTTTTTGTATAGAAAACAAATACATCGATTTCTAGGGAACATGAAAGAACTATAGGCTTAATTTACATGATCCACTCTGTTGCACCAAGGAAGGTGAGGTTAATAGAAAAAACAAAAAAATAAATTAGAGAAATAAGAGCAAAGACAATAATTAACATAGTTCGATCAATTAAGCTATGTCCACATCGCCAACAATGATACAAGTTTTACTATAAAAAATATATTAGAGATTACAAGTATTGTCTACCTTTAGAAATTCTAACCCCATTTATGCTCAACAGAAAATAGAACATGTTTTTGGACTCATATTTTTCTATTGCTTCATTTGCGAAGAAAGATATGGCTTCTAACCATAAAGGATATGGCTTCTAATTCTTATAAAACATGATAGAACTCTTCTCTATTTAGATATGTATAACTTTTTCTAAATAAAGCAATAGAGAGATGTGAGTCTAAAAGGGTGCTGTAGTTTTTGTTCGATGCATGCGACCTAAGATTTGTGAAAGAGTGTTTGTGAGAGTAAATAATACTTGTAATCTTGATATGTTTTTCATGATAGAACTTGTATCATCATTATCGATATAGATTTAGGTCAATTAAGTGGACCATATTAAATCTTTTATGTGCTTCTATTTCCTCTTTTCTGTTAATTTCTAACTCAACACACTCTCGAAAGAGGTCTTTTTTTTTTTATCCATAAGGCAAATACCCAATTTTTTAATCTTAAATAGGAAGGGGACTACAAAATTTAATTAGATTTCCATTTTTTTTTTATCTCACATGAAAATCTCATGTGAGAACTTCTTTGCTAAGTATTCTAAGAAAATAAATATATAAGTGAGAAATGTAATCACGTAAATCCCATGTAAGGATGTTTTTCTTTTTATTTCATTTTTATTAAAAAAAGAGAAATAAAAAGAAGACATAAATGGTATCCATGGGATGAGTAACAAGTAAGAGGGGGTGGATAAGGGCAAGGGTAGCTAGGAAGCTTGAGGATAAAACATTTTTCTTTTCAGGGATTTTATTCTTTTGTGTATCCCTTTCTATTATGTGTAGATTGAATTTATTAAAGTTATTTAAGAAAAATTAACATGCAAGCAAAATCTATAAATAAATATGGGCTAAAGATAGGAAGGAAATATGCCTTTTGAGATTTTTGTCTATACATCCCTACAAATATAGCTTATTGCATATTTAATTTTTGAATATCATAATTTGTATATTGACTTCTTAACTTATCTTGTTTTTGGAAAAATATATTTTCTCTTAAATTATTTTGAATAACGATTTATTTATTTAAATATAAAAATAATTCTACAATCTCTTGGCATTAAATATCTCTAAAAATGTATATAAAAATGTATATAAATATTAAATTTATTAGAGATATTAACATAAAAGGATTATAGTGTCAAATATGATTTTTGGAGGGGTGGGGAATGAGTATCTCAAATATTATATTGGAAAATAAAAGAGAGAGCAAAGAAATTTCAAAAATTATAATAAAAAGATCTCTAAAATTTAGGAATATTACAGCAGGTGCTTCCTAAGTTGAGCTAGGAAAAAGAAATTTATTTTATATGATAGCATTTGTTGTGAAGCACTAATGAGTATCCTTAAGCAAATCAATAAATAAATTATGCTATGCATTATTATACAATCTAAATTATAATACTTGTGAGCTTTATCTTTGGCCCAACATCTCTCTTAACAACCTACTCTTCAAATAAGCTATCTCATGGGTACAAAAAAAAAAAAAAAAATCTACAATTTCCTCTTACCATAATGGTTGGGTGGGGGTAAGAATCAAATTAACAATAGTTTCGTCACTTGTATGATCCAGAACAATTTAGTATTTAGTAAACGATGAATTTTGATACAACCTTTTTTATACCAATACCCAATATCTCCTCTAAGGGTAAGCACTCCGTAGAAGGTGCTAATTAACTAAGATAATAGTTGTTGGCAAGCCATATTATAACTCGATTCATCATATTTTGCAAGTGATTGGTCAAGTGAACTAATCAAATTTCAAATGCTAATTCAAGATCAAAAAGAGTCCAAAATTTTAAAATAAAGAGAAAAATAAAAGATCACAGCAAATATAAGTTCAAAAAATGAAAAAAATAGCTATAATCCACATTTGATATAGATTTGATTGGTTTGAATTCATTTTAATTCTTCTTCCTTATAGTGTACTTTAAGAAGAACAATATGTAGTGTTTTTTCTTTTTCTTTTTTGGATAAAACAAATGCTTTAGTAATGGCATGGATGCATCACTCCCAAAAACACACTAGCAAGATAATCTATAACTTAATTCACCTCTTTGAAGGTATAATTGATGATGATAGGGGAGTTATAGGAAGAGAGCATCTTCTTTATGCTACAAAGTAGTTAATGAAACCCCGGTGATGCATTCTTTATTGATACAATGATAATGGTAGAATTTTCTTTAATAACAATTTCTTCAATTAGAGAGATGGAGATAGCTTTTCTTATCTCATATGATTAAGCTGTTAATTTTGAGCTTTTCTTATCCCATATGATTAAGCTGTTAATTTTGCATGAAAATAAAAGTAACTATAAGAGAAATATCTCCAGCAGCAATAGATCGCCATTAACTCCATACACATGAATAGAATGAATTCTACTTAAAAAAAAAAAAAAAAAAAGCATAATCCATAACATGCTTTGAATTGGATAGCATCATTTCTTATTTATTTATTTATTTGAATGTATATAAAATATTATTTAAATTATAGATATTTTTTCAATATCAGTGACTGCTTTTAGTTAGACCAAGCGTCCACAGGTTAATTGGTTGCACCGCCTCTCATGTACACAGACACTGTAAAACCTCGCCTATGATCTGTTTGAAGCTCAGCACTGGCCTTTGAATTTTCCGTCTAATATAATATTACCATGCTCTCGCTGATGCTAGCTCGATTTCTTTTTTATGCATGCAGCTTGGGCAGTCTAATTCTTACTTTGAGGCAGAGAAAGAGAGAGAGAGAGAGAGAGAAAGAGAGTTCAATACATTATTTAGTTACGGAGTTGCAGACGATAAAATAGTCTTCCTCTTTTCCAAATAATTCCATAATATCTTCCTCTTTTTCAAATCATTCCATAATATGATTTTTGGATTGCTTGACGAGACCTGCAATCCAGGCCGAGAAGATGGTCGGGAGTCAAATAGCGCAGCAATCAGTGAATAATTAATAAGATTCCAAGCAATTTTAAATTCTGAATAGATAAACTATTAGGAGATTAAGATTAAAAATAAAAAAATTGCTTTCAAAGTGAATGTATAAAATAGAAATACATGTTAAATTTATTTCATACCATATCATATAATATATATAACAAACAAGCACTGCCGCCGTATGTAAGCCATCACAAGTGAAATATACTTTACGAAGGCGTTCTATCATGGCTTCACGACATGATTTGCTATTTAAATACCCAGTGAATCTATTAAAAAAAATATATTTTTTCTGAAGAATTTATTACTCTGAACGTCCCTTAATACCTTCATAAAGGTGGCCTATTATGACTTCCGGATATCATTTACTGTTTAAATACCCTTTAGAGCCAATTTATTAACAAAAATACCTCTTTACAGAGAATTTAAAACTTTAAATGTCCCTTTCTAAATTGGACAACGTACCTTCTTAGACATGACAATTGAGGTAGACATATAAAATGAGAATTTTAGCACACCAGGACTCTCGTGTAAAGCACCAATTATTTTTTAATTTTATTATATTTTTTTTTTAATTTTGAAGCTTAAAAGGTTAGCTCGTGATGAAATTTTCTGAAGTTTTAAAAAATTTCATAGCGTGGACCTCATGTTCAAACACTGCTTTGAAGGCACAGTTTATCACTTTCTCTCTCCTTCGATTTATAGATATGGCTTCGGTAATAAACCAGAGACGTGATCAGTTTTGGACAAATTTTTTTTAGAATATTATCCAAATCCCTGACGTCATGTTTGTTAGATGCGCGCTTCCCCGTCAGCCAGCCACATTAGTCCCATCGACGACTATCGGTCTAAGTGAAGCTTCAATCATCCCCTCCCATTGGATGTTTCCTCCGCAGGTCTCCCCGTAGTCAACTCGCCATCCCTCGCGACTCAAGATCCAAAAACAGGGGCCGCGCCTGGCTGCCATGCATCGCTCCAGTCGAGGATCTTTTCCTCCATCCCCTCGTTGATTCCGCTGGCTTCAACATCTCCATAAAATTATGGTCTCACCGTGCGTCTAGCGAATGCCGAGAAGGGGAAAAGGCAGAATGGTAATTTACTTGAGGAGCAGAGTGAGCTGACTCTGTAAAGGTAACGTCTCAATCCATCCTAAGATTTTTTTTCCCTCTCTAGTTCTGAAAGAAGAGCTAGGGGGAGTTTTATTAAAAGAAAGGGGAAAATAGTGTACAAGAAACCTTGGGCAAGTTACTCATCTTTTGTTCAGGTCTAGCACTTTCAAAAAATAGAGAGACAATGAATATTAGAGCTGAAGAGCTCTGAGCTTCATTTTTTTTTTTTTGGAGGAGAACTGATCTGTTCTTTGCTGCTGGCCAGTAGTTACCGGTTCATCTTTCCAAGTGCAGGTTTTAAGGTAAGGGTCTGTTTTGGTGTTTGGAAGGCATCAGGGGTTTCATTAGGTTCTGTTTGGCTGTCCAGTTGTTACTGATTGCTGATTTGAGCTTTTCTCAAACTTGGGTTTACCATCTCCATAAGGCTTCAGCTGCTATCATGGTTTTTTATGATTTTTTTCTTGCATAGAACTTTGGATGTTCGTTGTTTCTCAGAAGTCCTTGCAGCTGCTGCTCTGTCAGCATATCGTGTCCTAAATTTCCCCTTCAACCTTCAAATCTTCCATTTTGCTTTCTCTCATCATGTCTTCAAACTTGGCTTTCTCTCTGTTTCACAGATTTGGATCTCTCTGTTGCGGTTTCTCGGCCCAAATCTCTATAGATTATGCGCAAGTTTTTCGGATTAATGGGAGGCAAAAGCTCCACGGAAACGGGCGGCAGCCGGAACATCAGGCATCCTCCTTATCATGACCGCAGGTATCCCCAGGAGCCGGCATATCCCAGCTATTCCCGCGAATGGACTTCATATCAGAACCATCCTCCTCGGTCTCAAGGTTATGATTCCCCACCTCGAGCCCACCGTTTGGCTCCCCGGTACTCCCCGCCTAAAGGCTACCCGCCACAAACTTCGAGTTATCCACGCCCTCCTCAGGTGCAGAACTCTTCCTCACATCCCACCAGTTCGCGTCCCAAATCGGACAAGAGACCCTTGAAGATAGCCGATAATTACAGCTCGTTGGAGCAGGTAAAATATCATAATATCTGCTTTGTCCTTGCTTTTTAATGCTTTCTGTGCTAAAATATCATAATATCAACGAGATTTCTTCTATCGATCTAATGCTTTCTTCATTTGAAAAGAACTTTGTGGCCTGGTCTTTGCGTGGCTTGGCAGAGAATACCACAAATTAATTGTCTATCTGTAAAATTTGGAAAAAAAAAAAGAAAAGAAAAAAAAACCCAGTGACTTGTTAGGTTGTGGTAGATAATGATAAAGAGACAGCAGCCTTGGAGAAGATTTGTATTAAAATTTCGAACACCGTGTCCTGTGCAACGTCACAACCCATGACATCATGCATCAGACTTTACGGAAAACAAGATAGTCCTAGGTACTGCATCAAGTTGTAGATTTTTGCTCCCCTAGATAGCGGTTCCCTCTACAATTCTGTCTAATTTTTCCGCTGAAAATTTGGATTTATGTGGTGCAACTTCTTGGACACATCACTGAACTCCTCACTGGGACTTGGCTTGAATTTTCCAAATTCATATTGACTTGGATGGTTCAATTCATTGACTTGGTCAACTCCTATAATTTTCTGTAAAAGGAAGATAATTAACGTACTAAATATGATGTATCAACATGCTGTGATTCATATTGCAAGGCATATTCTACCTTATTCATACAAAAATGTAAATTTCAAAATCAGTGACCTGTAAGTATCGACGACAACTTGTTAACATAACATTAAATGCTTCTCCCATCTTTTATTCCATAGATATCAAATAACATACCCCACTTTCATGATCTAACTATTGTTTAAAAAACAAATGATGCTTGGTGGTTTAAACTTACATACCAGTTTCGAGGAGGGAAGACCTTATTTGCAATATGTAATACTGGAAGCAAACCTTAAAAAAGAAATCCCAACAAACAAAACAGATGAAATAAAACCTGACCAAACCATGAATTTGATGAAAATCTCTTCCCTTGTTGAACCAAAAAAGAAGCAAATGAGCAACCTGCTTGGGTAACAAAAGAATTTAGGAAAACCTTAATTAACATGTCCCAAGTAGATGCTTTCTTAGAAGAAAGTCATCACACCAAGACATCTTTTATATTTTCTGATTCTTTGTGCAGTTGAAGGTACTACACCATGCTTCACTTTCATAAAACTGGTCCTAAATAGTTTTGACAGGGCCTGATGCTTATGATTTTAAGTATGCAACAAAAATTAATGAAGTTGTGAATCATACCAATTGCATGGATGCTGCAGTGGAGGATTGTCCAAGGATAGAAATTGCTGGTTCATATAGGGTTTGTTCCCTGTCAATTACATATGCCATCTCAGAAAATCATTAAGTTGTGAACCTTTTGCTCAATAGCGTTACTTTCCGATGATGCTTTGCCCATAAAAGAAGGTAATCAGGGATCCTTGGCAGGGAACACTGTCAGTGTAATATACGATGCTACATCAAGAAATTTTTCTCCCATCAAACCAATGCTTACTTCCATTCGCCATGACAGGTTACTGAGGCTCTTGCACAAGCTGGTCTTGAATCTTCAAATCTAATTGTTGGTATTGACTTCACAAAGAGCAATGAGTGGACAGGTAATTATCCACATTTTCTTATGTTACTATAGAATTTTAGTACACATCCAATTTTATCTTTATAAGCAGGTAAGCACTCATTCAACAACCGCAGCTTGCATTCCATCAGTGATACTCAAAATCCTTATGAACAAGCAATATCTATAATTGGACAAACCCTATCAGCATTTGATGAGGATGACTTAATCCCTTGTTTTGGGTTTGGAGATGGTAATATATATAATCTCATCCAATACTCTAGCAGCAATAATTCTAAAATCTGTTCCATTTTGATGATAAGATGAATACCTGTGTTATTTGGCAGCATCAACACATGACCACGATGTCTTTAGTTTCTACTCAGATGGAAGACCTTGTAATGGCTTTGCTGAGGCTCTTGCACGATACAGAGAAATTGTACCTCTTTTACGATTAGCTGGTAGCTATATTACTTCAGCTGCTTTATTTCTGGAATATGCAAGATAAATTATTAAGCAAATGTAACTTAAATTCTCTTTTCTTTTGTTTCTTTCTTTTCTTTCCAGGGCCAACATCCTTTGCTCCAATAATTGAAATGGCCATGACCATAGTGGAGAAGAGCGGGGGGCAGTACCATGTTTTATTAATAATTGCTGATGGTCAGGTATATCACCTTTGATCCAAACTTTGTTTCTTTTTTTGGAGATGAAACTGTTTTTTGTTAATTATGGCCATTATATAAATTGCAAAAGTGCTTTTCTTCTAGCTGCTGCTTTGCCCTTTCTGTTTAACATCATTTTTAAGCACATTCAACCCTATGATCTCTTGTGCTGCAGTTAAAGGCTCTCAACCTATTACCTTACATGGCTACTTATTATCATGATGTTCCACATGGTTACCTCAATGTTTGTTCTTTGGAGCACGCAAATAGCCGTATACTTGTCAGATATAACATTCTTATTTCATTGAATAACAAAGATCACCACTTAATGACTTTTATCCTCCCCTCCAGCATCTGCCATGTTCTTTGGCATTTTTGGTATTGTATCATGATTCTACTTCAATTTTGATTACATTGAATCAATTAATGGGTTTTCTCTAACCCAGTTGCCTCATTGGAGCCAACAGCTTATTCTCATGTTGAACTTCCTACAGCTTATTACACGTGAACATGTAATGCTGACATCCTTTTCTAGTTGAAGGATGCATGATTTTTCTTTGAATTAAGACAAAAGATGGATTCCACCATAGTTCTATTTACGATGGCTCAAAAATAAAGGCAAAATATTATTACTTTTAAGTGTCTGCAGGAAGGGAGGGCTGTTTATCCATTTCTTTCGCACTATGATTTTTGGTTAGGAGCAATATTTAGGAAATCCAATCAGAGCTTGCACTATCTGTTATGTGTGGTAGCAAAGAGCATGATCATTTAACTAAATCAATTGTTAATACTTGCTTTTAAATTAATTCTTAATACTTGATTTTATTCATCTTCCATTTGTGTCATCCATTCATTTTAATTGGTCCTGCTTCTGCACTTATACCTTAATCATGTTATTTATTCTACCCCAGATTGCTAAGGTTTGTTTCATAAAGTTTCTATAGAATGAGGGTGTGATAGTAAAAAGTCAAATATTGAGCAAGGAAGGATTGTTTCTTTGAATTATAGAAAGTTGAAACAACTGAAGAAAAAGTAGTTCTGCCTATGACAATAAAATAGCAATTTGTTTATTTTGGTAATTATATCTTAGAGACTGCTGTGGTGTGACTTGTATCTTAGGGACTGTTGTGGTGTGCCCGCACATGTATATTTTTGCCCTTTCTTGGGTTTGGAGAATATTCATCTGTTAGGCTATCGAGTGTTGGCAAGGTTGAGAGCTTTGAATTGGAGATTTTTCTCCTCTGGTACTCTTCGATCATTAGCGAGCTTTCTTTGATCGGCTCTGCTTGTGAATGGGGGCTGTAGGCTGAAGCATGTAAATTCTTGTCTCTTTGTGTTTTTCTTAATTGATTTGCTTGACCCTAGGTCTACCTTCTTTGCATGATAGAGACATTACATACAATTAAAAGAAATGAAAGAAAAATACATTTTGTAATTGTACTTTCAATCTTTTTCTATTAAAAATGAGAGAACTTATATTCTATTACTTCAAAGTTGATCTTCTTTATATGAGGAAGTAAGGCAAAAACTAAGTCGTAGGGTGGGATTTTCCAAAAGAGACTGCAGGTTATAGGCTTGCGATATTTCAAATTAGAGCAAATTCCAGAGATCTAGTTTAGTTCTGGGATGGTTAACCCTAGGATAGTTATTCTTCCCACCATCTGGAGTTGTTATTTTAGAAATAATTATTGATTGTTTGGTTGCAATTCTTTATGCGGAGAATGGTTACCTAGGATAACTTGATCAACTGGACCTAACCAGAACAAAGAAGCACTGCACTACATTTAGTAACTTGAGGTGGCGCATATTAGGAATAATCTTGTTTCAGTCCAAGGAATTGTTAACCCTAAAATGTACTTCTTTGACCAAAATAATAATCCTTTAACTATCCTGATTCTTAAGTTAAATTAATTGTGTTTTTCAGAATAAGATGAATGATGACCCTTATCTCTTTGCTATTCTTGAACTAAATAAGACCCTCAATCACTTTCATTTATGAGTTTCTTTATGACTAATTTGAACTCTCCATTGTTGTCACCCTTAGTTGTATGCCATTAAACTTATCAGGTGCCATCATTCTAAATTGAGATAATTCACAACCTAGAGCTAGAGGTAGCCAGGGATGAGGAGATTTGCCTCTTGTGATAGAATCATACTTGATATCTTATTGTTCCACAATGTATTCCTCATAAACTACTAATAGGGTCAGAACTAGACTAAGTTGTGATGAGTTTCTGTGCAGCCTGGGCTCATTCCGGATGATTTTTTCAAGCTTCCAGGTAGATTGGAGCTTGAATTTTTTTTTTAGGGTGCTTGATCTAAATTGAGCTTTAGTGTATCCAACTTAAGTCTGGTGTTATGAGGATGGCAACTCCCAATAACAATTGGTGGTTCTTAGGAAAGCATTAGTGAGAATTGGTAGGGAACTAGTGGAAGGAGAGAGAGGAGGAGAAGAGGGGGATAGATGGAAGGAAGGAGGGGGTGCAGGGTCGGGGGTGGGAGGCCTAAAGGAAGGATAGAGGAGGGGCCAAGAAGGGAGAGAGAGGATGGAAGGTGGAGAAGAAAGGTGGGGATGAAAGGCTAGGGCATGAAGTTGGAACGTAAGGAAGTGTGTGTGTGTGTGGGGGGAGAGGGAGTATGTTAGGCAGTGGGTTGGGTCGAGTTAGGCTTCAGGTTGGGCCTGATTTTCACTGGGGCTCTATTAGGGGTTTAAATGAATTTGTTTCAACCCAAGAACCAAATTGCTTGGACCTTATTGGATTGTTTTTGTTTGCGTTCAAAAGTTGGATCAAGTTAGTTTTGTTTTGAAATATTAGAAACCCAATCATACTAGTTTGGATTTAGGCTAAGAGGATGGTAATAACCTAGACCCGAACCGAACATATTTATATGCATGCATATAAATATAGTAATATATTAATTATCTAATATAATATGTGGTTAATTTCATAAATTCTTCACCTACTCATGATTTTGGCTAACTATTGCTTTTAGAAAATGTTATCTCTAGATTTATAATTTTTTATATTTTGTAGTCGTAATATGTTTGAATTTATTATTTTAAATAAAATAATAAATTGTTTACTGAAGTTTTGTTTAACTTTTGGTGTTTCAAGAACAAACTTGAACCAACCCACTCTTGTTTGGGTTAGGTTGGATTGGTTGTGACATTGATACATTCAATTCCGATTCTAAAAACTAGAAATTGATCAGATTTAATTTGCATTCGTTGTTGTCTAGCCTTTAACCCTAATCAATCCAACCCTATGCATCCCTAGGCTCTACTACCTGGCTCGAAGGGCCTTCAGCTTGCCTGAGCTCAATTCCAACCTAGATCTAAACTTAGCCTAAAAAAATAGGGCACATTCAACCATTCAATGGAATGTTATGAAGTTGGTTTGAACTTAATTATTTATGACAAGAGTACAACAATGAGTTTCATAATAGCTTTAGTTTTACGATGGAGAAAAAATTGTTATGTCTTAGTTGTTGTAACTTTACCCATTCAATTTTGCAAATATAATTGGGCAGAAACCTGTATTAACTTTACCAATGAAATTGACAAGTCAAAATTTTTAAGCAAGTTTTGAGTCATAAAAATTTTAGATAGTCATTTTTTGCTATCAAGAAAAATTAAGTGCCTTGTTTTGTCAATTTTAGGAGGTATGAAAATGTTGTTGTATCCATAAAAGAGTAAACAAAAAGATGCAAGTTTATAAGTAATTGCACAGATGGGGAGGTGCCACAAAGTGCTCTAGAGCAATGCAATGGTAGTAAAATGCAAAGAAACTAATATTTAAACTAGAGGATTAATTTAAAGAGGAAAAACTAGAAGATATTAAACTGGAAAAATAAACATAACTAATTGCTAAGGCTAGTTAGATAACAAGTAATTCTCTTTGCGATTGAAGCTTGTCATCAGATCTTGGAATCTATCGAAGGTCTTCAAAAGATGTTGCAACTCATTGTAATCCACCAACTCACTGTTAATGTTCCATGGAATCCATTAGGCTTGCTTCAAGATCCACTAGAGATTTCATGAAAACCAGCCAGACTTGCACAAAATCCACCTTGCAAAGGAGAATCACAAAAGAGTGCACTCAGGAAAAGATACTTCATCAATCGAAATTTGATTATATAGAGGAAATACTAGTTTGCAATATTCTGGCACCTACATTGGTGTTGTTTTCGCATTCAAACAGCATGGTACTGGTTGTTCTAGCAGTTCTTGAGCCTGTAATTGCATGCTTATGGTACCTATTCAAGAGTTGCAATAGATCCATGGTGAGTTTGAGATTGCTATTGGTTTCATGCTATATGAAAATAGCTTACTATACTTGTAGGTTTTTGCCCTTACTAATGGAACATCTTGTAATGCTTTAGCCATACTCTTCAGGTATTACAAATAAATATAGAATAGGATTCTTTGAAAGTACAAGCTTAAAAGGACTATTTGTAAGGATGTCACAATGTTGGAAGTTTTAGTCTTTGGGTATCTATTTACAAACTAGGAGTGTTTTGAGATATGAAACTTAAATTTGGTTCACATCAAAGAAAATGGATATCTTAGCCTTAGAAACTTTGCCCTTAAAGATTTCTTGTAATTGGCAAAGTTTAATTTGACCATATTTCCCTATTATCTGTTTAAGATGCTAGTTTTCTATTGTTCATAATTAGGGTCTTTAAATGAACTGCTAATGGGCTTGGTTCTGCATTGATTCTAGTTCTAGGTGTAAACTGGTTTTTCAGTTGGTAAAATTGCTAGAAGTTGTTATGGATGACCTAGGTCCAAGTCCTGCTTGCACCAGTTCAAAATTTATTACATCAATAAATTGAGCAGGTTTTCTTTTCAAAAAACAGGAAGAAAGGATCCAATTGGACTTCCTTGGCAGGGCCTATTGAAATTTTGCATTTGCCCATCCCTAACCCAGCGTATTTTCTGTATTATTTGTATTTTATCAATAATCAAATTGATGGGAGACCTATGTTGACTATGGAGTTGTGAATTGATTGAATTTAAACATTATAAGACTAGGTTTATAGATCATGCAAAGACTTAAATTTGTCAGAAGGATATGAATGGATGATAAGTCTAAAATGAGCTTAAAC
The DNA here is from genome assembly GCA_017589505.3 of Metroxylon sagu. Taxonomy (NCBI): domain Eukaryota; kingdom Viridiplantae; phylum Streptophyta; class Magnoliopsida; order Arecales; family Arecaceae; genus Metroxylon; species Metroxylon sagu. The sequence goes on from JACVBY030000630.1 coordinate 616,977, forward strand.
AATGTATCTTAGGAATACTGAAAGTGACAAAATAAAATGCTACATGTTTTAGGTTTGTGTATGACCCCCAATTGTAGAAACCTTAGCATGTGTAGTAAATTTGTCGAGAGTGAAGTTCACAAAATCAGTATTTAGACTCGTATAAGTACATTACTAGTTTGGCATGGTATGGATCGATATAGTATGGTACGCACTTCATTTCGAGATAGGGTGCTATTCTTTCACTCTTAATCACTCGATGCTAGGCCATACGGGTTGTCATGAGACAACTAGGGTCAATATTGGATGGTATGGGTTGGTTTAGATCAGTTCAGTTCATACGGAATCGAAACTTGGTACTGTATCAGTACCTTACTAGTATGGTATGGTGCAGTTCGTACGGTTCAGTCCAATGAACCTTGGTTGAAAGAATGATAAAACATTGTGCACCATGCATTTGGATAATTTAGTTGTGTAATCGCTTCTTATTTGTTTTTCACTTATTGTCAGTTGTATAGCTAAGATAATCTTCAAAACATATGAATTGGCCCTCCTCTCCCCTAAAAAAAAAAAAAAAAACCACAAGCATATTTATATGTTAATGCACTTATATATATATATATATATATATATTTACTGTAGCCCTCGCCAGGGAACAGGAAAATTCAAAAAAAAGGAAAGGTGGACATAAAATAGTTATGCTGTTCCTCCCTTAGTTGGGCGATGTTACATTACTCTTATACATATAAATTCTTTTCCCATTTTTATCAAATGTATCATTTTATAGATCAAGTGATTTTCTGCTTGTAGTTCATCTTATTTACATATTTAGAGATTTTGGTTGGTACAGGTTACAAGAAGCGTAGATATTGAGTTTGGCCAGTTCAGCTCCCAAGAACAGAAGACAGTTGATGCCATTGTCAAAGCGAGGTAATATTAGTCAGATAACTAGATGATGCCATGATTAATGCAAGAAAATTAGTAACTTATTCCATTTTTTGATCTTATCTAATCATGCTTCTGTTACACACTTTTTGCAGTGGATTTCCATTATCTATTATATTAGTTGGAGTTGGGGATGGACCTTGGGAAACGATGAAGGAATTTGACGATAATATTCCTGCTAGATCTTTTGACAATTTCCAAGTAAGACTAGGAAATATAATAGAAGGCAGTTTTCTCTTCTTTTTATGTGTGCAATTAGATGTAACTGGGTAATTCTGGGTTGTCTTCCTAGTTTGTGAACTTTACAGCAATTATGTCAAAGAACGTTCCTCAAACCAGAAAAGAGACAGAGTTTGCTCTTGCAGCACTGATGGAAGTACCTGCACAGTACAAAGCAACATTAGAGCTTGGGATCTTAGGGTATGGAGATTAAAATCCCTTTGAGGATCCAACAGTCTTAATGTTATGTTGATTTATGTTAATGCTTATTTATTGGTGCACTAAGTATTGCTATTCTTCTTATTGTCAAGTAGTCATCGAGCTGCAAAGTCTCCTGAAAGAGTCCCTCTTCCACCACCAATTGGAAATTACGGTGCAGCTTCTTCTGGCCCAAAAACTTTTGGATCAACTGGTTATCAACATATTGCACCATCTTATCCTGAATATAACGAGATGCCAGCCGCAGCTCCTGCTGCAAGTGCTTCATGCGAAGCTCCAGTATGATGTTCTCTTATTACTTTCTCCTCTCCTTATTACTCCCATAATTATTTTTAAAAAAATTTGGATCATACATACAAATTTTACAATTTCCTCTCTAATTAATTTCTAGCTCTGCTATAATATTTGCAAATCTTACCCTGCCTATTTTTGCTTGACAGAGAAGAACAATTCCTTTATGTTGCTCATGCTTCGTAGTAGTATTTATCCAGACCTGAGACTTATTTAATATTGATTATCCTATTTTGCTTATTCCTTTCAGATTGTTCTAGATCTTGCAATAGGCAATTCATTTTTTAATAAATCTTAATTTTTCATTTTCTAATCAAGGCTAGGCCTTCATTTTGACCAATGGTATAGATGCATATTGTTGTGTTAGCTCTGCTAACCATTTCTATCTCATGAATCTTGAGCAGGTTTGCCCTGTCTGCCTTTCAAACCCCAGAGACATGGCCTTTGGCTGTGGGCATCAGGTGAAGTAATGACATTTTGCAGCATTATGTACGGCTCTTTATCTTAAATATTCCTGTGGTTATCATTGTTATATTTTTTTCCCTCTCCCATTGCAGACATGCTGTGACTGCGGACCAAATCTCACGTCCTGTCCCATCTGTCGCAGCCCAATTCAGACCAGAATAAAGCTCTATTGAAGTCGCTGCAATGATGTGTGCAAAGGATTTGCTCTTTTTGTTTAAACAGCATGGACTTTGTTCAGGACAGTCTTATTTGTCAGTCCAGTGGATTATCTAGATTTCCTGGCCAGTCCATTGGATTGACAGCTATGATTATGCTGAGCAGTGTCTTCGCTGTTTAGAAGAAAATGCAAACTTTTCCTTTCCTATATTTGTGGAAGTGTCAATTTCTTCTTGCATATTCTCTCTTGAAGTCTTAAGATGCCTATATGATGGCCTGCAAATGTGTTGGCCCGAGCGTTTTAGTGTCCATGTATTTGAGTACATATATTTGCGTTTTGTGCTTGAGTGCATGCATGCATCTGTTTATGGTTTCCAACCTAGCGCTTCTTCAGCTCTTATAGGCCAATTTGCTTGCGAACAAGTGGCCCAGGAAGAGGCTGGACAGGAACCAACCAATCTAAACCCTCCAATACATCAATCACCATGTCAGCTAGTGTGGGAGGTTGCCATTCCAGAAGCAGGACTTCCTCCTTCCCAAGGAAAACATCCTGACTGACCCTGTTGCATCTTGACTGTTGAATCCCTTGTCCCAACCCTTTGGTTTGTACTAAATTATTGTTGTACCATATATTTGTAATCTAGAGGCTAGCTTGTGTATTTGAAATATTTTATGAGTGGCTTAAGTCTCTCTTGAAATGGAAGAGACAAGTTCTATACTTCTGTAAATATATTGTTCATTTGCAAATAATCGAGTTCTTCTGTTCTTCCCTATTCCTAATATGCCAAAGGGCAATATCATTTGTTGCAAGACCATTAACACCCTGACCAGGAGATCAGCCACTAATTTTTCTACTTTTAACCCAAACAAAAGCAAACAATAGATTTGTTTTAGTAGAAAGCAGCATTTTTATTAATTAAAGCTGCTGTTCATGCATTGATTTACTTGCAAAGAGTGCAGCCTTTTGTCAAGTGAAATCTTTTTCATCCAATGACTCAACCTGCTGCAGATTGCCTTCATGGAATTTCCATCATTTTACGCCATTCAGAGAAATTTTTTGGAGTTGCTCCATTTCATACGGGTACAATTTATATGATGGATAGAGCTGGCCCTATCTATGTAAGGTTTAAGAAACTTAGATTGCTGAGCTTGCATTTGTGCAGACTGGGAAAAATTGTTGCAGGACTGGATGGATCTTTGAACAGTGGCTTCTATCCAGCATGTTCAGGTGCAACCGTGCTCTATTTCTGCTGAAGAAACATATCCAATGGATTAACTCCTATAAGTCATTGTTCCCTCAAAAGAATTCCTATTAGTCATTGAATGAGGGAAGTGATCCAGAACTGTCATTCAAGAAACTGGCTCCAAGGAATGACAGCATATTCAAGCTTGGGCATCTGGAAACACTGGTTTTCTGTTAAGACTATAATGGATCCTGAAGGGCTTCTAATGATCCAAATCAAATAATTCCAGGACTACATAGGCTCCCTTCGACTTAAATGCAAACAGAAAAGTCATCAGCATTATGGTGTCAGTGAGAACTAGCATGCAGGTGTTTATAAAGATGGTAGGAACATCAGTTATTTTGTCATGCAGCTGTACAAACGTAAAGAAAGAATTTTCTGTTGCCTAGGTGAAAATTGAAACCAGATCAAGAAAATTTTGGAGGAACCAAGCTAGTGGGATACACTGTTTTGCTTGACTCTGGTGCAAAGGGAAAAGTTGGATGCTTAGGTTTAATGTGGTCTGCTTGCATAATTATGGAGTTGTAACAACCCTCATGCCTACTAAGTTCGAAATCAAAAGTAGAAATGGGGGGTAGGGGGCAAAGAGTTAATTAATAAGGTCTTTGATATTTCTTTTGAACTAGGTATGTGCCTCATCATGAGATTCTAAAATTGTTTCTTTAATCTCCTGCAAGGATTATACTTCCCTTATCAATTCAAGGATATCCTGCAACATTGTACTGGAGAGAGAGATTGACAGTCATACTTGCATTACCCTACGTAGTTCTTTGTTCACCCAAAAACTCCTCAAAATCCAGAAGTTTGATGATTCAAAACTAGGGTGTAGAAAGCTTGGAATGACTTATTACTCTTCTTCTTCTTCTTCTGTTTTTTTGGATGATCTGGCATTTCTCTGTTATTTTGGAAGGCTCATACCTTAGCTTAATGATTCTTGAGAAATATTAGAAGAATTTTACGTGTCCATGTTTGTAAGGAGTTAGTAGATACAGAATTCCTTTGGCAAGGAAGAATTCTTTGTTTTCTTAGTGAAATGAATGAATAGCATATGCTTGCGAAATTGAAGTTCCAATCTTGATCCACCATAAATGGCATGGCAGAGGGCTTGTTTACCGCCACCCTTGGTTTTCAAGTCACTTCTCAGAAAGTTTGCAGATTTGTCTAAATGATCCGAAGTATTGCGAAGAAGCATGTGGAATCACTGTAATTAGAGAAGGATATGCCCTGTATCAACATGGGAAGATGTCCCTTCGAAAGAATTAAACCCTGGTTGGTATGTGTATGCTAAAATCATGTGCTAGGATTTTAGCTAGCTTAGAAATTCTTGTATTGCTGGTTGATACTTGAGGAAGCGGCTGCTTGTGAGATAACCGACTCCATAGAATTTGATGGATTTGATATTATACTGTAAGAAGATAGCAATTTGAGAGCCATTACTATAATGATTTGAACAACTCTAAGCTCCTAAACATTTGCTTGGACACTAGCAATTTGATTGGGCTCATCCCATTAATATTCAGGATTTTGAGGATTATATAAATCTAAACATATAACTGGGTAATTTCATGATGAAAGAGTGCTTCAAAACTTCATAACTGGAAATTCGAATTTGGAAGGAAACTCTGCTGCCCTTGGATGGCAGCAAGGCAATAATCTAATTGATATTTTTTCCGTGTTGAAAGTTCAGGGAGATAAGTGAGCTTCCAGTATTGCGCTCAGTCTCAAAACTTGGGATTAGATCTGGAATAAAAAATACAGTAGTGCTTGTTTGATATTTTCTCATGTAAAATACAAAATATACAAAATGTGTGCTAAATTGTGCCCGTTATGGATGAACCATTGGCTTTTTTAGCAAGCGCAATGGTCTGTACATGAAAACAAAATAAGAGTTGACTCGATGAAGAATTGGCATAAACCAAGTCAAATCCTTGTTTGAATCAAATCAAAAAATTTGAATCCATATCAAATCTACTTGAAGTAATCCGATTTGACTGGTCATGTGGATATCCACATCAAGAAAGAGAGCATTCTTGGAAAGACTTTCTCCTTCAAAATCGTCGACCTATTCTACTTTAATCAGAACTTTACTTATTAGGCATAAAACCAATTGGAGAAAGAATCAACCAATCTATTATTCAAGGATCACGAGAATTAGAGTCATTCATTATAAGAGTTCGGCTTAATTATGATTCTTACAGATATCTATTAAAGCAGTTACTTATCATATAAGGAGATTCTCTCCTATTAGTTAGATCATGGGTAGCTCGTCCTAAAGCCTTGGATTCTTTCCTTATCTAATGCAGCTGAGTTGAGCATCAGAGAGTTTTCTCTTAAGAAAAACTTTGGAACCCCTTACAATCTCTCTTCTTTCTCATGCAGAAAGATGCATAGTTTAGGTGGGAGGTGTTCTACTATTTGAGAAAGGACACATCTCATTTGTTGGTATGTGAAATTCAATTTTGGACGTCAGCAATTGACATTATCTATATAAATTAAGCAAGAGTACCTAGCTATGCCGCCTAAAAGAAGAGATCAAATGGAATGAACGACGCTTAGATTGATTAAGGACAATTATACACCATGTCTAAGGCAGGGGCAGATTTACCTAACGAGTTCAAGAGTTTCGATTAATGATCTAAATCGGAGAACTATGGTCAATGATTTAAATCAATTGACTTGAAGAGGTTTGACCAATGATCTAAATTAACTAACCTGAAGAGCAATAGCTAATAACTTAAGTTAATCAAAATAAAGAGCTACGACTAATAACCTAAATTAATCAACCTAAAGAACTATGGCCAATGATCTAAATCAACTAACTTGAAGAATCAAGGCCGACCTGATCAAAATTGATCAACTTTAAGAGTTAAGGTTGAGTTAACCAAAGTCATGATTGACCTAAAGAGTCTAGGCCAACCTAAAAGATTAAGGCTGACCTGAAGAATTAAGCATGACTTGAAGAGTCAATGTTGACTTGATCAAAGTCAAGCTGACGTAAAAAATCAAACTAATCTAAAAAATTGAGCTTGACTTGAACAGTCAAGGCTGACCAAAAAAATCAAAGTTGACCTTAAGAATTAAGCTAGACTTAAAGAATTAAGGTTGACCTAACCAAAATCAAGGCTAATCTAAAAAATCAAGGCTAACCCAAAGAATCAAGTTTAACTGAAAAAGTTAAGGCCGATCTGACCAAAGTCAAGGCCGACTAAAAAATCAGTACCTAGCTAAAGAATTAAGTTTAACTTGAAGAGTCAAGATTGACTTAACCAAAGTCAAGGTCGGCCTAAAAAATCAAGACTGACTCGAAGTGTAATATCCCAACAATAGTCTCATATCGAATGTGAAAAAAATGTATTATGTGTTTGTAACTTAAGTTCACTTGCTACCTATTAACCTTCACTCAAGTTTTTGGGTCACATGGTTTCGGCCCGCTAACAGGTTAATTAGTCCAGCAAGTAGGCTTAGGGCGTTACAAATGGTATTAGAGCCGATTCGAGTGTGCAGAAGTTAATGGGCATAAGAAAAGGCTACCTATGAGACAGTGGTAGAGTTCCGTCATGGTATGGAGATACCCTTGCAGCATCAACGATTTGGCTCAGGGATAGATTCTGGCTAGCTTATGGCGTGCGATGAGGACGTCACATTATAAGGGAAGAGATTGTAATACCACAACCATAGTTCTACATCGAATGGGAAAGAAATGTATTATGTGTTTATAACTTAAGTTTACCTATTACCAATTAACTTCCACTTGAATTTTTGGGCCATGTGGTTTGGGCTCACTAATCGGTTAATTAGGCCAGCAGGTGAGCTTAGAGCATTACATGAAGAATTAAATTCGACTTGAAGAATTAAATTCGACTTGAAGAATTAAGGCTAACCTAAAGAATCAAACTCAACTTGAAGAATTAAGACCAATCTTACCAAAATTGGCTGACCTAAAGAGTCAAGGTTGACTTAACCAAAATCAAGGTGCAACTAAAGAATCAAATTTGACTAGAAGGGTTAAGGCCAACCTAAAGAGTCAAGCTTAACCAAAATTTAGGCCAACCCAAAGAATCAAACTTGACTTGAAGAGTTAAGATTGACCTGATCAAAATCAACGATGACTTAACCAAAATTAGCCAACTTGAAGAGTTAAGGCTGACCTGAGCCAATTTTAGTTTTGACTGAATAAGATTAGTTGTTAAAGTCTGACCTAAAAGTCCTAATAATATCTAGACTCGATGGAAGAGTGGTGATGCATAACTTGATTGCTTAACCGGGCAACCATCATAAATTTTGCCGAAATAGCTTGGAATGGCTTTGACCCTAACTAATGTCCTCGGCTTGATCATCCAAAGGGCAAGTTAGTCAAAGGCCCTAGAGAGCATCTTGAAAACTAGGCCGATCAAAGGTAGACTATAATCTGGTTAAGGGATGCCTCATAAGGCATAACTCCTAGGCACTAATTTGAGAGATGTTTTCAGAGTATTCCAGCCACTCTTAAAGAAGACATTGATCAATAAAGCTTCCTTCATTTAGAAGCTGACCTTGATTGACAGAGTTTATTCAAGTCTAGATGACCAACCTTGATTAGTAGAGCTTCATTAAGTCTAGGTGCTAATTTTGATCGGTAAAGCTTTCTTAAGTTCAAGCATTAACCTTGATTGATAGATCTTTTCCAAATCTAATCACCGACCTTAATTGGCAGAGCTTCCTCATGTTCAGATGCTAATATTGATCGATAATACTTTTTTAAGTTCCAAGCATTGACATGAGAGGCATGACGTTAAAAGAAATCACCTGCAGCAACTCTTCAAACTAATACAAGATCTGTGAAAGTTTTTTTTTACACCTAGACACTGACCTAAAAGTCAGATAACTTGAGATTGATAAAACTTTAAGATTGACCAATACCCATGAGTTATTGAGTTCTATCTAAGCCGGCCCAGTAGACCAACATTCATGAGTCGTTGTGCTCTACCCAAGCTGGAAATCCAAGTCAGTTAAATTGACCAATGTTTAGTTGTTGAGCTTTGCTTGAACATAATTTATTTGAGATTATTGGACCGTGGGGGAAGAGTCAAATGAGCCTGAGATAGATTGGCCATGTAAATATTCAAGCCACTTTTATAACTTGAGCATTAATTTAAGCTCAACCCCCAAAAGTAGGGGGCAAGTGATGTAGTTTAATTTGGCTAACTTATCCTATGGCAATATGTGATGAAATTAGGCTGCATGGAGTGATCAATTAGAACATAGACATCCACACAAAGGAAGAGGGCCTTATTGGGAAAGATTTTCTCTTTTAGAATCACCAACCTATCATACTTTGATCAGAACTCATCAGGTGCAAAATTAGTGTAAGAAGGAATCAATCAATCTATTCAAGAAAAACTCTTTCATGTTGGAAAAGATTTCCTTTTAGAATTGCCAACCTATCCTACTTTGATTAGGACTTTACTTATCAAGCACAAAACTAGTTTAAGAAGGTATCAATGGGTCTATTTAAGGAAAACTCCTTCATAGTTACAATGTCATTCAGGGATCATGATAATCAGGATCATGATAAAAAAAGCTACCTAATGTAAGAGTTTGGCTCCAACCGTAACTCTTCTAAATGTCTATAGCAGCAACTCAAGACCTAACAGGTAGGAAGATTCTCTTTCTTTGCTCAAATCCTAAGTAGCTCATCCTCTAGCCTTGAGATTCTTCTCTTATTCATTATAGTTGACTTGAGCTTCGGAGTGTCTTTTCTGAAGAAAAACCCTACTTTTAGTAACAAAAAATAGTGGAGGGACCTTTTGTTAACGTGTGGTTAACAAAAAATCGCACATTGAGTTCCTTTTTTTTTCTTTCTTTACTCTCTATTTTTTTAAAAAAAATTAGGGACAAGAGCAAGAGAGTTTTTTTTTTTTTTTTTTGGGGGGGGGGGAGGGGGGGGGGTGATAATAAAAATCAAAGTTAAATGGAAGACTTATTATTTTTTTAATATAAGAGTTTTACATTTGAAACAAAATAGGGAAATAAAGTAGAGGAAACATATTACCAAATTTTTGGCTTTGAGCTCTAATATCAAATGATATGAACCCGAATGTATCAAGAATTAAAATTGGGTAAGATGTTTACTTCCAAAAAGTTAGGTCTTCAGATTAACTACTTCAAAAGGAACTAATATTATTATTATTTATCTAAAAATCAAAAGAATCATAAATTATAAATAATTTATAATTAAGGAAATATAAATAACTAAAATTTAAGAATTTTCTTTAATAACAAAATCCTTTCAATCGAAAAATCCTTGTAAAAATTAGTGAATCCTAACAATTATTAGAAATTAATTTTTAAATTCAGGTAGATTATCAAATAATACAAGTGCAACTTATATTTCAAAATTTCAAGTGGATCACATTTATTTAACTCGAGCCTGATGGAAACAGTTTTTGTTTAGAATGGATATATCATTTTTAGATTGTTTTCTACTGAAATAAGTTCACTCGACTTGCGGCCCCGGCCAAGCATGTTGGAAATCTTTATGTTTATTATGCCGACAAGAATCACTATCGTACCATGTAGACCACTCTATTTTCGCACTACAAAGCACAAACACGTGTTAAACCTACAAACGACTACACGTGTCGACCATCTCTTGTTTTTTCGTCAAACATATCTAGCAGTTGAAGGAAAAATACCAGGACAAAGCAACTATTCGACGGCCATCCGCAATTGTGGCCACATAACGCAAACATAAATATCATATAAATTCAATACGTACGTGTAATCATTGCTCATAAACCAGCCAGAATGCCAAAAAGAAAAAAATCCACGCGTTCTTTAACTGAGCCAATAAAAAGGGCCGCGGCTGCGAGTTATCAACTCACCACCGTTCATCTCTTCCGTTGCTCTAAAATGGGCGGCTGTGATCTCTTCTCAGTTTCATGTGCGAGAAAATTCCGCCGCCCATCCGGTGCAAAACATCGTCGTTACGCAGGCGCGCCTGCACGTTGTCATCACTATTAGGAAAGCATTAGAATCATATTAAATAAATTATTCATCGCTGTTAGGAAAGCATTAGGATTATATTAAATAAGTTACTAAAAGGTCAGGGCCAAAACCTCGGCAGCAATCCCTCTTCCAGAGAACGTCAATAGGCCAGAATCCCCTGAAATCTTCCCTCCGTTTCTTTAAGCAAATGGCCATCAAGAACTTCCATACCTTTTTCTTTTTTTAATATTTAGCAAGCAAACCTTCGTCTCCGTCTCTTAAAATCTATGATGGCGATCCATGGTCAAGTCTCCACCGCCATGAGAAGAGTAGCAACAAGCCTCCTCTTGCTGGTGCCGATAGAGTGGTGGTGCACTCTTGGTGGGGCCGAAGTTAAAACAAATGGGAAAGCGGGGAACTGGGAGCTTCTCCTCAACAGCTCCGGCGTGGTGGCCATGCACATGGCCCTGACCCATCGCAACACCGTGCTCATGTTCGACCAGACCAGCGCCGGCCCCTCGCAGTACCCCCTCCGCCCCTCCGGCAAGCAATGCTCCGGCTACAAGTACGACCCCTCCTGCTGGGCTCACTCCGTCGAGTACGACATTGCCACCAACTCCTTCCGCCCCCTCGTCATCGAGACCGACACCTGGTGCTCCTCCGGCGCCTTCCTCGAAAACGGCACCCTCGCCCAGACCGGCGGCTTCGGCAACGGCAGCCGGGTAGTTCGGTACTTCAACCCTTGCTCCGACCGCCGTTGCGACTGGATCGAGTCCCAGAGGTTGCTCGCCAGTGACCGGTGGTATTCGACGAACCAGATCCTCCCGGAGAAGGACCGCGTTTTCATCGTCGGCGGGCTCAAGGCCTTCACCTACGAGTTTCATCCCAAATCCTCGGAGAAAGAAGGCGCCTTCGACCTTCCATTCTTGCGCGGGACTTTTGATATCAAGTCGGATAAGGGCAATAATTTGTATCCCTTCGTGCACCTATCGTCGGACGGCAACCTATTCATCTTTGCCAACCGGGATTCGATACTTCTCGATTACCGCCGGAACCAGGTTCTGAAGAAGTTCCCTCGGATTCCCGGGAACGGTTCGCGGAACTACCCGAGCACCGGCTCCTCGGTGATGCTTCCATTAGAGCACGAAGACGGGTTTCGCAAGGTGGAAGTTATGGTATGCGGAGGTGCCGCTGCCGGAGCGGACCCGGCGGTGAAGCGAGGCGAATTTCTTGAAGCCTTGAGCTCGTGCGGTCGGCTGGTAATCACCGACGAGAACCCCGAGTGGACGATGGAGGACATGCCGGGGCCGCGGGTCATGAACGACATGCTGATCCTCCCCACCGGCCATATCCTGATCATCAACGGAGCGATGCATGGGTGCGCCGGGTGGCAGAATGCCAGGAGACCTTCTTATGAGCCCTACCTCTATAAGCCCAAGAATAGTATAGGGGAGAGGTTCTTTGCGCTGCGTGGTACCAAGATAGCTAGATTGTACCACTCTTCAACTATTATTCTCCCAGATGGGAGGATTTTGGTAGCAGGAAGTAATCCATACCGACGGTATACCTTCGGCGTCGCCCATCCAACCGAGCTAAGGGTACAGGCCTTCACTCCTTACTACATGGTAAAGTTCTTTGACAAGGTGAGGGCTTCAAACTTATCGATCGATTACGATCAAGGAAGCGATGGAATCAGGTACGGAGAAGCGTTCGCTGTCTGGTTTGAGCTTGAGAAGGGGCCAGTAGATGTGGTGTTCTACGCTTACTCCCCACCCTTCGCGACACACTCATTCTCGATGAGCCAGAGGATGCTGAAGCTTGAGTGCAGTAGTGTGGAGAGGAACGTAGATGGCCGGATGCATGCTATTCTAAAGGCGCCACCTTCTTCTGTCGTTGCTCCTTCCGGGTACTACTTGCTCACCGTGGTTAATGGAGAAATACCTAGTAAGTCCGAGTGGGTGAGGTTTATCCAAGTATGAGTGGGGCTTTTACTGTTGCCTGATGTAAGTTTTGCGATGGTGCCCTGCCAAGTTCTGTATCTTAGCATTCTAACTTCAAGTTTTGCCGAGACAGGAACTTCTACTCAAAAGTATTTTAGCTTTCTAGCTTCTTTAGGGGTTATCGTAGGTTTTGATTCAGTATTGAACACTGGTTAAATTTAATTTTGTTTGATGTGGATTGCCATCAGTCAATGCTGGTCAGAAGACATAAATAGCAATGTAAACCCGGTTGGCATAAGTGAATATATTTTATTATATTTCTCGATCAACTTAGTTAATTCTTTATTGCATGTGAAGCTCCAATTTACCTAGTCTTGTGCCACAAAACAATCTCTATCTTTTGTGTTATTATATTCGACCTCACGTGTCTGTTTTACACACTAACTAGTGTATAATGACGTGATAATTTTGATCGTGATATCATATTGTAACAAATTAGAATATAGGCGTGAAATTTTAACTTGAAGATTAAAGGTGATTTTCGGGAGGATTTCAACGGTTAAATAAGCAAAAGACGCTTGGAATTTATCGGAGCTTAAGACAAAAGAAATCATTACAATTGGAGGATAAATAGGATGGCAAAGGACATGATGACTGGCACATATCTATTTTTTTAAGCTATATTGATTTTTGATAATAATTTAATTTCATAAATAATACACATGTTGAGCATACAATAAACATATAGGAAGCTAAAACTAAGGAAAAGAATTTTGGTGTTTTAGACAATGTGAAGTTTAATACAAATGAGTATGAGACTTACGATGAAAGATAATTATGATACGGTTGAAAGTTGTAGATGAAAGGAATCTATGACATAAAAAGATTATCATGAAGAATTTTTTAAATCAAAATATATGTTAGGAAAGGTATGAATATTTAGTTACATAAAATTTTATTAAAGTTAATTTAGAAGCACAAGTACTCATATGTGAAGATTTAGAGAAGAAAATAAAATTATATGATACTAATGTGTGGACTTTAAATAATAAGAAGATTCAAACCCATACACAATTTGATTACTTTAATACTATTAGTGCAAAATGATATGCTTTTATAACATTGGTTAGTTAGCGAGCATTATAAGTCCATGCAAAGGATATGTGTGGTTCAGCACCATATATAAACGAGGATGTTCTAATTAATAGTGTAAATTAATTTCTATAAAAATCTGTAGATGTTAAAGATAGATTTACTATTTTAGGAATATGGATGGTCCAGATTAATTGCATGAACCGACGATTTCATTGAAAAAAAATATTAAGAAATGTGAACATATTGATCATGGTGGATGTGTGGTGAAATATAAGATGACTATATTGAATTATTTGATTTCTTCTACTTCAACAAGAATTCACAGGCTTGCAAAGAGAGCTTGAAGCATCATATGCAGGAATGACTAGGACCGACTTTACAGCATGAGAATTGCTACAGATTTATCATTTCATGAAGCTGGAGATATTTGAGTTTCATTAGAAAATACTTGAAATATGGACAACATTATGGTAGAGTGTTGGAAATAATGTTGCCATAATCAGTGCTCAAATAAGATGCCATGAGCCAGGTCAAATTCAACACGCTATCTCAGCCATACAGCTCAATTGTTTACAGTAAGTGAGTCAAAATTCAACATCATCTCGGTTTAATCATTTGGCTTAGAGTCCCAGTGTAGAGCCACTAAGTAAGCCCAATGGCTTAGGTCCAACTGTATAGCTCAGTCATCTAATTTAAATTACTAACTATTGATTGCTAATTGGAGTCAATCGGGATAGGCTTAACATTTTTGCTCGGTCATTTAGCTCGGCTAGATTTCAATTTCAATAAACTAGATTGAACCCAACATTCTATTTCAATCATATGGTACAATTAATCCTCATAGATTTGGGTTAGGATTAGTGTTATGATTTAGCTAGCCAACCGGTCTTAATGAAGTGGACTAATCACAGCCTATGCTCAATCAGGTTCGATCCGAATTGGATGCAATTTAAATTGGTTCGAGCTAGAGTTGAAACTTTGGTTGCAACCCCAGACTCCCCACTTGGGCTGCACCACATTATTTCGGTATAATGATTTGCTTGCTCTTGAATCCAATCTGATTACGCTCTATATTGAATTGGGTTCAGCCTAGACTGAGCCGGGTTTGAATCAGTTACCAAAATTGAAATGCAACCCAACCAACGATTAGCCCCCTTCACACCTCATTTAGGCATCATCTGAATGGAGTCCCACTCCTCACAGATGCCATGTGAAGTGCCTTTATCAAGAAGGAACGCCCAAATGAAGCGCATCCACAGGTAACCCCCCATTTCGTTAACCTCCTCAAATCCACACCGAACTATATTCCATCCAATAAGAATTTAACTCTCTTGATGCTCCTAAAGAAGTAGGCAATCATGATAGAAGCCCACACATTGCCTCATGTTGTGGGAAACTTCTCAAAAGTTGAGCACCCTTTGCACTACAAATTAGCTAGGCGCCAGCACTTTCGACGCATTTCAGCACATCTTCAACGAATCCCATGCCTTCTCAGCTACTTATTTGACTGATTTCCTAATCTAAAACGCCTCCTCAACCCATGTAAGCAAGGTGCGTGTGCTCCCTTGCGAACAGTCATGTGTCCAACTCCCTTGGACATTTCCAATGCCCTCTAATTTAGGCATTCGACGTACAAACGCCAGTTGAGGAATCCCCAGCTAATGAAGGACTCCCAAGACACACGAAATGAAGAAGAATCCTCAGCTAGAATGCCTTATGTGGCTGAGATTCCAGCAAGAATGGCCCACTGCGTGAAAGAGGAGTCCTCACGCATCCTATGCCAGTAATCCTAAGCCCTTACTGGCATAGGATTCTCGTTTTGAAACCTAACGAACCACCTTCAGTACCCAACAAGCCAAACTCCATCGTAGACACCCCAGAAGGCATTGGGAATATGGCTGGAAAGAGATCAAAAGCATATCACACCCAGCTTGCACACGTAGCACTCCACCGCGCCTTTCTTGTGTTCGTGACCCTCTCTGACCTAATCTCTAGCTCTTCCACTCGTTGCTAGACCTCCTCCAGTTGGCAAAGACATATTCCCCAAGGCCCAATGGAGTTGGACTTCATGAGAAATGCCGCAAAAGAGCGCAAAATTCAGCAACGTGTGTCCAAACGGGACTTTGCCTGTCTAGCTCCAAGAAGGCATTTCCAATGCCCTTAACCAAGTTTTCTAGTTTTCTAGTAACCAAATGCTAGCCGAGGGCTCTCCCCCAAAACAAGGAAATCTCCCAGCCCACACCCTCCAAAATTCTTGAATTTCTCAGTCGCACCACCCCCACACGTGCTAACTTTCAACGGCCCTTGTGCGTGCATTTCCCATAGAGCACGCCCTCTCTTGCATCGCCAGCCTCTCCTCCAGCCATTCCCGAGAGAGTTAGGAGTCCTTGGATGGCACCATGATGCCCCATAATGCCTGGACACCTCAGAAATCGCCCAAAGATTCAGTGCATGTAATTGCACGCGCTCTAGCATGCGTCCTCAGCATTTCCATGCAAAATCGCAGTCATCTATGATTCAGCTGGCTGCCAAAGAGTTTAAGACTCTTATTTAACCTCTTGTCATGCCGAAAGAAGAGGAGGAGACCACCAATCACCCTAAAACTCTCCCCCACTCCAACTAAAACCTTTTCTTCCCTAAGACCTTGTGCCCATCCTTCACGCTCCATGCAAACACTTTTAGGGCCTTGGGCTAAACTTAATTCTGAACCTAGAGTCCCATTAAAGCTCCTTGTTCTCTCCTTTTGAGCCCTCCATGAAGTCAACAGCATTGTCTTACATCCTTGCTGTTCTTGCATGGCAGCATGGTTCTTTCATGCTTCAAACTTAAAATCCATCCATGAAATTCCTAATATCTCTTTGAGATAATTTTAGACACCACTCTAAATCATTAACAAGCTATAATGATAAAGAACACATTACTTATAGGATTGGTTAACTTGGGCACTCGTCTAAAAATTAAAATTTCTAGATCATGACAAAAGTGCCAATGAGAATATGCAGTTAGGCTATTAAATTTAATTTAGCACTCTAATTTGGGCATTTGGTCCATTTGACTACACATTAGGTCAAATTCATCGATTGTATTTAATTGAGAGGCAAATGCATCAATGACTGACTCTGGTTATCATTACCCAACCATAATTAGGTTAAAATTTTTATAATTAAGTCAAGACCAACATTTAGACTCTATCAGTATACCTAATCAACACCAATTAGACACATTTCATAGAAATTTGAAGCCTGCTCCATCAAAGACTTGGAGCCCTAATCAATCAAAGTCTTAAAAACCTTACTTCATCAAAAACTTAGAGCCCTGCTTCACTAAAATTTTAGAGTCCTGCTCCATCAAAGTCTTAGAGCCTTGCTCCATCAAACTTTTAGAGTTCCACTTTATTGAAAGTTGGAGTTCTACTTTATAAAAAATTGGAGCCCTGCTCTATCAAAAACTTGGAGCCTTACTCCACCAAAAATTTTAAAGTCCTACTTCATCAAAGTCTTGGAGCCCTACTTCATCAAAGACCTGAAGCCTTGCTCCACTAAGTCTTAGCACCCTACTCCACCAAAGTCTTGGAGTCCTACTCCATCAAAGAATTGAAGGCTTGCTCTACCAAAGTGTTAAAAGCCATACCCCATCAAAGAATTAAAGCCTTGTTCCATTAAAATAATGGAGCCTTATTTTACTAAAAACTCTGGAGCTTTGCTTTACCAAAAACTCTGGAGCTTTACTTTACCAAAAACTCTGGAGCCCTACTATATTAAAGTCTTAAAGTAGTCCTGCTCCATTAAAGTCTTGGAGCCTTGCTCAATCAAAAATCGAAACCTTGCTCTATTAAGGAACTAGAGCTTTGCTCCATCAAAAACTCTAGAGCCTTGCTCCATCAAAGACCTAGAGCCTTGCTCCATAAAAAACTTTAAAGCTCTGCCTCATCAAAAACTCTAAAGGTATGCTCCATCAAAAATTGGAGTCTTGTTCTATCAAAGGCCTGAAGCCCTATTTTATTAAAAGTTAAAACCTTACTTCTTTAAATAACTTTGAGCTTTACACTATTAAAAGCTGAGCCTTGCACTCTTGCCTAATTGAGGTTGAAACTCAAAAGACTATGATCTCTTAATCAAAAGGGTCCTAGCCTATAAGGTGGGAGTAATTAACAGTAGGAGCTTGCACCTTCTGAAAATTTGAATCCCACATCTTCTAAAAAGAAGTCACTAATAAGAAGTCATAAAAATATTAAACAAATCTATTCTTGCACCATATATCATCCTAAACCAAAGCAGCCTTATCGAAGTGAAGGATGGTATGAAGGTCGATAATGTCTAGCCTTTCCTCACTAAGGTGAAGTTTTTCTCATCCTCAGCAAGCCATGAAATCCATTGCCATGGCATCCACAAGTCCCTGAAACCTAAGTAGGTGATGAGAAGGAACCTCTGTCCCCACTAGCCTATTAAGGAAGGAGTAATCCCCTACTCTCCCATGGAGTTAAGCAAAGATCCTCTTGACACCTTTCAAGCTGAAGTCAAAATGAGAGCCTTGAACTCAACTTGTAGCAACTTGTGCCCCAACGAATTGATGGCCATGAACTCAACTTTCCAAGCATCTTGTAGCAACCCATGCTCTACAAACCTAACTCGATGCCCAAGTCCTCAAAAATGAGTTTCTAGCTTAAGTCTCCACATGGAGCATTGCTTCAAAAATCTGAAGTAGCCCATGGTGACCTATCCTCCGTAGACCCAACCCAATGCCCATTCCTAAAAAAATGAGCTTCTAGGCCTAGTATCCATATGGAGCATTGCTTTATTGTTGAAGATTAGAAGCATTGCACAACAACAACAACAACAACAACAATAAAGCCTTAAGCTCAAACTAGTTAGAATCGACTGTATGAATCCTTTTTCTCTATTCAGCATAGTTTTAAGTCACATTTTTTATAAGATACAAAGATTCTAACTCTTTCTTTATTACTATTCCATATAAGTCATATTTATATATTCATATATATAAGTCATATATGAATTTTCAATCATATTTATGAACATGAATCTAATAAAGAAGATCATGAAGCATTGCTCTATTATTGAAAATCTAAAGTATTGCTCCATTATTAAAGAATATTATTGCATTGTTGAAGATCTAGAGCATTGCTCTATTGCACCATTCATTGCTAAAGACTTGGATTATTGCTCCATTGCTGCCCCAAGGTTGAAGACTTAGAGCATTACTTCATTGTTGGCTCAAGGTTGAAAATCCAAAGCCCTACTCCATTGTTGCCTCGCAAATGAAAATCAAGAGCATTGTTCATTCACCATGGAAGAATTGCTTACTCTAAAGATGACTAGTTTAAATCATATCAATGGTAGTTTACCTAATTCAAATGAGAGAACTAGACAACCCTGGCACTTTGAAGTGCATACCAAGAGCACCTATAAATCACCATGGGGTGCACCGTAACGTGGAGGAAGATCTGTACTTCTTCCACTATTTTATCCCATCAAGTCAAATGGTCCATTAGTGATAGGAAATCTATTTCCATTGACAACCATCCTTGGTTTTCAATGCTGCCAACCTGCACGAGACGTCTAATTTTTGATGCTAACTCCTTTTCCTTGTCAACTGTTGATAAGCTACCATTGGACAACGGGAATGGAACAATGACTTGTTGAAGCAGATTTTTCCAAACTCTATTGTGCAAGAGATTCTAAATACACCTGTTGTGGGCGGTTCCCTGTTGGGGCACTAACTACGGCTCACGAATTCCATTGAAGGTCTATGGTTTTTTGGGTACTGGTGAGAACTCACTCAGCAGCAAGATTCATCTGGAAGATCAAAGCTCATAAGCGGGGTTCAATTCTTCATTTCGAAACTCTGGCATGGGGATCTTCTCACTTCCTGTTTTCTATCCCAGAGAATAGCATTTTGTCCAGCCGTCTGTAAAAGATGTGCAGCCTATGATAAATCCAGCGATCATCTCTTCTTCTGCTGTCACGGTTCTAGGTTAGTGTGGGCACAGCTTAATCACTTTCTTACTTCAAATTTCCAAAGAATGGGACAAGCTTTGGACTTCTTGACTACTACTCCTCAAGCAACTGCTTCAAGCAAGGCCCAGACTATCCTATCTTACTCTCTATGGTGGATATGGAAGGGAGGAAATAAGTTTTATTTTGAGAACAAACATTGCAGGCACATTTGAGTAGCACGACAGGCTTTGATTCAACCAGAAGAATTTTCTTTTTTCTAACCACAACAGGAACAATCCGGGTGGCTCTTTATTACAGACTACATCCCTATAATTATCTTTTTAGTCACCCTCTCTTCCTTGCTATTTAAAAATAAATTTTGATGGCTCGGTGCATCTCAAATCTTTTAGTGCTGGAGCTATGATTTGTAATCATTTTAGAAGGATTCTTCTTGCAATTGTTGTTTCTCTCCCTCACAGCTCGGAACCTCGGGTAAAATTGACAGCAGCAGCCTAGATCGAATTGGGAGCAACTCTTATAGATTTTAACAGTATAATATAACCTTAGAAGGTGATCCTTCTGCAATAATCTCTTGACTTCAGGGTAAATGCAACTGTGGTCATTCATATCCGGGGGATATGCACTGTCTCTTAACTTCAACATCGGTCCAAATTATTTGCATATTTATAGAGAAACAAATCAGATTGCTGAACATCAGCCATCAGCCATACCACTTGTTTGGAGAAAAACAAAAAGTGACAAGCTAATTTGAAAGCTTGAAATAGAAACGGAAAGTTTAATCAAGAACGTTTTAAGCCCCATCATCCATATAAATCTATCATCCTTCTATATGACTGAACCTCACGCACGATCACCCATTCCTATCCGCCTTTATTTTCTAGTAAAAAAACTTTATGAAAATACTGGTTAACCTTTTTATGAACTAATTTACCCATATTCTTTTACTTCGATCAAAAGAAATTAAATAGGTAAACTATATTCACAAATTATCATATACTTATGAAATTAAAAGAAAAGCTTACCAATTCAAGAAATTATTAAATTGTTAATCACCGATTAGATAACATATATCTTTTTTTTTTTTCCTCAAATATTCCTATATGATCATGATTCTTTCTTTCATTTTACTCCTTAATTTTTTATTTTTTTTTTCTTCCCTTACTATCACTGCTGATGAGATGAGACATTTATTTACCTTTTACTCTTGATACATTTTAAGAACGTAGCATTTATGAAATATTCTATAATTAAAATAAAAATATTTTCTTATAATAACATCAATATTTTATAAAAAGGTATAAAATAATAATATTATTTATTTAGTAAATAATAACTAAAAAAATATTTTTATTGAAAATATAAAATTTGTATATGATTAACACACACCAAAATTATAATTGAAAAATAATTTGATAAAAAAATTAAGCTTCAATCACAAAGATATAGATATAATTATTATGCAAAATAAGTCTAATAGTATAAAGGATAATATGGAAAAGATGAATAAATCTGAGTAACATATAAGAAAACATTATGATACGAAAGAACATGAGTAAGAATACCAAGATTACTTTGTAATGTATAAAAACACATGGGTAAATTATTTTTTCGTCTAAGTGTTACTTAAGCAACACTTATCCAGATAAATGGAGATTCTTGAATAATTTTATTACCCCTAAAGAACAAGCCCTACAAGAAAAGAAAATAAAAGACAAGGAAAGCCATTACTTTAGGCTTTTGGCAGCCTTAAATAATTGAACACATGCCTTGTTATATGGAAGGTAACGTAGAAGACGCAAAAGGGGCTCACCATTCCTTGCATGCAAATTGCAACAAACACGAGTAGAGAAGAGGCCCCGGACAGGATTACCTCAGCCAGATGTCATCCCAGCATTTTTCATGACAAAATATTGCTTTGGAGAAGAAAACAAGATTTATAATGCCAACATCTTCCAATACAATGTCTGTTGTTGTTTATGCTCTCTTGACAGTTCTGAGGTTTGTGGGCGCTACACTTCACCTGGTTACTTTAGGTGACATCTATCACGTACCTTAACAACATCTTCCAAGTAGTGACTGATGTTGGTCATGCCAACTCTCTTGATAGCAATGAGGTTTGAAGGCGCCACCCTTCTGGTTCCTGCAAGTACATTTTATCATCCAAATATTGTTCAAGTCTTTGTGCACTATCACCCTTGTTTTGATCTCGTTTCTTCAATGCAGGCAAAAAGCTACGTGAGATGACATCCAGTATCTTCCGAAACTGATATTTGTACCTCCTAAATAGTGCAAAGCCTGCCATCTGATAACATAAACGTTATTTGGCTATGAAAAGTCCAGCAAAGTATGCAGTGAATAGGGGAAAGAGTCCAGAAGCCAAATTAACCTTTAGGAAGGACTCCAAAGCAAAAGCAGTGGATTCGTTAGCAGGAAGTGCATTCAGGAACATTGCAAGCCATGCCCATCCTTCTTTTAAGCCATGAGGATTTCTGATACCTTCAATCTCTGTCTGCCAAGAAACACAACAGTGGCATTTGTATTGGGTACTGGCACACTGGTAGAGTATATTATGGACATCTAAAGTAACTCAATGCTTCAAAACAAGGATGGATACTTGGAATTAAAACAATCATAGAAAACTGTCGGCTAACCAAATTAAATGGTGAGGCACCACTACAATGATTTTGCTTACAGTAGCACATGCAGAACGCCTCAGAACATGATATGAACGACAGTGGCAGCATGACCAATATTTCACTCTATCCTTCCATTATATGTTGACTAAGTTCAGTTGGAAAGACACTTGATGTTTATCAAATATGTTGGACACGTATCAACATTCAAAACTGCAAATACCAAATAATATAGAAATAAAATAGTTTCTGATTTTATCTTTTGACATTTTTGTTTCATTCTTACTTATTATTGCAATTAAGGGTGCAATTTGCTCATGAGAGAAAGAAGATAGAAGACATTGCATTGATATGCATGATTTATGGCAATAATTAAGCACAGTTAACCAGAAATGAATTTTCTAGTCTACTTACCTGAGAAGCATGTTTTCTAAATAAATTCCATATAATTACCCAGTTGCACCACGCTTGCCCCTTCCCCCATGAAAAGGAGTGATAATTTAGAAAACATGCAGAACTATAAATAATTGTAATAGTTCTAGAGACAGCAAGAAAATACAAAAGCTCAGTTTCAAGCAGATATCCCCCTTTTTCTTTCTCCTGTTTCACTTTTAGCTCATATTTTTGTTATCGTTTCCTGTTTCTTACATCAACAAGTTCATCTAACCATAGCATGTCCCCTCACTTTTACATTTTTCTCCTAGTTCCATTCTGGAAGATGGCAGCTATTGTTTTAAGAGATGCTTGTGGTTGGAGGAAAAAAAAAGTCAGATAATGATCTGAATTGACAAAGAGTACTATTGACTGTGCATTTTGTCATTGTTGAATGAGATATTTATTTAATAGCATTCTGGAGTAGAGGAAATAAATATAGACCTGAATTAATGCAGCATACAATTTCATATAAGACCTGACACGATTCAGGTAACTCTGAGAGCTTTCGAACTTCCCATCTTCTTCACGGTAGCCAATCATTTTCAAGTAATCTCTGGTTTGCAATGCTGGCTGAAATGAGCAAGATTTTGATTAAAAACCTTTCAAAAATTTGTCGAACAAGAAATATAAGCAATACTTAGAAAAATAAGTCACAAATATAAAAGTGAAGCCATTTCTGCAATAAAAGACTAAAGTCTAAACATCACTGCACCATGAATCTATTGCAATTGTACAGATTATATTTGGAATATCCTCCACCTTTAGTTTGTTTGTATCCTTCACAGAAGAACACTAATATCCAGATTTCAAAGACGTTTGAGAAGGCTAATCAATGCAAGCAAATGTCTAGACTTGTTTGAGCAATCACTCTAAAAAATGTGGAGCCACTTGATAAACTTGTGCTTTATTGGAAAATAAATTTCATAATAAATCTATATAACGTGACTGGAATACATAATAGGATAAAATAGCTTACAAGTCATGACAATTGCTTACACTTTGAACTGTAAATGCAGCAAAATTGAATCATTGTTTACATAAGTAACCTAAAATACTAGTCTGATATGATTAAGAAATGTGTTTTATCGAACAATTTTTCTTTTTGAATATTGAAAGAAAGCATAATCATTGTTTAGATAAAATAAGTAAAATGCTGATCAAAGTTGGAAAACGGATTGGCTGTTTTGGCTACAGTTGAAATCAAAAATAATCATCTAAGCACTAATGTAATATAAAGTAGATAATTTACAGTCAGAAAAACAATAGCTAGAGTCTTACATCTGAACGCTGCAGATGCTTCGGAACAGTGTAAATGCAAGCTTTGTGGAACTCAGCCAGAACAAAATCCATCACAACTGGGATCTGAGTATGATTCCAATGATTAGCTCATGTATCGTAATAATAATATGCATAATAAAAAATGATGAATTTAACATGTATTTGTGACCAATATTTATCAGTAGCCAGCTGGAAACCTAAAAATTTAAGGAATGCAACAGCAATGATGTTACTACCTCTATTAACATCATAACAGAGTCTTTAATATATACAGAAAATATATAATGCTTTGCAAATTAGAATGCTTAATAGGATGAACACAAGCAAATGCACTTATCATCACACTAAGTGTGGACAACACAAAATATACTTCAAATATATTAAGTATAAATTTAATTGCCAAAGTGGCCTGCCAATGCAACCCAATCATTCTCATAATATGTGTGTCTGGCAAATATATCAAATTGAAACCAGTCAATACCTGCTGAACTTTTTCCAACAACCCATTCTAACTATGATGGTCAGGAACATTCCAAGGTGCACTGAATAGAACCATCATCATTTTGAATTAATATGCCATATTGATTTGCTTTCAATGCTAAAATTTTGAACAAAGAAATTATAAGGTTAAGTTTTAGTTTTGGGAATTGAATTTTATTTTTAAATAAAAGAAAACTAAAGATATCGTCAATAAACATGGATCAACGGATTTCTCAACTAAAATTGTGGATCTCTAATTAAATCTAACCAGTAATTTAAATTGAAAGTGGCTTTTTGTTTAGCCATCTGCCAGATCTAACAAGTTTAAAATAAATCTGACTATAACCCACCAATATGGGTTGAATTTTTGCTAAAAAATTCATTCGTCATGGATACAGATAATTTTTGAGAATAAATTAAGTTTAGAATTTTCTCAATTAAATGGTGTGATTTAAAATTGCATTTGACAAGAAATACAAAACTATAAATTGTATAATTCCTATATAAGAAATATTCCACAAAAATATATTCTTACAAAGTTGAATCATTTAGTTTGTACTTTGGACATACTTTTTATAATTCCAAAAAAAGATAAAAAAAGCGAGTAAAGTGCTATTGTTTCTTCCTTTGACAATATTAATTCCAGTTCAAAAAATTCTACTTTTGCATCTTTGGAAAGGGATTACATTTTCTTCAGCAAAGAATGTCATAATTCTATAATAACTATAATTCTGTCCCATTGAATTCATACTTGGCTTGGTTAAAATCGTCCATCTTTGTTTGCGCAAATCAAACAGCACAAAGTGCACAGCCAGGGTTGGTGGAATATTTAGAACAATAAACAGAAAATCCATTTCAAAAATGAGTCTCCATTAAATAGCATAAATTTGAAGCATAAATTATGTGTAATGCTTTGACATTCAAGCTTTCATGCCAGGTACTCTGACAGGTTGATTGTAGCTCTCCAACAGTGCTTCATACAAGACATCATTAGACTTGCAAGTTATGACCAAGAAAATGCCATTGCCATCTGAAATAATATTTCTTAAACTCCAGTACCATTACCATTTTTATTATGACTTATATCAGTGTTCCAAGTACGTTTTGATAGAAGAACACAAGGATTTAAGAGTGGATTGCTGACTAGTAACAGGAAGGAAATAACTTATCTGCAGATGAATCACCCTATACCACTCCAGGCTAAAGTATGAGCCATAATGTTAGCTGATTGAAAGAAACAAGCAAAAAGGGGAAAAAATAGATGTAATATCAGTACTTGTTATTCAGTTTGTGGTATTGCTTCCATCCCTCTCAATTTCAATAATGTGAAAACTTTCATTTCCTTGAGCTCATCATTGCGGAAAGTGCACATATTAAGAATGTTGCATGTGATTTTAACACATCTCCTTCACACAAATACATTGAGCTTAAACACCCTTCCTCAAGCATTAATGATCTGCTAATGTAAAAATGTGCACAAATGGGCACTTGCATGACATATTTGATAATATTAAGAGACTTGAATTAGGAGACCTCTAAAATCATGAATTATGCTAACCTTAAAACTGCTAATCTCACTTCTGTTTCCAGCATATAGGGGTCTATCAATTCAAACTAATTTTAGCACTATGCTACCATTAGGTACCATCATCTGTCCGGAGTTAGGTGTAGCATGATTCAAATTGGTCTGTCAACCATATGCAAGCATCCTTACAGATTCAAGTTGGCTTTAAAAGAACTCTAGAACTATGAATTATGTTAATCCCCACAATTAGGAGACCCAAACTAATTTCAGCAGTATGCTAGCATTAAGTAACAATCAGTTTGCCATGAGGAGGCAAAGTATGAATCAAATGGCTCCACTAATCATATGCAAGAATCCTTGGACATTCATTAAGCTTAATAAGCTTCATATAGTTTCAAGAGTATCTAACTAATTATCAATCAAAATCATCTTTATGCATGTCCACGTAACCATGATGGAGAAAACAGGTCTTACATGAAAATTGATATATGATTACATATTGAATATTACAGAAAGAGATCAGATATAAGATGTCCAGAACTTTGCTTTATAATACTTAAAAAGAGTATACATCCTCTCAGGCAGTCAAAAAGAGGACAACACATCTCCCAAGAAAGAAAAGGAACGAAATTACTTGATACAAAGGCAATGAAATATAGAACATAATTTAAAGAATTCAAGGGTGATAAAGAATTTAGAAGACTGAAGACTTCATAATTACTAATTAAATATAAGTTTGCCAATCTGAGTGAGGAAGAGTAAAGTGAAACCTGTGATGTAACAAGGAGGATGACATGGGCACAAGCAAAAGCAGTGCGGTCAAAACTTCCAGCAGGGTTTTCACATAAGGAGACAACCTATCAAAAATAGTTAAATACTAATTGAAAAAACAGATTATTAACTTGATCAACATCATCATATAAGTGGTAATTAAATTGAAGTTATTACTAATTCATGTATCAACAATTTCAAGTGATAAATAATTCCTAATAAAGTAAAAATTTGTTCACTGGATGCCTACATATCCAGTTAAAACTGTGTTACTTGGGTTGTATGAAAAAGATGCATCACACATGATTTTTCTTAACTTGCTTGAGAGAAGCAAAGCTTGGCTAGTTGGCCTGTTTACCTGAAATGTAGGATGGCCTTGGTTTAGGTCTGCTTTACAAATATGGTTTTAAGAGCAGTACATATCCATTCATGTGCAGTGTAAAAGATATGCAAATTGCAAGCTCAAAGGTTATTAAATGCTTTTGCATTTTGCACAATGCATCATGTGAAGATGTGAACTTCATAACTAACCATTATGAGTTTTGACCATAGTGTTCGTCCAAGTGTCAACATAGATTCAAATGAGCTTTTAGAGGTCCAACAAGGCTTCATAAATACAGGCATAGCCCAACACAGTTTCAAGTCCCAGCCGAACATCCTACGGGATGCCGAAATAGGTTGTTGTCTACCATCCCACCTCATCCTAGCATCCCATCGATGTGTCTTGGGACACCCTGTCTCCCACGTATCGAGATGGGGTGGGATAGTGGTAGATCTCATTCCACAAAAAAAAACTAGAACGATCCCGTCCTATAGGACTTAAAACCCAACATTAAAGCATAACAATTAAGATGATTGATAAAGGTAAAACAAGAGCAAATAGGAACATGCCAACATGGGCCAAATATTATAAAAGGGCAGGTTACTTGACAAGCAAGAGTATATTAATAGTGCATGGCACACACGGTGTGATGCTGCAGTATAAGCCTTGCCACTTTATATCCAATAGCTGTATCCTAGAGTTCATAGTTTAATGTGTTGGGCCCAATCAATTGACTCTCCAGCCACATGAGGGCCTAGATAGTGTGCAAAATTGCAAAACTAGGTGGCATAATGCATTCAGCTAACATAAGGAAATAAAATGTTCTCACAAAAGTTGACCTAGTCAAAATAGAACCGCAGAACAAAGCTTCCAAAACTTTAAAACTTTTGAGATCTGAAGTCTTATTAGCTGTTTCAAACAATTGAAGTGCAGTACAACAACTAGACTCCTGAAATTCAACAATATTTAACATCATTATGTCCCATTACCTTTTTTTTCCCCTCCTGCTTGAAGCTTGACTCCTTCAGTCTTGATGTTTAAACCTTTAGTAGAATAGCTACTTCAAGTTACAACAAGACTTACTTAAGGAGGAAACATATGCTACAGACTACATATTTCTCTACAGAATGAGACTGAACCAGAATCTAGTTTTTGACAACTTTTACTTTAAGAAGCAACTTAAACTTGAGAAAATTTATGGTAGACCTAAAATTGGATTCATATATTACAAATAAGTGCCACTCACTTGTGTGGTTATACGACCACTTCCATTGTAAAATTATGAGTGAGAGCAATCAATAGGTAGTGAAAACCCTGGCAGTTGCAATTGTTACAGTGGTAACCTAGGATCGAGGTGTTGAAGCTGCTGCATCTCTACAACAGTGTATTACAAGACTCACATACAAGATAAATAATAAGAGACAATAACTCTGAATGGAGAAAGGAGATACCTTTTGGCTCTCACCTCACATAACAAAAGAAAGAAGAGAATGCTCACTAGTGGAGGGGAAAAACAAAATTATTCATTAATCCACTCAAGATTACATAGAATCACATTATAAGAACTCAAGATTACATAGATTCACATTATAAGAAGCATGGGACAGTTTCTGTTCAAAAAATATTTGGGGTTAATAAGAACTTATTTCAAACTTCAAATTTTAACACATAATGAACCTAGATTTAACATTGTTGACGTACAACAAATGAAAAAAAGAATGAAACAAAAATGAGAGGGCAAAGATTTAAAAATAGCTGCTGTATATAAGTGAAAATAATTCATTTCAAGTAAAAAGCATCCTAGCTGTTATTATCAGCATGTAAACAGGACACCACGGAGGTACCATTGACCAACATAAGTACTCCTATGCATCGTACAATGTACAGATTATTGCTGAGGCATACTAGGCATATTATACCATACAAGTACTAAAGCAGCGGACAGTATGGGGCCAAACCGATCCCACACTAAAAGTACCAACACTTTACCAAGATAATATCTGTAGGAGGTCCAGTACCGAGATTGCAAACCTTACCCTTACATAAAGTTTATTTTTTCATAGTTTTTCTTCTTTTTTTTTTGCATTTTTTTTGGCTTTTTTTTTTTTTTTGCAATTTTATGCAAGGTAAGATTGCAAACCTTACCCTTACTGAACCAGCAGCATATTGATGGTTCAGGCTAGTTCACCATTTTTTATATATTTTTTTTTTATATTTATTCTTTTTTACGTGATATACAAGGCTAAGAACCTCCTGTAAACTCTCATCCTCTCTCCTCTCTTATTTCCATTCAAAATAATTTAAGAAAGAATGACATTTACTTGAGATTTCTTATGGAAATTAGGAAAGTACCTCCCATTTGAATTCAACACAAATATCAAAAAAATCAAATTCTTTAAGAATAAAAAGTCAACTCTCTCTCTCTCTCAAGTATAAATCCAGAAAATATCAAAAAGTTCTATTTTAGCAAATATCAAGTTAGGATACTTTCTTCTAATCAAAATCCTAGAAAATTAATTTAACTTAGAAATGATGAGAAAAAAAAATACCTAAAAAAATTATCTTAAAATATAATTTATAAGGCTTTCGTCAACACTTATTCAAACTTACAAGGTTTCCCTATTTAGACATAATCATAGTGGCAATGATCCTCACACTGACTTATGCCGACTTAAGCCATAGGTCATCAAAACAATAAAATTAAACATACCATAAAATCTTAAGATTAAAATGTATTTCTTAAGATCCAAACTATGATGTGTCATCGGTCTCCGATTTAGTTACATCATATTTTGGACCAATCTTAGGATTTTATGGCAAGTTTAATTTTATTATTTTGATGATCTGTGAATCAAATCGGCATAGGTCATTATGAGGTTACCTCAATCCTATCTAAGTTTAGAAACCCTATAAGTTTGATCAAATGTTAACTAAAGCCTTACAAATTATACTTTCAGATAATTTTTTTAATATTTTATTTTCTTATCATTTTTAAGTTAAATTGATTTTTTAGGATTTTTATTCGAAGTGGAAGTACTCTAACTTAATATTTGCTAAACCAAGATTTTTTGAAATTCTCCAAATTTATTCTTAAGAGAGAGAGAATTGACTTTTTATTTTTAATAAATTTGTTTTTTCTGATACTTTTATTGAATTCAAATGGAGGATATTTCCATTATATCAATGAGAAATCTAAAGTAAATATTATCCTCTCTTCTTTTTTCTTTATCTTCTTTACTTTCCATTTACTCAAATGATTTTGAATGAAAATAAAAAAAAGGGGAGAGGATATGAGCTCACATGAACCCACATGCCATCAAGCATAATTCAGACCGGTTCACACTAGTTTGGACTGGTTCGGGGACAGAATTGAACCAAAACTGGAATTCAAATCGATTCTTGGTCAGTTTGGCTCAGTTCAGGCTGAACCAACCAGTTCAATTCTGCCTTCCATGCTCTTTCTTACATGATATGTGGTGCCATTTACAAGTACATAGAACTAGAAACCTTTAACAGATTTGGTGGATAACTGATTTGAATCCATCAATATTATAACTGATTATTTCTTATGCATGAATCAACTTTGAATATGACGCATATGAAGCCTATTTCCTTATCATAAAACTTGTGTCCATGAACACCATCTAATTCCATCGAGCATGTTTCCTTCATCTATCAGCAAACATATCCTCAACTCCAAACTTAAATTTGTGATGCACAATGAGTCCATGACCAGTTCAGAAGTGATCTTGCTACAGGTGAAACCGAGAAATCATAGGAGATTGATAGCTAAAATTCTAATAATACACCTAATTTGTCCAAGGTTACAAACATGAACGTTGAATATAGCTTATTCTCTTACCATTGTATCACATGACATGTCCTTCATGCAAACTGCACCATAGCCCAGCAGTTGCACCCCTCAATGCTTCTCTATTGAAACCCTACAGGTGTTTCCCAAGTTTTTGGCTTGGGAATTCTAATTGGTGGTGCTTCAATGGATAGCTTAACTAGGCTTATTAAATCAAATATTCTTTTATCAAAGAAAAACACCAACAAGCAGCAAATTCACATGATAATGAAGTTGAAGTTGGAAATTTAATGTATAGAGGTAAAGCTAGAATTAAGAAAATATCAAAAATCAAAAAATATTGCCAGAGAAAAATATAATGAGTTAGTAATGTCAACTACCTTCTTTGCAAACAACAAGACAGAGATAGAAGGAGGGCATGCAGGGTCCTTGATCACATTTATCAGGGCATGTGCCTTGGCTCTGTATATAAAAATGAAACAAAAAGGTAAAAAGAGCCAACATAAATGATCTATCTAAAAACCTTGGCAATTTCATTACAATTCCACAAAGCCAAAAATTGTAGTACATAAAAATATGACTCAAAAGTGAGGAAAATGAAAAGTACTACCACAACACTAAAATTACATAAATACAAGAAACAACTTATTTTTTATTAAAGATGATAAATTTACACCAACTGAACCAAGAAATTATGAGTGGCTCCTCACATTTAAATGATAATGTAATAAGATAATTGGAGTATATCCCTGAACACATAACTTGCAAAGAGAATTTAATATTTAGAGTCATATATATGGATCAACTGAAAAGCAGATGAGATAAGGAAATGCCTTTGTAGCTTAAAGATGAAAGTTTTATGCACTAGTCTCTTCACTTTTGGTGCTCATATTAAATGGTTGAAATTAATATTACTATTACCGAACAATGCACATAGCTCTCGAAGAAAAGGTAAAAGAAAGTAACAACTAAGAGGCACAGATGCTTCAAATTGCATCTCATTTCCATATTCAATATGCATGAAATACAGAAACTTATTGACCATGGCTAGGATACATGTGTGCTTATGTAAACAATTTTTTATCCGGATTCTTAGTGGACATGATCAGATGCTCGTCAGAGCTCAGATGTCTTCAAGGATGCAGGAAGGCCTTTCTTTTGTTGTACATAGCATTTGTCATGTGCAATGCATGTAAAATGTGGAGCATCCACTGGTTTTCTCCAACATATTTCAGGTGCAAGTCCCACCAAATTACTCATCTCAAGGAAACAAATAAAAAATAGTCCAGCTTTGCTTGTCCAAATTTGGGGGTTTCCTTTATATAATAAATGAATGAATGTTGACCTTCCAAAGATGGACACAATAGATGACTAATATTAGAGTCTACATTGATGTGTTCATGGAGAATAGGCAATGTTATTTTGACAGACCATTATGATATTTGGATTTCTTCTATATATATACCTTGAGACACAATGATGTAGGACAGTCAGGAGAAAGGGACATAGAAGGCAGAAGAGGATTGAAACCTGAAAGGTGCTGGAATTTCAATTGCAGATTTGAGCTTTAAATAAATCTGAACTATAAAAATGGGAATTTTAGCATGAAACTGATGATGGATGTGGCAACGAACAAAGACATTATCAAACTAGGGTTTAACTAGTGGGCAAAAATCTAAATAAGGAAACAAAAGGAATTATTAAAAATTGTACTGAGCAGCAAGGTTTATAGCTTGATCATAGGATATTTAGATATCAGAATAAACAATTCGGAATCAATGCAAAGAAGAAAACAAGGGGAAAAAATAGAAGCAAAGGAAATAAACAAAATAAAGCAAAACAGAGACTGCTAATAAAAAAATGAAAGAAATACAGAATATAATACCGACTCAGTCCATGACCTAGGAATCACACCTAGGGTTTGAAGGCCCCAAACCTCCATCGCAGAATCACTATAAGAGTAAATAAACTGAAGACACCATCATTTCATTCATAATCTGCATAAAACCTTAAGGTCCTCTTTTCACAGTAAAAGAGACTATAATTCAACTATTTTAAAATTCCAAAACTGCCCCTAGTAAGGCATTGTTACTGTTCATGTTACTGCAGCATGAACAATGTCATGAACAATAATGTGCTACAGATATTAGGTTTTTAGATAAGCACTGAGATCTAATCTCAGCTCTACAATCCAAAATAAACCCACCAAAACTGAAAATAACCAGAAAATAAAAGAAAAATACATAAAAAATGATAACTAAACAAAATATAATAAAATCCGTAAGCTGCAGCCCTATGATGCTACATGGCACGAACTTGGATCTCCATCAGACAATATATATACATCTACACACACGCGCACGCGCGTGCATGCATGTGCGTACATACGTATGTAGATGTATGTATGTACATATGTAAGCATGTTTGTGTATATCATATCATTTCAAGATTGGTCATATCAATGCATCCATTTTTTGTGGTGTCCTCATCTATACCAATATTCATGCTTGGTAGATGCAAAGAAATCATCAAACAATGCACATCAAATGGCTAGCTATTTGCAGGTATTTCATCTATATCTCATTATATGCATGCTATTGACATGATATGATCCTATTTCAGCACCTAAACTATTGGTTCAATGAAAAAACAAGGGTCATTTTTCACAGTTTTATGTCAAAGAGTTCAAGGTTGGTTTCCATAATTCGTGTCCCATGGTGTACTGGTGTGTCCTGGTACCACTCTAATAAGAGAATGGTACTTGGGGCAGGTGTCGGACACCAATTCTTGTTGAATTGAGACATTGGGATGCTCCACTTGGTACCAATCATCATGGACTGGAAAGTTGCATCCCAACACCCAGGACAGCTTGGCATCCTAGGATGCAAACTTTTTGCTTTTTATTTTTGTTGTTAATGATCATTTTGGACCCATCCCAGTCTATCCTGAACATTTCCGATACTTGGCCAACCTATGACGAGACTAAAGCAGGTGTAGGTTCTAGATTTAAACCATTGATGGGTTTGTTGTTCTTTGACATGTGGAGGAGTTCTGAATTTAAAAGGTCATATGAATGAGCAGGGAGGTCACCAAGTTGAGGATTCAGGTTTACAGGAAGAACAGTATGATTGGGAAACCCACCAAATAATTCTGCCTCAAGTATAAATCAGATATAAATTACTGTTTCTAATTCTATAGATGATCAAGTAGGCTGTCCCATACTTTCTGGATTGAAAGAAAGAAGAAAGATCTGCGAAATCTTAATTACTTTCATAAAAAGGATAACAAAACATGCAACATGTTTCATCTGATCCCCTCTTTTAACGTAAGAGAAAGCAGTAAAGATTGTTTCAGGTATCTAGGGACTTGGACTTCTCATCTTAAAACAACAATATATGAGGATAAGGCATGTCGGTAGGGTTCAGCCATTAAGTTAACTTAATTTGGGTTCATCACCTTAAAAATGTAAAAAGAATGAAATAAGCCAACCGATATTTTGCGGTGGCCAGCCATTAAAACAAACACCAATTTGTTTGAAAGAAAGTAAGAAAGCAGTGACTCCAATAATTAATCTCTAATAAAGAAGGCCACACTTCAAAATCTACACCAGAACTACTCAGCCTAAAGTTGATCTCAGGGAAGAGAGGATGGCAGCAGTTGTGGAATTATTGAAGGAGGTACTGAGAGTGGTGAAGGTCATAAGCCTATAATGGATTGTGTACTACCTAGTTTAGATGACCAGTTACAAATAGGGTTGTATGCTTACTGGGAACAAAGACATGCTAAAAACAAATTGCATCCCAGAGTAATGAAGTGCATTAGTGTTTTCTTCCTTTTCTCCCCAAATCTATAATATATATTAAAAAATAAGGGTCTTAGATTTAGGAATTGCATCAAAGATTCTTTGTGTAACTTTTTCTCAAGAATATCCTGGATCAAACAAAAAATCCCAGCATAATCTCATATATTAGATATTCCATTAATACCTTATTTTACCATAAATATAGCACCTATGCTTTACTTGGATCAAATTCTCATATTGTCATAAGCAAAGATGCCTCTCGTTTACTCCATTTGAATCAGGATAACACATTCATTGCAATCACATAACATACACTCCTTTTTCTATATAAGTTCTTCATGTCCTTGCATAGAAGGATAAATAAAAGGTAAGACAGTAAAAGGCAAGATTTACCTAAAGATTCACAAATACAAATAAGTAAATGAATAATTTCAAATATATCATTGCTTGATGGAGTGACATTTATCCATTATAAAATTTCTCATATTTATTTTTTCTATTTACAAACTTTCTCATATTTATATTTTTTCTCTTTATTTTTTAGTGATATTTGTTTTATTTTTAAGTTCTTTTAAATTTATTTTTTATTTTCTAGATTCAAATATTCTTTTCATAAATTTTTTTAGTCATGTCCTCTAATGTGCATTGCATGGCTTGCGTGCTTGTATAAGATATATCTCTCTCCTTCACCTTTTCTAAAATTAAGGCTTTTGGATTTAGTGGTGACTAGTGATTTTAGATCTCAACCAGACACTAGGATTGATGCTTGCAGCATATATGAATTCCATTATTAAATAAATATAAAAAGATAGATAAAGATAGGGAGAGAACAAAGGGAGAGTAGAGGGTGAGGGTGGAAAGGCAGCGTCTTGCTGCCGCTAACTTCACATTTATCAAGTAATGTTCTTGACTGAAGCAGCATTGAAAAAGAGAGGAGGCTGGATAAGGACTCAAAAGACCAAGCAGTGGTGAAGCTACCCATCAATTATGGAGCTCAAGCTCATAAAACAAGATAGCAATGATCTAAGATTTCTCTCAAGTGCAAATTAACAAATAACAAGACAACTAACAAAGGTTTCAAAACCTAGCGGGACATCCTGTGGGATGCCTAAACAGGTTGCGGTCCTAAGTGCTAGGACGGGACCATCTCGCTATCATCCCAACAACCCAAATGATGTGTCTTGGGATATACTTTGTCCCAAGAGTCAGGACGGGCAGAGATGCCGATGCATCCTATTCCATCGGAAAACTAAGGCGGTCCATCCCACGAGAATTAAAACCTTGCAACTAACCTTCTTAAACGCATTCAAATGAATTTAAAACAAATAAATATTTTACTTACATCTAAAGCTTCGTTTTATATTGATCTTATGGTTAAGGCTGGTGGATTTTGGAATATATAGCTACTATTAACTTTAGCGAGCTTGAAGGAGAATTTTATGCAAGGGTTTCTTCTATATATTTAAATAAATTTTCTTTATGCATTTATATTTTTCTTTTTTGGATTTTTTTTTTCTAATGCATAAATGCCACAAGATATCATCTCATCCTGTGAGAAGAAAATGGCTTTCAAGACTAAAAGAAAAGAAACAATAACTCCATCCACTGTAATTATTTAGATACAAATGCTATAATAAAGGAACTTTCTGAACTAACCTAAGATTGAGACAGATATGGAACTTAATAATCAAAGAAGAATGAATAAAAAAAATAGCATGCAACTAAACAATATTAATGGCACCAAAGTTGTTTTCCTCACCTGACATTCTCAATGGTTCCAGCTATTTGGTTTACATGCTTACGGATCTGCCGTTCATATCTATCAAGATCCTGCCATAAGCATAGACTTGTTGAAAAAAGTCTGAGAAGTGACTTTAAGGAAATTTAGCACTATGAAAATGACTTAAAAAAGAATGTGGATTACATAGAGACACATAAATTATCAGATAAATGCGCTTATATACTTTCAAATAAGTATTATATATGCAACCAGTTTCTGAAGTTCAGAGTATCAATAGACTGTATACAATCCTTATAGTTAAAAAGATGACTTTCCTAATCATAAGGATTAAATCAATTAAATGGAAGGAACACAAGTTGATGATGAGAATAGAAACATGACTTGAGGGAACAAACTGAACCTTTTGAGCAATCATATTGGTTTTTTCTGCCACTTCATTGTATATCTTGAGTCTGTTTGCCTCTACTTTTAGTGCAGCTTCAGCAGCCAGAGCTTTAACCCCTGCCATGCATAATTCAACAAATTCTATTTCTTAAAAGCACCATAATCCTAAATGCAAGTATTGGAAGCATTACATTCACAATTTGAATGAAGTTATCTTACATTATTCTTATTTAGAAATGAATAGACGTGATTGCAAGAATTATCAGATATTGTAAAATATATTGTTTTCCTAGTCATCACATTATATTGCGAGCAGCAATATTTTCAATTATTTCCTGGTGCCTTGAGAGATAACAAGGATATGTCAAATGGCAAACCTCCAACTGAACGTTCTTATATTACAGATCTGCATGTAACTAAAGAAAATTGCAGATAGCAGCCCATGCATTCCTGTTACATACATTTAATGGCTCCTGTTGTTACATGAGCTTCTCTAGAGGTTTTTGTCTTATATGCGTCTGTCTCAGGTTTCAAAATGGTAAGAAGTCCTCCCTTTCAAGCTGTCAAGCCAAGACACTACATTTATGGATTCATGAAATGAACCTAAATGCAAGGCCACTTGGTTAAAGAAGCCACAGTGCATTGGCATTGACTTGACTTGTATTGACTAAGGTGGTATATGCGCTTCAGAAAAATTTGGAAAGAACTTTGAGAAATTACTTTATCTAATTCTTCGAAACAATTTGAATGTTCATTCACCATTGGACTTTTAATGTGAATCTCAAAAAATGGTGGTGGTCCTATTATATAGACAGCTCCAAATAAAAGCATTTGAATGTCCCTTCATATTCTTCCTTTCCAAACAAACTAAAATTTTCCTATACATGTGCTCCATGACAGGATTAAAATAAAATGGAACACTTAATTAAGCATCAAAAAATCAAGAGAGGATAAATCCAAAATGATGAGACTTGAAATTAATCATAGGAGTTGCCAACAAAGGATAAAATTAGGCCAGTACTCAGAACCACCATTAACAACAAGCATGAGGAGAGGGGGCAAAAAAAAGTGATCTCCTCATACAACAAGTGATCCCAAGCGTCTGGACATAGCCATCCCAATTCATTTCGACCAGCACTACTATACCTAGAGAGACTCAAGGTCCTAGATGTATCCAAGGACCTAGACTTTCTTCAAAATGGTATGGTACCATCAAGATGGACCAAGTCCTTATTCCTTGGCATGTGGAATAAGAAACCAAAAACACTGAGTTCCAAAGTGATATAAATGTATTCATACAAAAAAGGGCTCTAAAACAGTCGAAAGAAAATAACGATAATCATAATAATAAACAATATAGACACCAACCTAACAACTGAATAATATTTTTGCCCATTTAGCAATAATTAAATTTTCAATCAAAGCACACCCTTTCAAGTCCCATTTTGAAACTCCTATCCCAGCTTTCTTACATATATTCCACATCTTCAACCCTTGAGGACTTATTCTAGTCCCTCTCCTTCCAAAAGCATCCCATATCACTGCATATGTATATACCATTCGATTTTATTTTGTTGATTTTAATGTCCAATATAGAAATAGGACAAGGTAACAAGAAAGTATAATCATCCTATATTAGACAAATATAACAAACAAAGGTAAAAATTTATGACAGGGCGAAAAAGGCGAAACTTTAAAAACAAAGGTTGCAAATAATATTTCAGCTTTCCATAGTATTCCATTATGAAGGATTACAATACCAGCAAAATGTGTATAATACCTACAAACATAAAGTCAACTATAAACACAAATACCTACAATGCAATGCTACGTGCGCACAAAATTTTTGGGGTTTAATTTTAAGCTTATTTCTGTTGCTAACATTTATACAAGTCCATGTATTGTTAGTTTGAATAATGAATTACACATGCTAAAAGGCAATTAATAGATATCAATATTGATTTATTATAAATTTCAATAGATTAGTTAACAACTATAGTTATTTATCTCAAACAGACTACACACTAGTATGAAGCAGTTCAATTAGCTGATGTTTTTTCAAAAAAAGCGCACCCCTATGGGAGCCTGCCAAGCATGAACACAGTACGACACATTATGATTGGCAAGAGCATGATTCGCTTTACTTCTACCCTTGGTATGACAGTGGACTTTTGGAACAAGATATGTCAAATTTTCAGTATAAAAATATACAAACAGGAGAAAACTGAAGTACCTGGCAATTGCACATTTTTTGGTAATTTTCCATCCCTTACTGCACTAGCTGTTTCTGCACCAATTGCCCAATTTTGTTCCATAGCCCCTTTCTGTGCTACTTCAGCAGTAGTTTTTTCTCTTGTTCTTGCAGCTTCCTTTTCTGCAGCTTCTTTAGCTGCCCTTTCAGCGGCATCTTCTAAAGCTTTTTTTTGTGCTTCAGCTAATTTTTCCGCCTTCATTTTAGCCTGCATCAAACCATTGGCAGATTTATTATACTACAGAAACTACAATTTTAAGAATTATAAACAGACAAAAGCCATCAAATTTTTTAAAAGAAAATACAAGAGAAATTAAGAATATGCCAAATTTATTCCAAATAAATATGAATATCGATTGAAAAATATTAAAAACAACTCAATGAACAGGGGAAATTCAGAGAAATTGGAACTCACAAAAAAAAAAAAAATCATGAGGTATTTATTATTCACTATAAATTCAGGAAAAAGAATCACTTTTTAAAATCAGGCATAATCTAAGAAGAGAACCTGTGCTTAAAGGAATCAGAAATAATTTAAGACTCTTCAGTAAATCAGAGAATTTTCTTTATAGAATAGAGCAACCAAATGCCTTTGGACATATCATATGTTGCAAATTACAA
Organism: Metroxylon sagu; assembly: GCA_017589505.3. Lineage (NCBI taxonomy): Eukaryota > Viridiplantae > Streptophyta > Magnoliopsida > Arecales > Arecaceae > Metroxylon > Metroxylon sagu. The sequence goes on from JACVBY030000630.1 coordinate 656,525, forward strand.
CAATTAACAAATAGTTGATATAAATCAGGAAGTCTAAAGATATTTCCATCCTAGAACAAGCAAGGCATATAAATTTACTAAAATAGGAAGTTGGAGAGATACCATTATTTTTCATATATCTTTCTTTTGATTCCAAACATCTCAATAATTGGGTTAATGTGGCATGCATTGGAAGGCGCAATTTACTTGCAGTTGAAGGAGATCAACATCAAGGGTGATCAATAACGACATTATCTTTTGACTAATTCAAAAATACCTATAGGTTAGTGTTATGTCTTCCCAATGATAACTTCATCAAATTACATAATCCTCATTTGAACTCCAATCTCTACAGTAATAAATATATGACAATTTGTAACTTCTTAAATCTACATCCTGGATGAAGCCCCAAAGATAATGAAACTGGCCGAATCAAACCTTGTAATGTGCAGCACCAGTAACATACCAAGATAGTACCGACTATTGAGATTATGGACTTTGGTTAAGCTTATCCACCTCTAGTGCCTTCATGAGGGTACAACAATAATTATCAATACAATGCCTCTCTTTCCTGGCATAACTGGCTATGCAAGTCATCAACAAATTAGAGATAAATTAGCAGATCAAGAAGTTCAATATCAATTCCCACTTTGTCCATCATCATGGATGGACAGTAGACTAAAGATCTCTATATAAAGTACCATATTCAGTACTTGCTACTCTTCCCTACCAAATCCTAGTACTCCAAGTGTGGACTGAACACATCAAGCTTCCCACTTTTTCCCTCATCTAATGTGAGACAACTTAAACGAAGGCCTGTGGACGCATTCATGGACCTTAAAATTAAACAAAATTAGAGTGTTGATCAAAAGATTGTCTCACTGTCTTGTATAACAAAAAGACAGAATATGCTGTGTTGGGTGGCCAAAAAAAAATTATTAAGGGTCGAATTTTTTTTTTTTCATGGATTTTGAAGGAAATATGAGAATCCATCATCAATCAGGTGATCAACGAGGGTCAATAATTGGCTTGCAAGGAATTTCTGCCGTAGGGTGAAAAATCTGATGCATGCTAATAAAATACAAGCACATGCATACACAGTGGATGTGTGTTTGTATATAACACGCATGTATTTGTGTGTATTTGGGTAGAGATTAGTGCTCCCAACAAGCAAATTGCAGACTACCCCTACTGAGAATGTCACTTTCATTCTTAAAGAATTACATCGGGCAGCTTTCCTTGAATCTGTGTATTTTGGTCCATTTGACCATTGAAATCATGACATCAAAAGGTGGAGCAATTATTACCTACAAAAAAAAAAAAAAAATTGCAACTGTAGCATGGATTAAATGATCAAAACACCCCAATCTACCTAAAGCAGCTCAATGCAATTCTTCAAGAGTAAAACCTACTTTTCCATTAAGAGCAACTGCTATAGCCAGCAAGATAAAGTGCAAGTATGATCAAAAGTGTTTGTACTTTCACAAACAGTAAAATGCTACATAAAGCAGCCAAATTTAAAAAAATATGAACACTCAGGGCATTTGAAAACATGGCAAGTAATGCAATTAGTAAGAAGACAGGTTGCGTTTGCAACATGTGATGTATTGGCATACAAGGTAATTGCTGAATGGCACAAGAGTAAATATAAACAAAAAATTAAGGGAAAAAAGGACTTTAGAAAAGGAATTATAAAAGCAAGAGATACCAGAAGCCGGTAATTAGGGGAACCAATAGAAGAGGAAAATGTTAAGGCGAGAGATATCAAAAGGAAACAAGAGAGATGAACTACATCCCAATTCTTTGGCAAGAAAAGAAAAAAGCAAAAAAAAAAAAAGAAGAAGCAATCTGCAGCTGGGTTTACTTAATCTAAGATTTCAAATACTAATACCGAACGTAATAATACTTTTTCATAGGAACAAGTAGGGTACCAATACCATGGTATGTACCAAAACAAAAAAATTTCTCAAAGGTATTCTAGACTGAACTGACCCGACCCAACCCAACCAATAACCCATTTATTTCAACCTTCAGTTTGGTTCCTCCTACGAACCGGCCCGAACCACAGAATTTTTTATCAAACCGATTCGATTCAGGATGGTTTGCCATTTTTTCAATTTTTATTTTTTTATATTTTTTAATTTTGTCATCTTTTTATGTGGCATAGAAGGAGAGCCTCCCGTGAGCTCACATCTTATCTCCTCTATCTTATTTTAATTCAAAATTATTTAAGTAATGCTTAAAATTTCTCATGAAAATAAGGAAATACCTCCTTTTTGAATTCAACAAAAATATCAAAAAAATCAAATTTTGTAAGGAAAAAAAAGTTATCCATGCCCCTTAAGAACAAATTTGAAAAATTTTAAGAAATACTGCTATTGTAAACATGAACAAATTCGGAAAATTGAAAAATCCTTACTATTTCTCACAAAAAAAAATGAAGAGAAAGAAGGGGGATCACACTGCAATACAAATTCATTCGAATTTGGAAGGAAAGACTATAAAACTAGGCAACAGACCCTAAGAAGAGGAAACTAGAGAGGTCTAAGGATCCTTGTCAAACTAGAATTCCATAAATAGATATTTCAAATTGAGATTCACATCTCCTAGCCTAAACCTTGATTAAGTGATCAAGCATATTGAAACTGGCGCCAACCAAATCCAAAAATCGTGAAAAGAATTGCGTTTTCACATTGTACTTGAGAAATGTTAAACAAGCAACCTACATGATAGACTAGAACAGGATTTCCAGCAATTATCTTGCTGCCATTATGCATGCAATGAAAAAGTAAAATAAGGTCCAGTTATAACTTTAAGGCCTTCCTCACCCGGTTTGTATTTGAAGTTATATATCCTATTTAATCACTTGAGAACATTCTTATAAATCTAAGACAATGCTCAAGGAAACTAGATGTGAACAAAGGCAAAACACTTTATTACAAAACTCAGCTTAATTTATGGATGAGCATCAGGTATTGAATTTAGGCTTCGCCGAAACATCCCGAATCGAGTGATTTAGGGGGAACCAAACCAGTCCAATACCAGAACAGTTCGGCCTCCTGACTTAATATGGAGATGAACTGCCCTGAACTGACTGTACCGCCCCCCCATATCGACGTACTAAACCACCCTATACCAAATTGAGCCATCCAATTCAGCCCAATACAGTGATGATGTAGATAAAGGCCTCTCGGTTCACCTGACTGATATGCTGCCAGTTCAATATAGTACGCATCATACCAAACCATACTAGTATTCGATACAGTGGACCTTGGAATTTACTACATTGCATGATGTAAAAATAATTTAGATTGTTATTTAGAAACTCATTTTCATGTAAGGAAAATGTTTGAAAAAGATGTTTAGACTAACCACTTAAATCTTTCCCCAAAAGTAGATTAACTACCACATGGTACAGGTCAAAGCATTCAGCTATTCATAATCTTGCAATGGACTGGCATGCTAATTTGAAATATAGCATTACAATTAAGCTGAAGATACATGATAGTCCTTATGCACTTGTGCTTGAAAGATAGTAAATTACCATCGAATGAAATAGCATTAAGTCTAAATACTCTAAATTAGAAGTCATTTTTATTAGAATTAATTATTAGTATGTATGTTTATGCATTGCATATATGACACTTCTACTTATGTACATACGCTGATGCATGTAGCATATATGAATGTATATGTTTGTAAAGCTAACCTCTGCTTCTGCTTTAGCTCGTTCTTGGCGCACTTTCTCCTCATGAAGAGCTTTCTCCTTCCTTTTAGCTTCTTCAAGAGCTGCATCATCTCTTATTCTCCGTTCTTCGATTTGAGATCTTTGCTCGTGATCCCTTTGGATTGCAGATAAGTGTCTATCAAGTACTTCTGCACTAGAGTGAAGCAAGCAGATGCAATGTGACTGTTTCCAAGTAAGAAAAGTTGTATTACCAAGTACTACCTACACAACAATAAAATAATTGCAAAACTTAATCTTCAATAATCAATAACTCAAATAGAAAACCGACATCGTATGTGCAGAGCATTATACTGCAATTCTAGTGATCCTAAATGTAGTGACATGAGGCATATAATCATTTTACTAGACAGAATATATATTTATCCAAAGCAACCAGGGTAAGAAATGTCAATACAAGATGCAACTTAGCTACAAACGCAAAAAAAAAAAAAAAAAAAAAAAAAAAAAGAGAGAAAACTCGTAAATAAAATATGTCAAATGTGTTAAGACCTTCTTTCTGCTCCTATCTGGACATTTAACCAATCTCATAAAAATAATGAATGGATAAGAAAGAATCCTATTCAACTGGATGCATCCAAATCCATTCCTTTTAGCCAAGATATGGGAAACATGATTTCAGTATCAGTTAAATTAGCTCAAACCTAACTGGTTCTTATAATGCAGTGGCATGTAAGGTACAAATAACCCTACTTCCAATACCAAAAACTAAGAAAATCATTATCAGTCTTATTGATCAAGTGGGAATTTCATAACTACATCACCCATCAGACAAGCATCATCTCAATGGCATTAACACCAATCAAACTAGCATTACTTGTAGAACACCCATAGATTGTTAAGCATCATTGGAAATGAGAAAATGATAAGGAGCACCCAACCAAAATTGATTGTACAATACAAGCTGTAAGGTGACACTCGTGTACTAAAAAACCTACAAGTTGGCAATTCAATCTTTGAAACTATAGCCAAAAGAAAATACACATCAACTTCTCAAATAATTAAGGTTTGATGGTTATGGTTATATTTATGGTTATATGCAAGGTTTTAAATTCTATGGGATAAGGCCATCCCAATTTTTTTATGGAACAGGACATACAACCATTCTGCCTCATTCCAACTCTTGGAATAAAGGGTGCCCCACGATGCATCAATTGGGATGCCAAAAAGATGGTTGGACAGTCCCATCTTGATGCTTGGGACGGCAACTCATCCTAGCATCCCACAAGACGCTCGTCGAGACTTGAAACCCAATCCTAGAATGACTTCCACACAGAAAACCCAATTTGAAAAATTGGCACGCTTTAAAACCAAGAGGGATTTCTAGAAGAATCTCCTTCCAACATCTTGTGTCATTCTTCCTCTCAAAAAAATGGATGACCACACCAATCTTTGTATTTTGTATTTGCATTATACTAAGGCATTTTTCATTTTTCTATGGCTGTTGCACATAATCGAGTTTTCAAGGTATTAAGCCATCATTGATCATAATATTTTTCATATAAATCATATCTCTACATCTTCCAAAAAATATGGCCCTAAACCATGCAAAGACATTGCTTATGACCTTGAGAAAGGATCCATGACTTGCCTGGTTCATGTACTTGTAAAACTTATTGGCAAGGCAAAGAGCGAGAATTAGGCTCGAAGTGGGCCAAGCCTGATTGAGCCACATCCTAGCCCAAGCCCAACTCGAAAATTTTTTAGGGGCTTCAAGCCAAGCTCATGTCCAAAAATTCTTTCAAACACCAAGCCTAACCTAGAACCCTATCGACTCGTTCCATAGCAACCCATTTAGACCAAAAATTGGACCAACAGTACCAATTTTCAATTTTTAAATGTTTGCCAAAAAGCAACATTTTAAATAATTACACCTAATCACTCTAGAAAATTTGCTATAACATAGAGAGCTATTCTTATACAATTGACAGAAAATCCAGTATAAAATTTAAAAGACCAACCATATTTTAAGGTTTTAGGATTAGATTGAAATCAAATTCAAGCTTAACTAAGAGCCAATGCTTTAAACATTCTTCAGGCTCAAGCTTCAAGCCAAGCCAAGTAACGACCCGAGTTCAACCTAAAATTTTTTAGGGCTCTAATTTTAAGCACAAAGCTAACCCAAATTATTTCGGGCTTAGCAAAATTTTTTTGGCTCTAATTTTAAGCAAGCCCAAAGCTGACCCGAATTACTTTGGGCCTAGCCCATGGCCCGGCCTAGAGTCAAGCCAGCCTAATGGGACTTAGGCCAGCCCAAGCCCACTTCTAGACCTAACAAGAATTTACAAAGTTCTTGTACTTGCTCTTGTTGTTGTTATTATTGTTGTTGATGATGATGATGTTATTGCTTTCGTATAAATCCTATATGTTACAAAGATATTACTTATGACTTGATAAAGGATCCATGACCCACCTAGTTTGCATAGTTGTAAAACTTATTTGCAAGCTAATGAACGAGAATGTACATAATATTTTATCTAGTATTCTTGTTAGGATTGAAACATGTGCATTTAAAAGAAAGCTAATTCACATGTTAGCACTAAATTATGGTAAAATGGATCTTAGTGTCCCAACAGATAATCAATAGATTTAACAAGAAAGAGAAAATTTAGTATGATACTAAAATGAAAATCAACTTTAAGTCAATTAAAATTTGTTCAAAAGCTCATAGGATGTATCAAAAGCTTCAATCCAGAACCACCATTAACAAGATACAAAGATAGTTTCTGGACAATGTGATATCATGTTATTAGGTTATGGGCAGGCAAACACCTCCTATAGCAATAATCATGCAGTAAGGCTTTGTAAAAAGGCCTTGTGTAACATAAACAGTATGAATACCAGAACTGAAGCAGAACAACATACATCTTTCGTTGATATTGCTTGTCTAATCTTTTATCCATCTCCCGCCTTGTTTCTGTATATTTCTCAACCCGAGCCATGGCAGAAGCTGACCTCTCAATTTCAGCCTTCTGATATGCTTCCAGTTCAGCTACCTTACTCCTAACTTCCTCCTGATAATTGAGGCATTTAATTATGAAATAACTTTCAACAAGAGAACAATCAAATATCTGTTCAAGATATAATTAATTAGATTAACCCCAAAAAACAAAGAACAACATGTATTGCACATATATTAGCATGCTGAAGTGTAAAAGGCATATTCATAAAAGTAAAACACTGAATGGGCCAATCAACTGCGACTGGTTAAGAAAGAAACAATCCTATTTTATGGGTACTTGATATTTCAATTTGAAATGACCTCTCATTGTATCAATTGAGATATAAACCTGGTCAGCCATAGAAATTCATTAAACATCTACAAGGATGCCCATTCTTGTTGGTGAAGTATAACAGTTCACTCAAAAACAGAAATGTTGAATCAGAAAATACAAAGACACAAGTGAATGAGTATCATTCATTCCTGATGGTAACTCTAATAACCTGAATGTGGAGCAAGGATGGAGCCAACTTTGGCAGGGGAGCACGAAAATAATGAATGCACATCAGTAAGGTGTGGAAGCATCAAGAAAGGATTTTGATAAAATATTATAGGCAAGAAAAAGAACTAAAAAGTTGAAGAAATGACAAAAAATTTGAAATTTTTTTCTATTTAAATAAAAGACAGTGAATTGATGAGAGGGTTCAAACTTTGAAGCATCAAGAAGTGGTGTAGGAGTAGAATTCAAGTGGACGTGACTGCATACATAGAAGTTTCTTGGCACCAAGGCATGAAATAAAATAATATGGACAAGCTGAACAATCCTGCAATATCAATTGTAACCATAAACGAACAAGATTTGAGGATTAGTGTCCTGCACCATTTGCATTTCTCTGGGATGATATAAAAAATTAGCTGGCATCCTCACAGAAAAAGGAATCTCAAATTCTTGCTTGTTGGAAATCTCCATCATATGTTACAACTATTGACATAAAGATGCAACAACTTAAGTTATGCAATAATGAAATTTTTGATTTAATTACTAAAGTTTTAATTAATTTTTCTAATAAATTATTCAAACGTTCAAAACTTCCTAGAAATACTTACTTTTAAAGTACATACATTCTTAATAATGGGGCATGTTATAAATGGACTCACTTCTTATTCTCTTGAACTAAATACTTTCTTTTGACCTAAATAAAAATTAGTTTAAAAAATTAATGCCTTCAAATAAAGAAAGCCAATGAATAAGGCCCCCCACTGGAGACAATGGCAGTCCCTAGGTGGAGAACTGACCACCTACATGCCAAACTAGGTGCTCGGGCAGTGGCCTCGCCTTGAGGCCTCGAAAGTAGCAGCTGTCTAGGCAGCTGAGTTGTCGAAGGACTCACAGAAGACTGCCAAGAAACCTGTAATTTCCTTGCCAAAAGTGAAAATTTGTGAAGAAACTCTTGCTATGTTAATTGATATAAAAGTCAATTAAGATATGTTAGAATTATGACGAGTGCTAAAATTCATTGCAAAAGACCATGTTTGAGATAAAAAATTATGTTTTCATGAATTATCAAGATTTGTCTTCTGCAGAAAATAACACGATAAAATTAAATTAACTCATGATACACACCTTTACTTTTAACCGGTGCTCATGTTCGAGTTCAAACAGAATGCCTTCCTCGATGCTTCTTTTGTACAATAAATGGGGTTGAGTTGCTTCAATATGCAATTCATCATCAGACTCTTCAGACTCACTGAAATCAGAAAATAAATATATATTTTCAAGGGAAGATAATCTATATGCAAGATGCAGACATAGTAAAAAGATTTAACACATCAAATTCAAGCTCAAAAGGCTTTTTATTTGTAAATATAATTTCATGTTATATATGTTCCAAGATATAGGCAAAAAGTGAAACCTGCAAAATATATATATGCACATCATTACAGATATACAAAATAGTAGCATCAAATATTTGACTCCAAGAAATATCATAAGACATAGGATCCAACAATGGAAAATAATGAGTATTAGAACTTAAAATTGTATAAGTTATAACAATAACTTGAGGGTTGCTACCATGGTCTACTCTTTTATAGATCGGATGTTCATATTTATGTGCTCCCAAGATGCCCTTGACTATGAGGACTTAAAATTATGTAAGTTATAACAATAACTTGAGGGTTGCTACCATGGTCTGCTCTTTTATACATCAGATGTTCATATTTATGCACTCCCAAGATGCCCTTGGCTATGATGACTAACTTTACAATTGCAATTTTACTAGCACTAATTGCACAATCTGCAGTATGCCAACATGTTACCATGGGTGAGGCCACCAAACACGTAAGTTTCAGCTAATGGTTTTCATATATACAAATCTTTTGCAGTAATCAAGTCTGGCATGTATTACCATGGCTTATCACATATCAACTTTAATCTTTTGGATTTTCTGAGAAGCTAAATCTTGATGTCCTTGCCATATTTCTGGAAAATGCTTGGTAGTATACAAGATGTAATTCTCATTAACAACCCATTCTCCAGTCTCATATGTGCAAATGAAATTAATCAAGATCCCAGAGCAAGCGGTTTCCAATAAATCATATGCCCAAGATTTCTACAGCTAACTTATTATAAAGTTTGAAACATCTAATTCCACATTTATATAAGAAAAGAGGTTATCCATACCACAAGACTACAAGAGATATTGATAGGTCAACTTACACCTAATGACAAATTCAGCAAAAAACAGAAGAATACAATGTGGCCCAAACAGCAAATGATGGTTTGTGGATAGAAGACATGAAACTAGACTTTGACAGATCATGCTATGAACATCATCAGACCCATTGACCTTGCAGATGAAAAACAAGAATCTAGACTTCTAACAGGAGATGTTATAACAATTGTCACACCAAAACGGGGTTTATTATAGAAATGAATGGCTTTGACAACCCTAATACATATCTTGAATATGAGGAAAAAAGGAATAGATGCTTCAATAACATTCAACAGGTAAGGTGGCAGAAAGAACAAACTGTGATGCTAGAATAAAAGAGGGGACGAATAAGTCTCACAGTCAGACTCATAATGAATATTGTCGAAGTGAGTGAACTAAGGTTTCTTAATGAGATGATATGACAAAACTTTTTGATAAAAAGGGTCCTCCCAAAGAACTAGAGATATCTTAACAGGATTCATCAGGTATGTCAAGGCTATCACAGAGACCAATCAAAAGATTTCAGTTACAAATGGAATTGGCAGCTTATGATAAGGAGATTCGATGGAAACCAAATAGTTATTACAGTTTGAGTACTTAATTTGCCATAATATGACCAGTCAAGCTTCAGATAATATGAAATAGAAATGCAGAAAAGATGGAACTGAATTTTTTCTGTTTATAAACTCTAAATGCAGACCATCCACATCCAAGCTGAAGAGCAAACAAGATTCCTATACAAGAGACCAAAAGCTCGCATGCTATCAACCATGGTCCACTATACCAGGCACCAGTACCATACCAATATCAAGCTGGTACGGTTCAATATAGTGCGTACTACACTAAACTAATGGTGTGCCGATTAGGTGGACCGAAAGGCTCTACTTACATCCACCATTGTACCAGACCAAATCAGATAGTTTAATTCTGTACGGGGTGGCTATGTACGCCGGTACAGAGGCAATACAGACGATTCAGGACAATTTATCCCCCATGCCAAACTAGGAAGCCAAGCCATTCTAGTTCTAGACTATTTGGACTCAATTCGCCTCAAACTGCTCAGACCGAGATGGCTCAACTAACCCTACAACCAACAACAAAGGGAAACATGCCATCTTGCTAGTAGAGGTACTAGAATAACCATATAGACTTGGATCAAGAAGGTATGATGTGGTGTAGAAGACTTGCCATTCACCAAGTTGAGGGTGCCAAAAAGAGATGATAATAATTTTTACCATACTAAGTTTACTAGCTAGGGGATGAGCACTCTCTGACTAGTCAAGATGGCAAGATAACTAATTTTGACCTAAAAGAAATTTACCATGGAGCAAGGTTCAAAAACCCATCCATAACAGCCCCGTACCAGCTGCATGCAAGCACTATTAGGGCTTAGAAGCCCTGACTTGACTGAATTGAGCCTCAAGAACCTAGATTTCACTAGATCAGGATGAACCTAGCCTACATAAACTGCTCGGTACCACCTGTATAGAGCATGACTTGTCAAAGGGGCCTCGTTTTTGTGGATTGACCAGGGAGAGGGAGTGTAAAGGTGAGAACAATGAGGCCTTGTGCCTTTAGAGGTTCAATCACTGAATCTGGAGCCAGAATCAAGAATCTATCTAGGTAAAGGTCTCTCTTCCCCTTAAACAAAAAAAAAAAAGAAAAGGAAATTTAAGAAATGAGATAGGGATTATGGATTCAAATCTCAAGGTATAGGGACATACCAATAGTTGGCTGGTACAATACATGCTGTATTGTGTAACATGAATATCATCTACTTCACCTTTGATGTGTCCTATTTCAGTCTCCTTTTTTTGCCTTTACCACCATGTTTTAGTGTTTTAATGGTATGTTTTCGCATAAATATGGTAAGCTTATTGATCTAAATATTCTTGGCATCTTATTTCATGTTCACTTTTCAATTGTTAGTTTAATAGTATAATTTCATATAAATAACAATTAAAACTAACTTAAAAAACTAGAGTTCTGTATCAAACAATTGAAATGCAATTAGGTTGTGGAAATTGGCAACCTAATGAAAGATAGTAAAAAGATAGTAGTGCATTCAAGATGAAATAGTCAACTAGTAGCATTAAATTAATGGATAATTTAATTTTTCATAATTATTGGAATTCATAATATATTTATAAACCAGCCAATATTTTTTTGCTAATCCTTATTGTTATCGTTGTCATTTCTCTCTTTTTTTTCTAAGAAATTCATTTTTCTATTCTTGTTAATTTTATATGCAATAGTTCTCGGAAACATCAATTTTCACTTACTTTTTTCTTGTTAACTTTCCAAAGTTTAGGAATTATAACAACCAACCAGTCCACCAATGTGAGGGTCATCTTTCTTTTTCTACTCAATCCATGATTCTAGTCGTAGGGTTAATGAACAATTCATAATATTTTATAGAGGAATCTGGAAAAGAAATCGCTTGTAAAGCGACAGAGAACTTTGAAATAATGCAGTTACCATATTCTTAAACAAAATGACATCTAAACATAGCCCCTTCCTCAATGCCACATTGAGCATTACGTAGACTCATACACATGCTTGCTGGATAGAAAGTTCAAATATTTTACCTAATAGGGGTAGTCTAGGTACCATGGAGTGTCATGTATTAGTGGTACCACTCATAGTACTGCCTCATGTACTCTATGGACTCCATTGGACCATGGATATACCAGTGACCTATAGGATCCGCCTCTAAATGATCAGCTGCAATACATGGAGTATTAATGTAGTACAATAAATGGTGACACCAATACATGACACTCCAAAAGTGCTATGACTACCTCTATTGGGTACACAATGTAAACTATGTATCCAACAAGCACAACTAGGAGCCCACTAGACATTGAATGTACCATTGAGGTGAGGAACTTCATCTCAATGTGGAACTTCATCTCAATGTCAGCATGCATCGTCATTGTTACAGTTAATATATTATTTCTCTGCTTATTGGTCAAATCAATGATACTAGTAGACTATTTAATTTTGGATGCAGTACAATCTTCCGAATCTTTCACTAATTCATTGATACTGATTAATGTTAGCTTCAAAGTGAAATGAAGATTATAATTATCTAAGCAAAGAATTGGTTGTCCTAATCAACATGTGATGTAAACCTATCAGTCATAAAGCAAGAAATTAGTTTGAAAACTAGAAGGCTAGGGAACTAGATCTAAGAGCCATGGATACTAAGTAGCTTCTTTGCCTTGCTGCCAAAGGGCTTCAACATGCCAAGCTATCCACTAACTCCTTGAAGCATGCCACAACCAAGGAATCCACTGATTGACCTCACCATCATCCCAAGAATCCACCACACAATGGAAAAGAGCAACAAAGCACCCAAGGGATCTCAGCGAAACAGGGGGTACATAGGGGAATTCATAGGCTCTGCGACTCCTAAAAGAGACAAGAATGACTAGATATCCTCAAAGTCCTTGAAAACTTGAAATATCCTAAACACCGAAACTAAGACTTCTCACTGAAAGGGTATTTTTAGAGGGAAGTATCTTTCTGACGATGAACTAGCTATCTCTGGAGGTATTTAGATAATACTCATTCAATGATTGGACAATACTAACAGAGGCCCATTCCACCATTGGTTGCTTCTGGACCAAACTTCAACTCAGACTCATCTCCCTGATCCTCAGAAAGTAAGCTAGTGCCATCAAACATTCCAGAGTCTACCTCGAGCTTAATTACTTCTTCAGCAGACCTTCTAGAAGCTTCCTTCTAATGGTGACCTAGGAGTCATTGATTGGATTCCAACGGTGCACAATCTACTCTCTGTTGGATCTGACCAAGTTTGGTCCCCTTTTGAGTTTGGGTCAGCCCTAGCCAGCATCAGCTAGCGCAGACCTATGACCATCAAAATTGGAACAAAACTATACAATACCAAAAATGATGAATCAAATTTTGGCCCAACTTGAACCAAAAATTCGTAACTTCCGAAAGTGTGGTATTTGCTTTGGTAACATGTCCATCATGAGGCTTACACAAAATGACCTAATAGTAATGTGAAGATAAATGAAATATGAATTTCACATGAAGATGAATAGCTTGATTCTGCACAAGTTATTTGCTGCAACCACCTCATAGGACCAAAGATTGCATGAATTCCATGCCAGTTCAAAGAAGGGTGGACCGTATGCTCAATGCACCCCTTGCTTGTATCCAAATTTAAATCATGCGCTTAAACATGGAGGTATATATGCAAGTACATTATCGACTTTAAGTGGGATATATTAAGAATGCATTCTAAACTAAGAGAATGCCAAGAACTTTGGTTAACATCTAAAAATAAACCCTTGGTCAACATCTAAAAATAAATTTTCACGGTCAACATGAAGGCTTTTCCTTAGATGAAGGGGAATCCAATTGCTTTCTAGAGGCAAATCACCCAAGGAATATGGAAAGTTGCACAGCAGGTTAAATAATTTCAACCACATAAAGTTCTGCAAATCACAAAATTGTCATGTACGTGTTGAGAATTTTTCTACTAGCAATCATCAGACTTTGAAACTGAGTTCATGCTTGACTCCTTTGTATTCTTAAAAGGAGTGAAACCAGGGAATATTTATGGTAAGAAGCCCTTTCAAAAGTATGGTTCTGCCACAACATCTAGACAGAATCCACTGTCTGCTCAAAGTAGCATTTTAGAGCATCAGATTCTACTTCAAATATCTCAAAATTTGTGACCTCTTTCTGGCAGCCTGCCTGCTGGCAGATATTAGAGGTTGCATATCATCCCCTCTGCTACTACTGGATCTCTTTTGCTTGGTCAATGCCTGTCCCTCCATATTGTGTTTGCTGAAAAGAGATTTCAGAGTGGACATTGTGGGGATTGTCAAAACTGAACTTTAAAAGGTTAAAACCCACAAAATTGTACAAAGAATCTGGAAGGATGGTCATGTTATCATTCAAAGATATCTAGGTTGCACCAATACAAGAGCAATTGTCAAGATATGGTTCATCACAAGGGTGAAGCTCTTCTTAGCTTCAACATCCTGACTAGTAGCTTAGAAGGCTAGAGTATTAATAATGAATTCTTCAGATTGGCAAACATTTTACTTCAAAATTCCACATCACTAGCCCCAAATGTGTGACATGTTCGTTCATCTCTGCACATTGTAGAAAGGGATAGTTGAAGAATAATAAAGACAATTAGAAAAACAAATGACAGAAGCTTCTCACTTATATCTTGTTTATACATAGTAATTCTAGAATAACCAATGATCAGTTTGAAAAATTCGGATTTATTTGATCCCAACACTGAAAGGTGCTCGGTCCAAATTATTTCTACTATTTTAAAGGCAGAAGGCTTTGTAGCCGAACCTAGAATTGTAACTGGACTTCTTTTGCATGGCTGGACTATAAAAATTATTTTTTATTCAATCACCACAACAGTGTCATGTTGGTAGCTACAATTTGAGAGTCCCGATAACAGAAAATTCTGCTGTTTTGTTTCCTCAGGCTCACTCTGAATTTCTAATTTTAAACTCCTTGGTCACACCAAGTTGGACTCAACAAGTAAAGCACCATCGGACTCATGTATTGAAATACATTATTTTTTTCTTTCTGTCAAAGAATCCCCACTGAACCTCTTTTTCAAATATGACATTGTCTCAAATCTCCAATGAATTCCCATGAAAAAAGAAAAAAAGAAATTCCCAATGAATTGGATCTCCCTCTTTCTCAAATAATCTCTTCCCGGCTCCCCATTTCTGTTTTTCTCTTTTCTTATACACATGTGTAGCATGTGCAAAATAATAGCATCCCGATAATTCAAAAATCCATCAACTTATAACTTGCATAGAATACCCCTAATCTTACAAAAGATAGGAAACCAACGGGAAACTGTCAGGACACCAGACACCACTAACAAAATGGATCATAATAATCCCTTTTTATATGAGATCTAAATTCTAGGTCAAATTAGAACTTCAACATAATTTTAATTGCAGCCACTTAGGTCTATTATGCAGCTAGCCACTTAATCCTTCTATAGACAAATTTATAGCCCACCTATGAATTGCTTAGTAGCCAGCCAATCTTGTTTTCTTCTTGAACAACAAGCAATGCAAAAGACAAGAAAATCATTAAAAAAAGGAGAGAGAATATAACAGACTAAATTTCAGGACTCAAGAATCTTCATTCAATCCTTTATGATTTGAAAAAAATTCAAGGAATGTTAAAACTGAATAAACACTACAGTTAACTACCATTCTCAGTTTCTCATTGTGTAGGGTTTTAAACAAACTCAATCCCCACCCAGCTAAACATGAAAAGCAAAAAGACCATATTTGATGCATTCAACATTTCAAATTTATCTCATAATGATCTAGTCCATTTGCTACTAAAATTCTATTTGCATCAAGTAAATAGCCAAATATCTCCCCCCACATGCATGATACTATGAGGCCAGTTCGACAGACCATTGTTTGAGAACTTCCCCCAATAGTCCCACATCTTTACAGAATAACAGACATCCTCCAAAAGAAATAAGCCCGAAGGAAATAGAAAAAGCATCTGTGAAAGCCAGAAGTCAGTTCCCCAGACAAAATTGATCAATTAAAATCCTAACTAACAACCAGCTTTCTTCCTCAACAAACATTCATGTCATTTCTCAAGTCTTACAGCCCAAAGGAGAAGTACGCCATCCTAGTTGGACATTAATCTCCTCCAATTCTGTTGCTTTGCACCAGCAGTATGCCTGGCAGCTCATCCAGACCAACACATAACAGCCCACGTCCTTACACATCTATGTCACCCAGACTCTTCTGTTTAGCCTAGAATAAAACCACACCTGACACTTAACATGAATATGGGAACGACACTCCAAGAATGCTCCATGAATGGAAATTCTTAGACATTAAAATGATCTGACGCTTAGACACATGCCCATATCCAACACAAGAACCAGAGTGCATGTAGCATAGCAACTTATATAGATGGCATGGAATCAACACAGTTCACTGTGCATATGATGTTAAAATCTAGTCAAGTCTCCCAAAATCAAGATAAATTTGCTAACAGAGTCCTATCCCAGGGAAGACCAAGCACTGCAATCCTATATTTCAGTAGTGATCTGCTTCAGCCTAGGCAATTTTTTTTTTTTTTTTTTTTTTTCATTTATGAGTATCAAATCACATTCTAATTAGGAAGCTGAACCTAGCAGATACCAATTCTCAGCTCCCTTTTCAGTCACTTTATCATGGTCTTTCTTGATTCTCTCCTCTCTACTATGACCCACTATTCTTCCAGTCATCTGCCCAATTTTAAAGTTTGGGTTTCTAATACATATCAACTGCAGTAGTCAATATTATCATTGATTTTAAGAATTAGATAGTTGAATAACTGAATTATATGAAAGAAAAGATACACACCTTAAACCAATATCATGGCAAGAAAATCGTGTTCCTGTCACCAGACCACGCTCAGAATTCACTTCACCATCGCTTTCACTTTCTGCCGTATCATCATCAGATACGCACATAACAAAGGGCTTATTACCACTCCGAACTGTCTCCTTTCTTTCAGAATAATCGCTGATTAAAAATACAATACAGAGGTCAGATTTCAAGAATAAGACACACGAATCCTGATAAGCCTAAAAAGCTAACAAAAATGGAGAGGATGAATGACTACCAGTCTGCTTGCTTTAGAGGCATAGGAGAACCAAGCTGACGCTCTAACGAGTTCAGTTCTGTGAGGAGATCATCTAGGGTCCAGCGCGGCTCGGGATCGGCAGAACGTACCACCGCCGAACTCTTGGGGCATGGAAGCTCTAACTTAATGAAACCCCTGCAAGAAAAAGAAGAAATACATTCGAGTAAAAACCCAAGGGGAAAAATATTGCTGTTGGAATTTGGGTGAGAGAGCACTAGTCACCAGGTTTTGATCCAACTTACATATTCAAACAAATTAATCTCTGTAACCCGATCAGATGGCGAGAATGAGAAAGGTCGAGAGGGGCAGAGAAGGAGGAGGAGGACGTGTCGGCTTTTCAGAGCTCGACGAACTCGCAGAGATCGGAGAGGTCGTCAGAAGAGGTGGATTGGGAGGAGAAGGATCGGGCGGCCGATCGGGCGGCGAGGAAGGGAAGAGATGGAGATGGCGGCGGCGGCGGCGGCGGCGGATGGAGACGCGGGGAGGACGCAGTGGAGGAGAGGGCGGAGACGGGACGCCCCGCTGCGCGAGCAAATGTGAGATCCGGCCGGGTTGCTCGGTCGCGTCGCCTCGACCTCCGTTATATCGATTAATTAATTAATTTTTATTCTGTCTTTTAGCATCGGTTCATGTTTCTTATATTGAACATTTAGGTTCAATATAAATCTTTTTCTAACAATATTTTTTGTTTTTATTTTTTTAATTTTTATTTTCTACAAATATTTTTTATTTTTTTACTTTCTAATTTCTAAAAAATATATTGATTAACTATTTTTTTTATTTTTATTATAAATGATATATTTTAGAAGAATAAGTGAAAAAAGTTAAAAGAAATATCATCACTTTTATGTTTTCAACCTTAAAGTATTTTTAATTTTTTGATATTTTAAAATCATGTTTTCTAAATAATAGTTTTTATTTTCATTGGTCAAGCATAATTTCTTAAGTGTTTTTTGTTTTACATAAAAATTAAAATAAAAACCAAAATTATTTTAGAAAACCAAATACAAAGTTATTTTAGCTTCCTATGAGTGAAGAACTATTACACCATTTCATGGTAGATAACCATTTGATTCAAAAATGTTATAAACATGCCCCACACGATATATTAGATCAGAGCATGATAATTACAAGATAAATGAATAATTGTATTCCAAACTTAAAGGTGACAAACTGAATCTTAAATTAAATAGAATAGAGATTAGCAATGGTATTAAAATAGACCAAGCAAGTCAATCAAGCTAAGCACTATAGCACATGGAAACCCTAAAGATCAAAAATATTATTTTAAGGTGGCTAATGAAGGTAGCTCAAGAGACATCATCACATGGAATTGTCAAGGAATATTTGACTAAATCAAGAAATAGTAGAAGAGCCATATCACAACAATTGTGCAAAAATAGGATATGTGGCTAATATGAAATCATATGCATACTCATAGTTCAAGGTGTGGCTATAATTTAATTGTATAAATACTACCTAAAAATTACTTGTAAAATAACTTTCAACACATCAAACAATCCAATTTATCCTTATCTTTTAACTTAACTTATCCTAAGAGTAAGTGTAATTTACTCTCCATCGATCTATTCCTTATCACCCTTCTCCTGATAGTAAAAGTCCTTAAAAGTCAAAGTAGTAAAACCCTAGTTTATCTATTTTCCTCATTTTCGATTCATACTAATGGCATGCTGATAGAGTAAACTCATCCAATTATATGTCTAAGGGTGGCAATTCATATTTTCGTATTGTGTCGAAGTTAAGGTAAAATACTATGTGGGTTAACATGAATACGAACATGATACGATTAATTAACCATGTCAAAAATCAAAATAGAAATATAACATGACTTGCTTAACACAAATAAATGCGATTTGACCTATTTAATATGTCATCAGTTAATGGGTCATAAATGGGTCACTTTTGGATTGACGAGTCAATCAGTGACACAACACGATTATTTCATCTTACAATTATATCGACATGTTTATAATATAAACCTACTTAAGGTTAACTCAAACCCACTTATTTTATGTTAGATTTGAATTGTGTTCATGTGTTGTATTCAATTTTATATATGCCAATCTACAATTGCTACAGGCTCTAGCCAACAAAGGACAAGCTTCAATTCCTTCGGTCCCCTCTCATGCCTAACTAAAGAGAGAGCAAAAAAGGAGGCAAGAACCCTCTTTTTGGTATGCCCAATAAGATGAAGGTAGCTATTGCAATATAATCCTAGAAGTTGGAAGATGCACAACCAATATGGTACATGAGAGATAGGTGTTTTAACTCTTGCACTAGCATTGTCTGGAAACTATATTCTATTATAACTTAAGTTCTTAAATTATCAGTTTAGTATGAGACATGGACACTATGCTTGTAAGCTCAACTAGATTTGTAGTCACCCTTTCTCTGGATAAGACTACTTTAGTGCTTCGGCTGGCTATGAACTTGATTATCAAGGTCTCGACCTCAAGACGATGTTGAACCTCAGGGGTAGATAAACTTCAACCTATGGTCAGCTATGGTTATATAAACTATACTCCCAAATTAATTGCATTCAACGTGTTTGAAGGATCTATAATCGTAACCGTCTGTCCATTATACTAGAATAGTTTGTTTAGTTCACCATGTGCAGCCTAGAATTTTAGGACTAAAACTTATGTTCCTATTTCATTTTAGGAACTTTCTAATACTATAGTAGAGAATGTTGTTTGATCTTGTGAAGTTCTTAGGGGCATCAAAGCTTGCCCTCATTTTTAAATGCAAAAATCAATTATAGTGTCTTCCTATTTTTGCATTCAATATTGCTAATCTCTAATTTGTGGTCTACCAAATATGTTTTGCTTCTTTATAGTTGTGCTAAGATCACTTCTTTTTTAGAAGTCATATTAATAATGGTTCCAGAGTTTGATAGCAATGGGTGCTGACATTGTCAGAAATTCACAATTGGAATTGCTAAGTGTTTTTAACATTATATGATCATTATTTTGATATTTTTCAATACAAGTTATTACATTGAAGCTCAAAGAAGGGATAGCCTCCATTTTAGCATGAATGATCATATATATAATTATTTGATATTTGGACCTTTTAAGCTCAAATAATTCTACAATAGATTTGAATGATATTGAACAATCTGAACTTAAAGTGAAGTAGGAACAGAGGTCATGCCCCAAATTTTTTTTTTTTTTTTTTTGAATCCATAACGCCAAGATGCTACTCTTAGTTCCTAGACCCAAAAAAACTATTCCCATCTTGAATCTATGTCTCTCAACTGTGTTATTAAAATATATTTTATTATCAAAACTAAACAATATCTTTTTTATTAACCAAGTGAAGATAAACTAGATTTTAGAAAGGATGATGTGCATACTATGATTCTGATTCAAGTAGATTAGTTGAAGAAATTCCATATAGATGTATCGAGACATGAGTAGTCAAAGGAGTGCATAAGCTAGAATGCTAGATTGAAGATATGTTGGGAACTTTTGGATGGTTATGATAAGATTGGCCTACAAGATATTGCTAGAGGGGTATAAAGAGAGAGAGTAGGAGCATAAGAGGATGAGGGTTAGAGTGTGCAATTTACACCCAAATTAAAAAAAATCAAAATCTTTCTTAATTTTATCCCATTAAGATCAATCCCACTACCTTTGCACTACCTTATTCCTTCTAACCCTCCCTCCTTCCTTCCTCTTGTGATCTCTTCTAAGCCGATTCTACTAGATCAAACTAGAAGTCTTTAAACACACCCTATGAGAATTTTTTTTTAAAATTTTCTGCATGTATATCCTTATAAATATCCAAAACTACCTGTATAGCATCACAAATTTACTATTTTACATAAATACCCTTACAAGTCTTTTTTTACATATATGTCTTTAAAAATATTTGAAATTGTAAGTATACTCTTGCAAATGCATGATTCCATATATCCTCTCTTTTTTTTCCTTTTTTTGCATATATATATACTTATAAATACTCAAATTACATGTACATCTTTAGAAAGTTTTGTTATTTATGTGTATACTCTTAACTCAAAGAAATAATTTATATGTGCATCCACTTAAATAGTAAATTTGCAAAGGTGCACACACAAAAGGATTAATTTATAAGAGTATACAAAAAAAAAATAGTTAATTTATGAGGGTCAATTTAGAACTTTAGATATCTATAAGTGTATGCACATGAAAGAAAAAAATTATAAAAATTATATTATATTGTAATATTGTATTATCTAACAATTATATTATATTATAATATAAAAATAGTCTAATAATTATATTAAGAAAGTTTTGTCAAACCTTCTATTTTCGTTGATTGAGATTTTTTCTTAGCTCAAGTCAACCTATATCGCTCACTCAGATTGGAAAAAAATAAACATCTCAAGAGATTCCATAATTATTCTTTCTAATGAAAGATTAAAAGTTATCCAAAACTAATTAGTGAATAAATGATAGCCATAAATTGGGTTTTAATGGTAAATGAATAGTAATTAAAAGGAGCACTTGAAAAAAAAATGATGGCTAACAAATGCTTAATGGTGATACAATATTATCATGAGATTTAATGCACTTGCTTAAATTATCAATTGCCTTCTAGTGGCTAGGCTAATTAAATTAGTGTGTTAACTATCAATTCAAGTTTTGAGTTTTGCTTAAATCAATTGAAAGGATAAACTTTAAGGAAAGCATAAAGAATAAAGGGGAGAGACATAATGGTCAAATGCAAAACGACAAAATATGTCTCATTGTAATTTAATTGTCAAAAATGTTAAGACCTCAAATGCACTATTCTTGAATTCTAGAAGAAGATTGATGCTATATATGATATTTGGATCTTCAAACTAGATAAATGCAAACTCAAAGATCCCAAGATTTCCACCAACCAATAAGACAACAAGACGTAATGTATTATTATATGGTTTTGATTAGAAATTGAATTTATTGCACACATAAATTCTTGAAATCAAAAAATTGAGGTTTAGAAAAAAAAAATATCAAGAGTGATACAACATTTGTCTAGCTAAGGCATAGTCCCTTGTTCCTTTTTGAGGGCTTCCCTAATAATGTTTTTACAAGGAGTTGTTCTTCCTCTCTCATGTAGCAAAATATAATTATGTAAATGCATTTTGTAGGTGCTTTCAAGCTACTCCACTTGTACTCTAAGATGATTTACCATTTGAGGGCTTTTGAAGGATTCCACATAGATATAAGATCATATCTTGCTTTCATTTAGAACTTGAATTTGCTCCTACCTATTACTAGCATCCTTCACTAAGTTCATTGATTTTGTAAGATGATGAGAGTAAAACAAGAGTCAAGAAGATGGAGTAAAAAGGACTAAGGGGAAAGGTGTGGGAGATGGGAATTGAATCCGAGAGAGTTGAAGTACTTATCAAAATGTTTAGGCCACTAAGTTTTGAGCCCACCTAGCAAATTAAGGAGATGGAATTGAAACCAAAGGATGTGAAATACTTATCAAAATGTTTAGGGTACTAAGTCTTAAGTCCACCTATATAGTATATCAACTCCTTCCACATTTCTTTACAATATGATGCGAGACTATCTTTTTACACATGAATTCCCAATCTCTCTTATATGTGAACTCTATGCATATTCTCATTAACTTTCCCCTATTATTAATCTACTATTACTCTCCAATCGATTCCATTTGAGTGCATGTCCACACTCAAGTCTACCTATTATTCATTTTTTCAAGCACACCATTATGTGCTTTGTATGCTTTCATTGCACTCAATTCACTTGCTGCATTGTTAGCCCAACTCTTCTAAAATCTATATTTAAGCTGATATTTTTCCTTAATGCTTTGTACCATAGAATCCACTTGCCTTTTCTAGCCTATGCTCAATGCTTTGCACCATTGAGTCCACTTGCCATATCTAGCCTCTGCTTAAATTTAATACCTTGCACTATTTAGTTCACCTTATTGAGCTAGCGTATTGTGGTCACCATAACTTCACTCCACTTGCTTACATTTTATTATTCTAAAACCCATTGATATGTAATTTAACTCGTTAAGGTTTGTGCCCATGATTATCACCATTAGCATTGACATCTTTTGTTGAAAAGATAAGGATTTGGAATCAAGGGACATGACATACTCCTCATAATCCAAGTTGACCAAAGACTTTAAACTATTAAGTTTTGAGCCCAACAAGTGCATCAACCCCTTCAACTTTCTTTTACTATTTGATGTGGGACTATATTTTCTCATGTGGATTCTTAATAAGTGGTAGGTAGAGGAAATAAAAAAAAAAGATTTTGGTTGGGGCGGGGGGAAAGAAGATTTCAAGACCAATGATTTTTTATTATTTTTTTATTTATTAGATGACTATACAAATCTATTAAAATCTAAGACTATATAAATTATAATAGAATATCTGATAACTTCTATATCTCCTACATATTCATTAAAATAATATAGAATTTTAATACCTTGAAAGTCCATTG
The DNA here is from genome assembly GCA_017589505.3 of Metroxylon sagu. Lineage (NCBI taxonomy): Eukaryota > Viridiplantae > Streptophyta > Magnoliopsida > Arecales > Arecaceae > Metroxylon > Metroxylon sagu. Next base: position 680,063 of record JACVBY030000630.1, read on the forward strand.
TTGGTTGGTAAATAATCTAGGAGGGTAACTGAACCTCTTCATAGCCTAATTTGACCACTCTAGGTAGGTTTGAAGAAAGCTTGGGAGCAATACATGCCACATCTACGACTCAATCATGAGCTGAAATTTCAGAAGTTCATAGCTTTTAATCTAAGAGAAATTTAGGTAACAAGAAAGGGGACAAAGTTTATAAGAACTAAGATTTAGCTTTGATGCATATCTAGAATTTTTTACAATATATCTTTTATTTTAGATAAATTTGACTGCAATTAGGAAAGAAATCAGCTCCAGATTCTAGCTACCAAACTTCACTAGTGTAAATAAAGAGGTTATACAATTATTTTATACACATTAATTGGAAAGAAAATAAAAAGAATTTCTATTGCTTTGCTATATAATTCTTATTTAAATTAGAAGAGAAATTCATCTTATTTTAATGAAAATAAAATACTCAAAACCCTACTTTGGAAGATTATCTTATTTTATTATTATTTTGAGAGAGCTAAATTGGGTAAAGGAATTTTTTTCCTCTTCAATTTGATTAGATCAAGTTAGTAGAAGAGCTATGATTCTTACTTTGTGAATTCATAGTGCATGTTTTACACATATAAGCAACAAAATGAGATCAGAAAAAAGCTTTTGATACCTAAAGTATATCGAAAGGCAAAGGCTTAATCTAGCTAATTTAATAGCAAAGAGAACTAAAGAAAGATTTATGTTGCTATTTTGAATTATTGTTTTTAATTAACCAATTAACTTACAAAATCTTAAGCTCATAAGGCAAGGGATCATAACTACTAAATTTTAACCCTTCTCCCTCTAGATGAAGGAACTTACTATTTATAGCAAACTCAAGCTCGAATACTATGTTTACTAATCAATTGATCTAGAAAATTTAAGTTAATAAAGAGAGCATCAATGTATATTGGACATAATAGTTTTTCAGAAAACTTTTGAACGAATGGAGATTACTTAGGCAAGAGGGGATGGATTTGCTACTTTTCTCTATAATGAATTTGTTAAATTTGTTCCATATTTGATGCTGACTACCTCTTTACTAGAGAAATTTTAGATTTCTTCAAACTTAAAGCAAGTTCTTTTGTCTCATCTTATTATTATTCAACTTTTTATTAAGCAACTAATCTCCAAGGATTTAAGAGCTCAATGGCCATTTCTTGCAATGGCAATTTGTCATTGTATTTAGCTAGAAAGAAACGGAAGCTTATTTAAAAGTAAATTTACAAGTATCTCTTACGACCCATTTGAATTAGCTATTGGTCCACTTGTTGGCCAACAACAACTACCTCGCATTGCCTAACAGCTACTTAAAGGCATCAGCTAATACAAATAGATCCTTAATCTCTTTTATCCTAAAAGGCATCAGATTAGAATAGATGTGTCTCACTGGCATTGTTAGGCTCTTCACCCAATATATATATATATAGGGTTAAAGTACACATCTAAGCTTTGTATTTTAGGGGTTATTTTACTTTAGTCCCTATACTACAAAAAACTTTTAAGATGTCCTCATACTTCATTTTTGTTTCAATTTGGTCCCTATCGTTAAAAGATGCTGACGACGTGATTGTTGAGCTGATGTGGCGAGCTAATGTAGAGGGAAAGATATTAGGAGGTATCCTATGTGGCTAACTAGGCTGAGGCATTCAGATCTGGTCGGATTAACCAAACGAAATTGGTTCCCTAAATCCTAAACCTAAGCTTGATCCGGGTGATTGACCTCCTCCCTCCCCTGACCTCCTTTCTCCTGCTAAGCATGACTAACCTCTTCTCTCCCGCTAAACACCAATCGAAACACTAGCCCTAGCCCATCGCTCGCAATCCCTTTCCCCATAGCCCACTACCTCGAATCATCTTTCTCCTTAACCCATTTCTCCCAAACTCTAGCACACTGCCCCAATCCTCTCACATCTTCTGAACCATAACTCTATTGCGAAGTCCTCCATCTATGCGCTACCCCACATTGATCCTGCCATCGTCTTTAGCTATGCGAAGTTGCTCAAGCACTGTCTCTGGCCTCAACAACAACGAGAACAAGAGAAGGTATTGTTTGCCCCTGCCTTCCCTTCCCCATTGCCGTCAGCTTATCCTTCTATTGAGGTAATATTCTGCCCTTTTTAACTCAATTATGTAACATATTTTTCTATGAGGTCCCATGTTTATACCACCATGAAGCTTTTTTTAGTTTATACCACCAATTTAGACTCAAACAAAATCCATGTTTGACTGGTTGTAACAAGATCCGTCTCATGGCTTGCTTTATCCTCCCACATATGACTCATGTTGTGTTCAAAACTATAAACTAATCCCCTATTGTTTACTTTCTCCTTACTTTCTAATGTACCTTTTTATGGAACTCAATGAAATAGCAATCTATCTCCCATCTTAATGAATATTAGATGAGAACTACATGAATTTAAGGATCTCCAAGCTAAAATCAACTATCAACTGGACTAAACCTAAACTTAGAGGTTGCTTCTCCTTTTGCATTGTTCAAAAAAAGTCCATTGCAACCTTAGCTAGCAAATAGTCTAACCATGAGAGGTAGGGTTAACTTGAGCCTAGGAAATTTTTTGAGATGATTTCCTCAGATGAAATTTAGCCAGGGCCATCAGTTACCATTATTTCTCCATTTTCTATTCATTTATTGATTTGAAACTTCATCAAGATGCTCTTGCATACATGAATTTGATTTGCATCTGCTAACTATTTTTAGACTATACTTGCCACTAATTAGGTTATTGTCAGGTTAAACCGAATGAATTATGATTGAATTAATTGTAGTTTGAGAAGGTTGGTTTTGTACATGTCAAAAGTGATCCTATATATATAGACATGCAGCTTTGTCCATGTTATTTTTGCATGTTCATGTTCTATATATTCATTTTTTGTATGTGTTGTCTGCAACTTAGCTCGTGTCTTTTGCATGTGTATTTCCTTTAAATGAGTAGAATTATGCATGTTCATCTTATCTTTTTATTCAGTTTTTTTCAATTGGCACTTTACTCATGTGCATTTTCTTGTATTGCAATATGAGTGGTGCAGGTTTTTCGGTAGGCCTACGCTATGGTGGCCAATTTGTATGCACAGACTCAAGAAGAAGGTATATAGAGGAAAAGTATAATATTTTTGATAATTGTGACCCTAATAGGATGTTCTGAAACTCAAAGTATGTTGTCAGAATTAGAGGTATCTAGTTTTATTGAGATGTTCTATTATATGCTTAGTTAATCATTGGATGATGGACTTAGGATTTTAAAAGTGATAGAGATGTTCTATATATGGTTGTCTGCATTTCAGTTAGTGGGATCATTGATGTGTATGTGGAGCATGATCTATATACCATAATTGATGAGCCAAGTAAGATAGACTTAGGATTTTAAAAAGCAATAAAGATGTTCTGGATATGGTTGTCTGCATTTTAGGTAGTGAGATCATTATTGTGTACATGGAACTTGATCATATACCATAATTGATAAGCCAAAGTTACTTGATTCAGTGCCATTACTCAATTAAAGTGTTGACAAGGGTGTTGATGTGGGTGCTAGGGAGGGCACCAGAGAGGGCACTCAGGAGGACTGTATGGAGATAGGGGATGGCACTTAGAGGGTGCCAAGCAGGGTACTCAGAATAGTGGGTTTGATAACAGTAAGGATTAAGCCTTCAAAGTCAGTGATGATGAGTTGGCAGTTAGTGATGGCAAGAAGGATATTGCTGAGAGTGAGGATAATGCTTTGTTTGAAGAGAATATGGATGCTAATATTGACTTGAAGGGTGATGATACTAAATTGAGTTCAAATTGCTCTGATAATGTATTTCTTACCCCTACTGAGTCTGATGATGATGCAGATGAACCTAATAAGAGAAGGTTTCTAGAGTTTTGGAAGAAAACAAATATGGGTAATGTGAAGTTCTAAGTTGGTATGGTTTTTCTTGATGCGCATGTACTAAAAGATACCATCAAAGAATATGTTGTAAAGGGGAGATATGATCTAAAATTTGTAAAAAATGAGTTATCCAAGGTGACTACAGTATGCTAAGGGAATGGTAAGTGGTGGCTCATGCTTCTATGATGCAGAGGGAGAGCACAATTTAAATTAAGACTCTAATTGATGAACATATATGTAGTCGACTTAGCTGGAATAGGCATGTGAATTCTAGATGCATCTCTAGACATTACTTAGAGACATTCAAAGCACAACCTCAGTGAAAGTTGTCCTCCATTGTGAAGCAAGTGAAGAAGGACTATATTGTCAAGATATCTAAGAGCCAGGCATATAGGGCCAAGAAGAAGGTCAGGATTATAATGGAGGGCATTGAAGAAGAACATTATGCCAAACTCTATGATTGCTATGAGGAGATTAGGAGTGATGTTGGAAGCACCATAAAGACTGAGGTGGATAGACCTCAGATTGACAATCCATCAGTTTTTAGGAGGTTGTATATTTGCCTCGATGCTTATAGATGAGGTTTGCATGCTGAATGCATGCCATTGATTGGCTTAGATGCATGCCATCTAAAGGGTCCATGTCAAGGATAACTACTTACAACCATTGGTGTTGATGCAAACAACGACATATTTCGCATAGCATATACTATTGCAGAGGCTGAAACTAGAGATTCATAGGAATTTTTTTTGGAGCTACTTATGCAGGACATTGGGTCGATCAGAGAGCATGGTTGGACATTCATCACTGACCAATAGTAGGTATGCCTTGTTTGTTATTTATATTTTTTGACATTAGTTCATATTTTTGTGTGACAATTGTAACTAATGTTTGACTATGCTTACATTATTAGGGATTGGTTCCAACGATTGAGTTGGTGGTGCCTGATGTAGATTGTAGATTCTGCATTAGGCACCTACATGGGAACTTCAAGGCTTGATTCAAGGATCTTATACTGAAAGAACTTGTATGGAATGCTGTACAAGCTGCTACCTATCTTAATTTTGAGGTTAAAATGAAGACAATTAGGGCCCTTGATGTTGACGCCTGTAACTAATTGATGAGGATTCCAGCAAAGTATTGGAGTAGGCATAAATTAAGCATCAGGTTGAAGTGTGATCTTCTATTGAACAATTTATGTGAGAGCTTCAATAGTAAGATATTAGGTATACGGACAAACCTATATTAACAATGCTAAACGATATCGGGAAGTATCTAATGAACCGATTTAGATCTAATATGGCAAAGGCAACCAAATTTGATGGTCCTGTATGTCCTAGTATTTAAAAGAAGCTTGAGAGGAATAAGTCTAGGTTTAGGAATTGTACAGCCACATGGGCTAGTGCTGAACTATTTAAGGTAGCAATTGGGAATGACCAGTTTGTGGTAAATCTTGGAAAGCACACTTGTAGCTACAATAAGTGGGACCCTACTAAGATTCCTTGTGTACATGCTATTTCTACCATCTAATATTTGGATAGGAATCTTGAGAAATATGTGTACCCTTCTTATCCCAAATAGATTTATTTGAGGATTTATAGTCCAATAGTGTGCCCTGTTAATGGCCCTAAGTTGTGGCCACATACAAATATAGATCAAATCTTTCCTCCAAAGATTAGGAGGCCACTTGGAAGACCCATAAAGAGCAGGAGAGATGCAGATGAGTCTACTCAATCTCATATAGTCAGTAGGATGCACAATGAAATGAGATGCTCCAAAAGTCAACAGTACAGTCATAACATTAGGATATCTAAGGGACTAGTGAGAGAGCAAGCTTTTAGTGGAGCAAAGAAAGGCAAATAGCCAGCTGTGAAGTTAAGGGTAAATACCTTCTCTTAGTTTTATAGTTGTTCAACTTGCTATTTCTTTGCTTGATTTCATGTCTTAGGGTAGCATGTCCTAGGGTAGCTACTGCTTGATTTCATTGCTATGTCTAAATGGATTCTTGATTGTTTCTAGAATTCAGCACACTTTGATACATGGGCATGGACACCACCTAGCTTGTTGGCACTTTCATTGACACATGTGAGTATGGGCTTCAAGTCAACTAGACTTACTCTTATTCGTTTCTAGTATAGACCAAGAGGTGTCAGACTCATATGGGTTTCAAGTTAATTTGAGATGATAATGCATAGCTAGAATCACTAACCTATGTTAGGACACCAACTGGGATAGGCCTCGTATATTGGGTATACAGTAGTCATCATTTTTTAGACAAGGATTTATGATTTTTTTTTTAGTAATTGAAACGTAAGGCTAATTAAATGTTTTTGTAGGAGGAGGATCGAAGGGAAAAGTTTGGAAGAAAAAAATCCTATGTGCAATATCAAAGGACTGTAGCAACTGGTGTAACCATCAAGGAAGCAGCACATAATCTAGTTAGATGATAAGATCATCCCATAGGCTGTGGCGGTTGCTGTGGTTGGCTGGACTTGCAGTCATTTTCAATGGCTATTTGGACTTGCTGTAGTGGTTTGTTGGCTACATTGATGACTATCCAAAATCGTGTTTTGGACTTGTGGTGGTTGTGGTTTGGACTTATGGTTGTTGTGGTTTGGTTGTAGTGTACTAGACTAAATTTATGTGGTGTCATGGTTTGCATTTGGTGGAATGGTTTATGTGGTTTGATTGTCATAGTTTATGTGGTTTGATTCCATGGTTTGAACTTCCTTTATGGAAACTAGTTGCAATGGTTTGATAATGGTTTGGATAGCTGGCATTATTATAATGATGAGACTACTGATAATGGATTCGGAGTTCTACATTGCTAAACTATTATAGATAATGTAATATATGTGAACATTTTATGATGGTTCTAATATTATGAGTGTCTATGGTTGTTTTGTTCTATTAGTTTATTATCTGTCCACTGTTGTTTTGTCAGTTTATTTTATGGTAGATGATACAGGGACTATTAGGTGATGGTTGCAATGGTTGGATTGTTAATGGTTTAACAATTGAACATATTTTTTGTAAAATGATGGGACTATTTTTTGATAGTTACTATTCATGCAGAAATAATAGGATCCTACTAAGCTCGTTTTTAGGCTGGGCATATTTCATGCATAAATAACAGGAGTCTATTTGTGCATGCCATAATCACCTTATTACGTCTCTATGTAAATTAAATAACTTTCAATTTTATCCTAGGTTTGAGATAATCACCTCATCTAGTAGTATAGGGTTAGACATGCTTTGAAGCATTGACTTATCCTTGTTTGGGTTTATATAGAACTACATTGGTGCTCCTGATGATAGTTGCATTGGTACCTTTAAAGGAAGTTGTACACAACTTAGAATGTGCTGGTTATAATCGATTTCATTATATGTAAGTTCTTTGATAAAAAATAAACACTACATTGAATATATCATGAGAGGTACAAATTCTTCGCTTTCTCATTTCTTTCTAAGTACATATGCACTATTACTACAACTATGACTAGCAATAAAATGATTATGATATAGTAGTAGAACTTCTCCCTTCCCTGATATATGACCAATTCATTCTCAAGCCTTGACGATTTCTTTAAAAATATTGATACCAATTTCATTGCCCTAGGAGTCAGAGAAGAATCGTACCAAGCACAAAACCCATAAGCTATACTAGCTCCATATTGTCCATAATCGGAAGAATCTTTTGTCTATGTTGGCAGTTGTTCATAAAGTGAACATCTTTGCATCTTAGCTACAATGGCATCATGTCCTCATGCTAGGGACTTATGAGGATGAGGATCCTATGGAAGAAGCCTTAGAACAAATCTATGCAAGATAATAGATTGTTATCAGTAATGATGCATATTTATTGTCTGTTAACTTTTAGATTTCAATCCATAATTAAGACTAGCATTTTTTAGCTCATGCTAAAAAAGGATAGACATTTTTGCCAAAAAACATTCACATAATTAATTAGTTAACTAATTATTGCCAAAAATAATTTCAAAAAAAAAAAAAAATCATGCATCAAAACTTCAAGTAACTATTTTGAGGAATTTGATAATGCAACATTAGAGCATTACTTGACCTGAAACTGAATGGATAGTAGGGTGCTTGCCAAATATTAGGATGCTTGGTTGACAGTGAAATGATTGGTGCTAGGGCGCTCAATGGAAAAGGAATTGAAGGTTTAATGCTTCTTGAAGGAGGGACTGGTCGAATACTAGGGTACTCATTGGTGAGGCTGGTCAGCTTGGTTATCAGGCCAAGGGGATGAATACTGCTTCGAAGACTAGTGAAAGAGATGAGGCTATGCTTGGCCAGAGAGGAGGGGTTCAATATTGGTCAGAGAAGGAGGCGGGACCTACTGCCTGAAGAAAGGAAGTGTTTGATGGAATTGAAAGAAAAATAGAAAAAATAAGATTTTAAAATATCTTAATTGCTAACTTGACTATCATGTACGTCCTACCATATATTATATCATCCAACCCCATCACATCAGTACTCTGCATCAGTCCAATAATCATACTGTATTAATGATAGGGATTAACTGAAATAAAAAATAAAAAATAAAAATATTTTAAATAATTTTAATGGTATAGGTATTCCAAGTATAAAAATTAAATGTGCGCTTCAATAAAAGATATGCGATTGATTGTGTAATTTAGTATTTGAGTATCCTCGAGGTGAAACTTTCTTGAAGAAGGGCGAGCGTAGCCGTGGTGCCTAAAAAAATACTGAATCCTGTTGCGTGAGGGTAATTATCTGCGTCACTTCCACTCAACGCCCACCGAGGTCTCTTGCATAGCAATCCTAAAACGGGAGAGCAGAGGAACGATCACCCAGCTCTACTCAGCATCCTAAAAGACAAAATTATATGAAGATTCTCATGAGGCCCTTTCTGTATCTCCTTCCCCTCCTCTTCTTTTCATCAAATTCTCTTCAGGCGGGCTTGGCAGCGTCCTTCCCGTCCCTCCCCTTGTCGACGAGCTCGCGATGGATCGTGGACGGGAACGGCCGGCGGGTGAAGCTGGCCTGCGTCAACTGGGCGGCGCACCTGGAGGCGGCGGCGGCGGAGGGGCTGGAGAAGCAGCCTCTTGACACCATCTCCAAGCGCGTAGTCTCTCTTGGCTTCAACTGCGTTCGTCTCACCTGGCCGCTCTACCTCCTCACCAACGCCTCTCTCGGCTCCCTCCCCTTCCGCGCCTCCCTCGCCGGCCTCGGCCTCATCGAGTCCGCCGCCGCCGTCGCCGTCAACAACCCGGCGCTTTTGGATCTCTCGCTCCTCCAGGTCTTTCAGGTCAGCCAATCGCATTCAATTCTCCAATCTTACACGAAAGCGTCACACGGCTGACGTGTAGCATTTCTTTTGTCCATCAGCCGAAAAATGGGGCAATGGAAGAGCTACGCGTAAGCTGTGTAGGTTTTCGTGTGAGCTTTGGTGTTGCAGCTTTAATTTTTATCCAGGCACCGATTATTAGCCTATAGACGAGGAACCAAGTAGCGGATGGCTGTTGACTTGGCAGCTTATCCAAACCTTGTGGAGTGCCAATTCTCTGTTAACCCCTAAATCTTGGTTGACTGTGCAATTATAGCCTTTATAGAGATTAACTAAAAATGTGGATGGATATCAACTAATGCTCAATTCTCTGATTAATTTCCTGGCCCTTGCGGACAATTGAAGGTTTAGTTTGCTAGTCCAATAATTTGGGGATTGTTGTGATTCACGATGCTTAGGTGAGTGTCAATTGGGGTTGGACCCTTCAAAGTTGGGAACACTTCTAGGGTGCCTCCTCAATGATGCAACTATGATATTTAGCATTTTTTAATTTAAAAGAAAATATATATTCTTTTGTAGCCCAGCAAAGTGCATCACACGTATGGACTGTGGAGAACCTGTTTGCAAGGAGTTGTGTTACATTTAATGGATGTAAATATTTCAATCCCCCACCCTCCCTGGAATGTTGATGTCAGAGCCACTTTATTGCTATCTTGTGGGCACTTGGGCAAGCCTAGAGAGATTTCTTGCAAGTCGCCAGACTAAGATTTTCCCCTCTTTCATACATGAAAAAAAATTCCAGCTAAGGTGGGATTGAAGACTTAAAAGGCCTGAAGGGTAACATCAATTCAGACTCAAAACCCCAGACCTCTTGCTTTAAGGATGAGCGAGGGTGCACCACTGAGACAATGCTCAAGGTAGCAGAGTGAGATGCCATAGATGTATGGTGTCATTCCCCTCAATTTTTGAATTTTGAATTAACTCAATCACCATGTCTTGCCAGTGCACCCCTGTACCTGCTTTTCTAACACTTGGATAGATGATTTGCCTAAATAGAGGATAGCTTTGCTTGACCATATACTATGCTCAATTATGGAACTTAAATTATAAATTATATACATCCATGCTCTCATATCATGCCTTGATTATATCACAATCTACAACACTTGCATCAAGAAGGGCACTAAAAATTCTTTATAATCACACAGGCCATCTAATTTACGAGGTTGGTGCCAAACAAACTAGAAGTAGTTGCCAGGGTGATAAAAATAATTTAAGCTTACATATGGATCTTACAGCTATTTTATCATGTTCATGAACGTTGCTAATCAAATGTGGGAGTTTTCTAGACATTTTTGTTAGTAAACATGATTACTCAACATTAAGAAATGTGCCCTATCTAATCCAGTCAAATAGTAGACTATTGTGGCAATGTTTGGAGGATTAGAGGGTCTCTCCCCTCTAACTTCATCAAAGAAAACAATGTTCATAGGATTGTTCCAGTTGACTTCCCTCAAGTTACATCCTTAATTGGGGTATGATAGTGAATTGCAACCTTGTCAAACCCTCCTTGATTGAGGCATATCAAATCAAAAATTAATATTATAACTCAGTGAAAGAACAAGTTTGGGCTCAACCATCAAACATTTTCTTTACAATTCTGTTGACACCTGGTTGTTAAGCAGTGGCCTTCTTTGGTAACTGGAAAGCAACAGAAAATGCTACTCAGAGAATTTTCTGGCTCATGCCTGTCTATAAGCATGAGAAACCATGAAAGTACTCATGCCTCCAAAGAGCCAACAGGTTATATTGATCTAATTATGCTCTTTAGGTTGTATGCTTTTCAAAGTTTTCTGTGACATGGATTTTAGCTAATGAGATACGGTTCTCTTGTCACAACTAATTTGAGACAGTTACTTGCTCTTTGCTTTTAATGATTTTGGTAACATAGCTCACATCATCTGGCTCCATGAAACAACTTCTTACATACCAATGTTAAGTCTAGATGATCAACCTTTTTAAAAGATTCAAATTACATCTCAAAAAACATGAAGCAGGCTGTGGTGTCAAATCTGGCCAGCAACAACTTAATGGTCATACTGGACAATCAAATAAGCAAGCCTGGGTGGTGCTGCAGCAAATTTGATGACAATGGTTTCTTTGGAGACAAATACTTTGATCCTGATGAATGGTTACAGGGCCTAACAATGATGGCAACAATCTTCAACGGTTCAACCAATGTGGTTGGCATGAGCTTGAGGAATGAACTCCGTGGGCCCAAGCAGAATATTAGCCTCTGGTACAGGTATACAAATTTAATAGTGCTGTTCACGGCATGGCTTTGAGCATTTAACTGACAAAATCCTTCCTTTTTTTTTATTTTACAACCCAGGTACATGCAAATAGGTGCAGAGGCAGTGCATGCAGCAAATCCTAATCTTTTAGTTATATTATCAGGGCTAGACTATGACAAAGATCTTAGCTTCTTATCTGAGAAGCAAGTGCAATTAACATTCACAGACAAGGTTGTTTTTGAGCTACATTGGTATGGGTTCTCAGATGGTGGTGATTGGGAGAATGGGAATCCTAATGAAGTCTGTGGAAGTGTAGTGGATAATATGATGAAGAAAGGAGGCTTCCTATTAGAACAAGGGTGGCCATTGTTCCTCTCGGAGTTTGGGGTGGATCAAAGTAGAAGGAATATGGCTGACAATCGCTTTTTGAGCTGTTTCCTAAGTGTGGCAGCTGAATGGGATCTGGATTGGGCTTTGTGGGCATTGCAAGGGAACTATTATATTAGAGAGGGGCAACTGAGTTATGATGAGACCTATGGTGTGCTTGGCTGGGATTGGTGTCAGGCCAGGAATTCCAATTTTTTTGATAGAATTGCTGCTCTACAGTCTCCTTTCCAAGGTATGGCATCACTTTGTTTTATTATAATGTTTAAAATCATTGAAATTGTTCATCTGCTAAAGGTGGTATTCAACAACATTACAATCATAATTTGTTTACAATGCAGGTCCTGGTCTATCCAATAATTCTCCATACAATGTAATCTTCCATCCATTAACCGGCCTTTGTGTTGTAAGAAAGTCTTCTCCACAGAACCTGCTTGAGTTAGGGCCCTGTGCAGGTTCTGAAGCCTGGAACTACACAGCAGAACATCATGTAATGCTAGTAGGCACAAAATACTGCATGCTAGCCAAAGGCGCAGGCCGGCGGGCAAGGATTGGAACCAGTTGTGGAAGCTCCAATTCAGTTTGGGAACTAATTTCAGACTCTAAGATGCATGTTTCATCCACTCTTCCCAAAAATGGCAGCACTGTATGTTTGGATATTGGCCCGGATGGTACCATCACAACGAATTTGTGCAAGTGCCTAAGCCAAGATGGGACATGCAATCCAGACAGCCAATGGTTCAAGATTATCAGCAGCTCCAGAGAAAGAGAGAGCCAAACTACTAATTTAAAATTACCCTCCCAAGGAGAGTGGGTTGGACAAATCTTTCCAGCAGAATTGTAAGGACATGCCCTGCCAGCACAACTGCAAATTCACCCTTAGATTTTTTTTTTTTTAATATTAAATGGTTTGCTTGAACTGTATTAATGGTTTGGAAATAATGATTTGTAAAGGATTTATCATTTATCAGATATATTATTTTATGATGAAATCAGGAAATAAATACCTTAAGGGTCTGGGTATGGATGGGATTATGCAGGTGCATTCTTGATGCTTTATTTGACCAGATTAAGTCTTTAAGGCTACCAAATTGCTTTGCTTTCTCATTTATGTTGAGAGATATAAGAGCATTTCTTAAGACTTGTTATGTTTTTCAGCGCTGCCTTTAAGTTTAAAGCATATTGAATGAAATAAAAAAATATAACTAAAATATTATGTTGTCATAGAATACCTATCAAGTTGAAAAAAAAATTATAAAATCATCATAAGATTGGATAATTACAAAATTATATATACATATATATAGAGAGAGAGAGTGTGTGTATGAGTTAGACAGATAAACGTAGCCATATTAGAATGTAGCGAAGTCTATATTCAGTCATCTCTACCAAGAGTTAGGTCTGTTAGGATATAGGTCTAATTTTGACTGATTTAATTCATATTTAAAAATTAATAGCTTTCTTTCAAAAAGAGTATTAGGAAAAGACATCACCCCTAAAGAACTAAAAGGTTTATTCTTAACAAGGAAAGAGAATAAAGTCTTTCTCTTTCTTCATCCTTTATGCTTTGCCTCTTCTAAGTTTTAAAGGTCTATCATCAGGTTTAGACTTTTTTTCTTTTTTGATTCATAAAGAGACTTATATTTAATAGGATTAGGGTTATAACAATTGGTTGATTTGGATGAAATAAGATTAGGAACTTTGTTTTTTAAGAGAAAAAATATTTTCAAAATAAGTTACATCTCTAACCTCAATAAGAGTATTATTTTAGATGTCACTTATCTCTGATTTTATCAGTAAGATCCTATTAGAATTACTATTTAGAAAATACCGTACAAAATTTACTTCTAGGGTTTTGGGGCATATCTTTTTTCTTTTGGTCTTAGGTATATCTACTTTAATTAAGCATCCTCATACTTCGGGGTAATCTAACTTTTGAATTCCATCTTTATATCATGGCAGATTCCTAATCTTTTAGTTTTTAGATTTATGAATTGGAAGATTAGTTTCAAATAATTGAAAATAATTCTTTGAGAGTTATAAGATTTGAGAGTTATAAGCAAGATGACATTATCCTAACAAAAGTCATTAAGTTCATCAAGATAGAAGTACACAAACTTAAGCTCAAGTAAGTGTATGAGCCTCATTGAATTCTATTCTAGACAACCAAATAAAAGGCTAGATTAAACTTTGAGAGGAAAACTAATTTAAAATTGGGTTGTTCAGTGACTAAAATTAATCCAAGAGTAGTCAACTAGTATATTACTTAGTTTTGTCATCTGTTAAAAAGAGGCATCAATTTTTTTTTTTTAGGTTTGATTGCATTGCATTCATCAAAAGAAGTCATTTTATGTAATTTGTTAATTAATTTGATTTTGCACACATGAGGTTTAGAAGGGTTTTATCCTAATTGTCCTAATTAATTTAATAATTTAATTAATGGCTTTTAATAATAGCGCAATAATATTTTAAATTCAAAATTTAAATGTAATAAATGCATTATTTGAAAGTGCAAATAATTAAATGGTAACAATAAACTAAACTAGTAGAATGCTTAATAATCATATTAAATAAGAGCAATTATTCTAATTAATTCAGCATAGCAAATAGACGCTCAAATAAACTTTAATATGCATTTCAAAATTTTAAAATAGGTCAAGGTAATGACTTAAAACAAAATAAGTGTATTAGTGTGGTTTTAAATAGAGTAATTAATTTCAAGAATAAAGAAAATTATTTTAATATCCAAACTAATAAAAATAGATTTATGCATAGCTTTAAGGGTGGAGAATTTATTAGAATTTTGCTTTAGAAAACCTGATTTAATGATTCCTACATAGATTTCAAACCAGCTTATTTTAAAATTTTTATTTTAAATATGAATTAAATTTTCTTCATAGATTCTAGAGCAAAGATTTTAATGTTTTTAGGTTCTTAATTTGATTAGAAAAAAATTTGAAGGTTCTTTAATTTAAAAAATGATTAGAGCTAACCCTTTTTTCTTCCTTTCAAAATATCCTTTGTACCTCATAACTTGATGAGAGTATCTCTACAATCAAGAATTTTTCATAAGGCATCTGTGTTTTCTTAATTATAAAAATTTATTGTTGCATTTGATGTCTTGATTGCCATATGTATATGTGCCTTTGTATTTAGTAAATACTTTCGAAAAAAATTTCACTATGCGTGAAAATATATTTCAAAATATGGATCAAACATGGGGACACTTGTGCATAAGAGTTGGATTATCATGATAGAAATGTCATCTATAAATATTGATTTATTAACATGGCATGTTGTGAAGCTTTTAACAAGATATTGAAAATTCTAAATTGCTTGGAATATCTTGTTATGTGGAAAATAACTAGTTTGAAATTGATGCATTAATTTTGATGGCTTTTTGGTGTGACTATAATTTGAGCCTAGCCAATTAAGACTAATCACTTGCATGTTGATGTGATTTAAAACTAGTTTCCTTAGAGCCTAGCTAGTTGAGTAATCATTAGCATATGATGATCCCTAGTATATCATATTTTTAAGAGCTAGATTTTTTTTTTGGACTTAGCCATACAAGGCTTATTACTAGGATGTTAATATGATTTAATGCTAGCTCATTTGATTGCTAACATATACCAATCTCGAGCATATTAGCTTTAAGAGCTAGTCTTATTGGAGCCTTGTTACAAGACAAACCGTGACCCCCAATCACTTAGAGTAGAAAAGGATAAATATATATTTATTTTTTAAAAAACTTTCTCATACTTGTAGTAAAAAAAAAAAATTAATTTTGCATTAGTATTTTTGGGAGATATAATGTTTTGTCTATTTACATGTTGCAAGTGAAAATCACCTTAAATATTACATTTATTTATTTGAAAATTGTATTGCACTTATGTTATATGAACTGATATTATATTTATGTCACATAATGCGAATATACATGTCTAACTAGAAGCGTAGAAATAATTATTGAGCTGCTAGCTCACTATTTATTTCTATTGTTCTTTTTAAATATAGGAGAATAGCTTGGATGGGATTTTGTGGCCAAGAGTAAGAGATATAGGATTTAATAGGCTTCCATAATTTGAATAAGGTTTGGAAATATGTTAAAACTTTTGTCAAATCCAAAGATACTGTGTTTTAGTTTAATTTGGTTATGGAGTTTTAAAATTCAAAATTTCCTAAATCGTTGGTGTGATAGAAATATTTTATTCAATAGATAATTTCTTACTCAAGGTTGAAATTATCTACTGCATAGATGACTTTACTTCAATTGACGTGGTTGCATCATTGGCGCAAACTATCCTAGTTTTATAAATAGTTTGAAAAGTCTCCTACTGTGGAAAATAGTTTTTCAAAAAATATTATTTAGAAAACCCATTAAATATTCAGACTATATTTTAGATAGGCATGCATCAAGATGTATGATTTTAGAAAAGTTTACTCACCAATTACTATTTCCATTGGCGATCAAACTAATGATGTAGGTTTAGGGCTTTCCAAAATTCAGCTATATGCAATAAACTTTCATCCATCAACTAGTCTATTTGTTCTAAAGAAATCCTCATTTGAGCAACTTATGCTAGGCCCTTGCAATGAATTGAAAGCTTGGACATTTATAGAACCACAAACCACTTAGCCACCTGCCGGTTTGTGCAAATAGGACAAATAGGACAGGGCGTGACATCTGAAGCCTTTGAAGCTTCAATTTCCCTAATATAAACGGCCACCAGAAAACCACCACCAGATCATAGCATTGTTTCAGTTCCCACTTGCTTACAGTACATAACAATGGGGTCCTTCGCTTCATTTCTCCCTCTGCTACTCCTCTCTCTTAAGTCTTCTCATCTTCCAAAAGCCGACAGCAGCCTTCCCACTTTCCACGAGCTCCCGGTGGATCGTAGATAAGTCCGGCCACCGTGTGAAGTTGGCATGCGTGAACTGGCCGTCGCACCTAGATACAGTGTTGGCTGAGGGCTTGTGGAAGCAGCCACTGGACTCCATATCTACGAAGATAGCCTCCATGGGCTTCAACTGTGTCAGACTTACCTGGCCTCTCTCCTTGGCCACCAACGATTCCCTGGCGAATCTCACTGTCCGACAGTCCTTCCAAGCACTCAGTCTTAATGAGCCCCTTGCTGCTGTCGAATTTAACAACAAAGATCTTGTGGATCTTCCACTAATCCAGGCATTCAAGGTGAGAGCTTTCTGAACTAGTATGTTTCGCTTCCACTTGGATTGACTAGTCTAGACTGTGACCTTAAGTTTTATAGCCGTCAGGGCGTACTTCTTATATATGTTAGATTTCCTTACGGTTAGAGTGAACTTGGCAGGCAGTGGTGAGCAACCTAGGAAAGCACAAAATTATGGTGATACTAGACAATCATATAAGCAAGCCAGGGTGGTGCTGCAACAGAAATGATGGCAATCGCTTCTTTGGAGACCAGTACTTTGATCCAGATGTCTGGGTTAAGGGGCCAACGAGAATGGCTACATTGTTCAATGGAACGACCGATGTAGTTGGCATGAGCCTAAGAAACGAGCCCAGAGGACCTAAGCAAAATTCTTATGATCGGCACAGGTATAGCCTTACGATCATAGATTTGCAACGAAATCGTTTGTGTGGATAAAATTATGATGATGTTTGTCATGGATGCATGTGACACTGACTGAGATCAGTCATTAAATCACAAATTAGGACCTTGCTATTTGTCAAAAGAAAGAGAGAGGAAACACATACATGCACACACAGCAACAACTAGTTCAACAATATGATTATATGACCTGGTTGGAGAGTAGGATCTATGTTTTGATGGCCAACCCATAGGCCTAAATATCCAACCTTGGTTGGATCCGTATCATATCTAAGGTTGGATTGGTAATGCAAATCTATAGCACCATGCAAAATCATTAATCCTTGTAACCAAACAATGTAGGTGCATGCAAAGGGGTGCAGAAGCAGTGCATGCAGCAAACCCTAATGTCCTCGTTATACTGTCTGTTCTGAGCTTTGACAATGATCTTAGCTACCTTTCCGCGAAACAAATCAGTCTGACATTCAAAGAAAAGCTTGTTTTTGAGTTTCATTGGTATGCTTTCACTGATGGCTCGGCCTGGAAAGATGAAAACTCGAACAAAGTATGTGGAAGGGTGGTCGCGAATGTGATGAGGAGGGCAGCATTCTTAAGCGAGTTTGGAGTGGATCAAAGAGGTACTAATGTGAATGACAACCGTTACTTTGGCTGCATTCTAGGGGTTGCAGCTGAATTGGATTTCGACTGGGCTGTGTGGGCATTGCAAGGAAACTACTATATTGGAGAAGGGAAAGTCGGCCTGGATATGGTGTATGGTGTGCTGGCTCCGGATTGGAGCAACATCAGGAACTCTAGCGTCCTGCAAAAGTACCAAGCCATACAGGCTCCCTTCCGAGGTATTTCTTTCCCATGAAAATTAATTCATAATCTCTCCAGAGCATGAACATCTACAGGTAGGCAATTGGGACTTCTGCCAAATGGTTTAAAAACTCAAATGAACCCAACATATTCTGATAGTTGGCATGTCAATTATCATTATCAGAGATAACAAAAAATAATGACTGAGATTGACAAGAAACTAGGATAGATGTTACTGATGATCGATAGTTTCCATTTGAATTTCAATCTGCAAATAGACAACCACCTATGTTTTAACAAAGGCAGCAAGTCAAAAGCAGGCTACCTCTGTTGCATTTAACTCATGCCTAACATTTAGCTAAAATCTCAAGTTATTTAGATACAATTGGAGACATTGGACCTATTTGAGCATGGACGGTTCTTGTTCACTACATTTAGCATTTTAGCTAGACTAAGGTTTGATTTATAGTTGAATAACCATATTCTAACGTCATCCAAAAAACAATAATTTGATATAATTATGTAACAAAACTACTCAAAATCTGGACATAAAATAGCCTTTTTAGAAGAAAAAAGAGGAGCTAAATATTTTTATTTTTTTTTGGGACTCCTTTCATTTCATCACTTTGATGAGATGAAATTCAAAAGGGACCTATTATTTTCTTATAACAACCTAGGATCTCACCTAAAAAAACTAGCCAAGAAAGTATTATTGGGGCTTTTTGATCCTGTATGATAAGTACCTAGAATCTTCTCTGTGTATAACAGATGTCGGACTAAGCATTTGCGAGCACAGTCTTTGATATACTTCCCTCGTTCAAGCCTTGCATCCTCACTAGATTAAGTCTGCATTTCCAAATCCACATCTAAATTTAATCAAATTTAATTACAAATACATAGAGTTCATATTGGCATGTGTTTAGTTCTGTATTAGTTATAACTGGAAAGATTTTATATACTTATATAGGATTAAGGACCTAAATAATATCTTCTTGATTAGCCTTTTTGGGTAAGATGTTAGGGTTGTTACAAATGATATGAGAGTCTAGGTTATATATCTTTAGGATTTTCACCAGTTGTGGTGATATGGGTAGAAAGTAGATTGAATGAGAATACATGGAACTTTTCTTAATTATGAAGGTTTATATTAGAGTCGTGCAATGAAAGTGTGGTAGATCTAATATTATAATTTCAAGTATAGTGATTGAAAGAGGATAAAA
Organism: Metroxylon sagu; assembly: GCA_017589505.3. Lineage (NCBI taxonomy): Eukaryota > Viridiplantae > Streptophyta > Magnoliopsida > Arecales > Arecaceae > Metroxylon > Metroxylon sagu. The sequence goes on from JACVBY030000630.1 coordinate 699,530, forward strand.
ATAAAAGTACCCTTAATTTTTTAAAAAGAATTTATCAAAAATAATTAATTAAAATTTTTGATTGTATATATATTGATGATGTCTGACATGAGCTAGCTTTCCAAAGCATCTTGAATCATCCAAATCAGAGATTAATTAAGAAAGTTATAAGTAATTTTATAAATATACATTAATTCAAATAAATTTTTAGAAAATTATGAAAATGTCATTAGATGGTGATAATTTAAGGATGATATTTTTGATGTTTTTATCTGAATTTTTTTTTATAATTCTTTCTTAGAAAATTAGATATTAGATGACTTAGAAGTCTAGTTAGGTTAGAAATATATTTTTATGCATTTATTTAATATTAGTTAATTTACTTCTCTTTAGAAAATTATTTTTTCTAGCAGGAATAGAAAATATATTAGTTTTAGAAAATCAGTATTGTATGAAAAATAGAAAACTTATTGCTTTTAAAAAATTTCTCTATAAATAGAGTACGATTGAGATCTTTTGGTATCAAATCATCAATGGTTTAGAGGGTAAAGGTTGATAGAATTCTTGAGCATCAAATTTAAAGGATTAATAAGGTGTTTTTAACTGATGACAATTTTATTTGAAAGATGTAATCAACCTTGTTTTAATTAGAGTATTTTAGATTTATGATTTAATTATGAGATTTTTATTTTTTTTAAAAAAAAATTATGTGCTTACTCACATGAAAATTTGAATTAAATAAGTTTATTCAAATATTCTTATATTTGAAAGTCTATATGTATGGATTTATTATTATGTTAAAAACTTGTTGGCTAGCTTTTCGGTTGAGGTCGTTGGTTGTTACATTTTGACAAATGAAAGAGAAAAAAAAAAAGAAAAGAAAAGAGATAACCCCTTCCTCAAAAGGCAGATAATACCTGTACTTCTCTGCATCCCCTTATTAAAGTTTCAGCTAAGCTCCATTCTAATCCATTTTTTAGTTCCTTGCCTTTCAAACTAAGGTATCCTAATATCATTTTTCAGAAAAATAAAGTACCACTACAACTCAAGAGACACTTCTCTCTCCCGAAAAAAAACTAAGAAAAAAAAGGCTCAAAAACCAGTTCAAAGGGAAGTCAATCAAATAAAAATGGCAATTGAAGGTTCAGCTATATTTTAGATATGAGTGCATCAAGATGTATGATTTCAGAGAAGTTTGCTCACCAGTTATCATTACCATTGGCTATCAAATTAATGATGCAGGTCCTGGGCTTTCCAATATTCAATCTCATTCAGTAATCTTTCATCCATCAACTTGTCTATGTGTTCTAAACAATTCCTCAGTACCAGAGCTAGGCCCTTGCAATAAATCAGAAGCCTGGACATTCACAAAACACCAAACCATAGCATTGAAGAACACAAGCCTTTGTCTGCATGCTTATGGCGCAAGCAAACCAGCACAGCTTGGAAGCATTTGCAGTGACACTTCTTCTAAATGGAAGTTAATGTCAGACAGCAATATGCATGTGTCTGCAAAGATTTCATCCAATAATAGCAGTTTGTGCTTGGATGTTGGCTTTGATGGTTAAGACTATTGTTACAAATCCATGCAAGTGCATAAGCCAAGTTCCGTCATGCGATCCTGAGAGCCAATGGTTCAAGATGGTTGACAGCACTAGAAGCTATACCCACGTGCATTGATATTCTGAGTCAAATTGTTTAATCTATTCAAACTTTGCAACAGATTAAAAATTTATTAAATCGAATCTTATCAACAGAATATTTTCATTGGATTCTTATCCTAAAGTTGGCATCACCAATGCTATACAACATGATACAAGGTATCGCATGAAGTTGGCTGATGCCCTGGTTATTGATAGCTTTCACTGATTGCACACTTTTATCAAACTTTATTGAATTGAAGTCCAAGCTTCTAAAACACAGGTCGTAGGATTTATGCATGTAAGTTTTGTACTGGAAAGTGATGGATAGATTGTTTACTGTCAGCATTCTTGACATAAAAATGAAGTGGCAAGGATTCAAAGAAATAAACTTTTGTGGTTTTTGCGTCATCATCCTGACCTTTCCCTAAACTAATAGAATATCTCTATTTTTCAAGTTATTGCTGCATAATCTCCACATTTCTTGCATTCATTTGTTCAACAGGTAAACTCTTAATCAGATCTAGATGGCCCTTTTGGCTACCTAATTCACCTACAGAAGGCTTCTAATTTTAATAGTATAGCTAGATTTATTTAACAATCACTAAGGTTGCGTTTGGACGAGGCGTATTAACAATTATTAAAATTTTGAAATGCAGCATTTTAAAATATAGCATTTTAGAATTCTAGAGTTTCACATATTTCTTATTTGGATTGTTACTCTTGAAAATAAAATTTTATCTCTGAATTATAATATTTTCTATAAATATTATTTTATAATATTTATATAAATTCATATAATTTTATATAAATATTTTAATATTTTTATGTAAGTATTGAATATTTATGCAATAAATATTTAATATTTTTTCAATAATGCTCATCAATATTATTATTTAAATATGAATATTATATTGTTAATATTAAAATATTTCTTATTAATATTATTAATATAATATTTATGAAATATTAATATTTATATATATATATTAAACTACATTTATTAAATATTTATATTTACTATTTTTTATTCAAAACTATTTATTTAATAATAAAATAAACTATTTATAAATAATATTAGAGATGTTTATAATTAAATTTATATTTTTATTATTAAATATTTATATTTGAGAGAGTACTAACATATTATGAGATCTATCCTTATGGATCTCAATACCAAGAATAAAATATGACACACCAAGATCTTTCATATCAAAAGTTTTGGATAACAACTACTTAGTGTTATGTAGTAATGTAAGATCATTACTGGTAAGTAAAATATCATAGGACAAAAAGAAGATGAATTTATAACCATTGATCTAGTGGTATAGGCATTGATCAATCATTTAAGAAGGTCACTTTTATAACCAAATTCTAAATCAAATTGAGTTACTAGTGTCATAATGGTCCTGTAAGAAACCTTGGCAGAAACAAGTGAGAAAGCCTTATTTAAATTATTTGAAATAGTAAATCTCCTATGCATAAATCTCCTATGCTTGGTAGTTCTCCTTATGAGTGCCTCTACAATAGTCTTTTCCAAATGAGGCATTAGATTTAGCATCCTATTAGGCTCTTTTATCAATAGAATAACAGCTTATAATATAAACAACATCAAGCACCTAAAAAATTTCACTGTCATGAACTTCACAATCTCAGTGCCATATGTAAGACAACAAAATCTATATTCTTTGAAATATTCCGGACACTCATAAAACAGCAATGGATAGTCCAAGGGTCAATCTTTTCTCAAAAGAATCATAATCATAATCTTAGCAAGATATCCCTCAAACACAAAAGTGGTTCAGATTAGTTTCCTTCCTATCAACAACTTAAAGCTATTTCAAAAAGACTAGACCTAATTATCATGCTCCTTATTAGACCCTTAAGGATGTAATTATGCCCTTTAGTTGTACCATTTTGATCAAGATTACTAAACATGGTATATTGGGCTATAATTCCATTTTGTAAGTATTTGACAAATAGTCTTATTTATTGCTTTATTACATCATGGTTGCCACAATACTCACTACTCTAATTAGACCTCACAGCTTTGATAACCTTCTCTAATTATTTCTAAGCCTTAATTTTAAAGATCTTCATATTTCTCTTTAACCGAATAGAGATAATTACAAAGAAACAAGTTATCTATAAAAGGATTAAGGTTTACTAATATCAATGTGCATAATCCAAGGAAGATCATTACTATGAGTTGCGCACTTAATTAGCTTATCCTGAATACAATCAATACAGGTCTCCATTTCTTCTAAAAACAAGAGAGAGTAAAATATTACCTTTATAAATCTTCCAACTTTATCTGTAGAAGTGGGATTTAAACTTTTATACCATAGCATTGAAGGCTTTTCTTTAATTAGGGGTCTTTTGGATATCAACTTTTCTATATTAGAGTAAGTGTATATTCGTTACTCAGAGTCAATGCTAGTTTATATAAACCATCAAATAAAAGAAAATTTTCAACAATTTATAAATTAAAAACCAAAATAATCTTTCTATCTCCAATATAAAAAGAATATCATTATTTAGCCAAAATTGAAATTAAAATTAAATTTCCTTAAAGGACAATATGGGACAAGGTGAAAACCAGACTCTAAATTTAAACCAACAGTCCTTACAAATTTAACCTCAATTTCAACATTATTTTCTAATCTTATTTTTATCCAAAATATTATAGGGAGCTTTGATTTTGGTTAATCCCAACAAATAAGGAATTGAGAGCACAACAAACTACAAAGCTTATTAGATTTTCAGTCCGAGGCTTATTAAATAATTAATGTCTTTATCCTACAATAGCCAAGAAAATTTTGCCATTGCTGGTTTTAATTAGTCTACTCATAAGATGTTCAAAATACATCTTTTTATACATATAGACTTAAATGATTTGATCTTTCTCACTTAGCACAGAAAAAATATTTTGCACAGTAGTGTTCTCATTAATGGGCTTATGAGGCTTGCTCTCACATAAAATTAGGTCAATATCATCAATCTTCAAGATAAACTTAATAGCCTCTTTCCATCTCTTATTGTTAGAGTTAGGATTTTAATTATGGTATGATTGTTATTCATATTAAAGGAGACTATTTAAAACAAAGAATGCAATAGATATCAATATACGGGCAATGAACAATAAAATAGTCTCAACACCATATGGCTATATATATTCAGAAAGTCTCGGTGCATCATTACAAACTATCCTTTAAGAAGAGAATGCAACATACTAGTTAAATCTCTCTATATGAAGTGAACCATGAGAATACATTAGCCTTTGAAAAAACTATTCTTTTTAGATAAATAGATCCTCTAAGCTAATATACCCTCCAACACAATGCTCCATTTTGATTGTGGAGGTATTATGCACCTTCTGAGGAGGGGGATTGTCTCTTGTCGGTTTTTTTTTTTTTTTTTTCTTCTCTCTTTGGAGAAAATAATGGGACCCTATCGAAACTCATCTCATCAAGATGATGAAATGAGAATATCAAAAGAACAATCAAAATATTGATCTCTTCTTTCTTCTCTTTAAGAAGATGGCCAAGGCTGATTTTGTGTCCAGATTTTGGGTAGGTTTGTTCTGAAATCTTATCAAATTATTATTTTTTGGATGATCCTAGAATTTGGCTGGCTATTCAAAAATAAACCAAATCTTAGACTAGCTAAAATGCTAACACTTAGTGAATAAGAACCATCTATCCTCAAATAGGTCCAATGTCTCAAATAGCTATCTGAATAACAACATGAGATTTTAGATGCTGGGCATGAGTTAGATGCAACCCATGTAGCTTGGTTTGGAATTGCTGCCTTCGTTAAAACATAGGTGGTTTTCTATTTCCAGACTAGAATTCCAACGGAAACTACCGATCGTTAGAGCCCTCTCACCAAATGTAGTGCAATTCCAACAGGTGGTAACATCTATCGTAGTTGCTTGAAAATCTGAACCATTATTTTTTTTTTTTTTTTGTTCTTTCTGATAGTAATGGTTGGAATGCCAGCAATCAGAATATGTTAGGATTATTTAAGATTAAACCATTTGGCACTAGTCCCAATCGGCTACCTGTTGATGTTCATGCTCTGGAGAAATTAAGAAGATCATAAGAATTAATTTTCATGAGGAAAGACATACCTTGGAAGGGAGCCTGTACAGCTTGAATCCTATGCAACACGCTAGAGTTTCTGACGTTGCTCACCAAAGCCCACTTTCCCTTCTCTTACATAGTAACTTCCTAGCAAGGCCCACAGAACCCAGTCCAAATCCAATTCAGCTGCAGCACCTAGAAGGCAGTCGAAGTAACGGTTGTCATTTACATTAGCCCCGCTTTGATCCACTCCAAACTCGTCGCCCAAGAACAGTGGCCACCCATGATTTACCAGGAATCCTGCCCTCCTCATCACGTTTCCGACGACACTTCCACATACCTGGTTTGGGTTTCCATCTTTCAGGCTGAACCGTCGGAGAAAGCATACCAATGTAACTCGAAAACAAGTTTTCCTCTGAATGTCAGATTGATATGTTTCGTCAAAAGGTGGCTCAAATCATTGCCAAAGTTCAGCCTGGACAGTATAACAAGGACATTAGGGTTTGCTGCATGCACTGCTTCTGCACCCATTTTCATGTACCCACATTGTTTGGTTACAAGGATTAATGATGTTGCTGGCGCCATAGATTTTTTTGACATTATCAATCCAAACTCGGATATGTTATGAACTCAACACGGTTAGATGCTTAGGCCATGTTTTAGCCACAGAAACGTAGATCCTGCTCTCCAACCAGGTCACATTGTTGTATTTGTTGTTATTGTTGTTGTTGTTGTTGTTGTTGTGTTTTTCTTCTCTTTTTGTTTTGACAAATAAGGAGGTCCTAATTTGCTTCCATGACATAGATCATCATAATTACCCACACGAAGATTTAGTTGCAAATCTATAATCAAAGGACTATACCTGTACCAATCATCAGAATTTTGCCTAGGTCCTCCGAGCCAGTTTCTTAAGCTCATGCCATTGAACATTGCAGCCATTCTCGTTAAACCAGTAACCCAAAAATCTGGATCAAAGTACTTGTCTCCAAAGAAGCCATTGCCATTACTGCCGGTGCTGCACCACCGTGGCTTGCTTATATGATGGTCTAGTATCACCATAATTCCATGGTTTCCTAGGTTGGTCACCACCGCCTGCCAAGTTCACTCCAATTGTAAGCAAATCTAACATATATAAGAAGCATTGCTCTAATGGATATAAAACCTAAGATCACAGCCTAGAGACTAGTCAATCCAAGTGGAAGCAAAGCATACTAATTCAGAAAGCTCTCACCTTGAATGCATGGATTAGCGGAAGATCCACGAGATCTTTGTTGTTAAATTCGACAACAGCAAGGGGCTCGTTGAGGCCGAGAGCTTGGAAGGACTACTGTCGGACAGTGAGATTCGCCAGGGAATCGTTGGTGGCCAAGAAAAGAGGCCAGGTAAGCCTGACACAGTTGAAGCCCATGAAGGCTATCTTCGTAGATACGGAATCCAGTGGCTCCTTCCACAAGCCCTCAGCCAGCACTGTGTCTAGGTGCGACGGCCAGTTCACGCATGCCAACTTCATGCGCTTGTACTCATTTACGATCCACCGGGAATTCGTGGAAAGAGGGAAGGCTGTTGCGGGCTTTTGGAAGTTGAGGAGACTTAGAGAGAGGAGCAGCAGAGGGAAAAATGAAGGGAAGAACCCCATGCTTGGGTTTTGTAACGTGAACAAGTGGGAACGGGCACAATGTCACGACCTGGTGGTGATTTATGATCGGAAAATTAAGGCTTCAAAAGCTTCAGATGTCACGCCCTGTCCTGCTTGCACTAACGGGGCATGTGACAGATGGCCTATCACGAAATACGCAAGGCCTTCTTGAGTTTTAAGTTTTCCTGACAAATCATGAATAATACAAGCCATGGTCAGCACTGAAGTAATCAGAGAATTTTAATTTTTAAAATTTTATAACTTAATTAAACTAAAAGTCGCTATCTCTGAATCTAACAATTCATATAACATATTTGCAAATTTTATTCAATTTCATGAAAGCCTCGTAAATCTTATCTCTCCTACTCTTAACCTCAAAATCCCATCCATTCCATTCTTCTTCATCTAAAATGAATAAGGGAAATAAAAGGTGATCTAGCAACTCAATAAGTATTTCTACGCCTCCAATTAGATTAAGCAAAAATATGTAATGTGGCATAAATACACCATCAGCAAAATGTCATATAGTTATTTGAAATAAATAAATAAATATCCAAAGAGAAATATTTTGCATGCAACACATAAACAAACAAAACATTTTACCTTCCAAAATTCCATTACCAAATTAAAATAATTTTTGTGCTATAAGTATAGAATTTCTTTTAAAAAATAAATATATCATTTATTCTTTTCCAATCTTGGCCACTTTGGCCATAATTCGTCTTATATAAGGCTCGAATGAGACTAGTTATTGAAACATGCTATGCCCAAGATCGGCACATTGCCAGCAATGAGACCCGATTAGCTAAGCCACAAAAAACCAAGCTTCTAAAATTTGATATGCTAGGGATATGTTGATCCGTCTTGATTGGTTAGGCCTAAAGGAACTAATTCTAAATTGTATTAACAAGTCAGCAATTAGCCCCAATTGATTAGGCCAAATCATAGTTAGATCAAAGGGCCATCAAAACTTTTAATACATCAATTTCAAATTTGTTATTCACAACATAATAAGATATTTCAAACACTTAAATTTTTTTGATATTCTCCCAAAAGGTTCACAACATGCTATGTTGGTAAATTAATATTTGTAAATCGCATTTCCATCTTAATAATCCAACCTATATACACAAGTGTTCCCTTTGCTTGATCCATATTTTGAATATATTTTCATTCATAGTGAAATTTTATTTTGAAAAATTATTTACTTAATATTGGTACAAATATATTCATGGCGATCAAGATATTGAATGCAAAAGTAAATTTTTATAATTAAAAAAATATGAATAACTTAAGAAATTCTAGAGTGTAGAGATACTTAGATCAAGTCATAAGGCATAAAGGACAACTTCAATAATGCATAACCTAGTTACTTAGAGAATGTGAACAATTAGTTTTAGTTTTGAAAAAACTTTAAACATAGTTTTAAATTTGAGCACACGGAGATCCCCCTATTTATGATATTAGGACCTTACAACCTAAGATCCTTCCAAGTTAGGAGTTCTGAAATCAAATCTAGTTGAGATCTAAGTGCACACCATTAAATCAAAATTAGACCTAGTCCTAGGGGTACTATGATATTCCCTAATCCAAGAAGAGATGAGTTCTTGCTTACCTTACATTTGGGGTCTACTCCCCCAAGACAAATGTGCCTTAAAAGATCAGATATCTTAGCCTCCCTTTGATCTATGAAGAAAGAGAGAGAAGAGGGGGAATGAAAGTAGGAGAGAGAGTTGCATATAGAGATTGAGAGATGTGGAGTTGTCTAGTAAAGACTTGAAGAACTAAGCGAAAGAAGGGGAGGAGCGAGAGAGAGACACACACTGAAAGCCCCATATGGGTGGTTCAACGAGGTAGCTAAAGCAATTATGATAAGAGAAAGGTGAAGATAGAGAAGGGCATAACAAGTCTTTCAATCGCAAGATGCAGCACAGGAGGATGGAAGCTCAGTATTAAGTCGAGTTGTAGTCACTCATAAGTTTTTGAGTTTTTAGTGTCAACTATAGAGGCATATGCAATTAAAAGAGGAAAGGTAATCTATCTTTATTTGAAAATTTAGTAGAAACCAACGTAGGGGAAAAGAAGGAAAGTTCTTCTCTTACTTTGTCTCTAGTGAGATATTACCATAGTAGAGTGAAGGGAAGGTGATCTATTTTATAATAAGGCTAGGTTCTTTAAATAGTATAGGCATCATTCTCACTCATATAAGGTGGAGGAAAAAAAAAAGGAAAGAAGAGTGATATGATTTGTCCCATCCTCATCTAGCACTGGCATACAAGGAAAGTAGCTATAATCGAGGCCTACTTTCCTTTTTGGGGCTGAACAAATGTGGATGGAGGGGTCAAATTTGACCTTAAATAATTCAACATTGAATCTTTAAATATAAATATATTTGTATTTATCAAAGTCAAGAATTCTAGACCTTGTTTGACCTTATGGTTTCGGAGTTGTATGCATGCACGCACTTGTCATTTTAGTTGATCATGTTGCACTTGTATATGGCATGTGTAGTGTGTCATAGATAATAATTTAAATACTTTGTTTAGAACCCTAGCAATACACTTTATTGTGTTTTAAGTCATTATTAACATGTTAAAATTTTGAAACATATACATTAAAGTTTATTGCCATCTTGCATTAAGTAGAATGATTGCTTTTATTTAATATAATTGTTAAGTGCTCAACTTATCCAATATTGTTGTTACCGTTTTATTATTTTCCTTTCAAATAGTGAACTATTTAAATCATTTAAATTTTGAATTTAAAAATTTATTATACTATTATCAAAAGTCATTAATTAAATACTTAAAATAATGAGGACAAAAATCATGTGAATCTCATGTGTATGAAATCAAATTAATTAACAAATATCATTAAATGATATATCGAATGACCCTTAATGACATATTATTTTGTAAAAAAGAGCCACTGAATTTTTTTTATCGCATTATATTCACAACAAAATTCATTTTATGATATTTGTTAATCAATTTGATTTTATACACATGAGATTCACACGTTTTTACTCTTAATTATTTTAAATATTTAATTAATGACTTTTGATCATAAATAATAAATTGTTAAATTCAAAATTTAGATAATTTAAATAGATGCACTATTTGAAAGGCAAATGATAAAATGGTAACAACAATATTGGATATTTTGAGTGCTTAACAATTATATTAAATAAGAGCAAACATTCTAATTAATGCAAGACGACAAATAGATGCTCAAATAAACTTTAATATGCACGTTTCAAAATTTTAACTTGTTAAGAATGACTTAAAACACAATAAAGTGTATTACTAGGATTCTAAACGAAGTATTTAAATGCTCATGCATGAGCTGCCACACATGTCACATGTATAAGTCCAACATGACCAACTAAAATGAGCAAGTGTGTAAATGTGAACAACTCTAGAAATCACAAGGTCAAAAAAAGTCTGGAATTCTTGACTTTCATAAATACAAATATATATGTGCATTTAAAGATTCAATTTTGAATTATTCAAGGTCAAATTCCACTCCTCCTTCCATATTTGTTTAGCTCGAAGAAGGACAAAGGGCCTTGATTATAGCTACTTTCCTTGTATGCTAGTGTTAGATGAGGATGGGACAAAATATAACCCTCCTCTCTCCTTTTTTTTTTTTTACCTCCTCCTTATATGAGTAAGAATAATGCCTATATTATTTAAAGAACTTAGCCTTATTTTGAAATGGATGACCCTTCTCTTACTCTGCCATGGTAGTGCCTCACTAGAGACAAGGTAAGAGAAGTCTTTCCTCCTTTTTCTTTTATGTTGGTTTCTATTATATTTTCAAATAGAGATGGATCACCTTTTCTCTTCTAGTTGCATGTGCGCTTATGTTGACACTGAAAACTTAGGTATTGACAAGTATCATAGCTCAACTTAACACCGAGCTCCCATCCTCCTATGCTATATCTTGTGATTGAGAGACTTGTTATGCCCTCCCCTATCTTGACCTTTTTCTTGTCCTAATTTTCTCAGCTACCTCATTGAACTGCCCATAGTGACCTATATGGGGCTTCCAATGCATCTCCCTCTCACTCTCTGCCCCCCCTCTCTCTCTATCTTCCTTGCTTAGTTTTCCAAGTCTCTCCTAGACAACTCCTAATTTCTTGATCTCTATATGTGACTCTCTCTTACTCTCTCTCCCTCGATTCTCTCTCTTTCTTCATAGATCAAAGGGAGGCTAGAACATCTGATCTTGAAGGGACCTTTATCTTGCGGAATAGACCCCAAATGTAAAGTAAGTAGGAATTCCTCCTCTCTTCTTGGATTAGGGAGTAGCATAATATCCCTAAGGCTGGGTCTAATTTGGATTCAATGGTGTGTAACTAAATCTCAACTAGATTTGATATCAGAATTCCTTACTTAGAAGGATATTGGGTTGTCAAGTCCGAACCTCATAAATAGGGGATCTCCATGTGCTCAAATTTAAAACTATATTTACTCTAAAGATTTTTTAGAATTAAAACTAATAGTTGACATCCTCCATCAAGGTTTTGCATCATTGAAGTGGTCCTTTGTGCTTTGTGACTTGATCTAAGTATATCTACACTCTAAAATTTCATAAGCTATTCATATCTTTTTAATTATAAAAATTTACGTTTACATTCACTATCTTGATCTTCATGAATATATTTGTACCAATATTAAGTAAATAATTTTCTCAAATAAAATTTCACTCTAAATAAAAATATATTTAAAAATATGGGTCAAGCATAGGGAACACTTGTGCATATAGGTTGGATATTTTGACGATGAGTGCATATATGTTGGATTATCATGATGGAGATGCAATTTATAAATATTAATTTGCCAACATAGCATGTTATGAACCTTTTGGAAAAATATCAAAAATTTTTGAGTATTTGGAATATCTTATTTTGTTGTGAATAACTAGTTTGAAATTGATTTATTAAAAGTTTTGATGGCTCTCCAACCTAACTATGATTTGGCCTAGCTAGTTGGGACTAATCGCTGGCTTACTGATATAATTTAAATCTAGTTCCTTAAGGCCTAACCAAGGCTTAACCAATCAAGACTACTCAACATATGCTGATCCCGTATATCATAATTTAGAAGTTATTTTTTTAGGGCTTAGCTAATCAAAACTTATTGCTAGCTTATACTAATCTTGGGCATAGCATATTTTAACCATTAGTCTCATTCGAACCTTGTTATAAGGTGAATTGTGGCCAAAGTGGCCAAGACTAGAAAGGATAAATGATATATTTATTTTTTGAAAAAGAATTTTCTATACTTGCAGTAAAAAAGTTCTATTTTAATTTAGCAATGGTATTTTTGGAAGGTAAAATGTTTTGTCTGTTTATGTGTTGCCAAGCAAAATATTTCTCCTAGAATATTATATTTATTTATTTGGAATAATTGTGTCACATTATATGAAATGATAGTGTATTTATGTCACATTACATGTTTTTCCTTTTCCAATTAGAGATGTAGAAATACTTAGTGAGTTGCTAGTTCACCTTTTATTTCTCTTAGATGAAGAATGGAATGGATGGAGTTTTGGTGTTGAGAGTAGGAGAGATAAGATTTACCAGGCTTCCATAAATTGAATAAAATTTGCAAATAGGTTATATAAATTGTTAAATTAAGAGATAGTGACCTTTTGCTCAATTAAGTTATAAAATTTTAAAATTTAAAATTCTCCGATTACTTCAGTGCTTACCGCTACTTGTATTGTTTGTTCATGATTTGTCAAGGAAAAATTGAAAACTCAAGAAGGCATTGCATATTTCGTGAGAGACCATCTGTCGCATGCCCGTTCGTGCAAGTAGGACAGGGCGTGTGACATCTGAAGCCTTTGGAGCCTCAATTTTCCTATCATAAATCACGACCAGATTGGGACATTGTGCCTGTTCCCACTTGTTCACGTTACAAAACCCAAGCATGGGTTCCTTCCCTTCATTTCTCCCTGCGCTGCTCCTCTCTCCAAGTCTTCTCAACTTCCAAAAGTCCACAGCAGCCTTAACCACTCTCTACGAGTTCTCGGTGGATCGTAAATGAGTCCGGCAAGCGTGTGAAGTCGGCATGTCTGAACTGGGCATCGCACCTAGATACAGTGCTGGCTGAGGGCTTGTGGAAACAGCCACTGGACTCCATACCTATAAGAAGATAGCCTCCATGGACTTCAACTGTGTCAGGCTTACCTGGCCTCTCTTCTTGGCCACCGACGATTCCCTAGCGAATCGCACTGTTCGACGGTCCTTCCAAGCACTCGGTCTCAATGAGCCCCTTTGCTGCTGTCGAATTTAACAACAAAGATCTCGTCGATCTTCCACTAATCGAGGCATTCAAGGTGAGAGCTTTTTGAACTAGTATGTTTTGTTTCCACTTGGATTGGCTAGTCTAGGCTGTGATCTTATGTTTTATTTTATATCCATTAGAGCAATACTTCTTATATATATATATATATATATATATATATATATATTAGATTTGTTTACAGTTGGAGTGAACTTGGCAGGCAGTGGTGACCAACCTAGGAAAGCACAAAATTATGGTGATACTAGAGACAATCATATAAGCAAGCCCGGATGGTGCTGCCGCGACAATGATGGCAATGACTTCTTTGGAGCGCAGTACTTTGATCCAGATGTCTGGGTTGCTGGGCTAACGAGAATGGCTACATTGTTCAAGGGCACGACGAATGTAGTTGGCATGAGCCTAAGAAACGCGCTCCGAGGACTTAACCCAAAATTCTGATGCTTGGTACAGGTATAGTCATATATGATCATAGATTTGCAACCAAATCTTTGTATGGGTAATTATGATGATCCATGTCATGGAAGCAATGTGATATTGATTGCGATCGGTCATTAGATCACAAATTAGGACCTCTCTATTTGTCAGAACAAAAAGAGAGGAAAAACATAGCAACAACAAAAAATACAATAATGTGGCCTAGTTGGAGAGCGGGATCTACGTTTGTTTGGCTAAACATAGGCCAAAACATCTTCTAACCTTGTTTGGGTTCATAACATATCTGAGTTTGGATTGATAGCGTAAATCTATGGCACCAAACAAAATCGTTAATCCTTTGTAACCAAACAATGTAGGTACATGAAAAGGGGTGCAGAAGCCGTGCATGCAGCAAACCCTGATGTCCTTGTTATACTGTCCGGGCTGGACTTTGGCAATGATTTGAGCTTCCTTTTGACGAAACAAATCGATCTGACATTCAAAGGAAAGCTTGTTTTCGACGTGCATTGGTGTGCTTTCACCGACGGTTCAGCCTGGAAGCATAGAGCCCCAAGCCAAGCATGTGGAAGTGCTGCCGAAAACTTGATGAAGAGGGCAGGATTCCTGCTAAATCAAGGGTGGCCACTGTTCTTGAGCGAGTTTGGAGTGGATCAAAGCGGTAATGATAGGAATGAGAACCATTACTTCAACTGCCTTCTAGGTCTTGCAGCTGAATTGGATTTGGACTGGGCTCTGTGGGCCTTGCAAGGAAATTACCATATTAGAGAAGGGAAAGTGGGCATGGATGAGGCGTTTGGGGTGCTGACTTCGGATTGGAGCAGCATCAGGAACTCTAGAGTGTTGCAGAGGATTCAAGCTATACAGGCTCCCTTCCGAGGTATGTGTTTCCCCATGAAAATTAATTCTTATGATATTCTTAATTTCTCCAGAGCATGAACAGCAACAGGTAACCGATTGGGACTAGTGACAAATGGTTTAATCTCAGGGGTTCTGTCAGTGAATGCCCAAGAGGCATTTACTAACCCTTTATTAAGCTTTTCATGGAAAGCAAAGAAGAAAAAATGAGGGATTTCCTGAGGCTGTCTCAAATTATTCCATGTTCTAATAATTTGATAAGATTTCAGAACAAACCTACTCAAAATCTGGACACAAAATCAGCCTTGGCCATTTTCTTACAGAGAAGGAAGAAGAGATAAATATTTGATTTTTTTTTTTTTTTTCTGGTATTCTCATTGTATCATCTTGATGAGATGAATTTCAATAGGGTGCCATTATTTTCTCCGAAAGAAAGATGAAAAAAAAAGGAGAAGAGACAATCCCCCTCCTCAGAAGGCACATAATACTTCCACACATCTGCAACCCCTTCGTTAAAGTTTCAGCTAACCTCCATTCTAATTCATTTTTTCCGTTCCTTACCTTTCAACCTAAGTATCCTAATATCATTTTCAGAAAAATAAAATACTGTTTGGAACTCAAGAAACACTTCTCTCTTCGGAAAAAGACTCAAAAACCAGTTCAAACGGAATTCAATCAAATAAAAATGGCAATTGAAGATTCAGGCTTTATTATATATATGAGTGCTTCCAGACGTATAATTTCATAGAAGTTTACTGACCAGTTATCGTTGCCATTGGCTATTAAATTAATGATGCAGGTCCAGGGCTTCCCAATACTCAACCTCATTCAATAATCTTTCATCCATCAACTGGTCTCTGTGTTCTGAAAAATCTCTTAAAACCAGAGCTAGGACCTTGCGATAAATCAGAAGCCTGGGCATTGACGCAAGAAGGAACCTTAGAATTGACTGGTCAATCACTTTGTCTGAACGCTGTTGGCGTAAGAGAACCAGCACAGCTTGGAGTTTGTGATGGCATTCCTTCTAAGTGGGAGTTTGCATCAGACAGCATGATGCATGTGACTACAATGGCCAGAACTGGCGCTTTGTGCTTGGATGTTGCCTCTGGTGGTAAGAGTATTATTACAAACACCTGCGGATGCGTAAGTGGCCATCGATCATGCGATGATGAGAGCCAATGGTTCAAGATGGTTACCACTACTTGAGATCCTACCATTGTGCATTGATGTTTTGGAGCAAAATTGTTGGATCTATTCGAACTTTGCAGCACAATAAAAATTCAATAAATCAAGTCTTATAGACTGAATATTTTCATTGGAATCTTATCCTAAATGTTGAATCAGTAATGCTGCACAACATGATACAAAATGGATTGCGTGAGGTCAGCTTATTTTCACTGATTGCATACTTTTACCAAGCTTTGTTGAATTGCAAACTTCTGAAAAACAGGTCCATGAAGTCTGGGATTTATTGATGGGCTTTTGCTACTATACTCAACATACTTTTTTTTTCTTATTTATTTTTATAATTTTTTCTGAACATATTTACTTTTAGTGTGTCCAATTAGGTGGACAGATAATCGGTTCAATCATGGTATGCATGGTCCATGCATGTAATTAACATAAAATGAAGCAGATTTTGTTACGGATGAAAATACAAAAAGGATAGAGAGAAGGAATACATGGCGCCTGCTTATGGATCAATTCAATTAACAAATTCAGTATTATAGGGCTTTATCGATGAGGTAGGAAAGAAAAATGAAGAGTTTGTCCAACTCGAATATGCCTCTATGGTGGACAAATTGAGATTGCTAAGTAGAGCAAGGTATTGCTAAATACCTTGTCTTGCATTAGCATGGGCAACCATAAAAGAGGGAGCCTAATTAACCATTGCCAATAAAGAAGAAAAGAGGTTCTTCAGAGTGGAGAAGAAGCCGAGATTACGACTTAGGATTTTGAGGAGTACTAAAATATTAATTAATCAATGCAATCAGTTTATCTAATAAAATACTATAAATAATCTTAATTTAATGAATGATACAGATGACTTCAAAAATGATGATATAGGACCATAGCAAACCCTTATTCATATTATTAACGAATGGCCTAGGTTTGAGTAGAGCAACATCCACATGGGCTCGCTTGGTACCAGCTGCGTAGGTTCCAAAGATTGACTTCCACTATATATTTGCTTTGATGTATTCTGAAGCCATTCCAAAGTGAGAACAAAAGAGAGATGTCTCTCTCATGCATATAACCTTTGCATTCTACCATCAAAGAGGAGAGCAGCGTGAATGTAAATATAGGAGACTTTAGTAGCCTTCCTCTCTCTCTTCAATAGTATTAGACTTCATTTCTATCTTAAATTTATACATATCTCACCAGCCACATGAGAGGCGGCATACACCACAAGGGGTCATACTAATGCATAGAAGCAATAGAGGCCGCGGAAGCACAAGCCAGTTCTAGATGTGTGACTTGTGCACACCAGACTCATGCTGCGGGGGCTGCTAGGATGGGTGCTCCATTATCCGAGTCATCGCACCTAGGCTGAGGGAAAAGCTGGGCGATGACTTTAATGTCGCTGGAAACAATATGGCGACCACAAGGAAGATTCCAACCCATCAGGAGAGGTTGGCTTCCTCTCTCCCGAGCTGGCAACTACTTGCAAGGCCTATAACATAACTCAAAAGTGCAAGTTCTCCCTATGATTGGTGTGCTCTCCAGCCACCATGGAAGGAGGATCGGGCACTATAGCTGCAGGTCATTGGCTATCCCTCCATGGTCGATTTTCTTCTCTGCCATCACCCTTAACTGCACTTGCCCTCACCCATGCCGGTCATGGCGAGGACCCTTGTCCAACCTCTCTCCATTCTGTGGTCGCGCCCTAGTTCCATTGCATAAGCCATCACCGATGGGATGGAGATTTCGCCCAAAGCAAGCCCTTTTGTTCGTGGCCGCCATCACCATGTCCGTCCTAAGAAATAGAGGCCATGTCCTTTTCATGGCCACACATTTGTGCCACTTCTAGTGAATAATGCCTCTCTCTACTAATATTTAGCCCGCGATGCTCAAATCTCTGACACCCTCACTGCCAAAGGAGGGCTATGATAAAGGATGCAACCAGCCATTACAGCTACTCTGCTACCATTGAAAAATAGGAGAAAAGAACCCTTTCGTCTTCCCTATTTTGGACCAAGGTTGGTTAGGGTCCCAGCCTACACATGGGCCAAGGCTTGATTTTGCCAAAGCCTATTTTAGGTCACAATGCAACTTGAGTTATAGCCTCTAACTTGATTTAGGTCCACTATTCTAAAACTATAACTACCATAACATTTATTATAGATATTCTATGATTTAATTATGCATTATAATTGTTTATTTTTCAAAATTTATGTTCATATTTTGAAGTTTTTTTTGATTGTAAATTATTTTAAACTCTGTAAGTTTAAATATAGCATGCATTTCTTATCTATTTAGAGCGAATAATTTATGTACTTTTAGTCTATAGAATATGTACATATAATGAAACTGTTATCTGCTAAATTCAATATCTATTGTTTGAATGTAATGTTTAATATTTTGTGACTTATAGAGATACATGCTAATTGAGTATTTCATATTGAGAAGACACATCATACATATTGGCAGAGTATGTGTATTATTATTGTAGATAGTATTGGATATCTCATTTTGAAAAAAATTTATATGTTGATGTAGGTGCTTGATTGCCAAAGTAGCTCATCCATTGAAATTTGTGACGTTTTTTCATATTGTTATTATGAGATCCTAAGTTATGATATATAATTACTTACTCAAAGGAGGATATTATATGTTGTAATTTAAGAATGGACATAAAGCATGATGTTAGAGAGTACATTGGCTTAAAGGATCTATCTACTCAAAGAAGATAGTTTTCTAAAAGGTTAAGGTATTCTCATGGTTCACTTCATATAAAGAAATTTCATTAACATGTTGCATTCTCTACACAAAGAGGAGTTTGTAATAATGCATTGGGACATTCTGAATGATATAGTTATTTTGTATTGAGATTATTTTGTTATTTATTACCCATGTTCTGATATATTATATTCTTTGCATCAAGCAAACTCCTTTACTATGAATAATAATTATGTTACTATTGATATCCTGACTAGCTTTAATTATAAGAGGTGGAAAGAAGATGTAGAATTTGCCTTGGGGATTAGTGATGCGGTTATGTATGAGAATGAGCCTTCTAACTCCATTGATGAGAGAACTACTAAGTAGAAAGAAATTTTTGTTAAGTGGGAACAATCAAATTATCTAAGTTGCATGCCATGAAAAGGTTTATTTTTGAACACGTAATGAGTGAATTACTTGAAACATACCAAAGGTTTTTTTTTTGACTGCTATAGGACAAAGATATCAAGTATCCAATAAATTTGAAGTAGAAAACTTGATGAGTGAGTAAATAGGTATAAAATATGATAATATGGGTAGTGTTAGAGATTTTACTATGAAAATGGTCCATATCCAAATATTCAAACCAAGCTAAAAGTCCATTACTTTTCTTGATAAGTTTGTGGTTGATCATGCTCTTAATTTCTTAGCTATTAAGTTTAGCCAAATTAAAACTATCTACAATGCTTTAGATGAGATTTGGAGTGTGAATGACCATATTTCTAAATGTGTCTTTGAAGAAGAGAATCTTAAAAAGGAAAAAGGTGATAGTGCCTTACTTATGTCTAATTTCAAATCCAACCATCGTTAGGGATTTGTAAACCCTAGGAAGTCTAAACCTAGTACTTTTAAGAAGGTTCAAGGTAACAAAAGGTTTGGTAAACACTCATATGTTGATTTAATTTATATATTATTTCGGAACCCATTTTATTTTCTAGATACATTTATTTGGTAAATGTTTAAATGATGATCTTCATTGATTCTATTGATATCATTTGCTTATATATATATATATATGTGCATATTTTTGTTATATGACATGTTATATTATTGAAATATTAAGACTTTGTATCAATCTTGGGTATCTATTGTGTAAGTCTCATTATTGATGCCATATTTAAATTCTTAAGACTTGGTATCATTATGGTATTTTATTTGAGATATACTAGCATATTATAGATGGCATTTTAGATTTCTCTAACTTCTAATTAAAGCATGTTATTTGATGACAAATCATTTAGTGGATTGACAGTGAGAATAGCAGTTTTGATATTATATGTTGTGTGGTATTTTCTTGTGAACTACCACATCAAGATTTCTATTAGTAAAGGTTATTGATGCTTGTAACCATAGATTGATTTTATGTCAATAAGGAGCATAATGACTGACATAATTAGATATTAGGAGCTTTCATAGAATTGGATTTTTTTGAGGTATTGTTTTAGAGGACTAAATATTTTTTTAAAATTATGACCATATTAAAATTTAATTGTTCATCTTAAGTGTTATTTTCAAATAAATAAGTATTTTTAAAACTTAAACAACTATAATTAATGTTGCCCAAATAAGAAAATGTTCAAAATTTTTGATGTGTCAGCTACAATTAATTGTTGGTAATTTTGGATTTGTAAAATAGGTTAAATAAATTTGATCCAATGGTGCATGCATGATAAGTCCATTGTTGCTACATAATTTATGTTGTTCGGGCTTATGCGCATCTCCTGTTGGGTGATATGGGTTGGTAGTTTGTATGAGCCTAAAGCTCAATGATGACTCATGATGGGAGAACCTATTAGAGTTTCATGATAAATAGGCTAGGTTCAGTCATCACTCTTCGTTTATGCGATCAATTTCTTTCCATTGAAAACATGGAAAACAAATGAGAAATGATGCAAACATGTACGATAATAAATTTTAATAATTATTTGATGTTTTAAAATTCACAAATGTGATCCTTAAAAAATTATGCAACTTAAGTTAGGCCCTTGTGAATCAAAAGCCTAGACATTCACAGAATAGTTAGCCATTGAATTGAAGGATAAAATCCTTTGTCTGAAAGCTACTGGAAAAAGCAAGTTAGCAAAGCTTAGAACCATTGGCAGTGGCACTCGATTCAAATGAGAGTTAGTACCAGAGAGCAAGATGCATGCTTCTTCAAAAATCTCATCCAATAGTAGCAGTTTGTGCTTCGATGTTGGCTCTGGTGGGTAAGAGCGTTGATACAAATCCATTCCAGTGCTTAAGCGATGATCAATCATGCGAATAGGGACAGGCCTGCGTTTGATTTAACTTGTGGTCCGCAGCTTCAGATGTTTAGGATCTCTACACTAATATTTAAGGGTCGAGATTGCTCCTGGACAGAAATTCATTACAATAATTATTTTTTTGATAAATATTAAAAATAATATTGATTTTTTATATTTTTATCTTATATTTGTCTGGATTGTTCACAACGTTTATTTTACGGCCTGTTTAGTTTATTGAAGGTGGGCTGATTGGGAGCCCATTTTACTGATTAGGCTTCCACTATTTCTGGGCTAAATCAACTTAATCTGAGTCAAGCCAGAGACAGTTTACTTTCGCCGCGGGCAATTTTTAATGTGCCAAATGGGCTCCCCTGACTCAAATCAGAGAGAAAAAAAAAAAAAAAAAAAAACTTGATATGGAATTGATCTATACAATTATCCGTTCGACTTCTGAACGTTGTAAAACCACGAGCCCTGTTCTTCCCACGAAGATGGATTGAAATCCTCTTCAGTCCGTCCTCCCAACTGGAGTTCCGCTCAACTACCTATAATTCTGTTGTCATGCTTTCCATTCATCCACCACACCCCCCCCCCCAACCATGGCCAAAACTGGAACCTACCTCCTCTCCTCGCCCAAAAATCTCAGCAACCTCCTCCCATCCCAACCCACCAAAGAGCTTCACGGCTTCCTCTCCATCGCCGTCTGCAGGCAAAATCAAACGCCTCGTCCTCCCCAGCGAAGGCCGGACAAAGCTCAACACCCTCCCGGACCGAGACTTCTACTCCTATCCTCGCTTTGTGACCCACGTCGACGATGGCTTCATCTCGACGCTTACTGATCTCTACCGGGAGAGGTTAGCCCCTGGGTCGGAGATTCTGGACCTCATGAGCTCCTGGGTCAGCCATTTGCCAGACGATGTGGTATACAAGAGCGTGGTGGGGCATGGGCTCAATGCCCAGGAGCTGGCCAAGAATCCAAGATTGGACTATTTTTTTATAAAGGATTTGAACCAAGATCAGGAGCTCCAGCTTGAGAGCTGCAGCTTTGATGCTGTGCTTTGTACGGTGAGTGTGCAGTATCTCCAATGGCCGGAGAAGGTATGTCGTCTTCTTGCCTTATGTGATGAAGATTTTTCGTTCAATTCTTCCATTGTCGGGAATCTCTGCAACGTTCCTCTGTCCATTGATTTTAATTTGATACGGATTAGATGCTGCTGTGGTAGAAAGACAATAACTTCTTCGATTGAATCTGATGTGTTTGTTTTTAAAGGTGAGCTACCATGAAATTGAAATTGAGGTTGATTTTCCGCTCCATGGAAGCTTGACACGTCCATGGCCACTGTAGATGATGAGCCTCATCTAATTCTTTAGTGGTTAATTTTACAATTTCTTCTTCTTTGTCATAAGCTTGGCACATCAGTCCGTGGTTGCTCTACAATCCCTATACAGAGATCAGACTTCATACATCTCACTCTTCCCAGACCCCACAGCGATAGAATCCTCATGCATTTGGCTTCTTCTTTTTTTTTTTTTTTATTTCTTCTTTCCTTATCATTAGTTGCAATGCTATGCAAAACTAAAATTAGAATGTGCCTGTAATTTGGCCTTATTTTGGAAAATTATTTATCCAAGAATTTAGTATGGAAAAGAACTAATGTGGGTAGTTCTTTCTGTTAGAATTATATACCCTCAAAATCCAATTTAATGAATTTTTGTTTTTCACATGCATATATTTCTAGGCTATGAATATTAAAATGGATATAATATTAATATGGCCTACACTTGTTGTGTTGTTATAAGATAGGATAATTTACTCCATCATTGAGTTAGTGATCTTAGGCAGATAGGTGGTCATAATGTAAGGGTTATATTCACCAAATAGGTTCCAATTAAGAATGCCTCATGGAATGGTCACTGTTAATTTGAAGAGATGTTTATCACAATTTCCTTATTATCCTTAGACCTGAGAGATTTATGTATATTTATTTATCATGCTTATAGCTTTGATGTAGTCAACTGCTGATGCTAAAACAAATGCTATATAGGACACATTGGGTCATGTGTATGATGAACAAAATATGTAAATGCTCAAAATGGAATCCACTATTCTGATAAAGCACAGTGGCAGCAGCCTCTCAAGGTTTTTAAAAGAAATCCTAAGGTTAATTCTCATGCCAAGCACTAATTTGGCACTTAACCGATGCTGAGGATCTTAATTATGAGCTAGAATAATCATCATCAATCGTTATCGAGTCCTTATTTTATATTTATTTAAGTTAAAAGTGCTGGATCAGTTTTATTTAAGTTTTCTTTAAGAACGAATATTTTGGTAATTTTTAGATTTGTTGGATATTAGCCGTCCAAGTTGTAGTCAAAATTTTCTTAAATTTCAGATTTGCTGAAAATTAACCATCCAAGGTATAGTCAAAGTCTTATGTTATTTTATTAAAATCTAGGGTTATTAGTTTTCTAGTCAAAGTTGTAGTCAAATCCTAATCAAATTAGTAGTCTTTTTAGGAGTCCTATTTCTATTTGGTTTAGAAATGTTTTTTCTATATATATGGATATAAACTATCTTCATAATGAAGAAAAAGAGAATAATTTCTGAAAGAATTTTTTAGCAATTTTTCTTTGAGATAATGCGATGTAATCAACCCTTAAGTGTGATGCCAAGGAACCCTAGGTGTGATGCCTAGAACCTTTCTTTCTTCTTCTTTTTCTTGTTCAATTCAAGTTCTTAAAGTCTACAATTAGTCTCATACCATTATCCATTACAAAGCTTAGTTATCCACTTACTTTTTCACCCTTTTGCTTCTCATTAATCCTAATATTTGGCCTCCCAAAGCAAGTTCCCTTAGCTGTCATACCTCACATTCTCAAAATAAGAAAGTATATTTAGTTGATTCTCATATGAAATTAGACCAAAAGAAAACCTTATTTATCAAAAATGTATATATGTGCGTGTGTGTAAAGGTTTTCCGATATTTTGATGTCCAAATAAGTTATTGGAATCGGTATAATACAGGTTGCATGAGTTAAAGGCTTTGATAGTGATGTTAATCCAATATGAGTAATTCACATGGAATATAGTTTAGTGGAAGGACTACTATGTGAAATTGTATGAAAGGGACCTCACTTGTAATTCTCTAATCTTTAGGGTTTAATTACAATGTGTTGATGGACATTATTGCAGTTGGTGGATCCAAAGGATTTTCTTGATACAATCAATAAATGATAAGGAATAGAAGAGTTCTGAGTTTTGAGCTTTTGAGAAGGAAGTCGGCTAGCCTTCTGGCTCTTAGGTTGGTCCCATGGCTGAAATTTTTTTGACTCTTGAGAAGGAAGTTGAATAGCCTTCTGACTCTTGATTTATCCCATAGCTGAAATGTTTTGACTCTTGGATCTATCGCAATATTGAAGATGAGAGATCCCTAAAGATCCCATGCTATAAATACTCTCTCTTGGCTTTTGCATAGTCCCAAAGAGAGGAATAGGAGATAGACTACAATGGTTGGCCATTAGAACTAGTTGTGGTATTATTAAAATAGTTTGCAAAAACCAAAGAAAGGAAGAGAGAGTACGTGAATGCCTTGGGAGGCAATACATTTGGGTTGCTAAGAAAGGTATGTCCCTTCATTCAAAGTCCATGGTTATATGGAGAAGATTTTGGGATGGTTTACCATTAAAAAATGCTCAAGATATATTTGAGAAATCTTTCTATTTCCATAAATGGTACACATTGATGCATCACTTTTGTTAAACAAGTAGTCAAGGATTAAGCAACTACTTATATAACTCCATAGTTCTTCCTTGCATGCTCTCCTTGTCATTGACATACCTTGATATGATGCTGAAATCATTTCTATGCTACATTTATTGAAGAACTTCTTTACAGCATAGCAAGAACACTGACAAAATGACAACTTTCTCCACCTTTTCTGATGAAAACAAGGAACTTTTGCTTATCTATCATAAATTATAACCACAGTTGCTTGATTACCTTCCATCTTCCTCAATCTTTCTCCTTATTGAACTATGTATTGCTGTTCTGAACTATTTTCATATGATCGGCTTCCTAGAGAAACCTTCTTTGTCATTGTAGTGGAACAAGTATATCAATAAACATCACCATTAATTATATCAGTGAATTATTTTACTAGTCATAGTGGGCATTGCCAGAGGGTCATCAGCAAGCCTAAATCATTTTGTAGTAATTATATTTGAACTTACTGCTAGCATTCAAGAGAATAGGCTGGACTGCAGAAATTCTAGTATTAATTGTTGAGAAGTAGTCTTGCATGCACACAAATATGGGAATCAAATTCAGACATGTATCCAAGTGTTTAACTCAGGAGAAAAAAGAGAGGCATAGGGATATGTAGAATAACATGTAAATTTAACTAAATTACATATTTATGCTTTTAAAAACTATCTGTTTAGGCATTACAAAGAAAATGTTAAAAAGTTATTGCTATATATATAATCTCATTCAAACTTTCCAATTGACTTAAAGATATTAGCAAAATAATATTTTGCATAGTTGTTTCTATACCTACATTTCTAACAAATCTCATTAAAGAACAACTATCATTCTTAATATCAAATTAGAGGATCAAACTCCTTGTTGGAAGAGTTCAACTCTCTTCTAATCTTTAAAAGTGGCTGTTAGTAAATATTCAAGTATTTGATCTGTATCTGATTCAATATGTATCCAACTTGGAATTTCAGAGCTGAGCAACCGAGTAACATGAGTGAGAAGAGGACAATGTTAAATATTATCTGTTAATTATTATCTTAGACCTATGGAGGTAAACAATAGAAGATAAGGGCTTAGAAATTAAAAGGATAAAATTAGTGTATTATAACAAAATTTCAGCAAAAGTATAATGTAAGATAGGACCCTGTCAAATTTAATAAAAAATTGTGAGCGTAGAGTAATTGTTTCATTATATAAGATCTATTATACAAAAGAATGATAAAATTATTAAAACCATTTTGTAACAGAATTAGATCTTGGTGGATCAATAGAAAATATGCTTTTAGGGTGCTATATGACTGACGCATGCCTAGTAACACAGGGATAATTTATAAAATAACATTAATTGTTGTACAATAACGATAATCTAGGAAAACTAATTGAATGTAACAAAATGAGGTTGTATAGAAAATTAAGAATGATAGAGTGGGAATGAGCATATTGGAGTTGAACTAATTATGGTCAAAGTGATGGGGAACCCATTGTGATGGTGAAGATGGAATTATTCAAATTCAAGGATTAAAATGGTTTTTTTGCCAATTGAAATGTGTCATGCTAGTGCTTTGTTGACAAACAGCATAACTACATTCCATGCCATGCTTAGTGCATGTGCACCAATATTTACCCCATTCATGCCATTGTGTGCCAAGCACAAGCTTGGCCTGACACATACTATGTGACAGGCTAGCATGTTGTTGTTGTTAACCATCCTTGTATGAATCTTAATGAAGGAATGGAATTTGTTAGAAAGGATTTGGGATAACCTGTACATCATGTTAGTCCTTGATAAGAATTATTGATGTAACCCAATTTGTTAGCACAAACTACTCCCATTAATCTAGTTTATGATTAGCTTTAATTGAAACTCTTTCAAAATATGCTCTCCATAAAATTTGTGATTCAATTCCTTGGTCTTCAAGCCTTGCATGATTTGTCCCCTCCATATTTGAAGCTAGATAAATAAAAATTATGTGCTTTAAAGTAATGTCCATATGTTCATTATCTGGGAAAGGGTGAAAACAAAAAAACTTATTCTTAGACTTCCTGATGGATATCCCTACAACGGTGTGCATATGTTCTTTAACATCCTAAGCTATCCATAGGAACAAATTAATGTCAGCACAGTTATTTCAAACCTTTGCAATTAGCTTTATACTATGTCTAAACTTTCGCAATATAGGAATGAATACTCATAAAACCTTTTTATTTAATTTGTGCAATTCCATACTTGAGAAACCAGTACATCTGAATTATTTTGACTTGAGCTTCTATAAAATGGGGAAAAAACCAGAAGTGATATGATTTTTTTCCTCCTTTGACAATGGAAAGGAAATAGATATCCAATTTTCCCTTATTACATTTTTAAATCCTCATTTTGTCCAATTCAATGATGAAGGTTCAATGCAAAAGGAGATATTAATGAAACATCAAGGTATGTCTATATAAGAGGTAGGTTAACTATTTGATGGGACAGAAGATATTTTCATTTTGGCCCCATGAAATCGAGAAGAAAGTTGAATTTTAAATAAGGATGAGCCGCAAGCCTCACTAATTTGTAGCCTACGTTGGAACCCATATCACATTACTTTTCAGAAATAATTAAAGTGGGTACAAGAGAAAAGACAAAATTTTGTGAACTAGATTGAAGACAAAGAAGCAAGAACTGAAAACAATTTAAAAAGGAACTTTATTTACTCTAAGAAATTCCAATAATTGATAAAACATGAACTAATTATTTGAATATAAAATTATGAAGAAACAAATACTCCAAGAAATTTTGAGCTTTTTCTTTGGCACTTATCCTTCTCTTCAAACATGTTTATTTACTTTTTTATTCTGTTCCACATGTCACCTTATATGAGAGGGTCATTTTCTTTTGGTAAGGAGGAAAATTGGGTATTTAAGGGGTTGAATATAGTTATAACCAAGGTGAGTCAAACCATCCCGAATTGAACTAAACTAGCCTAGAATTGAGATCATTTGGCCTTTTGATTTGGTATGGGGGCAAACCACCTTGAACCACTTGTACCACTCCTATACTAACACACCTAATTGTTTGGTTTAGCTTGATAGAGTGGCGGATATAGGTGGAAGCCTTCTGATCTACCTGAATGTTGTGCCACCCATTTGATACAATATGAATCGTATTGATCTAGCACCGTACTGATTTAGCACCAGTGCGATACCGGTACCCAGTACGGTGGACCTTGATTGTAACTAAGCTAGTATGGAAGTGTTTTTTTTGGATGTTTAACATCTTCTACTTAAAACACTCCCATCCACAAGTATGCCATTAAGCTTCTTTCAAATGTCCTTTGGTATAGATCTTAATGTTTGGAGATGTGAAGATAACCACATATATATTGCTGCATTCTGGTTTAGACACTGCTATTGGTCAAAGTCATTGTTAAACCTTAAATTTTTCTTGCATTTGTGTCAATAGATAGGTCTACCAAATTTTATCTTTGATGTAGTTGCTAAGGTCAAATAATAAAAGTTTAATCAAAATGAAAATATATCATATTATCCTGTATTGCATTAGAACAACAAAGATCTCTTGAGCAAGGTGGATCTTTTGGTACAACATTAACATATATTAAACTATGGAACATATCCACAATATGTAAAACTTAAGGAGCACAATGTTGGATAGGTTTTGATGTAATGAAATTCACTACAAAGTTAGTGGCACAGTATGCATGCAAAAGTTAATTATGATATCGCATGTTCCATGAGAGTGTATTACGTGGAGAATAAGTTATATATACGATTATGCATCAGTAAATCCTTTCCTTTTGGTGATTTGAGCCCCACCGTTGGGGGGGGGGGTTCATAGGACTTGGTAAGCTATTGCCCCCCTCCCCCCCCAAAATCGCTCTCTTCAACCCATCCTATCAGATCCCATAGGAACTTTCCAAATAGGCCTTTACATCATCAATTTAGTGGATATGTTTCATCTTTTATTTAACCTTGATGTTCTTTACAAAAGGTTAATTCTTTAAGCATTTTCTTCAATCCTTTGATTATACTGGACTTAAAATTTCATGCCATCATGTTGGTAAGGGAACTAGAATTCACAATTGATATATTTTGAGATCTGAGATTGTAATTAAAGAGGATATTTTGTTTAACATGTTCAATTATATATCTCTAGTGCATATTTGGTAGAGCTGGTTAAGATTTTTAAAGGTAAAAGTTGAAAGACACAGAATAATTAATAAGATTTCATAGTTTTAATTTTTATGGTATCTCTTTACTTCCCTTAGTCTTAAGATTCCTTTGAATTCTCCACTAATGATGGAGGGAATGGAAGGAAAATCAACTGTATGTAAAGGGAGGGGGTGGGGGGGGGCGAAGGGGCACTATATTTATTCGTAGTGCTCATCATCATAAGTGACATTAAGCTCTAAACCACTCCATATGTGTGTAAACTGGATGGGAATGGTTTAGGTCCTTTGTTCTATTACCAGCCAATATAGCACAGAATTATTTGAAGCATGGTGGTCTACAACTTCAATTATAAAAGGTGAAGAATGGTAGGATTAAAGAAAGTAAATGTCAAGAAGATGGGATGTAAGAGAATCAACTATACCCTAGAAAATATGGAAGTGATTCTGGCAAACCTTTCTAGGTTCACATCATATCTAGATGATAGGATCCTGTGGTGAGTTAGCCAAGACCTTGCTCCTTGCATTGTCCAAGTTGTAAAATAGGAAGAAAAAAATTATAAGAGAGAGAGAGAGAGAGAGAGAGAATAAAATTTTAGTTGAAATGAAACTATTACAAGAGACACTCAAAACTCTTGAAGCCTCTCTCATAGCCCATACTTCAAGCTATCACTGTTCGCTTACCTAAGGTACTGAAGCTCTCTTCACACTAAGAGACTCACTAATGTGACACATGATCACTATATTTAGGATGTAACTGTAGTCTCCTATTGGAAGTAGGTGAAAGTCTTACACTGCTACTTAGAAACTTGACTAGTGACAACCTATAGAGCTTCATAAGTAAACAACTAATTCAATCCTTCTCCTTCCAATATTAGGATATCATATCAACTTGGTGTCACGTTGCCACCAACCCACCTTTAGCTACCATGTATTTGACATATATTAATCCTAAGTGTTGAAGGAATATCCTCACAATGTTGAACGTCTCTACACTAAGACAAGCATTAAAACTTCTCTTGGATACAAAAATTATTCCAGTTCATATAAGAACTCAAATTTTACACCTATTTAGGCAACCTAACCATGTATACCACTAATTGGGGTATGCAAACTGATTACTAACCTGTCTCCTCCTGTGCCCGCAGTTGGAGCCACGGTGCACCTACGGACAGGGCTGTGCCCTACTATCCCCTTTTACATATATTAGCCCCCACCCTTAGCTTTCAATCCCTTCAATTTCTCAACTAGAGTAGTTTAGATTATTATGGCTTGCTTACTATCTCAAATTTCAAAATATTTATGTATTTTTTCTCTCTTGTGAAGAAAATTCTCTTTCTATCTTGGATACAGACTAACAACCTCTCTCTCTCTCTCTCTCTCTCTCTCTCTCTCTCTCTCTCTCTCTCTCTCTCTGTGAACCTATTTCCATGAGTTAGTTGCATCATCTTAGCCCCTCACCAAATCTCTGTCTTGGGGCTGACAAGATTAGAATTTATGTCATTGTTGAAGGACTTGAGAAGAATGTATGTGTGTGTGTGTCCCATCCATAGCATCAGTCCTATTCTTATATATAAGTATCCAATTAGCTTCAATTTAGTTAGTTCATCTTAATTTTGTCTTCCTTTCAAATTGATTTTGTTGGACTTTTGTGCTTCTCTCCGTTTCTTGTTGTCTCCATGCTCAATTCTTAATCATTTTTCATTGTGATATATCAATTCTATTAAAGCTTTTCAATACTTCATGCCACCAATATTACTAATATATTTTATTTTCATAGAAAAAGAAATTTGAATCCTCATTTTAACTTTTGTCCCATCAGCAATTACATTGATTCAACACCATAGAGCTGGATAGTTTTTTTTCAGTAAATATTGATTCTCAGGCTACTCTCGTTGTTGTGTTTTGATTTATTTTCTTTTTTTTTGATAGCAAAGATATAAAGAATAACATTATCAGTTAAAGACCAATAAGAATTGTTATTTTTGTTTGACAGTATTTGTTATAGTTATTATTTATTTCAAGTTGAATGGATATGCTAAAGTTATCATACTTTGGCACCCCTACATCAAAATCCTGGCTCTGCCCCTGCTGGTGCCCATGCAAGGAGCCTGCAAGGACTCCTAACAGTGATTACATCTATCTTTTGCTCTATAGTCATATTCTGTTAGAAAGAGAATGAAGAATTCAGTCATCGATGAGGTTACAGTCCTTTTGGAAAACCACAAGAAAAAATATTTTGACAAATATTACCGTTGTACGTAATATTTACAGATTAAGTTGTTTCTTGTATCGACTCTATAATCTAAGATTCAATATTTAATTGCAAAATTTTCCTAGTATTAATAACTTTCATTTTTGGATTATTTGGTTGAAGTACAAATAGAAGATAAATTTGTTTCATCTATCCGCATAAGATAATCTGTTTGGCCCTAAAATGACTAGCAACATTGACTGACAATACTCAATGCTCCTTTTAGGATTGGGAACGCTAACCTCTTATGTGCCTTGACTTGAAAGTATGGATTATATTATTCCATAAATTACAGCCTGCTGAGTATTATCTCTGCCATCTTCAAGGTTGAATGTTTAAGAACATAACTTTGCAAATGCATAATAATGAACAAATCATTAACTAGTGTCTCAAGATTTCATTAACAAAAATGTCTTTGATGATATCCACTTCCATGATGAGGACCATTAACAGAGTTTGAAAGGATCTACCTCAGTTTGGATTGGAAAAGTTTTATCAGCTTTTACGACTTTCTTCTTTGTATGGATTTCTAACATGGTTAACTTCATCTAGCAGTAGGGAGTAACTCACTGGAAAATCCATGGCTAAATTGGTGGTAATAATTAGTGAAATACAATGTTTCAAGTCATCTCCTTCCCAAGTCATCTCCTCCCGTCTTGTTAACAGTACTGCTCTTTAAAATTTTGCTTTGTGCAGAAAACTTCTAACTATAAGCATAATTAAGAAACCTTATCCTATTTTTAAAGGCAAAAACTATAAAGCCACTTAATTTATTGCTGATCTGGCTCGATTCTCAACTTCAATCAAAATCATTTTGGTTTCAGTCCATTCCAGAGCTCAGGAAAAGCCTTATGATTTGTTTATTTGTTAGAACTATCTTGCTCAAATTTGTCTAAATAGAAACTGCTGAAATTATCATCTGAGTGGTGTAGATAAACTCTTTTCCTATAGCCAAGAAGTTCTTTATTAAGTTGGTTGGTTGTGGTGATTGATTTAATCATGTACTGTTTACAGGTGTTTGCTGAAGTGTTTAGGGTGCTTAAACCTGGTGGGATATTTATTGTAAGCTTTAGCAACCGGTTATTTTATGAAAAAGCAATCAGTGCTTGGAGGGATGCAACTGAATATGGCCGAATCCAATTTGTTGTGCAATACTTCCAATGTGTGGATGGTTTTACGCAGCCTGAGGTAGTCAGGAAATTTCCTGGAAAGGTTGATAATTCACCTCTTAGTGGGATTATGAGATTGCTTGGGATATCTAGATCGGACCCCTTTTATGCAGTTGTTGCTTATAAAAATTTCAAACCAATATATGAAACAAAGAAATAGAAGTCTGAATTTTATGCCTTTGCTATGTCATGCACCTAACAACAAAAGACAAATCGTTTCTGGAAAGTATATAGAAAACAATATAAATTCTTGGGTTCTTTGTAGTTTATTGAGGTTCTGGCGAAATATCATGTTTTTATTTGGAGCAGTAAATTCTATTACTGTGTTTAAGTTTATATGTGTCTCATGTCCCATTATGGCCCACACACACACATTACTATTGTTAGAAATATATAGGTGTTGATTTAGGTATCATTGATGCCTGTATATGGAAAGCAAAACAAAATACAAGGTGAAAGTAGGAGGAAAAAAAAAACTGCAATTGCCCCAAGCTTAATCTATGTTCTTATAGAAAACTGCACAAGATGTCAATGACAAAAAATTTTTTATATCCTTTTGTAAATTACACTAAAAATATAATATAAATTTTAAATATTTATGGCAATTAAAAGGCTTTGCATAATGGAATAAGAACTTTCTTGTTTTCTCCAAGGCTCACCCAAATCCATAATTTTTTCACTGCTGGAATATATTTTACTGAACCATACATGATGATTTGAGCTTTGATGAGATGTAGTTTTTGATAGAAAAAAAATCTTAGGTAACCATGTCAAATAGATCATGACAAATTAATTTCATTAAGTTTTGTCTTAATATCTCAATCTTCAAAAGCTGTTTTCATACAGCTAGTGTCTATAGAACTTACTAAAGTGAGCTGATATTGACAAATCATAGACAGTTGTTTGATTTGTTAGTTGTAACTTGCTCAAATTGGTATCTTTGTTTGCTTGGACGAGGGGAGGGCATAGGCCGGATGTCTCCAGGCCGGCTCAAAAATTCGAGGGCTTGGGTCATAAATTTTGGCTCATAAGACCTTGGCCGTGTCTAAATTTTTAGGTTCGTTCAAATTTTGGATCTTTATGGCTCAAGCCTTGGCCGGACCTAAATTTTTAGGTTTATTCAAATTTTGGATCAGATCCAAGTTTAAGAAAAATAAATATAATTATTTATATATATTATAAATAATGTTTTGTTAATAAGTTCTTAGAGGGAGGATTCCAATAAGAGACCCTCCGGCAACCAATCTGTTTTTTTGGTTTTTTTGGTTGATGTACACATTCCTCCAAACATTCTAGATATTATAGAATTATATAAAAGACATGATGGATCCAGCTGGGCCCGGATTCCTAAATAATTCTATCAGGTTGGACTTGGGCTAATGATAGTTGGCCTGACTTTAGGTCTGGTCCTGTCTAATGCCTTGAGCTTTTATTTTTGCTTTGATTCGGTTTGATTCAATCCATGCCATCCCTAGCTCGGACCTGCTGGGAGTTCAGTTGGTTGATAAAGAGTGCTTAACAAATCTGGGATTCAAAGAGTTGACTTCGAACAAATTAATGTGTATTTCCGCGATGGCCTTTTTATAAAAGTGTCAAGTGGCAAGGTCAGAACACGCTATAAACTAATAAAGATGGGACATTTTGCTTCCTAAACTTGGTTTCTTTTATGGAGTAGATGTGGCAGTTGAGAAGACCTGGATGAAGAAATAATATGTGCAGAAATTTGGAGTATGACTAATAATCATATGATCGTCTTTTTTTAATATTTGCCTTGTCATGTGTCAAAATGGTAGGTGCGCTGTGATTATGTTAATGTTAGTCAATATGCAGTTACTGGATTAATGCTAGTCAATAATATGGATAAGTGTTTTATTTTAAACTTGTAAACACGATAAAACAAAAGGGAATTTTGTTGCCTACTCTTCTCTTTCAAGGTGGAGCCCCTTGAGGAATGGAAAGGCCATCTTTGCAAAGTTTACTGGTTTTCAATTTCCTTTCCACTATGGGATGACTAAACAATCTGCAGTTCATCGGACTAGTTCTTTGCATCGATTTAATTGTCATATCAGCATTTCTTGAAACCAATATTCACGGCCGCTTCAGGCCTTCCCATTTTGCATGAGCCTTAGCTTCTCATTGGCCGAATAGTCTGAAACTGAAAATTTGGGCAAAACATAGTAACTTGAGCTCTCTATCTGTGTTGATAAGCTGTGAGGATCTAATTGGTTGATAAGATGGAGACAAGTGTTACATTTGTAAGAAAGTTAATTCATTTAATTTTGGTCTTTTATGCGGTTTATTTACATTATATGAACTTTATTAACTTCTAAACTCGATAATAAATGATGGGTACAATATCAGGAAAAAAAAAAATAGATGGAAGGCAAATCAGAAACAGGGGATAACTACTTATGATTTGGGAATATCATACAAAAAGCACTTTTAAAATAATAGAAATTTTAAGAAATATATTTTTAGAACAAACTAGAAATTTTAAAATTATGAAGAAAAAGTAATGTTACCATTTAGATAGTATCTTAACGGTACTAGATGTTACCGTACCAAATCCATATGTTTTGAAAACTTAAATGTAAGTTAATTGGTGACAGATGAATTTGAGTTATAAGTTTTTTCAAATTTTTCTTTCGTTGATGTGCTTTGATGTGTAATTATTTTAGAATATTATAAATTATACTTTGAATTATATTGAATTACTTAATCACCATACTGAAATTGCTTAAATTGCTAAAAATTGTAAATAAGATTGACCCAAGTTGGGAGGGTATTTTGATAATTTTTTAATGCTCACTATTTTCATTTACTTAAGGTTTTCAGCAATTGAGTCAAGATCTACTCCCCATCCATTTTAAAAAGCAATTGTCTTGGAAAATTGTATACTTTGTCTAATTAGGGGTTTAATTATTTATATGTACGGCATCCTTTATCCTGATCTATTTTCCAAAGACTTGGAATGATTGGACTTGGTTTGTGATTATAAGGGCAATATTGTGACAGCATTACTTAAAAATTTTCATTTCCGAAGGATCTCTTGCTAACGCACGGAAAGCACCCCACGTGGACGTGCGCTTTTAGCTTTAGAGCGAGAACTCCACCGTTTGGCGTTTTTTAAAGAAGATACGGTCCGTCGGTATCAATGTGGAAGGCTGTCTAACTAAGGATAGGTAGTCGGTTCTGCCAAAAGGTTTCCAAATTAATGTGACACCACTTCGGTTCGAGGCATGTTAATTGCATTACAACGTACGAGGACATAGGAGTTCAGCTCGGCTTTAACTTGGAAACAGGGCTACAAACGAATCAGGTACGTATAGGATGTCAAAATTTGTTTTTATCCCATAAATATGGATATAGATAAGGATATAATCAAGTGTTAAAATTTATATTTATATTTGTGATGCAGATGGGATATTGAGTATACAGATATAAATACTGATATATATATTAGATACTTAAATTTTAAAGAAAAATATACTTTGATCCATCAAGTTTGGGTGAAAAATATTAGGCATCAATTAGTCTTTAAAAATTATTTTATTGTATCAATAAAGTCCAATGATCTTTTTTCCATTGGAATGTTATGGAGTGGCCATCAAGTCTTATTGTTTACGAAATATCTTTTCTCGTAATGTATCAAAGAATTTTATTAACTATTTAATTTTATACTCATCAAACATTTAGTTTTTCTCTCGTCACTAAGAAACCTAGACCGACAATTGAAGAAAATTTAATTTTATAATTGAAACAAAGAAAAAATTAAAATTTTACTATGAAAATAACGAAAGAGATGCACAACTATAGTCGAAGAATTGAGTGGAGTTAGAGGCTCTCTTTTTTCTCTTTCTCTGTATGGCCAACCATTTTAAATTTAGTCTAGTCCCCCCTCTCCTGATGGAAACAAAAAATTTAGACTCATAGCAAAAGTAGCCATATAGGTATTATTCTTTATGTTTGGAAACCTATTTAACTCTAATTCATGTTTGGTCTTTATGAGAATATTTTGTCCTTGTTGGGGATTGCACTTAGGTTATTTGTATAAAGGATGCTTACTTGATGATTGAGAGGCTGAGGGAGAACTTGGGTCAACAAAAAAAAGACATACTCGACCAAACCCAATCCAAAAATATTGACCTCCCTTAATTTTACTTTATTTATCTTTACCAATTGAGTAAAAGAATTCTATTTAAACTAATTTCTCCTTTTTCATCTTAACAACTATATCCCTCCTTATGTACTTTCATTTAATTATATTTAAATATTTATATTTTATTATTTATTTTGATGGATTGTTATTTGTAGTGCCTTTAAGTATATTAACATATATTATAAAATCATAATTTGTAAACTTAAGAATAATTAATTATCTAAATAAATTTAAAATTTTTTAAATAAAAATTTAAATTTATTTATTTTATTTTTATTTAAATTTTTTAGTGATTTTAAAATAAAAGAATAGCTAAATACTTAACTTAAATATAGGTCTAACTAGATTTGATTTTAACCCAAACCTGAACATTTTGAGTTGGGTTCAAGTCATACTTGACCCCAACTCGAATGTTTTACTGGATCCGAAATCTTTTTCGTAGACCCAACTTGACCTTATATAGTGAGTAAATCAACTTGGTTCAAATTCAAAATCATGACATAAATAAGAACTAGTTTAAGTCAGGTGGCAAATGGGTTCCGATAGATATACGAGAAAATGTTGGCTTGTGGGTATGATGAGAATGTAAACACTTTCAATCTAGTTATCTATGCCCTTCATTGGAAGTATAGACCATGGAATCCTTTTAGGTGTTCTACCAAATGCTTAAAGGAGAGTTTTACCCAATGTGGTTGCCTGCAACTTTCCCGTGGATGGGTGCTGTAGAAATGGTGAGGTCAATCTTAATTATAAGCTTACAAAGTTTGATGGATTTCCAACACCACCATGGCTGTACCTTCAATGCTTCCAATCCCATCTTTCTCCCTACTTTTTAGACCCATGGCCACCATCATTTGTGACACCATCTCTAAGATGGATGATGCCATTTAGAGCAAGGGGATGCATCAGATTAAGAATGTCACACCCAATCAAGATCGTACTGAAAGGATTAGACAAATTAGATGTTGTGCTACTAATTATGCCCTTGCTTAAGCCACCAAACCCTACATCGGTATAGAATATTCTTATTTTATTGATGGACGGTGATGATGGCATTTGTCATGATTTTTTTTTTCTTTTTTATAATGTGGGATTCTAGCTTATAGTATTGTGAAGGAACAAAACTTTGCCCATTCTATTATCTTACATTCCTTGGCAGTCTTCTCGTGAGACATGAGGCTATGAAGCTTGCAAGAGAGATAGAGGAGGTGGGTAGAGGAGTAGACGAGATCAACACTAGCATGGAGGTTGGAGAAATGAAGTGTGTGGAAGGCTAGAATGTACTAGGCCGTGGGGTCTCATGGTATAGCACAATGGAGGTAGGATCGAAGTGCAGTGACATCAAAGTAGATGGTGGAGAGGAATGATTAAGTATTCTAGGTAGAGGATGAGAGGGTAATGGGAGATAAGAAGAGAACATTGAGTGCCTCTAGAGACAATAAAGTCGAACTAGAGCATGCTTGATCCCAATATGACTTGATTTTATTTTTGAGTCATGATTTTTGACATAAATTGGACTTATCAACAAATTGGATAGATTGGATCGAGTCCATAAAAAGGATTTTAGACCTAATAGGGAATTCAATTAGATTGGGGTTATGTATGACATAAACCAAACTCAAATTGTTTAAGTTTAATTTGAAATTAGGTCACATTGGTTCCATAATTTGAGTGAAGCATCTATCTATTCTTTTATAACTAAACATAATGATAGATAAGTAAATATAAAATCACTAAAAAATTTAAATAATAGTAAAAAGAGCCACTTTAAACTTAAATTTTCATTCAATAATTTTAATTTAGCCCAAGTAATTGATCATTATTAAATTTATAAAGTAAAATTTTTGAAATATATTGATATATTTGAAGGCATTATAAATAAAAATCTATAAAAAAAAAATATGTATTTTTAAATATAATTAAATGAGTGTTTATTTAGGAAAGGGTCAGGTCGATTTCGTAATTTGACTAAACCATCCATCTATTCTTTTATGACTAAACATAATAATAGATAATTAAATATAAAATTGCTAAAAATTTATATAGTAGTAAAAATAGCCAACTTAAACTTAAATTTTATTTAATAATTTTTAATTTTAACCAAGTAATTGATCATTATTAAATTTATAAAGTATAATTGTTAAAATATATTGATATATTTGAATGCATTATAAATAAAAATCTACAAAAAAAATATATGTATTTTTAAATATAACTAAGTGAGTGTTCATTTTGGAAAGATATTTAGATAAGTTTATATGATTCAAGTTTTTAGATCAAGCTAGGTCAGTTTGAATTGGGACAGACCTATTTTTTATTGATAATACCCTAATTTAGTACCCATCAGCTAAAATAAAAATTTTATTGAAAATAAAATAATTAAAATTTTTTAGCGTATCTATATTTGTATTGTTTGGCATCGAATTTTCTTTCTAATGCATCTTGAATAACCCAAATCAAAATTTAATTAAGGAAGTTATAAGCAATTTTATAAATATATGAATGTTGACAAACTTCCAAAAAATTATAAAAATGTCACTATGCAGTTTAAGGATAATTTTTTAGTGTTTTTATTCAAATTTTTTATAATTCTTTCTTGTAAAAAAAATATTAGATGACTCAAAAGTTTGGTGGGATTAGAAATCTATTTTTTATGCATGTATTTAATATTATTCAGTTTAGTTCTATTTAGAGAATTTATTTTCTAATAGGATTAGAAAATCTATTAGTTTTAGAAGTTTAGTATCCTATAAAAAGTAAGAAACCTATCGGCTTTAAAAAATCTTTCTATAAATAAGACTTAATTAAGATTCTTTGGTATCAAATCAATAATATAGATGATAAAGGTAGAAAAATGAAGGTTGATAAAGCACTTGAGCATCAAAATTAGATAATTAGGCGGTGTTTGTGAGTGCCAATAATTTTATTTGAAAGATGTTGCTGACCTTACCCTAAGTAGAGTATTTTGAAATATGTTTATGACTTTATGAAAGGATGTTAAAATTTTGTAAAATATTTTTTATGCCTATTTACATGAAAATTTAGATAAGTTCATTTAAAAGAAAATATTATATTAGAAAATCTATATGCTTGAGATTTATTATTATATTAAAAATTTATTTAAATTTTTATGATTGACAGTGCTTGACATTTTATTTGAAAATTATTATACATATATATGTAAGAGTTGTTAAACATTTTTAATAGCATAAAACAAAGAAAATCTAAATATTTTGTAAATTTGATTTCATATCTTGTTTATCTTAAAAATCTAGATTAAGTAAGTTGCTTGCATTTATGTTATAATATGCCTTTGTTAAATTTTGAAAGTTTGTATGTATATAGATTTTTGATATAATTACTAAATTATTTGTAAATGAATAAGACATGATATATACACAAATATGCTATGAACTCATAATCACACTACGTATTAGTGTATCCAGTCTATTAAGATTTGTACAAAAGCTATTGTTAGTTCTGAATCCTCAAAATGAAAAGGACCTATCTCCATAGGGGTTATTATGCAGCAAACTAACACATCACTGCAAGGTTAAATGTGACGAACTGTTTATTGGGTCCCATCATAGAAATTATATGTGGCTATAGACTTATGGGCTATTGAGTTATTAACATAGATTTTTGAATATTGAATTAAAGTTATGTTAATGCAAAGTGATTTCTGAATGACTAAAAGTATATTAAGCATAATGTGGAAGAAAACTGATACTATCCTTTTAAAATTTTATGCTTAGTTATTAATGCAAATATTTAATGAGTTTATATAAGCACAAAAATTATTTATGAAAATTCATTAAAAATTTTGTTATTTTACTAAATGACACATATGAATGTTTTGATATGTGAATAAAGATTTTATTTATTATGCTTATTTGATCCCTTTAATTATGACCATGGTTACATATGGAGCGTTCACTCATAAATATTTTTAAACCTTTATATTCAAAAACCGAGTCATAAGAGGGATTCA
This sequence comes from Metroxylon sagu, assembly GCA_017589505.3. Lineage (NCBI taxonomy): Eukaryota > Viridiplantae > Streptophyta > Magnoliopsida > Arecales > Arecaceae > Metroxylon > Metroxylon sagu. The sequence goes on from JACVBY030000630.1 coordinate 740,161, forward strand.
GATAGAAACCGGCCCATGGATTCTAGTAAGAGATATGCTGTATAGAGAGTTGATTTAGTTCTACCTCACAAACTATTAATTGTGTTGCTGGTCTCTTTTGAGGATTATTTAATGATGATGGATTTTGAAATTACTTTTGGTTGTGAAATGGATTATTAGTTACATTAAATCAATGATTTGATTATTATTAGATAAATTATAATATTTATTGAGTTTATTTTGAATATAACATCTTGTATACCATAGGATTTAATTATGCATCTATGCACTAGATTGTTATATTTTGTGATCCATCTATGGGTCAAGGCTATAACAAATCCAAATTAAACCACATGACATATGAGCTGAGCTAAGTTGAGTTGGGTTAAAAGACTACAAGATCTAAACCTGATCCAAATTTTTAATTGGGTCTAGTTTTTGAACCCGACCCATCCCATAGGTCTTTAAATATTAATTGGATTAGGTCTAATTAGATTGAGATTAAGTTGAATCATGAGTCAATCCAAATCATTTACAACTCAAAAGTGAGATTAAAGTTTTTGTAAATAATCATCAAATAGAAGGGTACTTTAGTCATTTAAAATAATTAACAATGTTAAAGGGCAAATAATGGATTGGACTATATTGACATAATGAAATAAATTTGGGTCTATTTGACACTCTTAAAAGATTTGCTGGCTAAGTCATTACCGCACAAACTTATGGGATAAATTTTTTTTTTTAATTTTAAGAACCACCAAATAAAAAAATATTATATAGAAGGTAAATTAAATTAAAGTAATTAATAATGCCACTTATTTCATTTCAAGTTTATGGAGCTTTATAAGACAAATATGAATGCATAGGAAATTAGATATTGGGATAGATATTAAATAGTTGTGTATCTATATCCATATCATATTTTCTTAAGATATAAGATTAAGGATATAGATATTAAGCTAGATGCCAAAATTGGTATCTATGTCTAAATAGATTTAGATACAAAAATAGATATTGATGTATATTAGTGTTCACAAACAATTTAGCAACAAATGCAGATTAAAAATTCAGAAAAATTAAAAATAATTTGGAAAAATCATGATTAAAGTTTATGTACATTTTTGGGTGAAGTCAAGTAAGAGACTAGAATAAGAAATAGTAGAAAAAATAACCCTATTCGCGGCAACATAAAGCATCATTAATTTGTAGTTTGTAAATATATCTTCCATTTGTTTTTAAATAAATTATAAGATATATAAACTTGAATGCATGCATGTATGGATATGCGTGGGATAATTTTTAATAATTGAATAGTTTCTTTATTAATTTGTTTATGAAGAATAAATTGAGGAATGATAAAAGAAGCAATAATAATTTGGAAGTTTTAAATAGTTTGCAATATATCATTTGTATGGATGTAACGAAACCTTAACAACCTAAAACCTCAACTAAAAATGTAAGCCAAAATGTATTACTTGAGATCATTGGCCCTATTTATCTAAGATTTGCACAACATACAACTAATATAAGCAAAATATGTAGCAGTATAGGCTTTCACATGCTCTCTTTATTCAAGTCTCAGCATATTTACTAGGCTAAAGGTCCAAGTCTAATCAAATCCAATAATAACCACCATGATTAGCCCATCACATATCTCAAAATAGTGTATCTATGGTAGCCTAGTTTAGGGCTGCAAATAGGTCAAGTAATTTAGATTGGATTGTTCTTGACTTTAACCTAACTCAACTTCATATTTAGGTCACGATTTTGGATTAAGACTCGGTCTTGTTTGGTAGAGTTGTTAGTAGTAAAGTTTTAAAGGTAAAGCTTTTGCCAGTAGAGCTATTAAAACTAGGGCTTTTGAAAAAACTATTTATTATTTGATAACTACATTTTTAAAGTTTTATAAGACTTTAATATCTGTTTAGTAACCAAACTAAGAAAGTGCTTTTAGAATAAAAATGATGAAAGACATTGCATTATACTTGCAATTATCTAACATATAAAAATTATTACTATAAATTATTCTAATAATTTTGTCATATAATAATATTATATTATAATAATATTAAAATATATCATGTTATAGTATTATAATATAGTATAAGAAAATATAGTAATATTCTATGATAATAATGATTATAATGTAAAATTATTATAACATATTATTTTCTATTATATATTTAATAATTATATTATAATATATTATTAAAATTAAGATCATTATTAACTAATAATATAATATCACATTATTATGACATATAATTATAGTAATATTAAAAAATTATAGATTTATATAGTATAATAATATTATATTTGTACACTATATTATAGTATTTTATAATATTATAATATTATCTCATTTTACACTACATAATAATTATAATTATAATTATATTTTCATGCAATTATTATAAAATATTATTTTACTATTGCTTAATAATTATATTATAATATATTATTAAAATTATGTTTATTATGACCTAATAATATAATATCAAATTATTGTGACATATAATTATAGTAATATTACAAAATTATAGCACTATATAATGTAATAATATTATATTTATAATATATTATGATAATTTATGATATTATTATATTATCTTATTTTATACTACATAATATATTATAATTGCAATGATATTTTCATACAATTATAATAACTATATTTTATTTATAATGTTATTATAAAATTATTTGAATATATTATATTACATTATTATAGTTACATTATGTCTATATAATATTATAATATTAAATATTATTTTTTTCATAGTTCGAATTTATGATCTTTAAGTTTGAAAATAACTTTTTGATATTTAGCAAATAAAGCTTTTCAAAAAAGCTCTATTTTAGAGCTTTTCCAAGTAAAGCTTTTAATAGCTTTTGGTGGAAGTATTTTTAAAATTTTATAAAATAACATAAAATCACTCAAAACTGCTTTTAAGCATCTAAAGCGCTTTTGGGCCCTCTAAAAGCTCAGCCAAAGAGAGCCTCAATCTATTTGCGGATTGGGTTGGCTTGAGTTCAAAGAAAGAATTTTAAAGGGAACAGATCATTTAGGTCAAGCCAAAGTCAAGCTTGATTCGGACAAAACCAAGATATTCAAGTTCATGTTTAGATCAGGTTGGGTTGATATTTGAGTCAACCTTGTTGATATATGCTCTCTCATATATTGATTAGACTTACACCTTTAGCTTGGTAAGGATACCAAGTTTAAATAGGAGCAATATGTAAGAGCTCATGCCGGTATGTATTTAGTCCTACATTAATTAGGTGCTAGAGAGATCTTAGATATTTATACAAAGCTAAGAAATTTAATTAATACCTTCTAACCGACCTTTTAGATTAGCTCCTCAAATGTTACAAAATCACTAAAAGATAAGAAAGATCTCAAACTAATATCAAGTAAGAGAAGCAAAATTGTGTTAAATTTTTAACCCATACACTTATCAAGAATGGAATCCACTAGTAGAGTGTTTCCTTTCTCCCTTCCCTTACTTCCCTAGATCTTTCTTCTTTATGCTCTTGTCCTCTCTTTTCTTCTCTCTTTCTTCTTATATCTTCTCACTTTTTCATTCCCTACCTTATGTTATGGTTGCACTCACCACACAAAAACCCTAAAAGGACTTTTTAGGATTCAACATCATCACTCTCTCTCTCTCTCTCTCTATGGATATATGAGTGTGTATCCCTCTCTCTCTCCCACTAGGTCAAAATCAAATTGGGAGACAATTGAACTTTGGTTTGCATGGCATAATATCTTGCCATTTTAAGTGGTGGTCCAGTTTCATAGGATTTCAAAGGATCCATTCCTCTCTCTCTCCTTCCTAGTGAAAAGAGGAGAGAATGTGAGTCAATGTCGAAGCCTAATTAGTAAAGACCATCAATCTTTAGTTTGAATGGACAGTCTCTTGTCATTTTAAGAAAGGAACAAGGGTTCTATTCCATAAGGGTCATTCCTTTGTTTTGACTTTGGTAAACCCTATTCCCTAATAGAGCTGTAAATGGGTTAGGTTGGCCCCTGATTTAACTCAGACTTAACAAGTAGACCTAATTTAATCTATATTTAAAGTCTTGTAGGTTGGATAAGTTTCAAAAATTAGACTCTATAAATTTCAAATCAAATTTTGGTCTTGAAATTTCAACCCAACCTGATTTGACTCAACCCGTATAACATACAAGTCTAACTGAGATCGATAAAATAGGCTCAACCTGACCCAATTAATCTAATCTCACTTTATTTAAAAATCTAAATCACATAATCTCCATATCCTTCACTCTAATTATGTCAACCAACTTATTGATTGAATTTTAATTTAAATTAGTTTCTCTTTTTTCATATTAATTAGCAACTACTTTTTTGTTATTTAATTATATTTAAACATTCACATCTTATTAATTTGATATATTCTTATTTATTATTATGTACTTTAAGCGTGTGTGTATACATATTAAAAATTATAGTTTATAATCTTAAGAATGATCTATTACTAAAATAAAATTAAAAGTTTTTGAATGAAAATTCAAGTTTAAGTTGGTTATCTTTAGTTTTACTTAAATATCTAGTGTTATTATTAGATTTTAACTATATATATAAAAAAAAAAACAAACTCAAATACAAATTCGATCCAACTTGTTTTTGACTTAAATCAAAATATTTCAAGTTAGATTATGGCTATACTTAACCTTATTTGATCCAACTCAAATAATCCTTTAGATCTAAAATCCTTTCCATGAACTTCATCAGATTGGTTTGATCAATAAATAAGTTCTTACTAGGTTCAAAAGCAAGATTCGTATATGAAATCGAGTTAGGTCGGGCAGTCCAACCAAACCTATTTGTTGCCCTATTCACTAGGACTGCAAGCACTAGGCTCAATGTACTTGGGACCTGGATTTTGCTCTGGGTTGTTGGGATTTTGGTATGGGATAGGAGGTAGGGTTACAACCCCTCCTTTATATATGTACGTATGTATGACAGGTCCAAGGTGAGGCCGGACCCCATCCAACAATATCTAATGTATTAGAGTGATTGATTATGGGTAGAATAGAATTGCTACTTGGCTTGTTTGTTTTTCCTTTTCTTTTTACATAACCTGTCAAGATTTGTCACGCAGATTGCAAAATATTCCGAAAACATCTAGCTTGTAGATCTATTGCTATGGAAATCTTCCCCCGTCCCAGTCTCGATTGCGTGCCAGAGAGACCGATATTTTGATGGCCCCAGCTGGACTACAGTAGTATCTTATCACAATCTCTATCTCCACATGGCTCCTCTATAAAAGAGTGGGGATTACAGTAGTATCTTGTCACAATCTCTACCTCCACGTGACCTTGAAAAAAAAAAGTCTTCTTAAACTGGTGATTGATTAACTCTGATTCCTAGTTGTAGTTGTAATACAGTGGTATCTTGTCACAGTCTCTACCTCCACACGGCTTTGAGCATTATTTCGGACGTCGAAATTGTGAAGGAAATGAAATTAAAAAAAAAAAAATCCTTTTAGACAAGTGAATATCTTTGACCTAGTTGTAGCTCTACTTAACAAAGCGCTTGAAGCGATTGGATATATAGCAGGACCTCTAAATCAGGTCGTTTTTTTGACTTAAACCAATAAATATCGGTCCTTGTTTGAGTTCGTCACTTGCATCAGTGGTCCATTAAGGGGGACTAGCTTTAGCTGTGATTTAAAATCATAAATCCTGCTGACTTCTTGGCACGGGGCGACTAGACTCTACCGTTTTCCAAAGGTAAAGCAAGTCGGCCAGCTGATTTACCAAAAAAAAAAACAAAAAAAGCTCTTTCCCACTTGCCCTCTCCATGTGTACGATTTCGCCATTATGCATGTTATCAGGTTTTTACTGCCATGGTAAATATTTGGACTGGATCGGGCCTCTTCGCTCAACCTCGTTATAAACAATTTATTTCGCATCTAAGATCTTTTACCTCTAGCTATTCTAAAATTCATCTAATCTGCTGCGTTATGAGACATGATGTTCGCTTTTCTATTCTTATGATGTGTTGCTGAGTAGTAGTAGTGTGTCTCAACGCACTAGTGTTTATTGTCGCAAGTTCCCATTTTTTATTAAGAAAAGAATAACATCCATGCAGCGCATGCAGGCAAAATTAGTTGTGCCCAAATTTGCCACAGACTACCACTCAAAGTGAGTTGAAAGCCACCATATTTAGCCTGCACATTACATGGCAAAGTTTTATAACCTCTATATTAGCACTGCAGCTGCATTCTCTCTCTAGGATTGGCAATGGAGTGTAGTGTCCTCATTTCTGACGTTCCATACCTCAGCCCGTTTCCGCCCCGTGTTCCATACGAACAATAATTTTAGTTCCCATCTTAAACTTTGCAGGAAACAAGGATCCTCGATCCTACCTCGTTATCCAATCGTTACTTTTTTTTTTAAATTATTTTTAAAAACTTTTTAAAAATATTTAAAAACTTAATAATAATATTTATAATATAAATTTAAGATGAGCTTTGGAGTGAGAAATATATATACTAGTTTTATTTAGGGATGGCAATGAGATGAAGCGAATACGAGGGAAGCTATCTTCGTACTCATATCCATTAGAAAAATTTATATTCATACATGAGAAAAGTACTTCTATATTCGTACCCATTAGAAAAATTTATATCTATACCTGCTACAAGTAAAGATTTTGTATCTGCTAAACCCTGTTTCTTTCATTTTATATTTTTTTTTTCCTTCTAATTTTAATTACAGAGGTAAATATAAAGTAATTGTGGGCTGCTTCTCTTTTTTTTTTTTTGTTTAATTTCAGGCTAGATAAATGAATTAGACCTAAAAAAATTATCATTATGCCTGCCTATAAGATTTTTTATTAAAAATTTATAATTATATTATTAAACAAAAATACTTAATTAAATTTGGACGAGTTAGGGTGAGAAACTCTTTACGTTTATTTCCCCTTCATATCTATAATGGGATTACCGTGCGTCTCTGTATTCATATCCCGATCTATTCTTTTTAATTTTCATGCTCATCCCAAACAAAGCGGAGGCGGGCGCGTTTGAAAGGAATTGCCATCCCTGTCGCGACCTTGATCTCGCCCATAAAATTTTGGTTTTCTTCGAAAGTCAAAGCACCAGAGCCTGCGGGATGGGTTGGAGAGGAGTAATATTGCCATCGCAATTTGTGTGTCTCCACCTTGGATTAATGACTTATGACCTCTTGCATGCTCCCTCTTACGCTCACATAATTTTATTTTTTATTTTTATGTTTTATTTTTTTCTATAACGGATGTCCCAACGTAAATGAGAGTCCCAGGAATCTTCTCCTTACTGGTTGGCTCCATCATTGCCCTCAAAATAACTACATGAAACTGAAAAGCTTTGAAGCAATTGGCATCTGAATAAGGTTTTGCGAAGCTATTGATCAAGTTACAACAGGCAATGAATGACCCTCCATCCATACCTTCTTGGCAAACTATCTAGACTTATCTAAACCCTTTCCAAGCGGTTCTTGACCCAGCCACCAAAATAGTGGTATTGTAAAGATGAGTGACTTGTGCTGCAACAATTATCTTCTTGTGGAATTCTCACAACTACTAATTGGACCATCATCGAGTACACTTCCATTGAAATAATTGATTGAACTCGCATATGGAGTGCTCTATCTCCGCGCAAACAAGATATTTTTTTAAAAATTTTTTTTATGCGTGCATGTATGTCTATCTATTATTCTTTAATAACATGCCTTTTTTTTTGTGATGTGTACTCTCTCTATCTTTTCAACAACCAAACTGCACACAAAGGAAAACCAGATAGAAGTTACTGCGAAAACTATATGTGATCAAATGAGTGATCCCGATATATGTAAACTTTTCTCGTAAGCATTGCATGCGTCAACGTAGTAATGCTTGATTTGTTGCAGATTTAGTGGGTGCAACTTTTCTCGTAAGCATTGCATGCGTCAACGTAGTAATGCTTAATTTGTTGCAGATTTAGTGGGTGCGCACGCTTGTTAGCAGTATAGCATTATACCATCTTTCCAAAACCCGCATAAATATCTTCGCAGAAAAAAAAAAAAAAAAAAAAAAATCGCATAGAAACATTGATAAAGCAACAGATTCATAGTTTCACATTCACAATCACAGCCAGAGATTTCAAGAACAACTTACGCTGACCCTTAGTTTTGAGTGACAACAAACACCATATTGTCTGCATCTCAACTCGTACTCGTACGTGCATAAACAAACCAAGTACTCCCATTGATATCTCACCTTTCTACGTAGCTATTTGTTTACTTCCCATCTCCACAACCCTTGGCCAAACTAAGAGCGACCATTACTGCACGGTAGCCATCCCCTCTCTCCTCTTGAAGATAACCCGGATCCCATTCTTCATGTACAAGGTGGTGGCCATCTTGGGTTTCACCTTCTGCCCCTCCACCACCTCCACATGGTACCTCAGCAGTATCGACGCGGCCACCATCTTCATCTGCATGTAGGCGAACTTCTTCCCGACGCACAGCCTCGGCCCGGCGTTGAACACCGCATACTTGAACTGGCTCTCGGTGACGAACACGCCATTCTTTATCCACCTCTCTGGCCGGAATTCCCTGCAGTCCTTCCCCCATATCCCCTCCATCCTCGCCATCGAGTATATCGAGTAGAATACCCTTGCCCCCTTCTTCACTACGGTCCCGTCGGGAAAAACGTCGTCCTCGAGCACTTCTTTGAAGTCGACCGGCACCGATGGATACAGGCGAAGGGACTCCGACAGTGCTGCTTGGAGGTACTCCATTCTTTTGAGCTCGTCGACCGTAAAGACGATGTCGTCAGGACCGCGGCCGCAAACTTTGTCCTGCCGCCTTTTGATGGTTTCGGATATCTCGTCGAGAATCCGGCCCTCGACATGAGGATGCTGATGCAGCAGCCAGAAGAACCAAGCCAACGCAACTGAGCTGGTGTCCCGGCCGGCGAGTATGAAACTGATGCAGAAGTCTTTGAGAAACTTATCCGAGAATTTACACTTCATGACGCCATGATCGGCGTCCTCGACTTCGGCCTCCATTAGTCTCGAAAGGAGATCGGACCGCTTATTTAATCCTTTGAGCTTTTCGAATTCAGCTCGCCGGTCCGACACGGTCTTCTCAGCGAAGTTGTGGACTGTTCGGACGGCTGCCTTGAGCTTCTTCTCGGAGCCGAGGTCAAAATACTTCATTATCTTCCACACAAACGGCGGCACGATAAACCGGAACAATGTGAGTTCCGTCGCCTGCTCGAAAGCCTTGGCAAAGGGAATCACCGGCAGGTCGACGGCGAGGCAGCCGGGGTCAAACCCGAAAGCTGCGTTGCAGATGTTGTCGAAGGTGAACCGGAGGAGCACGTCCTGGAGGTCGACGCTTTGCCCGGCCGCCGACAGCCTATCGAGCAGTACGAGCAGCTTGCGGTGGATGAGCTCTCGGATGGTGTCGGCCGAGTAGTCGGCGAAGCGGCCGGAGTGCATCTCAATGGTGGCGGCGCGCCGCTGCTCGCGCCACGGCTGGTCGTCCGCATTGAAGATGCCATTGCCGAGGAAGTCGGCGAAGCGTTCGCGGTAGTAGCGGCCCTTGGGGAAGTTGGAAAAACGAGTCTTGAGCATGTGCTCGATGTTGACCGGGTCGACGGTGATGATGCCATAGGCGCCGCCGAACCACATGCCCCGGAACGGGAAGGTGCCGCCGGCCCGGGCGAGGGCCTCGGTGGCCCACTCGTAGATGTTACTGAGGTGGAAGAAGATTGTAGGTATCATGCCGAAAATCGGCCACATCATGGGGCCCTTGGCGGTGAGCCGCTGGACGGCGGTACTAAAGACGAAGAGACCGAGCACCGCCACGGCCACGTCGGAGAGCCGGACTTTGTCGGTGAGCTGGGTCCCGAAGGCTTGAGGTGTTGGTGCCATCTCTGAGCAAGGGGAGCGGAGTAGTGGGTTAGAATTAAATGGCGCTTGGAGCTCTTTGAAGGGTTAGGGTTGGTGCCATTGTGGTAACATTTATAGGAAGGTAGGCCGGAGATGGGCGTCTAGCAAGCAAGCTGCTTTACGAGAAAGAGAGGGAATTGTTGATCATCTTCCAACAGCTTTCTTGACCTGATTTCTAAGGGAATTAAGTGCGGATAAGAAGTAGTACGTGATCTAGGTAGCTTCAACTCGCCAACATTAATGGCTTGCTAGATTTATTGTTACATAAAATGATAGGTGGAGAGGAAATGGAATGAGGAGACTGGCACTGTTATTTGCGTTATGTCGTTTGTTCTAGTGGAGAGGGATAGGAAACTACCAACGGGACTTACAAAACTAGATTTGTAAAATTGGGTACTAGTAACATCCATCCTTCACATTGTGCAAATATCAAGCCTTCAAGACCTATATTCCTTCAACTCTCATCAAAAACATTAAAAAAAAAAAAGAAAAATGAAAAAAATAAAAAATAAAATAAAATGAAAGGATGCATTCTCAAGTATGAGGTACAGAGTTGAGAATAATGCATAATTAATATTTTGAAAATGCTATGGGAAGGGTGATTACCAAGAGAAGTACAAATATATATATTAGAGAACGATTACATCTTGATTTTGATTAAATCTGCCTTTGATCTTGTTCTATTAAATAATCATAGAAAAATTCCAAATTAATTTTTTTTTTTAAAAAAAAATAGAGGCATTTTACCTGGCTATGAATATCTATGGGTGCTTTGTACCTGGCTTTCACTGAAAATACATCAATCTTTTCATGTCACAGTTTTTTCCGTAAAATAAGATGGGGCCTGTTGCACAATATTACTCATAATAGTAATAGCAGTGGCATCCGTCAGATCTCTCTTTTTTTTTTCTTTTTTTTTTTTTTTTGTGTGTGTGTGTGTGGTTATTTGGCCTGCTAGGGTATTACCCTGTAATGACCTAGAACCGTCTCCACACTCTTTATCTGGGCGTTTCCGTCTTAAAGCAAGCATCATAACTTTTACGTGATTTTACAACTAACACGGTGACTTGCTACAGCCTTCTCATTCGGGCAATTGTGAATGGTGATATTATCCACCTATTAGCGATGGCACATCACGCTATTCTTCCTCTTGACATGTTAGAATTCAATAAGAACCATCGAGGGTCAACATCCTGAGCGCATTCTAAGGTAGTGGAACTGGCTGTGCTTTAGATTGCGGTAAAAATGCGTCCATTCCGTATGAAAGAGAGGCTTGATGTTTTAAATGGTTGCTCTGCTTATGACAATGACAATGACAATGATAACACAACCTTAATTCCACAATGGTTGGGTTGGTGACATGAATATTTTTTCTTCATTTCTCCTTAATTTCGAATCATATTTTTTATAAGATGTAAAGTTTTTATTTTTTTTTTAATCACTTGCTCTCATTTAATTTTTAATTTACTTCTATTTCTTTTTCTTTATATATATATATATATATATATATATATATATATATATATATATATATATATATATATAATAACTTCTTTACACTAGTGCATTCTTATATTTTTCTGTAAATATTTAAACCATATAAGCTATTATTCTCTTAATTTATCTTTAATTTGCTTTGTTCTACCTCATAAAGTTTATCTTTACCATAAAGCATCGTTTCTCTCGTTCTTGAGTGCTAGATTTGATAGAGATATCTCGACCAACTACTTTGAACCAAGATTACCTTCGTGCTGCTTGATGATGCTGGGCGCCTAGAGAAATTCTGCCTTGCTGCCCAAACCTTGCATGCAAATGTATACAATTTGTGTTTTCAATACTTCAGCCCATAGACAAGTGGGCCAAACAGGACGGGCGTAAAGATAGACAAGGCAGCGGTCCCGTGAATTGACATCTCAGTACTGTTCCCGCGCGCGGGACAACGGCATTTGAGCCCACGACATGCCAACTAATTTGCCCCAATCTTTTTGTGATGCTTAAAGAGTGATCAATAAAATGCTAAAAGAGTAATCACTGGCCAAATTGATGCTACTCGGCCTGGTACGGATCAGTGCCTTTTCAACTTTGATATACTATGGGCCAATTTTCAAACTGGCCTAGTATGGACTGAAACTTCGCTGTGACTTGGATTGTAAGGATAGAATTATATTTGGATCATGACATTGTTGGCTGAGTTAAATTATAATCTCTGATTGAATCTTAGTTGGGTTGAGTTGACTTGAACTATAATCTCCAATAAGGATCTTGTGGATGGTTGGTTATTATTCTCATACTAATTGCTACGTTTATTTTGGAAAATAAGTTTCTAAAGACCATGAAGCTTGAATTATATAAGGTAGGTTGTTTAATATCTTAAGTCCTCACCAAAAAGAGGCTAGCTACAAATAATTAATTTTTCATCTTGCCCATACTTAAATACCTAAGACCTTTGTTAAGGGGGAGAAAAAGAAAATGTACATGCCCACACATGTTCTAACATACTCCATTTAAGCTCAGGCATCCACTCTAGGCTAAGGATCAAAATCTAATAAAATACAATCACAAACAATAAAATTATTCCATTATCAATCTCAAAAACATCTATACTTATAGTATCTCCTAGTCATAAATGGTCTCCTAGTCATAAATGGACCATTGGCTAGATTTGCTCTAATATAATTTATAACAATCCATGATCTTACTTCAAAAATGCTAACTAAAAGCTTAGATTCCTTAGCTTCATATAAATATTTGAGATTTGCCGAGTATACAACCAATATGGGACTAAATACATACTTACAAAAGTCCTTACATACTCTCATGCGATATGTTTATGTGAAGACACATATATGCATATGTTTTAATGATGCATTGGTTATGCATTGTAGCACTATTACAAGACTAATGAATCAAAATAATTCCATCCAAGTAGCTGTTTTTAGTAATATTCAAGATCATTTCAAATGGTATTAGATTTTACCAACCTGTGGACTGTATTGCTTGGGAGACATTGTAGCATGGGCTAATCATGGTGTTTATGATTGGATTTTGACTCTTAGTTTAGTAAAGATGTCATAGATTAAATGAAGGTAGTATGTGAATACCTATGTAGGCATATACTTTGTCCCACACTAATTTCTCATGGAAATACATTTTTTGGGTAAAAAAGAGGCTATATAGCCTTACAAAATATGTGCCTCTAGCATTAGCATTCAAGAGAGAGCATAAAGCTATAGGAACCTTTCCCGTACTACTACGTGACTTCTGTTGTAAATGCAACTAGATTAACAAAAAAATTAACTACTTGGTCGGCCTCTTGAAACACGTGTGTATAAGAGAAGTTTGAGAGAGTAGCAATTTTGGATCAAATGCTTCTTAATTATGGATCGTAGTGTCCCGGTTTGGCATTGATTCAAACTATCACCATGGAGGAATCCTCTTTTAAAATTATTTCCTTCAATGGTTGCTCTTGCACTTTTGATAAATAATGCAAACCAGCTTGCAAACTATACTAGTCTATAGTTATTTCAATAGAGAGAATAAATGATCGGTGAAGAGAAATTGCAATGGCAACAAGATGTCTTCCGCAATGATCCCTGATAATGAAGCCTGCACTAGTAGATCTAGGGCAAACCAATCCATTAAAATTGATTTTGATATATTTTGGTTGAGGGAGCTACCAAGAGAGAGTTTTTGGAATATAGAGTCCCGATTTGTGGAGACCCCTTCCACCCTAGTTGCTAAAGAGCATAGGTGAGGTACACTTGATGGATTGGAATAACTTTATAGACATGTGAAAGGCCACCTAGCTAATTGAGTTGGATGGAAGTTTTTATTCCAAAATATTTGCTCATTCCTCCCCTTCCAATTCAACCACAATAAATAAACAAGGAAGGATTGCAAGAGAAGATAATGAAAAGAATCATGCTTCTCCACAAGCAACTCATAAGCTTAAGAAAGAGATATGACCTAATTAAAAATAGAAAGCTCATCCCACAGCTTCCAAGATTTCTTATATTGAAAGAAAAGAAAATTTAAATTTTTAGCTGTGAGACCACACTTCTTGCGCATCAAACTCAAAGATCTGATTTGACTAGCCACTAAAGAAAGAGAAGGGAGACCACCCTTAAATACCTTCCATAGGAAATGAACTCTTTGATAGGAAAATATCTTCTAGAGTTTGCTGAATTAAATATTAGGAGTATCGCTGGTTGTGCCGATCAAATTTTGATACTCTATTTCACTACAATTTTATTATTAAATCCAGATCCCCAACATAACATGTCAAGATGGCCAAGCCCAGCAATAAGTGTATTAACAATTTTAGTAATTAGATACGATGGGAAGTAGCGATTGAGAATACCCATATTCTAAACCTTATCTGAGCATATAAGCCTCTTTATAATAGATAGCTTTGCCGTTAGGTTCATATCAAATTTAATTACACACTGATTAAGACGATTCATAGAAGACTACTGCTCAGTTGCAATTCCAATTGTGCATCTTTCACCTATGGACCAGATGAAGTCACCAGCAATGCCACATGAAAATTAGTATATAGCTTTCCAAAAGCATATCCTAAGGGACTTGTACGTCTATCAATTATCTTGAAATTCATACTTTGTAGGTATTATACGAGCAAAAAGGCTATATTAATTGAGAATAAGTTTGCCTGCCACTTTGCTCAGTGATACAGTCCAGCACTATTAAATCTCTAGTATTCTCAACCCATCCATACTTTTCTTCTTACAGATACTATCCCTTGATATAGAATGAAAAGCTCTACTCTCTTGATCATATCCTCACAAGAAACTTCTGATAGTTTTTTCGAACCAAGTTAAGAAGCCCTGTAGAACTACCATATTGGAGATAATAATATAGAGAGGCATATAACATATCACTACTTTAATTAAGGTACATCTACATGCAAAAGAAAGTGCTTTCCAGTTCTATGCATCGTCTTGTGTTTATTCTCTTCTTCATCATTTGAATATCCATTTTCTTAAGCAGTTTGTGTTTGATAGACACACCTAGATATATTCCAAAATCATCTACTCTATATACTCCCAATATACTTATTAATTTTGCAGCTAGTCTATTTTTAATTTTGGGCTAAATAGCACCATTGATTTCTCAAAATTAATCATCTATCCTAACTGGGAAAAATAATCTCTTATTACCTCCTTAAAGTGAATATATTTAGTTGGTCAGGCCTTAGAAAATAATAAGCAATCATTTGCAAACAATAATAAATGACTAACTTAAGGACGCTCCCTTTTAGAACAATAACTCGATATCCTCTTAGTATTTATCATTTTAGAGCACAGAATGAAGAGATAAGGTGCCAAAGGATAGCCTTGATGTTAGCCCATCTAAGAAGTGAAGAAAGAAATTAGAGAATTATTAATAAGGATTGCAAAGAATGGTAATCTTATACAGCCTTCAATATAGCCAACCATAGTCTCAAGAAAGTTTAGATGATTAAGCACCGCTTTCAAGTAATCCCAATCTACTCGATCATATGCTTCCTCCATATCCAATTTGACAGCCATTAAATGTTTATTTGGATGAGCTTTATTTAAAAAATGAATTACTTCTTGAGCAATGATAACATTATAATACTTTTGCCTAATATAAAAGCTAATTGCTCCTTAGAAATATATTTAGAGATAACCTTCTTAATCCTTAAAGTAATGATTTTATAAACTATGTTGCACAAATTGATAGGTCTAAGCTAACTAGGGGTATTAGGGTTCTTACACTTGGGGATCAAAGAAATGAAAGTAGATTTCCATGTATGAGGCATCCTACCAAATTCAAAAAATTGTTTAATAGTTCTACAAATATTGTAGAAAATCAAACCCTAATATTTTTAGTAGAATCCTAGAGGGTATGCATCAAGACCAAGAGCCTTATCTAAACTCAAAGTGTTAAGAATATTCAATTTCATCATTTGAGATAGATGCCTTTAGAAAATCATTGAACTTCAAGACTTTAGGTGCATTCTATGAAGGGTAAATTATGAACCATACTCTAATACTACTAACTCCATATGTCTTGGTAGAATAGCAAAAGGATATTTCTAATCCCCTCCTCTACATCAATTTCATTTTCATTACCGTCCTTTATACATCTAATTGAGTTCCTTCTTCTTCCTATGAGGGTAGATTTGGGAAAAAGGGTTGAATTTTGTTGTCCCCATTTCATCCATTGAAGTTGAGACTTTTGATACTAAAATATTTCTTGAGATCGAAATAGTTTATAATATTCATTTAAATTTATCCTAAGTTTTTGAAGCTCATAATTTTGCCAACCTTCATGCATCTCCTCTTTGTTCTGAAGAGCCTCAACTTCCATCTCAAGTATCTAATTAAAAACCCACCTTTTCTTTATTCCATTTCTAGAGTGCTATTTTTGTACTCTTCAATTGCGTTGTCAATCTACATATAGGCTAACCATTCTCCAATGCATTCCAAGCTTGATCGATCACATTGAAGGTATCCTCCAAATGGAACTAAAATTTTTCAAACCTAAATGGCTTCAGACTACCAATTATTGAAATAATATTCAACAATAAAGGACAATGGTTTGAGCCAATATGAGGAAAGTGCCTAATGGTAGCCTCTAAAAATATCGTTAGCTAACTTGCAGTAGCTAAATCCTTATCAAGCCTTTGTAAAATTTTGGCACACCCACTTTGATTATTGCACCAGGTAAATTTAGAGCCTGTGAATCCCAAAGCAACTAAGGAATTATAATTTATGAAATCTTAAACTTCCATAGGCTCCGAAGTATTAGAAAAATTAAGACCCTTACTTTTCCTTTTTGGATAGGATGCAATTAAAGTTTTCGATACACATTGAAGGAGTTGAAATATCTATCACTGCTTTGAGTTCATTCCACAAATGTCTCCAAGCAACCCCACTTGTGCTAGTATACACTATTACTAAAATCCAAAGAGGGGAACCTTCAATCATCATGACACCATAGAGACACTGGTTGGAAGCTGATGTAAAGTCCACTATACCTAACCCCTTCTGCCAGAATGCAATTAATCGATCGAACAATCCACAAGAATATATAGATTTCATATTCCATTCACCCCCAAATTTTTTATGCAACTTATGAATAGACTCACTAGATAATCTACTTTCAAGCAACACACAAGCATCAACATTATGAAGAGCTATTATTCTTTTATAGTTAGCTAAGAATCTAGGTTTCCTAGCTCTTCGATAGCTCCAAATTAAAATATTAGAAGTGATACCTAAAGATAGAGCTTGGACTATGGTCAATGTGAACCCTCTTTATAGATTGAAGGGTTGGACACACTTAAACCTGAATAGATTTTGTCTTCTCCCTTACTCTATGACCTTTGGATTAGTTTGTTTAAAGCTTGTGTTTTGGGTTAGAGCTATTGGAACTGAACCTAGCATTGCTCATGGCCAAATTGAAGTCGTGAATCAAAGTCTAGGTAACCTTCTCAAATGTCTCATTACTAACCATCATAACTCATGAGATTCTCTTCTACTAGTTGCTGAATTTGCTTACAATAATTCTATCAATCATTCTACTGATAGATTCCTTTTTAAAATTGTTGTGGGAATAGCTCCTCATCTGCTAATGGATCTTCATCCTCTTCCTTAACATTTCAAATCTAGTGAAGAGGCTGAGGATTCCACCAAATATATTCAAAATATTCACTTAGAGGTAGAAAGAAAATTCGCTAAACAAGTTGATAAGTATAAGGTGTAAGCAGACAAAAAGCAATATGAAGTACAATTCAAGGAAGAAGATAAAGTAATACTTTGACTATATCTTAAGAGATTGACATCTAGAGCATTTCACAAACTGTAACCAAAAAGGATAGAATAGAACCATTCAAGATTCTAAAAAGGCTAGGTAACAATGTGTATTTTCTTGAATTAACAGTTGTATTCAAATAAGCCCTATCATCAACATATAAGAATTTACTTATTTTGGGCATAATGAAAATATGGAATAATAGATAGATCTCCAGCTTCCCTCTTTATACAAGAAATTACCTTTGGAGGTTGAAGAAGTTTTCGATGATGCCATTGTTTCTACACGTAATCGAGGTTACCAAAAGTTTCTTGTTCGCTAGAAGAACAAATTATTTCAAGAGTGTATGTGGATTACTAAAGAAGATCTACTAAAGCTTAATCCAAATCTGTATGAAGATTATATGGCCAAGTATTCATTAGGAGCTAAATTTCTCAAGACAGAGGGAAGTTAATATAATCCAGAAAGGCAAGAATAAGAGAAGTTTTAGCTTCTAAGAAAACTTTATTATGAGTCTCCTTAGGAGTCTTATTTCTATTGTAATCTCTTTAGAAAATTTATTTTATTCTCTTTAGGAGTCCTTTTATATTCTTTTTAGAAGTCTTATTTTTGTCAATATTAAATCAAACTATGATTCTAGTCTCTTATTTTCGAAAGTGTTTTGATCCAAGTCTGATTAAGTGCTCTGATTCTAGTCTAATTTCTTTTAGGATAGTTTTGCTCTATAAATAGGATCCTAGTTTATTCCATTAAATTAATGAATTGAGTTATAAAGTTTTAAGAGTTTCTTCTCTTTTCTTTCTTGAAGCAATTTCTTGCTTGAGTGGTGTAAGGCCATAATTTCCTTAGAGAGGTTGGAGGTGTTAAATTGAATATCCTCAAGAAGCTAGTACGAGACTAGTATTTATTTTTCTCATGTCTACCTACATCATATTTGGTATCAAAGTTAGGTATGCTTGCATTATATGCTTTCCTTGATTCTACTTTAGCATGGCTTCTCCCTTTGTAGATGCAAATGAGGACGTTACAACTACTGGATCTAATTTGTGGCTTTGCTTTTTCAAGGATGGATCATCCACAATTTAGCATAGCACAGATTAGCAAAGCATGCTATTGAAAGAAAGCAACAAGAGGGATCAAGCGAAGATAAGCTGATCGAGGAAGGCATGGCATTGCCTGGCTCCATTTCTTCACCATTTGAGAAGGTAGTGCTCCATATAACGAGATTCTTCATACTTTCAAACGCAACCGCCTATACTTTCAAAGGTGACCATCCCTATTTCTACGACTTCTTCCGTTTTACTACCTGAAAATCAAGGATCATCCCTTCCTTCGAATCTCTAGATTCTTATGGATCCAAATCGGTCATCCCCACTTTAAACCAGACAATGCCTCTTCTTCATCTAGCAGACTCGGCTCCAACCATGGTGGTCCTGTGCTCGATGCTTCACTCGGACACTTCAATACTGATCTTTAGCACTACTCCACCTAATTTTGTTGTGGAGTCTCCTTAGTGTGGCATGATGGTCCAGAGAATGGCCATGGGGGCCATGCTCCTGGTGGACCATAAATACTTTGAAGCTCTCGCAAATCAAGAGCTATCGAATGTTGCCTTCCCTACTTGCATATTTTCTTTTAGTGCATATTGGCATTCTTTGATAGGCACCATCAAGTGGGAGCCTCTTCATTCAAGGTTCTTGAGGATCTTCAATTAGACACTGAGAGGCCAAACGTGGCATCCATAGTGGAGGTAAAGAGGTTGGAGATGAATGCTAGGGAGCTTACGATGAAGCTTGTAGAAGCTAAAGCCAACATGGTGAGGGTTGAAATGAGAGCGGCTGAGGTGAAGGTAAAGAATGCTGAAATAGAGGTGATGATATAAGCCACTAAAGCCAAGATGGCAAAGGCTTGATCAGAAATAACTTTGGCTAAGGAACATTGACTCTTTCTTGAGAGTGGTGCAGAAATGGGGGTAGAGTTAAGAGTATTGATTAAGCTCGGGTTGTTCTTGCTGGACTACTTTACTAAGGCTTAATCTAAAGTGAGGCAGAGCATTATGGTGGAGATTATGGCCAAGCATTTAAACCTGAACTTTTTGTCTTATAGGTTGCGGAGGTGGCCTAGGAAGTGGAGATAGCTATAGATATGACCCTATCCATCATTGGGTTGGCATGAGAGAGGGCATCACTCTAGTGGTTGAAGCAATCATGATTGCTAATCGGCCTTTGAAAGAAATGCCACTTGTAGCCCTAGTTATTGAGATGGTTTTAGCTAGAATAGGACTATCAACAGAAGCCAAAATGGGCTCTCTAATTGTTGTCATTTCTTCAGACAAGGAGGAAGTATAGGACCCACAACTATCAAGGAAGTTTGCAACGCCTTCCTTAACTCCAATTCTACCTAAGCTTCTCTCGCCTTTGCCATGTCACCTCTCATAGGCCTTCACGTTCTCTTTTTTTTTTTTTTTTCCTTTCTCCTTTTTTTATACATATAGAACATCTTTTTGCAATTTAATAAATCAAAAAAGTTCTTTCCTCGATGAGATTTACTTATCTCTTTGTTTATGTAAATGATTAAGCCATGCCCTTGCTTTGTCCTTCACATTCTTGGTAGTTTGTTTTCATCAGGTCCCCTGGGGGAACCTTGTTGAACTATCTCATGGGAGAAGGAAATGGCTCTTTCTTTCATAGAAAAGTGGCATATCCCCAGCTATACAAAATGGACTCTCTTCTCTTGCTCAACGAAGAAAGTTCTTCTGAATGGCATGTCCATATAACTCACTCTCTCATTCTCCTAAGTAGAGTTTTTCTAGGTAGGCCATCTTTCTAGTAGAGCTGGCCCTCTTCTCTTACTTGGCGAGGAGAATTCTTCTAAGTGGCCTTTCAATATAACTTGCCCTCTTTCTCTTAAATAGAGTTCTTTTAGGTAAGTCGATTCTTTAGCGGAGCAAACCTCTATCTCTTGCTCAGCAAGGAGAGTTTTTTCAAGTAGTATTCAGTTGGTTCGCTCTCTCTTCTCTTGAGTAGAGTTCTTATAGGAAGGCTAGCTCTCCCGTAAGACGAGCCTTCTTCTCTTGCTTATTAAGGAAAGTTTTTAAGAGTGGTCTTCAGTTGGCTTGCTCTCTCTTTCTTCTGAGTAAAGTTCTTTTAGGTAAACCAACTCTCTAATAAAGCAGAAGCCCATCTCTTGCTTAGCAAGGAAGTTCTTTCAAGCTACTTTCAGTTGGCCCACTTTTTCTCTCCTAAGTAGAGTTTTTTTAGATAGATTGGTTTTCTAGCAAAGTGGACCCCTTTCTCTTACTTGGTGAAGAGAGTTCTTCCAAGTAGCCTTTTTATTTGATCGTCTACTCTCTATTTCTCCTAACTAGAGTTCTTTAAAGCAAGCTAATTCTCTAGTGCAGCGGACCCCCTCTCTTGCTCGACAAGGAGAATTATTTCGAACATCCTCTTCATCTAGCAGCCTGCTCTCCCTTTCTTCTATGTAAATTCTTCAAAGCAGGCCAAATCATTAGTAAAGCGGGCCCCCTTCTCTTACTCAACTAAGAATTTTGAGTAGCCTCTCCATCTAGTGATTTGCTCTCTCTTTCACTCAAATAGAACTCTTTTAGGTAGGCTGCCTTTTTAGCAAAGTGGACCTCCTTCTCTTGCTTGGTAATGATAGTTCTTTGAGCAACCACTCCATCTAATAGTCTGCTCTTTCTTTCTCTCGAATAGAGTTCTTCCAAGCAAGTTAACTCTCTAGTAGAATGGACCTTATTCTTTTTCTTGATAAGGATACCTCTTTTAAATAGCCTTCGAGACTCCTAGGTTAGGTTTCACGGGTAATTTTTAATGAGCCCACCTTAAAACTTTGCATAGAGTATAATAATAATGTTGACCGAACTTCATAAGAGATCATTTAAGGTATAGTCTTGGGGATCATTGATTAGTTACGACACTTTGGTCCCGTTTCAATGCTTTGATTCCATTGTATGAAACCATTAGATAGGCCAGTAAAAGAACACCGTATGGTGATGCTTCACGATCTGTGCAATGGTTAGGATCCTTCAAATCTTGAGCACCTAGTTTTTGGAGGCCTTGGAACCCTACCACAATCAATAGCTTCACCTGGGGTGGGGGGGGGGGGGTGTATTGGTGATTGGAGCCTTCGATAGCCTTTCCTCTAGCTTTTATATAAGGTGGGGGGAGGGTGAACATGGCATGGCGCACTCCCCTATCTCTCTTAGGCAAGCCTTGTTTTGACCTTCAACATCTCCACATCACCATGCAACAATAGCAGGAGAAAATTCTGAAGCTCTACTAGTAGATCGAGAGGCTTTAGGAGATTCTATCTCTTTGCTCAAGCTATTGAAGAGCTCTAGCTATCAAAGGCTTTCAATAATGAACTAATCCATTTTGGTGTAGATACCTCCGCCTTTGGTTTTGAGAAGGGTTGGAATAGTGTTCCATGGCCATTCTTACATCCCATCCTAGGGAGAGGTGGCATAGAGAGAGAGAGAGAGAGAGAGAGAGAGAGAGAGAGGTGGCAAAGGATATGGAGGCTAGGTGCCTCGTACACCCTTTGTTCCTCTTCTCTTCTTGCCATTCCCATCTCTTTCTCTTCCTTCCTCCCCTAGCTTCTTTGGATTTTCTCTTGGGTGTAGCTAATGCTAGGGTTCAAGCTTGCATGTATGGTTATTTGGTCTTTTTTTGAAATATTACCAGCTTTGGTTGACTACAAATATATAGCCACTTCTCCTTTTTTGACATGTAACAGCCCTATGCAAATTATTTTACATCTCCTGAGGGCTACCATTTTTCTTTCTTTTTCTTGGAAATGATAAAGACTTACCTACAACAAATGTTGTAGGTCTCAGTTACTTTGGCACCATGTGGCTGCCAAACTATCAAAATCCAATTCACCTCCTAGCCAAGGTTCTCCAAGGCAAGGGTCTTAGTTACTTTATTCTTTTTCTTTAGCATGGTCATATCAAGTCACTTCTAAGTTCTTGGACTTCATTCTCAATAAGGAACTTCATAGCAAGGTAGTGACTTGATATGAGAACCCCCAAGGCATTAAGGCATTAAGGCATTAAGTCAAGGAAGTTTTCACCATGAGGAAATCTACATCACTATGGCTTGACAAAACTCCTTCCTGACAATCATTAAGAGGGTGATAGTCCTCCTAACTAGGGCTAAGTTCCTAGAGAAGCCAACTAACGGGCTGTTAAAATGCTTCAATCAATCCTTGCTGATCTCCATCTTCTTAAAGGCTTCAAAATAGAGGTATCAGCCAAACTTCTATTGTCAACTAGAATCCTCTTTACTTAGTAGTAAACAATCGCTATGGAAACTACTAGTGCATCATCAGGGAGGGCTAGCTCCCCTCTATGTCATTGTCAAAGAAAGATATAACCTCTTTTGTTCTCTACCTTTTCAATGCCTTAACCCAACATATATATATGCCTTTTTGGTCAAAAAACTCTCTCCACCAGCGACAAACCCTTCGGAGGTCACATCGATCACCATGGTTGTAGGCCAATGATTGCCATAGTCTAGCACGGTTGGAGGGAATAGGACTTTCAACTTGCTAAATGAGCTCTTAAAGCCCTAGATGTGCTCTGCGAGGTGATCCCTTCTGATAGGACCCTAGATTTCGCCCTTTCACTACTAGTACTTTATATTGTGGCCTGATTGAAATGGAAGTCACAGTATTCGTGGCGATCCCCACGCTCCGTCCTTCCTTCCGAGAGCTTGGGTTGTCGAAGGTAGGGCTCGCCACAAGCCTTCACTAGGATCTGCCACTTTTAGGTGGCTAAGAGAGCAAAATCCCCTCATACTTGGGTGGCTCCTTTGACCTCTAATACTTGATGTTGCATTGTAGCTTCTTTTTGTCCTTCCCATGGTCCCCTTGGCCAGTGGGCCTTCCTTCCGAGAAGAAAGCCTTAGACTCTTTTTTTTCCTCGAGATGTACCCTTCACTTCAACATACTTCTTGACTTATCCGATTATGTTGTTCCTCATAATGACCCCAAGGCACTTGTGTAGAACTTTGAGTCGTCACCTTGGGTTGGAGTCTTTAAATGTCATCCCCCCAAAGCGAGGGAGAGCTTCATAACATTGGCCCCACTTGTGGGTCAACTCACTTCCTTCTTACTACCCATCGCATTTAAAGAATCTATAGGGGCCACACATTAAGGGTCTTATTTGTTGACTCCACATTGATTTTGATGATCACAAAACAATTAAGTAAGTTACTAATGAGTTTTGTGAAGAACCATGATGAAATGCAGGGATACATGAATCACCAAGATGATCAAAAATGATTCCAAGCTCCTAAATGGGATTATGGTTCAAGAATGGATTTTTTTTTATAGAAAATCAAGATCCAAAAAGAAGTTCTCAAGCTCAAATCAAGTTAAATTCAAGTGATTGGCAAGTTATCAAATGAAGAAAGTTCAAGTCATGAGAGCTAAGGCACTTATCTTGCCCAATATAATGAATTCCCTTGGCCTTAGAGCAAGTTTTCAAGTTTTGGAGGCATTAGTCAACTCCCACGGTAGCTACTGGTACTTAGAATGGAAGTTTGAAGCCTTTAGCCGACTACTTGGCAAGCTATCAAGTTAAAACTGTGCCACAAGAGAGTTAAGAGTGAGTTTTTTCAAGTTAGCCGACTAATTAGTCAGGTACTATAGCAAAACAGTGAGTATTTTCAAGTTAACCGACTAACCAGTCGGCTACTGTGGCAAAACAGTGAGTATTTTTAAGTTAGTCAACTCCAGAGTTGACTACTGTGGTCAGAACAGTGAAGGTTTCCAAGTTAGTCGACTCTAAAGTCAACTACTGTAGCCAGGATAGACGGTTTTCCATAAGTAGTCGACTAACTTTCTGGGAACAACAGTAACGGCTAATTCTGACTTTTCAACGGTCACAAACGGCTAGTTTAACATTCGAATCCTTCAGTAAACTATAAATACTTATAAATGGGATGGATTAGTAAGAGATTGGGAGTATTTTTGAGGGATTACAAGTGAGAAAAAGAGAGAAAAGCCAAATGAAAATCAAGAAAGATTTCAGCCTTCTTGTTTTGAAAAGAAAGTGTGCTGCAGAGTTTGAAACTCCTTCAAAGCTCATTCAAGGCTCCTTCCAACTACTCAAGAGGCTCCTTCAAGTAGTCATAACTCCAACATTTAAAGAGGAAGGTCTTCAAAAACTGTAAAGTGCTTTTATTGTTAAATTTGCTCATTAAGAAGCTGAAAATTCTGAAACTCTTTTCCTTATAAATTGTTTGAGTTTCAACTTGGTTGAAACTTGTGTAGGGTGTGCCTAACCCATAATTGATGATTTGTAAGGCTTCCTTGTGCCCGGAAACAAGAAGTTAGCTGAGAAAGCTAAGAAAATGCTCCTTTGTGCTTAGGAAACAAAAAGCTAGCTGGGTTAGCTAAATTTGTAATTGTTTGAAGAATGATTAGTGAAAAAAATTCTCAAGGGATTCTTGGAGAGTGGACGTAGGTGCAAGGATTGGCACCGAGCCACTATAAATTGCTGTGTTTGTGTGTTTGTCTCTTATTGTTATTATTACTTGTTCTTGCTATCAACACTCCACACTCACACAGATTTTATTGTTTTGCAAAATTACACATACTTGCTAAAAATTTTCAAAGAACCTAATTCACCCTCCCTCTTGGGTTGTTTAGCTGGGCAACATTATTGTAATAACTTAGCGATCATCACTTCTAAGCAAATTGGAGAGGGAGATATAGTCCTTGACCTACTTTGGATAATGTCGCTATTGCTAGTGAGTTTTTTTACTAGATTTGAACGGTGCAATCTTTGCCTCATTCCTACAAACAACACCAATCTAATGGTACTAAGATTTGGCTAGGGGACCCTATGCACCAATAGCGATGTTGATAAAGATGATAAGCTAATAATGAAGACAATAATTGGTCTAGTGAGCAATGGTTTTGCAATTAAGTCGAAGCTCTTACAAGAATAGGAGAGCATGAGAGGTGCTAAAGTCTGTTCAATTAAGGCTCTCCAATGCTTAAATTAGTTAGGAAAGAAAGGTGCGGTTAAGGATGTACCTTGTAGCCTTTCCAATGAAGAAAAGAAATTAAAGAAAGTAAGAAATTCTGGGGCTTACTGTTAGTCGTGCAGAGGAGAGAGAGAAGGAAGGAAAAAAAAAGCCCTCTTATCTTTGGTTGGGGCCTCCATTTAGAGGTGGGCTCGAGATTAATGCTGAGGTTGCTAATATTGTAGTCAGATAATTTGTCATGATGGAGCTAGTAAGTGAACGGGATTGCTCTAGCTACCATAAGCCATACCCTCTACCATAAAGATGTGCCCTTATCTTGTCACACCTGTGTAATCAACAATTCTATTGAGCGAAATGGCTAACAGCTCGGTTGGTCATGTCCTTCTATCACTGCTATGTCATTATAGGTGTTGAAGACTTAGACTGATGGCTATGCTAGCTAGCTACCGGTGTAATTTAGCTTGATCAATTATTTTTTAAAACTTTTGATTAAAATGCTTTTTCCAGCTTAGACAATATTATTGTGACTACATATCTCTCATGACTTGGTAGGATTATATAGTCATGACTTAGAGATTCATGGTACTACGAATATAAATGTCCTCCAAGCATCCTACAAAGAAAGACTGCCTTAGCATTCAATACAAACACCTTACAATCAGCATCTCTCTCCCAAAGAAACTTGTTGGACTTCATCATGGCTGTAGCCTGAGATATTTTTTTGTGGTCCGGACCCTTTTGCTTTTTATTTAGCTTCGAGTAATCTCCAAATTTTGAGCAGAAACCTTCTTCCTTTCACAAATCTACTTGCACACAATAGGAGTCTGAAATTTTTATAGCTTTAGGATCCTTAAGGTTAGGTGTTATGATAAGCATTTATCTGAAAATGTGAAGGATCTGCAATTTCGAAATATGTTTTCACCATTTAAAAGCATAGCAGATAATGAGGCATAACAGAAAAAAAATATTAGATTAGCTGGTGGTACAGAGGTGCAAGAGCATGGATTTCTTTTACTTCTTACAAGTCAACACTTCTGTTTCCCATATTATCAGTTATCATGAAGCTCTCTGAAAAATAAGGACCTTCAATTATCCAAAGAGACTCTCCAGTCTGTCTAGCTAATTTTGTATATATTTATATTTTGCAACGTACCCAAGCAAGCATTACAACAAATATATGCTTCACATATTCATGTACTTACGTGCTCCAAAATTGAAAAATCTACAGTTCATGAGGGGAATTTCAGTAGCATCATGAACGGGTTTTATGACTTCAAGTCAGATGCCTTGTTTCATGTAAGCATTAAACTAATGATAGAGAACAAACACCACATCAATGAGGTTCTGAGATTTCTAGAGTCTGGGGATGTCATCTTTTGTAAGTGTCATCAAAATCTATCCATTCAAATTCAATCCTATTCTCTTGTAAAATACTATAGTCACATTAGAGCATTATTCTCGCTTTCTCAACCTAGCATGAATGAGAGTAGTAGGAGTTAAATTTTCAGGACTTAACACTTTTATGATGATATAGTTCTCCTAAGTTGCAGGAGATGTATGTGGTGATTACCAGTCCTTTAAGTGATAAAATGCATGGAAGATTCTGATAAGATGATGAAAATTGTGAGAGAGCTCTTTTCTATTCACGGGAAACCAATCTCCCATAATCTTGGACAAGGCTGCATTGCCGATGAAGATTTGCCATGGACCCACGTTGTAGGAATTTCTGACAATTAGGGTGGTAAGGATTTGCACATATCCTGAATTATAGAACCTCACCCAATTGGAGGTTAAACAGTTGCCTCAATGCCTCTTCTGATAGGTGCATCTGTCAAGTTTGCAGTTATACTCTCATGAGTTGGCCGCTTTGATGATCTATTTAAGATTTTAAGCTATATTTTTCGTACACAACCTGTGGACTCTATATTCCCCGAGAACATGGGAAAATTCTGATATGATAATGAAAGATATAAGATAGTTTTTCTTCACTGGAAGGCAGACAGTTTTTCTTCACTGGAAGGCAGACCTCTCATAAATTAGATTTTGGTCATGGTAGCACAAGTAATAAAGATTTGCCATGCACCTATATTGTATTGCAGGAAGTTCTGACCACCAGGGTGGTAAAATTTGCACATATCCTGAATTATGGAACATAATGGGAGGTTAAACAGTTGCCTAGATGCCTCTTTTATAGGTGCATCAACTTTACAGTTATGTTCTCTCTTGTGCGATGACTGCCTTAATGGCCTTTCCAAGATAGCTCAAGCGCAGAGAACTTACGCACACTACATTCTGGGAGCACATGGAAGATCCTGATAGACCGATGAAAAATGTTCAAGGTAGTTTTTTCTTCGGTGGAAATGAACCTCCCATAAATTCTATTTTGGTCATAGCAGCACAGCCAATAAATATTTGTCGCGTACCTGGATTGCTGGGATTTCTGATAGTTTGTGTTGTTAGGATTTGCAGGCTTCTTGAACTGTAGAACCCAATGGGAGTACATTTCCATTTTGTACATTTTCCTTGATGCCTCTTTTGGTAGGTGCACCCATCAAAGTTTACAGACTCATCTTCATTCTTGTGAGAGGACCGTTTTAATGGTCCATTTAAGATATGTTGATCAAAGACAAAACAACCAGTAAACACGATACCCCTAGAGTAGTTGTATTCATCTTTATTCAGAAACAAAGATAACGCCCAAGAGAGAGTTAAAAAAGTTGCTGTATGAATCCACCACTACTTCCTTGCTTGGCGGCAGTACACAAACTACTAGAGCACTTTTATGTTGGTTGTTTCAGCTAAATTCTTTTGTTATTAAGGCATTTTTAAAAACTAAACTACACATGTCACATTAGAGATGTCAGTTTGTATTCCTATGACGATTTAATCTATCAGCTACTACCATGTTATAATACGTTCAGAAACATTTCGCCATGTTATATATATATATATATATATATATATATATATATATATATATATATATATATATAATAACAAAATGAATACTTATATAAAATATTAATTATTTAAATATTATCTCATTACAATGATTAGTAGATTAGAATTATATTTATATTCTGTTTTTGTTATCCCTTAATTCCTCTCGTTATAGTTTACAAAAGTCACTATTTTTGTTATAACTGTCAATACCCTGAGGCCATTTGATAATTTAAGATTATTATGCAGATTATCATATTTGACAATTAGACATAGTAATTTGGATGATAATATTTGATTCATGATACTTTAATATTATTACAAATTATGATAATTTGATTTTCTTTTAAAAGATGGGCATGTAGGATCATCAAAGGCTGGTAATATCAAATTATACTCTTGGCTTTCATGTAAATATTTGATAATATTTAATTTATAGTATTTATATTATATTTATTATATTTATATTAAATATTAAATATACATTATAATATATTATATTAATAGTAAATTTAATATTTTAAATAGTTTTGATATATTTATATAATAATATATAAATATTAAATTTAAAATTATTGATATTTTTCACCTTTTTGTATATTAAATTATTGTATTTAAATAATATTATTTATATTATAAATATTATTAAATATATATTACTAACTAATATAATATATTATTATATTTTTATATATAATATATTAAATATTTATGATATTTAAATATATAATATTTGTAAAAGGACAAAGAATCTTTGCTTTTTACTAAAAGGTTTCATGAGGGGAAGAAAAAAAAAACCGCTCAAAAGACAAAACATATACAATCAAATACAAATAGAATTTAAGAATATCAAATCAAATATATTAATAATGCATTTGATTATTAAAATTATCAGAAATATAAAATTAATGATAATATGCTATTACTGAAGAGCCTCGAGCAACCCGCGGCCAATGCCACTGCCAAAGGTTGATGGGAGGTGATTGTTCCGGAAACTGTGGGCTTTCCTTTTCCCAGCGGTCTTAAACCATTGGGCAATGACACGTCGATTGCGAACGGCAGCTAAGTGATCCTCTATGCATTCCTGCAGTCTCTGAATTGCACATCTCTCAAACATTAATGCGCTGAAGAAAACTGAAAGGGAGTTGGAGATGCTTTTGGATCTCAAAGTTTACCTATTACACAAATGAACTGAAATGAAAGAGTTGGAATCCTCTCCAATTTGGCATAAACTACGTTCCAATGCGGATATGCAGTGCAAACGCTTGTACATGAGACTGTGATGGATGAATCGAAGCGTGCGGTAACACTCCTCTAGCACTATAAACTATCATCATAAACTAGTTAGCCTTGTCTTGGTTGGCACCCTTTTTTTTTCTCCGAGGACTTAACCTTAGTGATGAAACATTATTTATCATTGGCTTTACAAAAGGGCACCTCCTCTACAATTACATCTAGAGGGGTCTAGTCTTCCAATTGTGGTCATCTGTGGTGACGCGTCGGTCTTAATTAATGAATGGACTCTAGCCATGCTAAATCTAAGATGAAGCAATAACTAGGTAAGAGACCGCACCAATCAAAACAAGTTAGACATCAGAGTTGATGGCCAGTATTAATAAAGAGACGAATAATGGAGCAGAAGTTAGCTGGCGCTACCATGTTTCATTTACAGACTGGCCTAGGTATTTTTTTTTTTTAAAGAAAAAAAATATTGATTATGTTTTTATTCACAGGTTCACATATTGTCATTTTTCTCATCTATGAGCATTTTTCTTTGGCTACATCAGTCATAAATTTCAAGTTTGCTCGTCCACAATAGATGTTTGAAAAAATTACTTCAGCAACTTGACACAAATGAGAGAATAAAATCCATCTTTATTAATTTATTATTTTAATATCAAAATTTTGTTTAGTTATAGAATAGTTAAATGCTTAAAATTGACCAAAATATGCAGGATAAATTGAGTTAAAATGTCCAAGAAGACTAAATGAGAGGATAGTTAAAATGTCAATTCATATTTATTGTGACTTGACGGGTTAGATGGTTACGGATAAACTATTACTTGTTAGTGGATTAATGTAGAACAGAAACTCAGTCAAAAATAAAAATAGACATTGCACCGCATAACACGTGAAAAGAAATTAATTCAACCGCAAGGAAATGTCTGTCACATTATGTTGGAAAAAGATTCTTAACAAATAATATCACAAGATTTTACAACATCTGTTTTAGCTATCTCATGATTTCCTCCACTTAACTCGTCAAAGGAAATCAATTCCGTGACAAGCACGTCTGAAATTATATTTGACGAAGATTCTTCACTAAACAAAATGTCCAAGATTTTCCAACACCTATCTTGGCTACCGTCACATATTGCTCCACTGCTTAAAATTATTGATTTCTCACATTCACTTTCTTTTTCCCAAGGTTACATCATAGGATGACATGACTTCACACAGTATGTTATGCCAAAATGACACATTTATCTTTTTAAACAAGAGTACTCTCAAATAGAAGATTAGTCATGACATCTAACCAGACTGACAGAAATCAAAACTTTCAATAGAGGGACTTGGTGGTCAATTTTCTTCTCAAAATATATGAAAGTTGACTGGCAGGAGGGGAACAAGTAAAGCAAATAAAAAAAACTTCAGCTTGTGCATCGATTACTACAAAAAATAACTGGATAAGTTATAATAATATTTCCAATTATTGGATTTTATATTTACAATACATGCTGGATGCTAGATTTACAATCCCAACTGGAAGAATGTAGCGATTCACCTGGTAGCTAGAAATTACATGACAGAACATGCATGACTGCTTGCTGTGCCACATAAGCTCTTTTATTTCACAATCCTGGCTCTAACTCCATCGGCATTACACTAGAGTTAAACTGAGATTTTCCAATTTGGATAGTATCAGAGTAGAGCCTTAATAAATAAATAAATCCAATCCAACAAATTCTAATCCAATAAATAAATAACATTATATTTATTTCTAGCCTATAAGGGCAAATTCCAGCATCATATTCCAGCAAGAGTCGAGACCATTGATTGATTGACCGGCCCAAGTCCTAGCAACAATCTTCTAACAGCCTGTGGGCCTGTTGGTCTGCAGGAGAAAAGATCTACCATTTTTTTTTCCTGCCACAAAATTCGAGCAATTCTACAGGATAAATTGATCGAAGTCTAGCCAGGCCAGAAGTTGTAAGCCTTCTTGCTAGATTGCCAGATAGGATCAAAACAAATGCCATACAAACAACAAAAAAAAACCTTTCACCGATCTCAAACTACCACTGTAATGCAACCTAAATGCATCGATACAATCTAACCTAGCCTGACCCATCACACCCAGATCAATGAGGTTTCTATGAAATCAAAATTCTTTCTGCAAGCAAGTGTAAACGATGGGAGAAGAAAGAGATTTCATTGCTTCATGCCAAGCAAAGCCAATAAAGGTTCTGAGTAGAGGGTTTTCGACAGAAGCATGACGAATGGAGAGAGAATGGAGAGAGGTAATCATTCAACAAAACATACAAGATACCTGTATAAAGTAAAACTCACAGTAAAACATATCAAGAACATTTACAAGGACCAGATAAAAAGACAGGATTACAAACCTACAAGCATGAAAGAAAACAATGTAACCTGCAGATAACTACAAAACACAAGAATGGAAGAAAGACGAGCCACACCTTGCATCAGCATCTCATCATCTCTTGAGTGTTTATTACCAGCGTCTGCAAGTTGAAGGCACTTCATGCATCAAAAGTCCTGTAGTTGTGCTGCCCGGCTTGTCAGTGGAACATAGCGCACGGATGTTTCACTTCGAATGCTGATGGAGCCATCCATCCGCTTATCAACTACCTGCAAATCCTGGAAGAAGTTCCCCACGGGAATCACCATTCTTCCACCAGGTTTCAACTGGTCAAGTAGTGCCTGAGGGATTTCAGCAGCTGCTGCACCCACATGAATGGCATCATAGGGTGCATGTTCTGGCCAACCTTGCCTTCCATCTGCAACCAATGGAATAGGTCGATCAGCAGTTTAGAATCCAAGTCATGGCTCGTTCTTTAAATAATTTTGACTTGCTAAAACGCAAATTTTAAATAAAACAGAATTAAAGATTTCGAGCACATATGATCTTCAAAAACTACGACCCGGCTGGAAGAAATGCCAATACAGAGAATTAGATCCAAGATTCTAATAAATTGGTTCAAGCAAGTACACCTAATGGCATACCACAAAGAGCTTAGTTAATAAAAAGTTAAGCACTCAAAGAAACCACACAAGCTAAATTTGTAGACTCCATCAAAAAACATTATGCCAAAATAAAAAATTATAAGCAACTGCTTTTTCACCGTTCCTCTGGTGTTGGCTTTACAAGCCCTTTCAGTTTTCAAACCAAGTCCTGCATTCTCACTCCATAAAGATTTCTTTTTCCCTGTTCCCTTGCTTCTTGTACAAAATGATGCACCTTGGTCATTCGAAGAAGAATTGATGAAGTAAACAAAACAAGACATGAATTTGGGAAAATATAAAACAGAACTGCATTCTAAATAGGTTTTATAAAATTGCTGACAAACAGAAAATTTATGATTTCTTGTTCATATCCTGTCTTATTTACACTAGGGATGGGACTTTCTAATTCGAAACCCTTTTGGATTTCGCAGATTCATGACTATCTTTAGAGTTTTGCATACAGTAAATTTATTGTTAGGTTACCTTCAGAAATAAATAGCAATATTAGATTCCTCTTTTAAGCCACTATTTGGAGAGCATTAGTTAATAATTCATGGTACAGCTCCCTGAATATATGTAGGAGTTAGAAATGCAAACAGTTTACTTAACAATTACGTTGATGCCATTGCTTTTTGTACCTATTTTCTCATATTCATTTTATGTCATTAAGCAAGATCCTCAAGGGTTCTCTATATCCTAAATTTGCATGTAACTACATATCAGCATGAGATTCTCTTTGTGGTGGACTTTTACTAGTTAAATGGCACCAAGCCTCAAAAAGTTTTCTGGCTAATTGAACTTCAACTCAAGATAGATGCTTCAATTGCCAAGTATTTTTCAACAGATGTAGGTGTCTAAAAGAACAAATACAGATGTTATCATTTGTTTGGAAAAGGTATGATTCTTTTGTGATTTTTAAATTTCCAGCCATAACATGGCTGAAGCAATATGACCCTTGATCTCTTTGTGTCTGTTTTGCTCTCAAATACAATAATTTCAGACAAAGCAATGCCATTCAAGAAAGCAGCCTGTTCTAGGTGAAAGGGCTGAAATGAAGCCAGTATATGAAATAAACACATAATATGACTATATCAGTATCCATCATATGCAATTCAAGCATTTCGTGTTGAGCAAGACCATAATATTGCTGCAAAAGTTAAAAAACTTACTTCAAATGGAATAACCAATAAGTTTCTATTTTCTAATGGTTCATGAATGATAATTAAAAAAGAATAATGTTGTCTATTAGAAAAATAGAATCATTCGGGGAAAGAGAGATCACATTACTATATTCTTGAGTATGAGAATATTCATATGCATCATGAATACTAGAATATTATGTAAATATTACAATATTAATATTATGTAATATTATCATAATATTACAATATTAGGATGTCATATCCTTGAATAGTGCAATTCACATAAACATGCATTTTTAAATTCTATCATTTTGATTTTTTTTAACCAAACATGATCCAAGAGGATCACCAGACTTCTTGTGGATCACTCTAGTGACGTTGGATAGATCTAGACATAATTGTGGAGAAAGATCTGCAATATTCGGGACTCCATTGTGCATCTAAACTTCCGATGCCCATAACTTACCAGTATGACATATGATTTAGATCCTCTTTCTATAAAAGTTGCCAACTTTTTGAGATCTATGACACATGCATCAATCAAGGGCATACAATGACATTTGGGCCTTCAAATAAGCCAATCAAAGTTATATAATATGTATATATGTCTATATGTATGTGTATATATGTGATATAATCATGACTAGTAGAAGTAATCATGAAAAAAGGTTAAAATTATCCAGGTTACTTCGCCTAATTCTTTCATGAAAAAGCTGAATGAGCATATCCCTCCACACTCTATACAAATCCAAAGTCACTTGGTAAGTGCTCTTCTTCTTCAAATCCTAAACTTAGAAACCCTAATAATTCCCCTTGCCCTCCCCTTTCGATCCTCTGTAGAGTTAACGACACCTTCACATCCCTGCTATCTCTACATGACAACATTGGCCTTCCCAACTTCAGGCCCAAAATCCCTACCTAAGACTCCCTATACCTGGTCCTCCCCTACTGAAAATGAAGCCTCCCTTGTTCCTCAGTAGCATAAGGGGTTTGTCAAAATGGCGCCCCTAAGACCCTGAATACTAGGATAGTGTAAGGAGGTACTATCCTACCATTGGAGTTTTATCTCAAAAACCATCCTACATCAAGTTTGAGCCCGATGATGAGGGGAAGCAATCCCTTAACCTCCCACGGACTCGAGCTCAGAAGCAAACCAAGAAGCCCATAGCAGCCCTAGCCCTGAGCATAAGGCCAAAACCAGCCCCAGATTGAGCCTAAGGTCAAGCTAAATAGGAGCCTTGTTTCTAGTTTAAGCCCAAGAGAAGCCTTGCTTCTGGTTCAAGCTAAAGAGGAGCCTTGCTCTATTGAAGACTTAGAGCCTTGCTCCATTGAAGACTTAGAGCCTTGCTCCATTGAAGACCTAGAGTCTTACTCCACAAATCTAAGTTCTGCTCTAATTGAGCCTTGTTCCATTAAAAATTTAGAGCTTTACTCCATTAAAGATCAGAGCCTTGCTCCATCAAACATTGGAGCCTGCTCCATTGAGGATTCAGAGCTCTGCTCCACTGAAGACTTAGAGCCTGCTCCACTGAAAAGAAGTAACCATTAAAAAGGTGTAAAACTCAAACAAATGTACTCTTGCACTCCTTATCATCCTAATCGAGGTGGTCCCTCCAAGGGAGAGAAGGGTATGGAGGTCAACACCACCAATAAAATCTTGTATATGTAAACCCTACCTCCACAAGAGCATACTAGCCAATTCCTGTAGGATTACCCAAACAAACCCTAAAGGTAAACTTTCTTAAAATTCATGTCATTTCTTTTTACTTCTTATGATTATGATTTTACTCAGGTTTTGTTGAGTGTTGGAAGTCAGAAAATGATTATCCCTCTGCTTGAAAAGGTTAAATGCATAGAAATTATTATCACCTTCTGTTTGGTGGCAACTTAGATTTGAAAATACTCAGGTTACAGGCTAAAGCTTGAGAAAGCAGAACATACCAGCAACATGCAGAGACAGGGAACCTTCATTCAACAATGATGATGCAGCACTTCTTTTAACATTCTCAATGGAAGAAACAACTAGTTCTGGAATGTGTTCAACACCCACAGCACAGCCTTGTGGTCCAACCATCATTGCAAAGCATGCTGTCAAGTACCCAGTCCCTACATAAAAGTGACAAGCAAGAAAACATAATAATGCATTACTTTTTATAGTAATATTGCAAGGGCATGAACTTAACCCACAAAGTGCAAATATTCTGTTAGTGTAATTCTAGTTGTTATTACAGAGGTAAAAAATGGAAAGTTGTTATTACAAGTATGTCACTGTTGTAAATGATGTTATCATGCATTCATTTTCATATTATCCAAAGTATACATTAAAAAGAGTGTCGAGGGGTCCTTTGGGTCTGTCAAACATTCCCATGAATGAAGTATCTTTTGATTTACAAACAAAACTTTATTATTTCACAATCATCAACATAGATAGTTTTGGAAACAAAAATGTGCATGTAACTAATCTCAATCCCTTCCTGCACCCAAATCCTACAGGATCTTTTTGACACCCTAATTGCTCTTTCTCCATCCTAACTACTCTCGAACAAATTTATTTTCCCTATCTCTATATCTCTCCCTGTAACAACCTTACAAACCTCCCATATCCATCTCCCATTTTATTTTTTTTATTTTAATTTTATTTATGCATTTACCATTTTATACTACTTCTTATCTAATCTAATTTTTTGTTACTGAATGCACATAGCATGTACCTATATGCTAGTTCTCTCTAAAATACTGCACTAGCTGTCTTGCCAGAGGACATGACAAGTGCTAACACAAAATCTGATTCCAGGGTCCAAGTGGCAGAGATACAGTCTAATTTTAAAAGAGAATTACAATATGGTCTTCAGCTGGTTTCAACCAAAATCAGTTGAAACCTGATGGAAGTAGGGTTTTCCGATTCAAGACAAAACTTGAAATATTGTTAACCAGTAAGGAGCATTGTATATATGGATGTATTCACTAATTGTTTACGGTTTAGGATTTAGGGTTGTTACATACTCATGAATCTCACCTCTGGGATAGGTTTTTTGTGCGCATACAATCCTGTAATTTTAGTTTTCTTACAAGATTCACAAAAGAGCCAAGAGGCATACTTTTACAATTGACAATTACAACATTGAGTTACCACCAATTAGAAGAAATAGTTTAAAATAAGGCATCATAATGACCTAACTAACCTTAACGAAAAAATCTTGAAAGATCAATAAAGTACAACCAAGGTCCATGGTACCAAGAATTGGTACTATTTCGGTATCAAACCTATACGGTTTGGCACAGGACATACCATACCGAACCGATGGCATACTGATCAGGTGGACCAAGAGGCCACAACCCATCAAACACTTTGAATTAGACCGAATTGGGCGTTTCGAATTGATTTGGTTTAGTTTGGGATAATTTGGTTTAGTTTGGGACAGTTTGGTTCGGTTCGATTTTTCGATACGGACGGTTCGCTTTTTGTACTGAATCGAGAGGACAAACAGTCCCAATTCCAAGCTTGTTCAATTTGATTTGGTTCGTTTCACCTCAAACCAAGGATTGAAGGCTCAGTGGGACAGGGCCACCCCGACCATCCCGCCCAATCCCAAAGAGAAACTAGTACTTGAGATGGGTGCGGGTCTCCAATCCGGCCATCAACAGATCATTCCATCAATCTCGTAGGCATACCAGCCGGGATGCAGGCTGAAACGCGTCGTTGGCTCACCGAGGAACCATCGTCGGCTCTAAATGTCCTCCCGACTAAGGGTTGAGATCTTAGCAGGATAGCAGGCATTCCATTGACTCTTCCAAGTTTCATGGTCTTTGATCCACGGCAAAAAAAGATTAATGGATAGAGGAAAGAAAGAAGGAAATGCAAGAAGGAGAAGAATAAGGGAGGGAAGAAAAAAAAAAAGAAACGCCCACCTTTTGAAGCTCTCCCATCATCTTTGATCTACAGCGAGGAAAAAAAAATGCTCAGGTGAGAGGAAGAAGAGATGCGAAGGGGAGAAAAAAAGCTCAAACGAAGGTTTTGGATGTCAAAGTTTTTTATTTTTTTTAAGTTCTTATATGTAATTAATTTAGTAAATTTTAGTTTCCTTACTCTTAAACAATCAATCACTGGTCATTATGGTTAACGGGACTAGTTTAAGATGGCAGTAGAATGCCGGTTTGATTCAATCTCACTATGTTTTTTATTTTCCATCAATTAAATTACACAAAAAAATTTAAAAATTATGTATATAAAAGTATATAATATATAAAATAAAATTAACAAATAGTATAAAATAAAAAATGTAATATTTTTATTTATAATAGATATAAAAATGTAAATAATATTTTTATTTATTTTACTCATATCTAAAACTAATATTTTGAATCTAAAAAAAATAATTTGAATAAAATTTTTTAAAAAAATTTGGCAATAAGATGACAATTAAGTATGCACATTTAATAAATTTTATACACACCTATTTTGTTATAAAACATTTTTTATTTCCCATCAATTAATTTATATAAAAATTTTAAAAATATGTATATAAAAAATATAATATGATATTTAAATTTTTTATTAAAAATGATAAGTAAAATTAACAAATACTATGCTATAGAAAATGTCAATCACCTTTTATTTATAATAGATATAAAAATTAAAATAATATCATTTATCTATTCTACTTATATCTAAAAATAATATTTTTAAACTTAAAAAATAATGGATTATGATGTGCGCTTCACAGATAGAAAGTCTTATCTGCAAACCGAATATATGCTCAACGTGGTGACTAAATCTATCTAAGAGTTTTTTGCACCAATTCTTGATGATTGTCATAAGGGGTAAACAATGGAACCTGCCTATTCCCCTATGTAAGATAGATTAGAATGCTGACATTCCATGATTATTCATATGATACATCTATGCAACAAGTTGGAGCCACTCAAGAAGACCCTTTTTTTTTAAATCAAATAAAATACTAGAGATTCGCAAACAATTTTTTTAAAAAAATGTCCAAAACAAGTACCGGAGTTCAAGATGATTCGGCTAACCCTAAGCACAACTAATTATAGACAATAGGAACAAGACAAACAAAATGCAACCATTACAACAACATCATTCGATAAAGCCACCAGCGTTGTATTGTCACAGGCTCATGAAAGAAGCCAAAAGTTACATCCGACATGTCATTATAGACTAATTAATTGATAGCAATGGTGATTTCAGCATCCATAAGAACAACAGTACTATATTTCTACCATGCTAGTGTGAGAAGCCTAAGACCTTGGACTTTTTGCCTGTGGTCAAGTGCCTTTTGGTAGCCAGACTTAAGAGCTGAATTATCATTTCCTAAGTGGACTTTTAGAGTCGCAATGCCACCAGGAGAGAGAAAAGCTCCATTCTTTATGATTTTTTTCCCTTTCAGTGTAACACGTGCTGCCTGGATAGCGTGCCTCCTTTTATCTTCTATTTACTTTCCTTAATCATGTGCTACTTGTCCAATTCTAATAACTACCACATATTACACAACTATGCTTTGAGAAATTGATTTAGGTGTCAGTTATGGTTTTCAGCAAAATGAAATGAATTTTAGCAGCTTCAATAATTTCAGTGGTATTCCTCTAGTTTAGGTAGTTTTCACTGAAAACTATAAAAATTCAAAATTAGTTAAAATTAAGAAAAAAAGTAAAAAATAGTGAAGTTTCAGATTGGATTCAAAACACTAGAAGAAATTATTTTTTCAAAACAAAATATTAAAAGTATATTTAGAGTTCACTACAGTATTCACAATCTAAAATATAATACAAATTTGTTGATGAAACTTTAGGGTAGTCAGACCCAAGGTTTTAAATATCATGGGATAGAGGTATCCTGATTTTTTCACAGAACGAATCATCCTGCGTCTAATCCCATCTCAATCTACCGACCCTACCACGCATCCCGATACCTACTTAGGATATTTTTTCTTAAAAAAAATTATTTGTAAAGCTTTAATATTTTATTCAATTTTTAAACTTATTTGAACTTCAAAAGTTATATCTTCAAGATAAACTAGATCGATTTAAAATTGAAATTATAATAAATTATGGCCGGCCGAGATTAGTCTCGGAATCTCTTTGAAATGAGATGTCTTGGCCGTCTCGATCCCCATCTCGCTGAAACTTAAATTATTAGTCAGGCCTGTGTCACAAAATTACTTGTTCTCTAGTTTCTCTAGAAACTAACATTACAGTTCCAGATGTTCTCAAAACCTGCAAAGTCAATTTTAGTCTAAAATAGATGCTTCCCAATAATTAAAAAATGATAAAGTGCAAAAAATGATAATAAACAAGATATATATGCAATAAATTTAGTTCCATAAATGAGTTTCAGCTAAGACACCAGAATCAGCCCGAGTTTAATATCAGGTTCAGGATAAACTGAAACCCATAAACTGAAACTTTGGGTTTCAGTTTCTGACTTTCAATAAATATTAAAATGCCTACTGTCTTCTGTAACTTGAGGTTTCAGTTTCTAACTTTCCATGAAACATAAGATACGTACCTTCTTCTGCAAGTTGAGAAAGATTGTGTATGCCATGTAAGAGTGATATCAGAGTTATATATAGAAATATAATGTATTTGGAATTGGAGGAGACTTAAGCACTGAACAAATACTAAAAAATAGATCAGTTCGCACTGAACAAAATTAAAAAATACTAAAAATTTTGAGTCCTTTGCTGCCAGATCCTTGACTCTGTTAACAAGTATATATTTATTTAGATACCAAAAGAACGGACTCAAAATATAACCTCCTATATTTAATTACTAGTAAAATGTCCAACAAAGTACAGAAATGTGGCATCAGAAAAGCATAGAAGGTGTAGGTAAAGCACCTGAACCAACATCTAAAGCATGCATGCCTGGTTGGAGATGCTCCTCCAATAGTTCCAGACAAGTTGCATGCATATGCGGAGCAGAAATAGTTGCATTGTAGCCTATTGGCATAGGGCTATCAATATAAGCGGAGCTGCCATCAGGTACAAATAAACCCCTGTCAATAGTCTCCATTACTTCTGCCACTTTCTTTGATCTGATTACACCATATTGCTTCAATTGCTCCACTAGTGCTTTGTTTCTATCAACTGATCCTCTAGTCCAAAAATGCTGTAATATCAAGAATATGAGCAACAACGAAGATCTTCAAATATTATTATAATTCCTGCCATCAAATCTTCAGCAGGAGAAAAATGAATATAAGATGCAGATAAGCTTCATTAGAAATCTCATACTCATAGATAATATATCAATTACACAAGTACAGGTAGAAATAAAATCACAACAGATATAGTGATATTCATCTCAGCTGAGATATCAGTCCGTATTTGTATCAGGCAGTCCCAATAGATCTAGGCCTCTGATATCTCTGCAATATAAACTGACAAATACCAAGATATTTGCCAACAAGATATAACACACTGGCCCATAATTTTTATTCACCTCTAACTTCTTAAAATGAATTATTAACTAATAAATTTCAAAAGCAATACCTAAATAAAGTCATTAATCTTGGATTTACCATGTCAACTGAGATTTCAAGATCTCAGTCCTAAAACATCGACAAAGGTCTCAAAAAAATTCTGCTACTTCTAAACTTAGCTACCTTCTATACCAGATGAGAAAACTGAGACCTTGTTCATCTCAGTCCTGACAACTGCCAAGATGACTAAGATCTTGGTTTCCTAAAATCCTCAGTATCATGAGAATGTGCCAAGAAAGAAAATCCTGAGGAGAATAAAGGCAATAAGATAATTGACAAAGTTAGCTTATCTTGCACAACCAAACAGATCTCATCAAATTTAAGTGGTGTAATATCAAATATACAATATCTACCACAAAGACCAGCCTACATCAGGACTGTCAATTGACAAATTGGATATCACAAGTGATTTCTAAATCCCCTGCACAAAAAAAAAAAAAAAAAGAAAGAAAAAAAAAAAACTGGTCATAATTCAGAAAAATACCTTAAGAGAATATTTTTCTTCTCAGAAATTCTAATTGTTTTCCATAGGGTCCACAATGCAATGGTTGGTATACGTACTAAACTCTCAAACATTTTTCTAGGAAGCATGGTGCACGGTGATCACATCTAACAGGCACTCCTAACAGAAAAAGGTTTTTCTCAATAATGCTTCGTGAATCATTTGATCACTTCGAAAGAACTCACATTATATAGCAAGTTGATCATAGAGCTTCTCTGCATACATGCCATCTATAAGGTGTCTTGGTCAGTCATCAGCATTTTGTGCAGGCAAGCTTAACAAACTAATGCTTTTCCTTCTAGCAATGTTCAAGGCTCTGATAGTTTTGTTCAAAGACAAAAGATTCACTGATTTGCATTAATAGCTTGAACAACAGGATCAGAAGCAGTTACTTTCACCCAGCTGTTCTAATAGCCCAATGCAGGAAAAAGTTTTCAATTATGCTTATTATTTAGAAAGTATCCTTTTTCTGCCCAATCGTAGGAATGGTCAAGAGCAAAGGCTTCAAATATTTGCATGAAGCTCATCACCAGCTCAAACCTGTTAGGGGCTGGTAACGATATAGCACTTGAAATCATGGTACATACTTGTCCATATCACCACATACCAGGCTTACCATATGATACTGGTATTGAATCAAGACATGATACAAGTATGTACCAACTCTCAATATGCTGAACTGATCCGTGCGCCGGATATACCGATACGGGTTCTGATATCGAGACGGCAAACCTTGCTTCAAATAAGAACGAACAGTACATCAATAATATACCAAAAGAATTTTTAAAAAATATATAATTCAGAAAAATTGAAAAAAGTGAATTTAAATGGCTGGCTGCTAAACATGCTTGCCTAAACTAGAAATGCATTATCAATTCTTAGATTAAAACCATTCTAAATCCAAAGTGCATATTTCTTTAAAAAAATATATAATATTAATCTAAGTGGATACATATACACCAACATCTAACATCAATTTGTTCTAGTATGTTTAACACATGCACTAAGACTCTCTCTCTCTATGTGCGTGTGCATGTATATCGATGCATACGTGTGCATGCACATACATGTACCAAATTATCGATACATAAATAAGACATGCAATCATAGTACTGAGTCTTGTACTAGTATCATCCTTGTGCAATGTCGGCACATTTGCTACAGGATTGGTTCGACATACTAATAATTGGTACGCCCTACGTATTGCATATCAATTTGGTACTATATGTTACAATATGCTAGGCAAGCACCAATACAAACTGCCATGCATATATATATGCATGCATGTATATATGTATGTATGTATGCATGCATGTGTGTATATATATATATATATATATATGTATGTATGTATGTATATATATGTATGTATGTATGTATATATATGCATGTATGTATGTATATATATGTATGTATGTATGTATATATATGTATGTATGTATGCATGCATGCATGCTTGTATGTACAAATATCTGCATAAATGTATGGATATGCATATGCGTATATCTACAAATGTGTATAGATATTGTATATGCATATATATATATATATACACAAAAGCGTGTTTTCTACATTAGCATAGATTCTAACCTAGAATAAGGGCATAACCCTTGAGCATGCGGATGCTAAAATATGTAAAACAAGAGATACATGAAATTTATCTTGGGAAAACTCAGTTACTTCCACATAAGTGATTTTTTTTTTCTCCAAACAAGAAATGAGAGAAAACAAAATACCCGAGAAAGATAAAATGAATCTCCTTGTAATTGCTTCCTCATTCCTCTATTTCTCATGTTCCTCACCTTTTTTTAATTCGAAAAAGATCTTTTTTATATTGTACCCTCTGAAAGTATCCAAAATTAAAGCAAGGCTAACCAGAAAGACAAAAAAAATTCTAGGCTAACAAATTTATACTGGCACACACAAGCACTTGTATGAGTCAACCATACACTGGATCACTACTTCCAATGCTTTTTTCCGTGGTCAACAATAATGTCCAAAACTGAACGCCATCTCCTCTCCTCACATTAATCAGCTTCTCTCATACACCATATACATCTAAAGGTATCTGCAAACTTGATCTTTAATTGACATTATAAATGAAGCAGCCAGTTTTATGTAGTATCCAGATTTGGAAGGCAGCTTCTAATTCCTGTCAATAAGTTTCTGGATTTCGTTGCCTCCCCTTCATATGATGCTAGTATTCCTTACACCTGATTTTGGTAGGACAGATTCTTCTACTCTTAGAAAAGAAACCAGCTTCCTCTAGTAGATTATTTTATAAATAAAGAAAACAAACAAGGCCCTTTCTCAAGATCTTATATCTTTCTTCCTGTTTTTATTCCTCATCTTCATCTTCAACTTCAGCTTCTCGATCTTATTTCACCTGACTAACATCTACAATCGTAATCAGGAAGCTAGTTTTCT
This sequence comes from Metroxylon sagu, assembly GCA_017589505.3. NCBI lineage: Eukaryota > Viridiplantae > Streptophyta > Magnoliopsida > Arecales > Arecaceae > Metroxylon > Metroxylon sagu. The sequence continues at coordinate 784,656 of JACVBY030000630.1, forward strand.
CACCCCTAGAATATACTCGATGTAGCTATCATTAGATGGAAAACCTCAACAGTAGCCCCAGAATTCATCAAACCCTAATTTATTTCACTAGAAATGTAACTCTTTTTTCTAGAGTTACATCAAGATTACAGAAGAATCATCATTACCATGATAAACCAAATGCCATAGAGTAATACCAAGAACGTAAAGATTCACATTGATATCTTACCCATTAATTGTCTCAATCACATTATGCAAATCTTGGGTGGTTTCAGAAAATCACTATGTGTCTTTTTTACATTTATCTAAAAGGTTTTAGAGTGATGTGGTACTCAAAAGAGTATTTCACAAAACTTGCCCTAACATAACTTCTGCTGCTGCACCAAGAAGATTATAGCGATGCAGAAATAATGCAGACACTAATCCAAGTACTAGTGACAGAACTGATAGTTATTAGTAAGAAATTTTTTTTGAAAAAAAGAACTGCTGTATAATTTCTCCCAGTGGACTTTAATATGGAGAAATCTGACTTTAAAAAAAAAAAATTTAAAAAAATCTTGCTTACATTACCCTTAATTTCACCTTGAGGTAAACTAATGGCTAAGAAACCATAAGCTTGCTCAAATTGCTGTAGCTTATCAAGAAGGCCTTTAAAAATTAATTTAAAAACTAATGAAAAATGAAAGGTTGCATATCCACAGTGAAATCTACTATATTATGAAGCATACTATAATAATGACAGTTTTCCACCAGTACAAGGGCATTTTGTAAACATGTATGCCTACTAAATGTACCCATCCTTGCTTATTTACCTCTCCACTTAGTTGAAGAAAGAAATAGGACAAGTGTGGTACCAAAAGTGGAAGCATAGATCCTAATCCAAAAATCACACCTAACCGGACATCTGACCTGTAAAATAAACTTCAAGCCAGACATAAGACCAAACTTCTAACATGATTTCATGGGGAAAGGAAGCCCCACTAAAAATGAAAGAGTGAAAAAGGCTTTATCATGGATAGGTCTTGCATGGAAGAGAAGAAAAAGGATGGAAAGGATCTGTAGTTGATGGATTTCAAACTGGAAATTTCACTTCTTGAAAGAAGAACCATAACAAAGATGGATTTTGCACAACTTCAGGTTGAAATCCAATCTTAAAAACCTGAGATCTCACAGTCATCCATTAAGCTTCTCGCATGCACTATATGTTCTCAGTACTAGCCTCAACTTATTTCTTCTGAAGCACCGTGGTCCACTTACTTGGCAGCTAATCCATCAAAACTATTATGGATTAACAATTCTTGATTAATGGTAACCATCAATTAGAACTACAAGTAAGATCCTTCACTTCCCTAAATATAATCAGTTATGAGTCTCCAACTAATTTGTTAAAACATTATTACAGTTCTTATGCCAGCAATATTAAAATTGAAAAATATATCTGGAGCTAAACCTTATTCTTCTAAGTTATATTTCAATAATATAAACAAACTACTATGGACTCCCACCATACATAAACATGATATGGTTCCATTTGAGGGCATCAATAATAAAGAGGACCAAAATCTACTAAAACATATGGGTGTGATCACAATATCGGTGAGAACAACATGCAATAAATATTACGCACATCCGTGATACCAGGACATGTATTCTGTCTTCTTATGTGACAATATCAACATAAATTGCATAATATAAGCCCATAAAGTAACAGTATTGGTGCGATAAAGGTCAGGTACCATCACTTATCTTGCTTGACTAACTCTAATATTTCAATCGCTATGGTCCAAACAGGCTCTCTGTCACTGTCCATTCCCAACCCACACCTCAGCTAATTCTAAATTCAATGCAAACTCTCAGGTTTCATCTTTGATACCAAATCATAGATCAAGCAAATATCTAAAGAGTTGAGATGGGTTTTTTTTTTTTTTTTTAATAGCTCTTTTAAGTCTCTATATTGCAAAATATATTTCAACCATTTAATATCTGATTTTGGTAAAATTAGAGAAAAATTTAAATTACTTAATACATTCATGGATTTACTGGTGAATCCAACTCAAGAATCAATAAAAATTAGAGAAATAGGTATGTCCAAACTTCTGTTTTCATAATATGACAGTGCAATGCATGCATTTCGGGCTTGTCAACAATCTACATGCATCACATGGTTTAGAATGTTAGCTTCCCCAATTACGCTTGAATATTCAGCATGGCATGAGAGCGCAAGCATATCATGATGGCCATTATTCAGACACAATAACAACAGCTATTCATTTTCCATGTTTGATCCAACACATCAAGTTAATATTTATGTATATTTATGGAATATACTTCCAATCATTTTAATTGAAGAACGTCACTTGTTTTTCAGTTTATTGTGAGACATATGTTGTGAGACATATGTCCTGTGGTGATTTCTTAATAACATGATTTTCCACAAAAATCCTCCAAGTTGTTCTTCAAAGTAATCTATGGCAGCACTACTTGAGGATATATGGTTCTTAAAGGAAGTTAGGTAAACAAATATCTTCAAGATATCTTTATAGCTCCTCATGCCATCTTAACTGTAAGGTTCCTAATAGCAGCCAGGAAGATCCATGAAACTTGCACCAAGTATGATAGCAATAGCATTCATTGACATAACAAAAAGATGCTATTCCAAAAGCTATTTGAGAAAAACTTTAGTTTTTTTCTTTTTTTGGCATTAGTAGCTTTATTTCTTCTGGATAAGAATGGGATTAACCCTTTTCATGATCATGTATAAACATCTCCAGAGAGAAAACAAGTTTGCATATCCTTTTTTTTTTCTTTTTTTGGCATTAGTAGCTTTATTAAGTGGCAAAGTAACTTTTTTCAGTTCTCCAAGAACATTGAAGTACATGGTCTACTATCATAACAAGCTCTACAGTTATTTGTCCACAAACAACATAGCATAATAAACATGAATTCATAGGATAATATCATTCAAAAACTTTAGTTTTTTCCTTGAAACAAGCAAATTTTGCAAGTCCAAGGATGCTTCACACCTTTAGATCCAATCTATCAATTATTTATAAAGAAGCTACATTCAAATAGGATCCACCATCCAAGGTTACAAAGGATGCCCCTACTCCATTCGTATGCTTTGTTAAACATGATTACATAACATATTTCTTAATCTCTTGTCAATATTCAAGAAGGAAGCCATTGTGGTTGTCAGGACAGGAGTACCTTTGTAAGACCAAGGCCATTTCAGGCCCACTAACCTAGACCAACCAGATAGGACTTGTCCCAAACTAAATCCAGCTCAGTACACCTCAGCCCCCATCACCCTCTTCTTTCTTTCTTCTTCTCTTCTCACCAAGCAACACCACTACCACTACAACTCCTATTCCACCATCATCCAGCGACCATTCTGCCCAGAGTCCTCAAAACTAGTACTGAAACTCATACAGATACATTATGAGTTTGATAGGTCCAGGTCGGTATGATATGGTTCACATCTTGTACCAAGATAAGATGCACATTCTTTTCTCTCTTAACTATAATACCACTCAGTACTAAGTGTGATAGGTCAGTACTGGATGGTACAATATGGTTCAACTCAGTTTAGACAAGTCTGGTTTATACTAAATCGAAACTAGATATCATATAGATACTTTACAAGCACAGTATGATACGATCAGTACTGTAATTGCTACAACAAACCTTGATCCTACCAATGACATCTTCTCTCTCTCTCTTGCTCACCAACCCTAGAACCTCCTCTCTTCTCTCATCTCTCTTTCAATGCACCCACTTTCTCCCAATGGTGGGATATTTGTCCCATATTTCTCCCTATTCATTGTGGTTTCACACTCTAATTGAACTCCAATGTAAATTTTTATGTGTAAGGTGAAGAGACCACCACATTGATCAAGTAAAGATAGGGCTTGAGAACATGATTTCTAACTAGAGGCATAATTAAGGTAATTCCTGCTCTATTATCATATTATTTGACACATTAATATGATTACAAGATGGATTTAAGGTAAAATCTAGGTCTAGGTCTATGTTGTTGGTTACCTCTGGTGAGTTTCCGATAGCATGGCCTATACCTTTGGAACCCATGCATTGTAAGAACTCCAATGAGATTAGTAACATAACTTTTGAACATCTATTTTGATATTTGGGATATTCTACCTATGTATAAGACTTTACATATAACCAATCTCAAGTCCAGATAAAAAAGGAGGATTGTGGTAGATTGACAACCAGTGTAAAGGAAAGACTTAGTATCTCAATATCTTTAAAAAAGTATAGCCCTAAATCAAGAAAAATGGAGGATAAGGATTCACGTAGTTGAGTAATACATTTTGATAGCTGAGGACTATTGTTATTGGAAAAGCCTAAGATAAAAATTGATAAGATTCATGATTACTCAATTTGTCCAAAACTAACCATATATTAGCCCTCATATTTATTTAAAATATTTTTCACAACATTTCATAATTTTTGAATTTTCTATTAATTATGAAATTTTGCATTTTGCATAGAATTTTGGTGATTAATTAGATTCTACATTTTGCTGAGGTACTTAGATTTATTAGAAGAATCAAGAGGCTAAAGTTTGATAATGCAAATTATTTTTAGTTGTTGGATATTTATGGAGGATTTGGTTTGAGTGAAAAGTAATTGTTAGACTTAGAAGTAACTTTCTACCTAAACTAAAGTTGCAGCTCCATGTTTTTTAAAGCATGTCCGTATCAATCATTTCTTAAGGTATTTGAAATAGAATACTTGTATTTTTGCGGCACTTTATCCCTACAATATTGTACCTTGTATTCTTGTGAAATATGTAATTTATAATATCTTGTGAATTTAAGGAATATTGATATGAGAAACCCCATTTTGGAATTGCTTACATTAATTTCCATTAAAATGCATTTACATCAGATTGTTTGTAAATATTATAGAAATTATGGATTTTAAATTGTGAAAATATTTCATTTTAATGAAATGCATGTATTTATAGTAAATGCCAAAAGTCTTGGACCATGTCTGTCCACATTGTGCCAACCTGATATAGAGCGGGCATAGAGTACTGATTGGTATAGGATGTGCATCACCACTAGCACACATCCATGTCAGTGGTGTTGCACTAACATATATCATGCTCATTATGATATCATACTATATTTGTTAATTAATGGCACAACACTAAAACTAACACTTTGACCTATGTTCTTACAAATGTTCCTCGGTTTAAATGTAAATTGGATGAAGCAAGTGAACATAATGACATTAAAACTCTTAGATATCTCTGCATTTGCCTTCATAATTATGGATTTCTGTCATGTTAAAGAAAATTTTGGAATTATTGGAAACTTTTATATGATACCTTGAACCTCATTTTGGAACTGCTTGAGATCCTTCTTTGAACAATTTGTCTCCAAATTTACTTCAAATACTGCTTTGAAACCTAACATATATGACAAATATTTGAAATTCTTTGAATCCTCTTGTATAATTGAGGATTTGATAAATCATTTCAGCCATCATTATAATTTTCAAAATAAAAGAAACTATATAGACAAAAAAATTGGATTTGCTTGCTTGTTTTGGACTCTCAGTTCATCTACATTTTGGACCCTGCCACCGCGAGTTACATATTAGCACCTTGGTCATTCCAAGATCAGAACTTAGTTACACTAGACCTACTCTACTGTATTTTAATGTGGTACACTCAACCTACTCCATAGGAGTTAAATCTAGTACTTTGAATCTACTTTATAAGGGTTAAATGCAGTATATTGGACCATCTCTATAACTCCATAGAGATTAAGTGCAGTATACTGGATTCTATCACAAGGATAATGTGGCCGTATTCTCATAAACAAATGGACTATGAAATACTAGCTTTAAAAATGATTTATAGATTGCTTAGTGAAATGACATGTGAAAAAATAATTTAGAAAATAGTTTATTGTTCACTACAAATAACTAAGTGATATACTAGTTTTGGAAAATGACTTATAAATTGCCTTTCGGAAGTGTACATGAAATATGGTTTGTATATTTCTATTTGAAAATAATTATATACAAATTATTGATTATGAAAACCCCATCTTTATTAATGGTATTAACTTGTTTTATACTTCAATAGTTTGATAAAAGCATTTTCTTCTTATATTTCTTGCTATCTCTCTATGATTTTTAGTTACTCATTAGGCATTTAGCTCACCCTTCTTCTCTCTGTTTTTCATAGCCCTAGACTTAGGAGGTGATGGATTCTAATTGGGATGTGACCATAGAATAACATCCTAGATTTAGTTGGATCCAACCATGCCACCATAATTGTATGAAATCCTCTTTGATATTGTGGTTTTGTAGAACTGGTTGAAACTTGGAGGATTTAAGTTGTTTTGTAAGTCTATTTGTAAATTGCCTTAATGTCGAGTTGTGATACTGTTAGTTGTGGCTTTGGAATTCACATGTAGCAAATGCAAATTAATTGAAGTTAGATGATGTTGAAATTTATCCTACCTATGTTTGATTAATTTTAGATTGATTTGCATTTATTGCTTGACATATTGTCGCATTGTATGCTCATGGGACCAAGTTTTACATGTGTGGCAGGCTGCCATGTTCCTCGGCACGTGCCTTTGGGTCAAGGATGTGACAACCAATGTTGACACTTCCCTGGCACATAACCAAATTGTACTAAAAAATATGACAAATAACTAAATTCATAAACAGATGAAGTTACAAAAAGTAGAAACAGTAAAAGATCTTTAAAGATTTGTTACATTGGGTGAATGCATTAATATTTATATAATGGTTCATTCCAGCGTCCTATCCAACAAAAAGATTTTTTTTTTTTTTTTTTTTTTTTTTCCATACAACGATATATCATCTAAAATACCCTGCCTAGTGATTTAACTCAGTGCAACAATCATCCATATGACTCCAACAAATGAAATAAATAACTAGTCAAATAGTAGGGGTTTTTAGTAATTGACAACAAAGATAGACGTGTCAAATATTCACAGCATTATAAATATTTTATTCAACAAATGAATGAATAACAAGTCCCTCAATAATTACAAGACCTTGGAGGAAAGCCTCAAAGCAATGCCACAGAACCTTCGATTGGTCAAGTTCAAAGGAAGCCCTCTTTGGCAGAGTTCTGAACTACGAAGTGGTGTTCTTGTTCAACTAGTCAACATTTCTACAAAATCCTACAGTTTTTAGTTAATAATACGTGTCTAATTGATACATGATGTGGTATACAAGTCAATGATTAATAGTTAAGCGTCCGCAGCTAACCAACGGTCATAAAAGGTTTCGAATCAAACCAAAGACATTTTTTTAAGGAAAAAAATTCAACATAATTAATCGAAAAGTTTCAGCCTTCGATAATTTACAAATTGCCAATACAAGGAGCAATATCAAGTCTATTATTTCTGCATTTATCACCGTCCATCTTCGTTCGTTTCAACATATCACCCCCACGAAGAAATCCCACAACCCTCAAACATTTGAATTTCACAAACCCTTGGCAAGACCGGGTCGAAACCCCTCCAAAATCCACCTTTTACACTAACCCAAACAATTTTTGCTCATCGAATTCCAATCAATAATACTGAAAAAAAGCAAGGAAAAGGGAATACGAATCTAAAACCAGAGAAAACTTACACGAAGCAAAGGGGACAAAAGACTAAGCGATAAGAAGCGAAGTACCTCCATTCTTGGGAAAGAGTAGAACCCCGGGCAGGGCCTCGGGAGCTTCTCAAAGGAAGAACACGAAGAAGAAGGTGAAGGGAAGGGGGAGGAGGAGGAGGAGGAGGAGGAGGGGGAAGAGGAGAAGCCGGAGAGAGAACAGCGGCGGAGAGAGGAAAAGGAGAGCGGAGAGAAGCGGCGGGGGAGGGCGGGAGGGAGCGCGGGCGCTGGCTTTATTCTTGGCAGGGGCTTCATCGCTCGCGGGCTCGCTGCCACTTTCCGGGGCTTTCCTCTTGACATGTGGGCATCCTTGCTCGGTGCCGGTGAGGACGTGGGCATATCCGGATCTTTCTAGGATCAAAGTGGGCCCGGCCATTTTCACAAATATATTGATATTTGTGATATTTGAGACGAAGCTAGGGTTCATTAACATTATTACTAGTAGTCAGGATAATTTGTGAAGTTTTGATTCCCCACTCCTCTCAGCACTCCAAGTTTATTGTTTGATGATTGACCGTGGTTTATTAATGACATGATTAACATGCTAATGCCACAAAATATAAACTTATATCAAGCCAATTGTCCTTGCTCTCTCCAACATATCTCTGCTACAAGAGCTATTTGTTTCATCCTCTCTCTCTCTCTCTCTCTCTCTATTTCTTTGTTTGTACCTACGACTAGATGTACTTAGCAATCAAAACAAGGCAACTTGAGCTCCATTTGGTTAAGCTTTTGAAGGATCTAAAAATACTTTTAAAGACCTAAAATCACTTTTATGTAATTTTATAGTATTTGATAAAATTTTTAAAAGTACCTTTGAGCTTTACTGCTAAAAACTCTATTGTAAAAGTTTTAATTAGAAACTTTTTCTAAAAACTCTTCTTACCAAATGTCGAAAAACATTCAAACCAAGATAACAACCATATTTAATATTATAATATAATATATTTTAATAATATTAGAATAATACTATAATCTATTAAAAATAAAATATTATTATTATAATTTTATAAAAATATTATTATAATTATAATATATTATGTAGTGTAATATAAGATAATATCATAATATTATAAAATATCATAATATAATACACAAATATAATATTATTACACTATATAATTATGTAATATTACAACAATAATATATCACAATATTGTGATATTATCTTATTAGATAAAAATAATCATAATTTTAATAATATATTATAATATAATTATTAAATAATAGCAAAATAGTATATTATAATAATTGAGGTAAACTTAACTACATTTAAATGTTGTCATGTTCACTTTCTCCATCCTTGGATCACATAGCTCACAGATCCTAAAGATAGAAAAAATAAAAAAAAGGTATAGTAGCTTTAAAATCTATATGGATCTAATGGTGAGGAAGATGATTGGATCCCAAACTTGGCTACATTCGAATATAGACAAGTTTATCTTATAATAATTTTACATTATAATCATTATTATATTAAAATATTATTATATTTTTTATACTATATTATAATACTAAAATATGATATATTTTAATATTATGATAATATGATTTTATTATATTATAATATTATTAAAATAATTTATAATAATGAATTTTAATTGATTAAATAGTTAAAAGTATTATGCAATATCTTTTATCAATTTTATTCTAAAAGTATTTTCTTAATTTGTTTACCAAATAAATGTTAAAGCTTTGTAGCACTTTAAAAATATAGTTACTAAATAATAAATAGTTTTTTTTTTTTTTTTTTTTTTTTCAAAAGCTCTATTTTCAAAAGCTTTGTTAGCAGTAGCTCTGCTAAATGATGCCTTAAATGTTTTTATAACCTATTTAGATAACATGAATGAATGGAAAGAGGACATAGTTAGGACAGCCATTAAAACTTATAATGGCTTGGCTTCAATGGTGATCATATATATCTTGTTCATATAGGTAGGTAACTTTTGTGCTACTTACCATCACTCCTTTGTTAATATATATAATGCTCTTTTGGGATTTCAAACTTCAAACCATATTGATGCTCCCTTTAAAATAGGAGGCAACTCCCTTTAAAATAGGAGGCAATGTTTACATATATTTATGGATCTTTTTCTCATCATATAATTTTATATCAATGCAAATGTATTTTCAAGTCATGGTTACAAAAACATCAAACAAGAATATTTCACATAATTTTTAATAGGATTATCACTTTAATGGCTGATTAATACATATACTATTTGTTTATCTTATGCATGAAAAAATAATTATTATTGCTAACAAAATGATTGACTAAGTTCTACCCAACCTTAACCACTATGTAGATCGATAAAACAAAACATTAGTGAACTCTTCTTTAAGAGTGAACATTTGATACATCAATTTTATTTTAATCAAGTAACTTGAGTTTAAAAAAAAATCTATCTACAAAATATTCAATATTTGTTATTTTAATTATTTAACAATAATCTATCTACAAAACCATTCTAATTATTTTAAAAAAGTCTATCCACAAAATATTTAATATTTGTTATTCTAATTATTTAACAAAAATTCATTATTGGATCTTTTGGCATACATTTATTATGACAAAAGTTATAAATTTTAGTCATCATTATTTTCTAGAGCAAACTTTCCACCATTATTGCCACAATTGCGAGTGATAGTGACATTGTGCCAGTTTTCTTCAGCACTTAACCAAATTAAGTAAGATTTTCTTTCTCAAAAATATCATGTCATTGTATTAAGGCCTATTTGAATGTCTAATTAAGATTTTTTTTGAAAAAACCTATGGAAGTTAAAGAGTTGAGTAGAGGTGGAAAAGGTTGAGATTGCTTTGATTGGAAGCTTCCACGGGTAATTTTACGATGATAGATTTTAATAGAAACATGATTAACAATGCTCCTACTCTTAAGAAAATTCTATAATTTATGGTTTCTCCAAATAAAAAAAATTCATTTTCTCTATTGATAAGATATTGATTTCTTTGATGGGAAAATTCCTTACACCCTACCAATAAGATTTTCTAAGTGACAACTAAATAAAGAATATTTCTTGGACAAAATTCTCCAAGAACTAACCAAATAAAGAATATTTCTCGGACCAAGACACATCACTTAACATCGGATCCCATGGCCTCTCAATTATAAATAAAAGGGTATGAATATTGAAATAATACTCAAGTCATTATCCTAAGTACAAAAATCCTTACCCTATGTATAAGTGCAAAGCTATACTCTGCTATTTTGTACACAAAAATAAACCAAAAAAACCAATATCAAATAGGTGAAAGATTGATATGAAGAGTTTTTTTAAAATATTAAAATTAGTCTCCCATGAAAATGCATATTAGAGTGTAGTGGTAACAAAATATTTGGATTTGTGACTTTTGTAGTTGATTTTTTTTCTAAATCTTAAGTAAATTTTCATTATTTTTTGATCTATCCCTAGTAGCATTTTAAGCCAACAAAATTAAAAACTCCAGGAAGCGACCCGCCATAAAGAGGAGCAACATCTCACAATCAATATAAGGTTCATCATTGCAAATTTAAGCCTACTAACTGAAGGCTAAAGTATTAGATATAAGGACACATAGAAAATAACAAAATTTAAAAATTAAAATAGAATAAATGATTTTAGTAGAACCTTTTCTCTTTCCTGAAAAAGGAAGGGAAAGTTAGACACTTACACTATGTTTTTCATCTTATGACCTAATGTGGGGTTTTATCATTGCAAATTTAGTTCTAATAGTTGATAAAAATGTAGTTAATTTACCATCAATCTTTAGTCTGAATGGTAAGTGATAAGAGGCAAAAAATTCAATTCTGCTTGGAATCAATCTTAGGGTATGCTTGGAATCAATCTTAGGGTATGTTTGAAATCCATACTGGATTGAGATGGAATATGATTAGCAATCTAATCCCATCAGCTTCTCAATCGAAAGCTTAAATTTGATAATCAAATCTTTTTAAGCATACTAAACCCATATTTTGAAAAGGCCCACAGTATACAACTCCCTTTTCTTGCCTCTCGAATGTATCGGATTGGTCCAGCAATCCAAACACAACCTTGAAGGATGAGGTAGAAATGTGGGGATTAGTTCATTTGATCTCAAAAGAAAAGAAAAGAAAAAAAAGAAATGTGAATAAGACATAGGCATCACAAGTTTGGTACGTAAAAACAAGTTTGACATATAAAAACAGCCTGTAAAATTGCATAAAGTTGAGCTTCCCCAACTTTGGGGCTGGAGCCTCATGCACCATGACATTTGAAAAGGTAGAAGCATCGTGAGTTTATAAATTGTTTGGCATAAATGCCCATATGTGTCAGTACAAGCTTTTTCCCTTTTTTTTTTTTTTATTATGATGGAAGAGGTGGAAAGCACAGGTTATCCCTCATAACAAGCTTGAGCAAGAAAGTATTCAGAGCCAACAAAATTAGGAACTCAAGGAGTCAACCTACGACAGAAAAGTATCTTCTTACAACCAATATGAGGTTACAAAATTTAATCCTAAGAGCAGTAAGAAAAGTAGTTAGTCGAGGAACGACTAAATAGTTATGGTACAATAAAAAAGTGAAGCTATTGTGAAACTATTGTGAAAGGTAGCAGTCTAAGAATAGATGGATTAAATGGTGTTAAAACAAAATTTTTCTTTTACTTTTTGTTTTTTTTTTTTTTGGTTGTCAGGAAGGAGGGGAAACTGTCCATCCCTTGTAGCAAGCCTGGTTAAGAAATTATCCAAAGTCAACAAAATAAAGAACCTGGAGGGGCTACCTGCCATATAATAGAGTATCACTTTACCAACTTTTTTTGGGCTTATGGTTACAATTTCTTTAAAAACATAAGAAACTTTGTTCAAGGAAAGTAAAAAAAAGAGAAAATAGCAGTTTCTTTTTTTTGCTTTTGCTTTTGCTTTTTGTTTTTTTGTGATATACACCTGTTGTAATATTAGAGGAACTCCTTTTTTTTTGCTGCGAACAATATCTAATGTTAAATGAGATCAAGGTATCTAAGGGACCGAGTCCAAGATTAATCAAGATGTTGGTTTATTTTGAGAAAGATAGGAAAGTAGAAAAATTTTCAAAGGTCCAAGATTTTCCGAAACCTCAACCAATATTTTAAATCCAAAATATCAAAATCTCAATCAATTGGATACATCCAAAATTAATAATATTTAAGATTGTTAAATGTACAATTTATTAATTAAAATATCAAATTAATAAAGTAAGTATTTGATTGGGAAATAATAGCCTATATAGATATATATATATATATATATCAGGATTTATTGATTTTTCTCAGACAAGATTCAAAAAACTGTGGGCATAGAGAAGTACCTAATGTTGATACAAACCAAGATCTCGGCTAACATCTCCTAAGATCTCAGTCAAGACAAAAGTCTTGGAGGAGATGACTTTTCTTCTTTCTTTCTTTTTATTTTATTCTATTTTATTTTATTTTGGGGTAAAATCTGAAGCCTCTTCAGGCCACCTAAGTCAACAAGGTGAGTTGTTTCGCTTGGATGATAACTAAGTCGGAACATCTTATATTATTCACTACCCATTTCTGTAATACCAATCATTATACTAGCCCACCAAGGATTGTGCTATCCCCTCTAATGCCAACTTCAATTCTGCATGCCAGAGCAAAGGAAATTGATTGTCAATTTGATTAGAGGGAATACAAGTGACAGGATAATCCATTTTTCTTTCGGTAAAACAAAATAAACACGGCTGCCATATGGACAAGTTTTTTTAAAAAAATCAAGAACTTTTAGTGTTTGTGACAAAGGTGGTCACATTAGCAATCTAAAAAATTTTGAACATGCACTTGATGCTTTAAACATTCAATTTTGATTGCGCAACTGATGAACACGATCTAAATCTGATTGGCAAAAAAGATAAAAAAAGGGAAAGAAAAAGAGGAAGAAGCACTACCATGTTGGTAAAAGGGGAGGGCAAGGAACCACCTTTAACCTTTAGCAGTTATCTGCCTTGACCAGGGATGAAAGCCAGATTCCATTTCCTTTTAGAAGATGAAGCTGTCGGAATTTTTGTGAAGCACTCAATGCTCAACATGGGTTCTCATCACCATCTCCATTAGCCTTGACTTTTTCAATAAGAGACTCAACCAATTAGGTGCAAAAAGCAAGAGTCAAATCATATGCCCATTGCAACCTTTCAGAATTATGCAGTCAGTATTAAGTAGAAGCAGCATCACAGAGCCCGTCCTTTTGAAATCCCCAAACATTTTGATTTCAGTATGTAACTCTCTTTCACCATTGATAAGGTTCAAAGATATCAATTCCTTGATCACTTTCCAAAAGATAAAGAGGAAGCGAATAATGTTTTATTCAAATCAAACGATGCGAAATGCCTCAGAAAAGCAGATTCCAGATACCTTGCCAACAATTCTGTCAAGCAATAATTGTTTGATACCAGTGAACAAGGGGTGTCAGTTTACCAATATAATCGCAGTGGCCAGAAATTTTCACTCACCGAGAAGTCAATCACATAGAGTTGTGAGAGTTCACATAATGCAGTCCAAGGGTACTTCAGCGCACTTCCCATCCTCCCATGAGGACATCTTGTTGAAAAAAATTCTGCAGACACACATGCCAGATGAACATCATGTTGATTCTGCTCCACTGCTCCATCTGACTGAAAACATCATCCACAACATCATGGCGCCATGTGTACTACTATCCACCTTTTCTTTCTTCAGTTCTCACAGTTTTTGAATAATAGTTCTTGATTAATTCATACAAATATGAATAATATGCAGTAGATGCATCACAGTAATCTCTTGTAATGAGTTTGTAATAGATGTAATAGAGGGTTTAAGCTGATCTATTTTCCAATAAAATTCCCATTATTATTTACTCCAAAAACAAAATAATGAGATGCTTCTTTTTCTGTGTAAATACTCTTACAGAAGAAAAACAAATTAACAGCTATAATTTCCAGGACACCAAGCCAGGTATAAAATCAGATCAAGCAGATGGTAATGGTAGACAGGACACCAGGATTGTCAGCGCAATCAAACAACTAGGACAGACAATTCATCACATCTCATGTGAGGTAAAAGTGAACACCAATAACTGTACAATCTTTGTTCCATTTCCTTAAATTAATATGCAACTCCATAAATTCCTTCAATGACAGATGCTACGATACAGCTCAATGGATCGATCCTTGCATGCAACAACAATGGCTGTGCTAGAATTGTTGGGGAAGCATTCATGGAGTACGAAACTAGTTGTAGTGCTTGCAGCTGTAGCAACAAGCTTTGGGGAGTTTTGGCTCATCACACAGCTCTATCCTACTAATCCTCTGGCCTTGTCAATAGTATTGACGAAAGGGCTAAGGAATAAGATAGCAGTCACTAAATCATTCAAGCAAAAGTCTAAGGCTTTCAAGTATCTTGTTGAGAAAATGGTCAGTGTGACAAAATGCATGGTGGAATTTGAAATGCTTCCAGTGCAATACACGACCCTGGATTATGATGCAATGGCTGCCATGAAGACTCAAGTCCACATTGCTTCGTACTGGGTAATCAGAAGTTCAGTGGCATGTGCTTCCCAGATCACTAGCTTGATAGCATTGAACTTCGAGCAAGTGCATGTTCTATCCCTAACCTTAAAGATATGCTCTTTCAAATTTGATGATTCACCTCCATAAGAAAATTATTACATTTTACAGAATATAGATCATAGAGATCATACCAAAGGACTTCGGTCCAGCGGTTGGTAATCCTCTCCAAAAGGCTTGCTCTTGGTGGAGGTCCAGGGTCAAACCCTGGCAGTGGCTTATTTTACCACTGTATTTGTCAAAAAGATCATAAAGACCATTGTTTTTTTATTAATGGAATACTGTTCTGATCGTCACTAGAAGCATTATGGCATTCTTTACCCTTTGTCTAACATGTAAGAACAAGTATGAAATAAGATGGATTTTAATAATGTTAAATCAATCATACAGGCATACAAGTACCATAACTGCAACATGGGAGCTTTGGAGTTCAGCCCGTAAGGTCAGCGACATGGACAATGTTTTAAGAAAGCAATTCGGTATCTTTCAACAAAAAATAGGTAATATGCATCACTGAGACTTTGTCAGTAAATGCATTAGTTGAAAGATAAACTATTCATTGATTCCAGACCACAAAATACCATGGATGACATGCTTACATTAGACAAAGAAACACTAAGGAGACCCCAACTATTCATAGATTGTATAATATATTTTATGACATTGATAATTGCTGCACTCAATAATGGGTCTATTTCCCACATAATCCTATCTTTAGTATTTTTGGTGCCTTCTTGTGGATCTGAACAGCTGTAGTTTATATGCGCTAGTGACCTAGGTCAAAGCTAAGTACAATGGAAAACAGTCAGTACAATAGAAAATGGTCTGGAAAATTAAGTCCGACCAACCACATGCTTTTGAAATGTCTGCCCAAGGTAGCTTAAGACTAAGATAAACCTAAAACCTGGCCCAACCAGAGGTTACATAAAAACATTATAAATAAATTATAAAATCAATTAATTTGTTATCTAATGATGCAATAAAGTATTCATCTTTGATTCCTTTGAAGAATTAGTGATTTCAATAATAAACTATAAAATACTAATATGGTAGAGTGCCTATTACATAAAAAGGAAAAAAAGAAAATAGATGATATTTTGTGAAATTATAGACAACAAAACTCACATATTTTAGTTAGATAAATATCTAAATAATTGTTATGCTTCAAGAACACAAAAGTTTTTTTCACTTCCTCACACTTTTAGCATTGCTGAATAATAGTTATGGACAAAAGTAGCTGAATTTATGGACTTCTAACATCCACACTAAAATTATTGATACTTAACAAGATTGAAAATATAAAAGCTTAATAATCACACTAGCCCTTTCAGACTTCGACTCTCAGTGTAATAAGGTGAGTGGAAGTCAGAGTTTTACTTTCAAAAATTATTACAAAATTTGAAAGGAAATTTTTTGCATGATTACATTGAGTAGAACTATTCATGGATGAAGATAAAGATATCATCAAAGATCTTAGGTAAAAACAACCAACTTATAGACAATTTTTTGAGTTAGGCTGGTCATTGTAAATTTTAATCTAGTTAAATAGTTCATTTGTATAGGTTGCTTGACTATTCAGTTTATGTTGTACTTTAATTTGAAGTGGTTTGCCAAGTCTTTTTCATATCACATTGAAAAGATGAGAAACATTTTAAATGATGAATACAAACTTATTTTAAATAAAAGTGAGAAAAATAAACTAATTAGTTGATCTGACTGGTGACTGTATTTTGGTTTACTAGAATGAGCAATAAATTACACTTAGTTAAAGTTGATATGAGTACTACCTGCACTTAACTGCATAGGCACTGCCAAATTCTAGGTTTTCTACCTTACAACACCGCCACTTATAGACTTACCCCCTCCTTTTCTTTGTGTGTCCATAACAGAGAAGAAAATAAATTCAGGTCTATTGCATTTGTTCGAGGAGGTTCATCTTGACAACCAAAAAGTCCTAAGCATGTTACTTGCGCTAAAGGATGATTTTCCACTCAAAGATTATCAATCACAAGAAAAGGTTAGTACAAATCAAAATTTTACATCTTGGCGATGAGCTCCATACTGGTACCTTTCCTGTCTGGTATGGTACAGTATGGTATGGCACTATGCCAACACATGGTACTGGTGCTAAGTCAGCACAACATCCATAGCATTTGTCGGTAAAGTATCATATCAAGTCTCAATACTATAATGGCTCCACGTTCATATGGGATGATAAACCTGATATGGTGCAGTGTGAGTCACTACAAAGAACCATGGTACAAATACCGCACTATTATGTATCACTATCTTTAAGTTTCTCTATATTCCGTAATATAATCATTTACTGTCATATGATGAATGTTTAGGTTTCCACTAGTTTCTATGTCTACACATTCAGTTCATCTTTTGCTTCTGCTATTAAAAATTATGTTTCATTATACAACGGGTTGGTGATTTCCTTTATGTTGATTGTATAGGTTGGTGTGGCTGTCCTGAGAAACAAGGAGGTTATACTCTTCATCTCAAATCTAACAATACATCTAGAAAAGCTGCTTCTTATCATCCAACAACTCCAAAATCATCCTCAAAATGGGTCAGAAAAACCCTATGTGATTGTTTGGGTTCCTATAGTTTTCTCCATGTCTAATGTTGAAGAGAGAACTTTCAAACAAATAGCTGACATAATGCCATGGTATTCTCTGCATGAGCCATCAAAACTGAGTTTATCTGTCATAAAATTTATACAAGAAGTATGGAATTTTCAAGGTGATCCACTAATGGTGGCTCTGGATTCCAAAGGAAAGGTTGCATCTTTAAATGCTATGGATATGATATCAATATGGGGGCCAAAGGCATATCCTTTTTCAATTTCACGAGAACGAGAGCTTTGGGAAGAACAAAATTGGACAATTGAATTCCTACTTGACGATATCGACCCCCTTGTATCGTACTGGGTATGCTTCTATGCTTGCTTCTGGAAGACTTAATTAAATTTTTTTTATATCAGTTACATCATTCTAACAATATATAATTATTTGGCAAAATGTCTCTATATTTTTAATAGGGTCAATATAAGACCAATCCTTCTCAGAATAACATGTACCTGTAGAAAAGTCTTTCTTAAAATAGATAATTTATATTTCTCACTGTATTCTTATGCTTGTTTCATCAACATAATTAACAAGAATTTTATTGAGTCTTATATCTTGCATTTGCTACATGACATGAATTAGGGTCCATTTATCTATAATTTCCAAGAGCAGATATATTTCACATATATATATAGACCCAACATATTTGCGTAAGAATAGAGGCTTCACCCATCTCTAATACTCCAAAAATTGGTGACGTCAAATGGATACTGTAATGGCTGAGGATCTCACCCAAAAAAAGCTAGCCAAAAGGTTATTAGTTGAGGTCCTTAACCCTTTCTTCATTTACAAATTTATGTCCTCACTAGGAAATGGTCCAATTAGAAATAGAAACAATGTGATTGACTCATGGTCAGGTTCCAAAAGGGCCCACACTATTGTGTCCCCTAGCCATATATGGTGTGTGTGATTAGACCCATACCCTAGCAAGGATGCTAGGATTTAAATAGAGGGAATATATGAGAAATCAAGCGGGTGTCTGTTACTCTCTCATCGGGTGTGCATTGGAGAGTACTTAAGTAGTGCCAAAGATCCTATTTAATAACGTTAACTAGCTTTTTTGGTTAAGGTCCTGATTCATTAAAATGGTATTAAAATGAACCCAGTCCCTAGTCCAAGTGTAGTTATGGGACACTATAGCATGAGCACTTTTGTGGTTGACCACTAGCCAACCACAAAAGGACTTAAAATAGGAAGAGTATATGAGAACCCTTTCCTAGAGAGGAGGTCAAGGACTTAAATAGGAAGAGTATATGAGAACCCATGCAAGTATGTTTTAAACCCATTTTATTATGCTTGGGAGGTCTTAGGTACATGAGAACCAGGGATTCTTATAAAAACTTTCTAACTAGTCTTTTGAGTGAAGTCTTAAGTCATTATATATGGTATTAGAGTCAACCCAACCCATTATTAACCATGTATGGCTATCGAACAATGCAGCACAACCTCTTTGGGGTTGACTACAAGCTTGCCATGATATATGCGATTGACCTTTCCCTAGCAAGGAGGCCAAGGTCTAAATGGAGAGATTATATGGTTAAGACCTACCCAGGCATACATTTACTATCACAATGGATGCACATTAGGCAGTACTTAAATATGGTGAAGGAGCCATAATTAATAACTTATAGCTGGCCATTTTGGGTTGATACCCCAAATCGTTACCAATGGTGTCAGATTAAACCCTTTCCATAGCTCTTATGTGGCTAGGGGAGGCTATAACATCATCTCTTTTGGAGCAAGCCACCAAAGCCATGATCTAGTTATAGTATTTTTATTTTTAATGGGATCTCTAGCAAGATTCCAAGGGCTTAAACAAGTGAATACACCAAGACTCATGCAAGTGCATGTTTAGCTCCACTTTGATTACGTGTTAGGGAGGTCTTGGATCATTAAGCAAGGATAAGGACCCTAATTAAAATTTTCTAACTAACCTTTTGAGTGAAGTCTTGGATTATTACAAATATCATCCCTTTATAAATGTGATAAAGATCTATACCATAAATATTTGGTGCAACTAAAGTTTGCCGTACCAAAAATTGGTGCGGAACATACCGTACCGAACCGATGGCATACCAATCAAGTCAACCAGGAGGCCCCAACCCATAAACCATCCTACATCGGACCAAACTAGATGGTTCAGTTCGGTTTAGGGTGGTTTAGTTCGGTTTGGTACGTTGGTATGCGGTCGGTTTGATTGATTCACCTCCCATACCGAACTGAGAGGCCCAACCATTCTAGTTCCGAGCCAGTTCGATTCGATTCGCCCCACAACATCTCGTTTAGGATGGTTTAGCATACCATGGGTGCAATATATATATCTAAGTATGTTTCATGCTTCTTTATTGGCATAATGCTAATCGACATTATGGTTAAATATATTCTTGTCAGATTGAGGTAAATTTGTTGAAATGCTTTATGTGACAATCCAAAGATACATGAATTTGCCTAATTGTATTATTTAATCCACTAGAACTAAACTCAGATTTTTGGTACAAATCTTGACACATTTGAACACTTTTCGTTCTCTTTAAAAGGTATTGAATATTTGGTTATATGTAAATATCATCACATCAATTAATTTACGTATTTTCTTTACAATATTAAAGAAATTTCTAATCACAAAGCTAAGATGTACAATAACATTCATTAATTTCAAATGAATAATATTTGGTATTTATCATCCAGGAAACATCTAACTATGAGAATATTATGTTTTATACCAGTGATTCAAGTTTCAACAAGATGGGGGTTATCTTAGTTGCCCCATATGGTCCTAGAGACATTTGGGACCAACCTCAACTAAGAGTAGCAATTTTGGACACGTCTCATGAACACGACTCAAATCCAACATGAAATTAGCGGGTTTAGATTAAGAATAAACGGATTTAGATCAAAATCAGATTGACCCATTAGACATAATTAATAAACAAGTCAGCTCTCAGGTTATCCTGCTAACCTGAAATTAATCCAAAATTGATCCGATTATTAAATAAGTCAATTTATATAAACCAAACCATCAACCTAAACACAACATGCCAAACCTATTTATCCATGATAATGTTACCCTTTAGTTAATTAATATTTTATGATGGTGATTATATGCTCATGTAAGGATTTTATGTTTATATCTTTTTTTTTTCTTTTGAATGAAAAAACTTTTGTTTGTGCTTTAGTTATGACTTTGTATAATTACTTTATAAGTGAATTGGTCTTAAACATGTTACACAAGTTATACGAGTTACACAAGTAACATGGATCATACATTCATGTCAACCCAAATATAATATGATTATTATATCGATTACATGGATTGTGTCGTGTAACCCATGTAATACACGGATTGGGTTTGAGTTTAGATTTCTGATCCGATTAATAAATAGGTCAGGTTCAAATTGTCCCATTTATTGTTATACTTCGAAGTTGGCCTGATCCGTTTATGACCTGTTGACACGATTTGCCACCCCTAATCTCAACCATCTCACCCTATCCCATCTTGTCTCAGACATAATACATTGACACTATAATTTTAAATAGATCAAATTTACAATGACGACAACAACAATAAAGCCTTAATTTCAAATTAGCTGGAGTCGACTACATGAATCTTTTTCTCTATTCAGCTCAGTTTTGAGTCATATTTTTTGCACGATGCAAAGATTTTGAGTCTTTCTTTATCACTTCCTTCCATAAAATGTTTGGTTTATCTCTACCTCTCTTTTTTTCTACGTGTATTAAGTCACTCCTTCGGATAGATGCATCTCTAAGTTTATGTTGTATATGTCCAAACCATTTAAGTCATCCTTTCCTTAATTTGTTCTTGACTGGAGCTACCTCTACCTTTTTATGAGTAGTTTCATTTCTTATTCTATTTTTTCTTATATTACCATAAATCCATCTCAATATTCTTATTTCCGCCACATTCATCTTATGTATGTGTATTTTTCTAATTGCCTAATATTCTGTACCATAAAACATAGCTCTTCAACCTAGCAGGTACTCTATGATTACATAATATTTTAGTTACACTTTTTCATTTCATCTAACCTGCTTTAATCCTATGGACAACATCATCCTCAAACTCTCCTTCCTTACGAATAATCGATTGTAAATATAAAAAATAATCATTTTTAGAAACTTTATGGTCCTTAATTTTAACTCTACATTTAACTTTATTTCTAATTTTACTAAAATTACATCTCATGTATTCTGCCTTTATGCTATTTAATCTAAAACCTTTAAATTTTAATGTATTTCTCTACAGTTCTAACTTACGATTAACCTCAACCTTAGTTTCATCCACTAGTACTATATCATCTACAAATAACATGCACTATAAAATATTATTCTGAATATGCTTAATAAATTTATTTATAACTAAAGTAAAAAGATAAAGATTAAGAGCAGATCGCTGATTTAAACCTATTGTAATAGAAAATTTACTAGTATTAACACCATTAGTTCTTAAACTAGTAACTGCTCCATCATATAAATCTTTTATTATGTTAATATATCTAATAGATACTTTTTTCTTTTTTAGCACCCAGCATAAGATTTTTTTTAAGGACTTTATCATATGCTTTCTCTAAAACAATAAAAATAATATGAAAATCTCATCTTTTTTCTCTATATTTTTCTAATAACCTCCTAAGGAGGAAAACAGCTTCTATAATCGATCTCCATACTATAAAATCAAATTGATTTTACGATATTTTTGTAGTGCATCTCAACCTATGTTCAATCTCTCTCCCAAAGTTTCATAATATAACTCATGAGCTTGATACTACGATAGTTAGAGCAGTTTTAAATATCTTCTTTATTCTTATAAATTGATACTATAATACTCTTCCTCTATTTATTAAGCATCTTTTTATATTCTAAAATTTTATTAAATAAATTTATTACCTAAGTTACTACAACATTACCTAAATATTTCCAAACTGCTATAAAAATCTTATCAAATCGCACAGCTTTTCCTACTTTCATTTTTTTCAATAGCATTTTTGACTGCAGATGTCCTAATTCTACGAGTATACACCATAACTTTATTCTCAATGGAACTAATAAAGCATCCTAAATTATCTACATGATTTTTATTTAATAATTTATTAAAATAACTTCTCCATCTTTCTTTGATCTTTTCCTTATTAACCAAAATTTCTTGATCATTATCTTTAATGCATTTAACTTAAAACATATCTCTAGTTTTCCTATCTCTTACTCTTATAATTCCATATACATCTTTCTTTCTATCTTTAATTTTTAGCTTATAATATAATTCCTCATATGTTTTATATTTAATCTCTCAAACCATCTTTCTAACTTCTTTCTTAATCATCTTATAGTTTTCATATAACTTTATCATAAAAATATAACTTTGGAGGTTCAAATATGTTTAAAATTCAAATAAAACGCTAAAGCTTCACAAATAGTTTTTTAAAAAAGAAAAAAGTATATCAAGTAGATATCGAGACAACTGACTGAATCGAGGATTGGGATGAGATGGGATGCGGGGCATCTTATTTTGTGGAAAACCAGGATGCCCCTATCCTACAAGATTTAAAACCTTGCCTTATATATATATTCAAATACTCTTTGTTCAACACACCTTGAAAGTATCTAGTAACCTCTCATACATATATTAGAACTCAAAGGAATACAATCAATTTTTTCTTAAATTTAGATAGTATCCTTAGTCTTTCAGATTTTCGTTAGTCTAGAAAGCCAAAGAAGCATTACAATTAGATTAATCACCAATTACAAAACCATATATAGGTCCATGGTCCATGGTTCATGGTACCAGATTATACTACATAGCAAATGATGCTAAGTATGGAGGTGTCCTAAGCATGAGCACTACAAACCAACCCCATTCACTGTACCATCATGGTACCAATACGAGAAGTAGAACAAGTATTATGAACCATGATTAGGCCACTAGAAATTCAGACTTATTACACTACTTCTAGAAACTTGGGGCTTACACCAACTAATGATCTTATTTGTTAGCATGAAGCCATTAATGAAAGCATAAGAAAGGAACCCTTTTTATTTATCTAGTTAAATTATCGATCTATCAAATTAGCATGTAATTTCATTCCCATTGATCTTAAAAGTGGATAGGGCTCTGTGGGTCAAACTATAGTCTTAGGAGGCAAGAGATCCATTCTCATTAGTTTTCTAACACTATCATTTTACTTTATTCCACAATATCCACTTCAAATATATATTAGAAAGTAAGAAGTTTACATTATTTCTATGCTTCATAATTAATATTCAAAGTTCGAATTGAAGGCAGTGATAATTATTGCATCATTAACATCTCTACAAAGATTCTAATTCAGACATTTATAATGTTCTTACCAGTATTTCTTACCTTTTATGTTCCATGATCCACTTTGTATATTCTAGAAATAGGAAATTCATACATTCCATTTGGCAATGGATCCAATTGAAGACATTCTTTTTCTTGATCTTTCACCCTTTGATTAGGGTATTAGAGGTATGACTCAAATCAAGGTTTGTTTCAAGTTCCTTGCTTATCCTAGTTTCGAACTTAATCTTACAGAATCTCTTAAGACTTTAACTTTCATATCTTAAACAATGTATAGCAAATTATCAATGTACACTGATAAACCTTTTATACATTTCAAAACATTGCAATGTATTTGTGTTGAGACTTTTTAATTTAAAGTAATAAAGTTATAAATTCAATAACTTCAATCCACATTATTGTCAAATGTGAAAGTATTTGGAAAAACTTGCAAGCAACTCTTAAAACTAAATATTAGTTTAAAAAATGAAAAAAGGCCAGTATACATATTCATTACATCATATTGCAATGTCAATAGTGGATATTCAATCTTGTTTGCAAACAACACACCTAACATGTAAATTTCTTTGAAATGCACACCATTATGAAATAGATTGTTCCCCCATACTAAATATGACACTGAATATTGGTCTTCTTGTCAATAGACATTAACATCAAGAACAAATTGCAGATACAAGATGGAAGAATAATTTGTCTTTATGGAAGTAATGACAATGGATGGGTCCAGGAACTCGCCAACCAGATAAAAGAAATTACCAAAGCTGGAGTTCTCTTGGAATTAATATATGTTGGAAGCAACTACAGTGAAAATACAAGAGATATTTTAGCAACCATCATCAAAGAAAAGCTAAGTAGCTACTTGCCTCAAACAAAGATTCGCATCTTTTGGTTACGTTTGGAGAGCATATTAAGTTCAAAACTCCGGCTTGGAAATACAGATAAAGCAGATTTCATTATGAGCGAAGTCAACTCTTTGTTAAGATTTGAGCCTGGCAAAAAAGGATGGCTACTTGTAAGTAAAGGATCGTCAACTGAAATTATAAAGCTTTATGGGAACAAAGTCCTAGAACTTTTATCACTTTTTCAAGTATGGGGGCACAAAGTTAGCAAATGGGGATTCATGGATGCCATTAGAAAAGCACTTGATCCTCCTTCAATTATAGATCATTGCAATTACTATAACATCACACCCTATATTGAGGATTTGAATGAAAACATATCACTTTGCCCGAAATGCAAGAACCCCATGGAAAAGATCTTTATGTATCAATGCAAATTAAATACATAATCCAGTCTTTTATATCTCATTGAATTTCTTAGCTAGAAATTTTTATTTTCTTGTCTATTATATTTCTTTCTTTGATTCAAAAGCAAAATTACTTGCAATTATCATGTGCTGGTCATTTATGGAAGGACAAATTGCTTTTGTGTTCTTGCTTTACAATATAATGCCACGCTAGATTACTTCTTGAATAACAAAGAATAATCAAGTTCAGTTTAATGGGAGTCTTAAGATCCGGTGAAACTGAAAGAACGTGAAGAAGGCCTGGGAAGCTTTAAAGCATTAAGGATCACATGCAGAGCATCCCTGGGATAGCAGACTGACCCAGGAGAGACACATTTTTTAAGGAGTACACTAAAAAATTCAGTCATTCTTAAATAAATTGCCGAAGACTCACTGACCATGCATACACACACATAAACTCATATTATCCCTTGCAATATCTTTTCATCAGGAAAAATAAGCCCTTTATATGATCTTTTTTGGTTATCTTTCATGATATTACATTTCTAATTTATTAAAAGTATGAATTTAATGTGTAATTTACATTGTTAGTATAAGTACAATTGCATAGTCATAGGAGATGCAAAAGGTAATGAAACTAAGATGCAATATATAATCGCATCCTATATATAATGGAAATTCCTGTGTGACTCACTGTCAATCAGTCAGCCAACTTCACAGAAGTGGATATGAGAATGGAAATCATGCATGTTAGATGGTAGGATGATAAAAAAAACATGCATCATACAGCATGATGGGAGACAAAATGCCACTTCACATGAGATGATGGTAAGATAAAAAGCTATGATACCCCATTTTCTTTATGGAACCATGATGCTCCACACCTAAGGAAAGTAGGAAAGTCCATGCAAGAGGGAAAATCAAAATCTGTTGCATCAATCTACACCAATAGGTATCGATTGTACCATACTATACTAGTAAAATAATGATACAGCATCGAGGTTCGATTAATTATGAATCGAATCGATCCAAACCAAGAAGAACCACCCTTTGTCATTCAATACCAAGTCATACCACGTGGTTTTGAGCGATATTATGGCTAGGAATGCGAAAAAATATGGGCATTCTATCATGGTACAGAGTGCATACTATACCATACCAAATTAGTAATGTATTAGTACGTTTCCTACTATCAGTTTTGCAGAACTTGGTGGGACAAATACTTTGGCTTCTCTCAATAATCAGAGGGCATGCAATCATTACTATCTAAGTTATTTAGTCACATGCATCACACATGTTAAAGAGCTAATAGCGTTCAAAAGGAAAAGGAAGAACAATCAATCCGAATCTAATAAATTCTGAACGTAGATGAAAATAAAGAGTGAAATTTACATTTTTACCCGATGTAAGTGGAGATGTCTGCTGCCACCTCCTCCATGTACTCCTCTGAATCCAATGCTGCAGTGCACTTGTGAAGTAGCAACTACCCATGGGCCTTTATCCAAACAAGGATTCCATAGCAACACCATCCTTTTAAAATGGACACTACTGAATCTGTTATTAACCACTAGGACAGTCATTTATTGCACAAAATGGTCTAGGTTGAGATTATTTGGGCTTAAAATAATGATAGTTATAATGATCATAATTTATTATTATAACATGAAGAAGTGATGGTTATTATGGAAAATATAGAGGCAACCTGAATGAATGTTTTGAAAACCAGTCTGTCAATAAAACCAGAAAAGTTGTTATGGGTCAACTGGAAATGAACCTTGATGTCAATAATATAATAAGTAGATTATTTAATAATAAATAAAAAACATATTACATCTAAAAAATATGTACTTTTTATAATCATTTACGGTCATATAGCTAGCATATATAGGAATTATAGATAACATCGTGGAATCATTGTAGTTAATCAAAGTTCTCGTCAAGTATGACAACCAAACGTTCTTTTTTTCTTTTTTTCAAGGTGAAAAAAAAGCTATTAAGAATCAAAAAATTAGAACTAAGTAATAACAATCCTCATAAATTTAACCATGCTCATATAATATCATGAATTAGAAAAAAATTTTAATATCCAAACCAGATACTTTTTGCAGGTAAAGTAATAAAAGAATGCAATTCCTTTCTACACTGAAGTAATGAGTACTTGCAAGAGCTATAACAAACAGGCTGCTAGAATTTCCTGGAAAAACGTTTTACAAAAAAAATTTACAAAATGACAAAATCATCCAGAAAAGAGACAATTACAGAGTTCCACAGGAAATCAATTGAAGTAGTTTGACCGAACTTTTTCGATTGAAAAATTCAAAAACTCATCAACTGAGAGTTGCATCACATGACAAGAATAAGTGTGGGGTGACCTTGGGATTTTGATTGCCACCGCGTCCCGACTAGCGCTCGAGGAAGAGCCGCTGGAGTGGAGAAAGAAGCGCAGAAGGAAAAGGGGGGGCGCGCGTTGCCGGCACCGAGGGAACTCCACTTCCCGCAATCCCGAACGACTCCGCCGATTAAAGATTTTTAAGCGGAATTCTAAAACTTGCCTGTTCGTAAAAACCTGGAGTGGTTTGAACGATTTATTAGACGGTCTTTGGGAAGAAAGGGTTTTGCGGGTTCATCGAACCTGATATGACCTGAGCTGTTCGATTTCGTTTTTAACTACCGTAAGGTGCTTACAAATCAAAAAAAAATCATCCGAACTTAAAATTTGACTGCTTAACTTAGCCACAAATCTAAATCATATAGTTTTTAACGTTTAGGACGGTTATAATAAGAGATCACAACAAATAACTCCAAACATCAATGTAAAACTTCATCATTTAATTCAAAAATATATATAACTCAAAATGTAATTGGATTCTGATATATAAAGAGGATCTTCACTCTTATGTGATTTGTGATGAGTATAAATTTGGATAATAAGACTCTCATATTAATAATCTAAATTATTAAGTATGATTTATTACATCAAATTAAAGTATTCAAACAAAAAAATCATATTATTTGAAAATCCATTGGTGCACCAAAAAGTTAAAAATATATATATTATTTTTATATTATTTAGATTATCAAATATTTTGACCTCTTGATATATAAGCTATTTACCTCTAAATCATATGATATTTTATGTGTTAGCATTGTATTAATAGTAGAACATATCCAATAGCTTATTAATGTAAAATTTTTATTATTTAAATTTATACCTAATCAAATTTGAATGCCACGAAGCCAAGGATGTATTTTCTCTATGTATATGAGTTGACTTGACTGTACTTAGTTAGTTAGCTTTATATTTGATGATAAGGATCCCAAATCGATTTTCTAGATATTAAAAATGATTTACTACTTCTAAAATATTTAAATATTAGAAAACATGTGATTGAACTAGTTAGCGCATGTTCTAACTCTAAATCACTTGAATTTTGGTATTTAAGCAATCTAGATATAATAAATTATATCTATTGTTCCAATCATCGATATGGGATCCATATCATTTAATCTAGACTTAATTAGATTTGAATAGAGATCCACTCCAATGCAGCTAATTATATTATATAAATTAAATAATAATTTACTTATTCCTAGTTGAATAAATTTTGAAATTTATGAAATTATTTTATTTAAAGGTAAATAAATAACACTATAACATAACAACGATCATATGAAGGCCATAATTTAAAATAATATTATTAAAAGAGATAGACTTAGCTACTACATTCGAATGTAGTCAAGCTTATATTCCGTTATTCCTTTCATCCTTATATCCATATAATTCACGAATTCCAAAGGTAGAAAAATAAAAAAGGTAGGATGGCTTCAAGATTCGTATAAACTAAAGGGTAAAAAGGTGATCGATCTTGATCTTAGCTACATTCAAATATAATCAAATATACCTTTTATTAAAATATATAATATAACAAATGTGTGAACCAATGATCTGATATATATTTAGTCTTACATTAGTTGTATATCAAATAGATCTTGAGTACTTATATAAAACCAATAAACCCAAATAATATTTTTCGGGCTAGCATTTTTATATAAAGTCTTGGGTTATTACAAATACTATCAGAGATATGTCAGCCTATGATTCATATGAACTAAGAGTTATTGTAGATGACTCTTTTGGGTCTGCTGGGCTGAGCCTGGTAAGCATATTAGGGTTTAAAGTAGAGAGTATGTAAGAGTTTGTACTAGTATATATTTAGTCTCATATTGATTGTATATCAGCTATATCTTAGATCTTTATGTAGGGATATAAAATTTAAATAATATCTTCTGACTAATATCTTTAGACAAAGCCTTGCATTGTTACAATAGGTATCCTTAAATTTATCATAATATTATAATTAACCCATCATTTTAGGTCTATGTATATTAAAGACCCACCATTTGACATGATGTTGATAGAGAGAGGCTTTTTTTTTTTTTAAAAAAAAAAGGACCAAAATACAATGGCAAAAATCGCAAAACAATATGAGTAATTGGCACCAAAAGGTTTGAAAACCAAATTTTCGTTTGAGATAGGCTATGGTGAAGCAATTGCCATCATTGCCATCATTTTTTGGCAATGCAATTGATGATCTATAGTCCTCTTATGTAATTTATATTCTTGATATTCAGTATAACAAAAACTATTTTATCTATAGTGCGTTAAAAAAAATGAGGTACATTTATGATGATGAGACAGATGCGACAAAAGGTAGTTAATGAATGACTTTTTTTATTTCGACACCTGTGTGGATCTAACAGTAAAGAAGGTGACTAAATTTGAGTTTGACTATATGTAAATATAGTAAAGTTTAACTATATATATAAAGAAAAAGAGGTAGAGTATAGCCAAGCTCTAAATTCAATCATCCTTTTCATCTTTAGGTTCACACGGATCTTAAAGCCATCCGCCTTTTCTACCTTTGGGATCCATGATTTGTGTGAATTTAAAGATAAAAAAATGATCAAATCTGAGCTCGGTTAACACGAGTGTGGTCAAGTCCAGCTCTTTCTACAAATATTTTTTCTTTCGTTTGAGAATAAGTCGAAGAAGGAGAGTTGGGATGTATTGAGAATCAAAGAGAGCCATCTTAGTATCCTTTATTTTCTCTCCTTTTTTTGTTTTCTTTTCTTTTTCTTTTTGGCATTCATGATGAAATTTTCTCTTTTATCTCCTCCTATCCATGTAAGCTAAAAGATCTGAATTACATCAATTTTATTGTCTTGTACCTGATTTGCTATTTTTTCATTGCTTTTATTTCATACCATATTGATCAAACAAGGAGTTCATTGCAACATGATCCAATCTCTTGCTGAAAAGAAAGAAAATTGTCAAAACATCTTTGCCATTGTCATATTATATTTTTGCATTGCCGTGCCCTTATTAAACTGGAGTTTTTTTTTGCTTTTTTTTATGAAGTGACTCAACGCGTGGTCCTTTAGGTGACCGTACGTTAGCTTTGAAAAAAGGCACAGAACCCCCGACCAGCATTGTGCTTATTGATTGGCCAGGCATCACGCAGGCGTTATGAAACCCACCTACCATTTGTGCACTACACTGTGTCTCTACCGTCTCAGGGACCGAGAAATTGAATGAGAAACATGATTTGCAAAATTGGTTGTACTAGTATATTAATAATTCAGTGCAATTTGAATCCATAGCTATGACATGCATTTTATATCGGCATAAAATGTTTTTTTTAATTTTAATTATAATACCATTTGGTATCAGATGGTATGAGATTCATACCAAATCAAACTTTAATATGATATAATATAATTGATACAATAAATCTTGATAAAAAAAGTTTGAAGTATTTCATCACAAATATGACGGTTTTCACATGTCAATGCCCGGTTTCCTTTTCAATATATAACTGCATTAAATCTAAAAGATATTTAACATGGGAACAATTTTCTTGCAATAATGATAGATGAATGTATGGTATAGCACTTATTTTCTATATATACCTTTCTACTGCAATTAAATCAAATTCTTTAGAATAATTGTTGTTGCCATGAATCTTATGGTTTTTTAATTTTATTTATTTATTTATTTTTTGCGATCCATTGAAACAACAAGTGTTTGCTTTGTTTGTTCTTAATTCTTAGGAAGCTAAGGTTGAGTTTTAAGCATCATTTCTTTGTTCAGAGCTTGATGAGTAGGATCTAATAACATAAAACTTTCATTAATCATCAAATCAAAGGACCGGTTGCTGGAGATCGCTCATCCATCATTGAAAAGTAGAAAATTTTATTCCTGGAGCCATCATAGGTCCATGATACAGACACATTGCAATACTGAAAGAAAAAAAAAAAAAAACAACTCACAAGGACGGTGATCTCATGAGTAGAGACCACAAGACACATCAAACATTGCTCACACGCTGTTTATTTAGGCCTGCTGGAAGATCATATCTTCGAAGGAGACCCAATCAAACTTCCCAGGTCAAGACACTGGGATGCACCCTAGTGATAAACTCAGTCGTTGCAGCAGCGGAACAAGATGAACTTGTCCATCGGACGCTTGCATTCGGCACAGACCACCTGCTCCTTGATCCTGCCGGTGTCGCCGGGAAGGATGAGACGAGTGCAGTGCTCGGGGGTATGGAATGGCACCAATGCATTTGTCAGTGCCGGAATGAAGCCGTCCTTCTCGACGTTCGCCTTCCACGTGTCGAACTGCGTCAGGCAGTCCACAAGCTTCTTCCCGTGGGACCTCATCAACTCCACTGACCCCCGGCTTATCACGGCCCAGCCCTCGTCGCTTCCATCGAAGCTGAGCATCGTCACCACCTCTTGCATGATGGGGTCGGTCTCGATGCTTTTGCCATGCTGCATCTTGGAGTGCCACATGCTCTCCAGCCTCACCCAGAAGAACCACACCATCACTGGGTCCTGCCAGTAGCCACTCAGCTTGTCCGCCGAGATCACCGCCACGGCTTTCTTCACTCGCTCCTTTGGATTGCTCTTCCCCACATACACCATCTCTAAGGGGATGTTTGCTTCCTGAGCCACATGACTCATGGCTGCAGTAAACCTTCGAATCCAGTTGATGTCCTCGCCGCCGTATAGGCAAATATACCGGCCATCTTTCACCTATGGAACACCATGAAGATTGATTCATCGATGGCTGAGTATAGAGTAAATCAAACAAGACAATATGAGAATTTGAACTCATACCCATGTTAGTATCTGCGGATCGATTTCATCAACAAGGAAATCAAGCCGCCAAGTCTCCTCATTCCAAAGAGCCTCCTCCCTAGTGCTGGTAAAGGGGAAGGCTAGAGTGCCCCATATCCACATCATGTGGAGTGCATTGGGATTGACCACCTTCCCTTGAGGATCCAACACCACTAGCTGATGCTTCTTGTCGAAGTGCCACACATCCCTGATGTATTTGATCACAGCGGGATCGAGAATCGAAGGGTGGTGCAACGAAAACCATGGCATCATGGATGCCAAGCGATTGAAAGTCTCCTCCCTGGCGCTAGTCCATGGGACGTACCTATCAGTGACCGGCAACCAGACCATCTCATAGTGCCTCTCGATCCTCCCTTGGTGAGTGTCACTGTATATCTGAATAAGAACCAGGAGTTCTTCGTGGGACATGTCGAGGTCCGAGATGAACAACACAACAATCTTCCGTCTCAGCACATCGACACTAACTCTTTTCTTGGTAGTACCATCAACGAGGGGGAGATCATCCTTTGAGTACAACAATGCCCTCAAGATCTTCATGTTATCAATGTGGGCAGTTTCGAAGAGTCGCACAAGTGTCTGGTAAGCCTCAATGTGCTTCTTCTCATCTGCATCAAAGGACAAGAAGTACATACCAAATCAGAATGATTAGATGATTCAGAACTTCAATAGTTTACTTGGAGCTCCAAATATGCTCTTAGCTTAAATCAAAAGAATGAGTTTGGGATTCGAGTACTGACTGATATGTTGATGGCACAGGGCAAGTTGCTTAGTGAGGTGCCCATGGATGTTGCTGATTTTGTGAGCTAAACTAGACAATTCCCATGCCTCGGTGGTGGAACTGATGTACCTGGAAACGAGAAATTAAAGATATATAACAAAAGCTAATAGTTGGAGGTTGTTCTGAGTTTTCTGTTAGTGATGCAGGTGAGAGCATGAACTTACTCATGGCCAAGGCCTATGAGCATGGTGATCTGAGAGGCACAAGCTACGAGACTTCTGATGGTCCAGTAGACGGCAATAGGGATATGAGTCATGGCCATCGAAATGTCAGGGGAATCAGGGGACACATACTCTGAGGGGAGCTCCTTGAGCTCAACAACGCACTTTGTGACATCCAGAGTGGCCTTGATGAGGTTGTTGATGGCCTCGAATCGGGGCTTAAGAAGATCAGTGTGCTCCAGAATGTCAGGGAGCTGTTTAAGTAGTGACACAGATTTCGCCAGGGGATTGACGGTATGAAGCTGGGCTGTCAGCCAGAACTCCCCGTAGGTCACTGCAAAGGCTGCCAAAGCTAGGACAACCTTTGCATCCCATGTGTAGCTCGACAACATATGCAACAAGGAAACCGTGGTGGCATGGGCATCACTTCCGCTGGTGCACCGGTACGTAATCTATAAAAATACATGCATGGTATCAGCCAAGACTAATTGACCTTGAATAAAGATGTGAGCAGGCAAAATACTACTAAAATTTCATATCATTTTTAACAGTTCAAAACATCTTATCAGTAGCGTTTCCATGAAAGCTCACCAAATTATATACACTAGAAGAGAATCCACTGACTAGCAATAGCCTAGTTTAACGCTTGAGGAGAAGAAAGCAAAAGTAGTGGTAGAGAATGGGGAAGAATCTCAAATATGTTAGTATGATATCTATAAATTTATGGTTTGGCCATGAGGTTAATATGATCAACCTCGCTGGAGATCCTGTGAATGGGGTATGCGAGGGCTTCCAGCATTCCGATAACTGCAGCATGATGCTCTCTGTCTTCCACAATCTCCATCTGAGTCAGCTGGGCCGTCTGCACATCAACAAGAACAGCAGGTGAGTTTGCTTTACATTTATTAACTACAGTGGTAAAGCTTGTCAGCTTACTGTAAGGATGAGGGAAGAAAGAAGCTTCGCTTATTTTATCTATTGTTGGGTCAGCAAAGCTTCATTTCATTTTAAAAATGAAGAAAAATCTTGTCATGTAGCAATGTAAAATTGATTAGATTCTTCAACATTCAAGGGCAATAAACTCAATTGAACTCATCGATCAAGAACCATCCATGCTTGATAAGTGGTTGTCCAGCATCATTATATGAACAATTCTTATGACCTTAT
Organism: Metroxylon sagu; assembly: GCA_017589505.3. Lineage (NCBI taxonomy): Eukaryota > Viridiplantae > Streptophyta > Magnoliopsida > Arecales > Arecaceae > Metroxylon > Metroxylon sagu. The sequence continues at coordinate 819,406 of JACVBY030000630.1, forward strand.
ATTTTCACACCAACTAGTCCTATATTAATAGGTTTATCATTATTATTATTTATTATTTGTCATCATCATCCTTATCATCAGAACTAGTACGGGTAAGTCCGGCCAAGATTTGGGTGAGTGTCAGTTCACTCTCACTCTACTTCAGAAGTCAGGAGTCTGTAATTTTCTTTCTCTAATTTCTTATCTTTTAAATTTTCATTATTATAGTATATTATCTACTAATCTTTTTTCAAATAATTATTTTTATTAGATAACCCTGCTCCTAATTTACGTAACCTGATCAACTTTTCGCTGGGTTCCACTCCAGCTCTACAGGAATTGAATATTTCATATAATAAAATCTATGAATTCCAAGCTCCATTTTAGCTTGAGCTAGAATGGAATAAACTCTTAGTTGGGCTGACAGGCTCCGGCTTGTTCTTTGATCCCTCTTTGCCTATTGCCAATTAAAATCTAATCTTGTCAATACACATGACATGAAATGATAACAGTATACTTTTTCTCTTCCATCATCATAATTTGATGGGTCAGCAGAACGTAAGAGTTTCTACAGGCCAATCTCAAAATTTATCATGCCTTTAGACTCAAGCCAGGTCAGCAATACGGTCGTCACAGCATAAATTATAATCCAGTATGTTAAGCAATCAATCACTATAAAATTTGTATTGAATTTAAAGGAAGTAGTCGAGTATACCACGACAACAGTAGGAGTCGCTCGTTGCACGATGTCCTCAACGAGGTGCAACAATGGCCTCGCATCCACTTCACGGCCATCGGGGGAATGCGTTTCAAGGATCTGCTTCATAATAACGCTGTCGTCCGACGTTGAGAAGAGGTGGCGCTCTCCCTTAATCAGTTGCATCTTCTGCGCCGCCGCTGCCGATGCCAATGCCGACGATGCCATCTCCACAAGAACGGCTGCAAAAACGAAAGGCTTGAGAGGCTACACAGTAGTAGTGGTGGGTCTGCTTCTTGGTTGCTAGCAGGCCACCTAGAAATAGAGAGAAGTTTGGGAGCAGATGGAATAAAGCACAAGTGAATCGCTACTTTGCTTCACGGCCAGGACTCCTCCTGGATCATTTTGTCGGGAGCCATGTCGTTAAGCAACCGGGGGGGGGGGGGGGGACCCTTGCTGGTTCCTTGCAGCCCTAAAGTGCTACGTCGTGGTTCGTGCCTCCGCAATCTTGGTCAGTATTGCATGGTATCTAAAGGCCATGGTTTCACCGCAGCTCCCATTGGAAGGAACTACCTTCCAATTCCATTGAAGAGCATGCGATCTTATCGATCTCCAAGCCACGGAGAAACATCGCCAAAGGATAGAAAAGGAGAGAAGCACGAGAGAAGTTCCAAGCGTTTATATATGTTTGCTGTGGTGCAGCACAGGGAAAAATTCTTTTTCTATTGCTTTGATAAAGCGAGATCGAGCTTCGGGTGACGATGGCTTTGGGATATTTCTGAAAATAATGAAACTATGAGTGGCAAAAGATGACAACACCAGGAAAAATTGACCTGATCCGACCCTATCCGTGTCAACTTTAGATCAACGATTTTTTAATTAGGATCCGATATGGGTCTGATCTAAAATTTTAAATAGGTCCAACGTAGGTGAAAGCTTTGATCCAACCTGGGTAACAGGAGTAGAGATCCATTGGGACCAAAATTAGTCAGGATGGGTTGAGTCATTATGTTGGATAAGATTTTCTTTTGGGTGACTGGTCTCTTTCTTTCTTGATACTTAAAATGACTTGGAAAATTAGGCAGTAAGAAACACAAATATTGCATTTGATAGACTAGATTTATTAAAGATTGAATATTGTAAAATATATTATATTAGAGTCAGATGGGTTAATCTAAAATAGCCTACAGGTGGGTTTGAGTTGAGATGTCTTGACCTAACGGGTGAAGTTGAGTAAAGGTCTAGATTTTTTATGTTGTTATCCTTGGCCGAATCCTAACTCAATCCATTGCTCCACACGAGAGGACTTATTGGTTTCATGAATTAACTAACGTATATAAAAATGCTGGTGATAGGACAGGCTGGTAGCATTGAAATGTGTGGCAAAGATTTTCATATGTGATTTTTGAATTATTTATAGTAAGAAGCAAATGCAATGGATGTAGCATATATTGTATTAATAGGACATGCTAGTTACTAGTATATAAGTTTTATTCTTCTCTATATACGTAGCAATTTCAATTAGTTAAAATCTATTTTTTTAAACATAGTTCTTTCACAGTTGAATAGTTGGGATAAGAAAAAATTGAAAGAAATTTGCGTTGAATATTTCACAGTTTTGCCAGGGTTCAATTCTCTTTTTGATATGGTGGCCAAAATATGTGAACTTTTAAATAAAATTTTCGTTAACGTAGTTAAGTGCTATGTTTCTTACTTTTCTTATGGAAGAGATGCATGGCACTCCTTCCATTAGGCATTTCAATGTTAAAAAAAGATAAAAGGTTTCAATCCAAGATAGAGTAATATAACTAGCTATCATTTTAATAACCTTACTCTCTTTTTACCATCGAAGCATGCAAACCATCACTTTTTCTTTATCAGAGCCAGCTTTTCCTTTTTTTTTTTCTTTTTTTCCTCTTTCTTTTCCTTTTGTTCTCTCTTCCATGACACACTCCTCTTTCTTTTTTTTCGGAAGGACAAACATTCCTCTTTCATTTACCTATTTGATACTTCCAAAAAAAAAAAGGCAGCTCATTTGTGACATTCTACCATGAAATTACAGCTCTTATAAAGAATAGCTACTACATTGCTATCTCAAGGAGAAAAGGCACTAGATACTAACCAATGTACAAGTGAGAATGAGGTTTATCATGAAGATCATGTAAATTAAGAAGATGGGGAATATTGCATGGAAGAGCAAAGACTACTTATGCATGTGCTCCATAATCAAAAGGCATGAAGAATTCTAGTCCTAATATTCGTAAGTTGTGCCTACAACTTCAAAAGCTTTTGAGGGCATGGAGATTATATAATATGTAAAGAGGCATTTTCAATTTACAAGGCCCATGCTAGACACACGAGGTTTGATGCAGTCAAAAGGAGTAGCTGCCACTCAAATAACCCAGAAAAGATGATGAAATAGTTTGTCTATATTTTAATGGAGCTACATTCTTAAATACAACTCCCTTTAATGTTTGCTTATACTCTTTGAATATGTTTCAAATTGATTTTAGAGAATATTTGCATAATATTTTCTTCACAAATGTTAATCTGGATAGATTTTCTTGCCTCTATCCTCTTATATGATTGAGCTTGATGGCCCAGGAAGATATGTTTTTCTTTTTAGAGAGCCCTTGTGAAAGATGTCAAAGTCTTACTTTGAGTAATAAGTATGGTAGGATTAATTTATTTCCTTCTTAGTTAAAATCTCTATCTTTGATCAATCAAAAATATAAGAGTTTGCGCTAGCATATGTTTAAATCCACATCGATTATATATTGAATAGATATAAAGTATTTATATAAGATTAAGAAATCTAAATAATATCTTCAAACTAGTCTTTTTGAATGAGGTCTTTGACTATTGGGTTTCAAAGCCGAAAGAAGTATTAAGTATATATTTCATGCATGCTTTGTAGGTGATAGTTGAACTTTTTTCTTAGGGAAACAATGGGTACAAGGTGACTAATAGATTTTATGTATAAAGTTTAAAGTTATAATAGAGAAAAAGAAAGATAGGACGAAGAAGAAAAGAGAGAAAGAAAGAAAAATTGGATCCTAGAACTAGCCAGATATATCTTGCTTTCACCTTTATTCTTTGGAATGGTTTTTTAAACTCTCTTTTATGTTGTCATTGACTAAAATTAACCATGACTTCAACACTCTAATAACATCAAAAATCACATCTATTATAATAGAGACAACACCCCTAAAAATTTTTTGTTTCTATTAAGCTGGGCCTACTAAGATAGCATGATAGCCTCCATGTCTCAAATGAGATGAATGTTAAGAGATGACAAAAATATTTTCACATACTTGCAATCACTTGATAGTGACTAAAGACATGATCAAGTATTTTTATCAAGAAGATGATTGTATCTTACCAAATGGATAAGAGAAGAGTTTGGAGAGGAGACCTTGAAGGAAACAAAAGAGGCTTTCTAAGAAGATATGAAAATGATAGTTTAGAGGTGGTTTTGTAGGTAGTAAGAGAGAAGACTAGGTTGCTTCTTCTGCATACAAACTTAAGTAATACAGTTTTTCATGAGGACATTGAAAGATCTCTCATCTCCAAAATAGAATCCCTTCTACCTTATAAAAGCAATTGGTTGGCTTTCTTACTTGTGCTCTATTGCTACCTTACCCATGTACCTACTTCTATTACCTACTTCTATTCTTTTTTTCTTTCTTCTTTGACTGAGGCATTTCAAAGCCTCACCTTGACTCTCATTGTGGCTTCCTTCTGAAGTAAATTCAAGTTCTCTTTACTTTGAGATTGTGGCCTTAGGAAAGTCTTAACCAACCTCTACTCCAACCATCAAGCTTTTATTTTCAACCCTATTTCTTCTTTAAAAGCTCATCTTGGGGTTGACATGGTTTTAACTAAGAAGTGTGTTATGTGCTTATAGCTCAAGTTTACATGCTATCCATTAACTTTTACTCGAATTTTTGAGCCATATGGTTTCGGCCCACTAACTGGTTAATTAGATCAGCAGTGGGCTTGGGGCAATACAAATGGTATCAAAGCCGATCCGATTGTGCAGAAGTTAGTGAGCATGAGGAAAGGGCTACTCATGAGACGACGGTAGAGTCCCGCCATGACATAGAGCCATCCTTATAGCACCAACGATATAGTTCTGGATAGATTCTGGCTAGCTTGTGATTGCGAGAATATCGCATTTAAGGGGAAGAAATGTGTTAGGTGCTTATAGCTCAAGTCCACCTGCTACCCACTAATTTCTACTAGAGTTTTCGGGCTACATGGTTTCGGTTTGCTAATGGATTAATTTGACCAGTAGATGGACTTAGGGCATTATACTTATCTTCTTCTTCCTCCAATTAGCCTCCTTGATCACCATGGCCAAAGCCGAATGCCATGGCTAGGCCTTACACAAACCTATCGATCATTGCGTCCACGCCATGGGTAGCCCATTCTTCATGTAATGTGTTATGTGCTTATAGCTCAAATTCACCTACTACCTATTAACTTCCACTTGAGTTTTTAGGCCATATGGTTTCGCTCTACTAATGGATTAATTGGACCAGCACATAGGCTTGGGGCAATACAAATGGTATTAGAGCTGACCTGATTATGCGAAAGTTGGTGGGCATGAGGAAAGGGCTACCTATGAGCATTGAGCCACCTTTACAGTTCAACGATCTGACTTAGGATAGATTCTGGCTAGCTTGTGACATGCGACGAGGGTGTCCAATTATAATTTATGCACATCGGATGGAAAAGAAATGTGTTATGGGCTTATAGCTCAAGTTCACCTGCTACCCATTAACTTCCACTTGAGTTTTTAGGCCGCATAGTTTTGACCTGCTAATGGGTTAATTGGGCCAGCAGGTGGGCTTAGGGCATTACAACAAGTCCTCTTTAGAATAAAATTTAGTTGGGCTAAGTTTATTGGGTTGGATTGGATTCCATAAACCAAGTTGGTTGTAGTAAACTAGAATCATGGATTGATTCTAATTAGACTCAAACCATTCGGCCAAAGCCCACGTGCTAAATTGGTTGACCTTTTAAGTTAAACCAATTGGACGTGCACCCAATCTATTAACTAAAACTCATGTTAACCCATTTGATCTTGGTTCAATTGATTTGAACCAGTTAGACCATGAATGGGTTAAATTCTTGTATGATTTAAACCCATTTGTTTTTGAGCAAACCAAACCTATTTGTAATCTATTGGATCTTGGCCCATTTGGGTTGAGCCTGGTAACATTGGATGGGCTGGGTTTTTTTTTTTTTTTGTTCAAGTTGGCTAAGCCCAAGTGGTGAACCAGATTTCAAATTAAATCTGATTCAATGAACCTAGTTACTAAAATTAATTTTAATTATTAACCAGAATGTTAATCATGTTGAATTAAAATGGGTTTAGGTGGATTGATGATGGGTTAACCTAGTTAAACTCTAGTTAAGGCTATCAGTAACCTAATTAATTCTCTAGTGACCCAATTAAGTTAAGGTAAGTCCAATTGCTGATTAGAAACTTTGATTAGCTAGTGGTTAGTACCATTGAATAATGATTAGAGTATTATTAAAGATGATTAAGCATAAGGTTAACAACTAGTAGAAAAAGAAGGGTAAAATAGTAATTAACTAATTGTATGTTTTGTAATAAGTAATTAAATAAATTTCCAAATGATTTAATTAAGCCATAGTTAACCTAGTTAAGTCTAAGCAGGAGGGTAAAACAGTAATTTTAAGATGTGGGCTAGAAGGGCATAATGATAATTTTTTTAATTTTGAATCTTTTGTAAAGTAATTATTATTTATGTTTAATTATAGGTGATTAGTGATTGATTTGATAGATGAGATTAATAGGAATTAGTGATTTGAGGTAGGAGTTCTATACCTACTATATTATACTATATGTTTCATATCTTGCATGCTTGCATACATCATAGAATTATGTTAAATTTCTTAGTATATTTTAATTGTACACAATAGTTTATTTGTGGAGTTATTTTATATATTATGGTATATTATTTTGATTATGAAATAGTTTTAGCTTTGGTTTGAGATATATGAGTATGATATGTTGAGAGAAATGTTATTTTGGCTATGATATGGTTATGGATTTGTTGAATATGAGATGTGATGATGTGGGCATATGAACTAGTCACTAAGATGTGGCAGTGATGGCTTCGAGGAAGGGTAATTTACTGGAGAGGCCGATGTAGAGCCAATCATAATTTGTGGATATAACATGGATAGGTTTCTGACACAAAATATTGATGTTTATTGTTAATACGTGGCACTAGTTCTGGCAATATTGGTGTGATTCTTTATTGGCCTAAATCGGCATTAATAGAGAAGGGTTGAGGGCTGCGAGAGGTCGGTGTGGAACCAGTCATGATCAGTGAATATGACGTAACTAAGTTTAATATACTAAGCACTAGTATGTGAATCAATCTGTATATACATATATCGCTAGGTTAGATTGTTAGACATAAACTACTGGCATAAGATTTGTTAATATATATCTTCAATATACTGATATGTATGATGTTGATAGGAGTAATTTAATCTAATGCTATGGATGGATGATATTGTGGATTTGATGTTTATCATTGATACTTGATACTATTTCTGACAGTATTGGTATGATTCTTTACTGGTCTAAACTGATGGCACCAAAAAAGGGCTGAGGGCTGGAGAGATCGGTGTAGAGCCAGTCATAGTCTATGCATATGACGTGTCTGAGTTTAATACACTAGACACTAGTATGAGAATCAATCTATGCATGTCTATATCGCTAAGTTAAGTTGTTAGATACGGACTACTGGCATGAGTTTGTCAGTATGTATCTTTAGTATGCGGATGATTACAATGTGGACATAGTTAGTTGGTATTTGGTGATTAGTATGTGGTGTGGTTTATGTTGGTATTTAGTTATAGTTTTGCAGCTAGTTTTATAGAAATATCATGTTACTTTCTAATAAAATTTATTTTGATATACAATTCATATTGCAATTTTTTAGCATATTCATGATAATATGTGTAGAATTTCTACTGGGCTTTTAGCTCATTACTCTCCATTATCATATTTCAGAGGATGATGATGACGCTTACCTAATGAATTCAGACTTGGATGTGGGGCATCATGAGTGAGATTACTATTTCGTTTCCTGTATCATCTGGTATTAATTTAGATACTTTGATATATACTTGAAGGATGGCATTTAGATTCTTATGTACTAGCAAGATGACTTTGTAACAGTATTTTAAGATTTATAAGATTTAGCTTCTGCTCATTGATCTTAGTTGTCATTGTAATGTTCATGTCGAGGTTTAAAATGCTTTGCATATTCTTAAAGTTTGCTTTAAAAGTATACCGTCATGTTGTGATTGTTCTTGAACCAAGCTCTGGATCAAGGTCGCGCATAGATACTCTAGGCCAGTAGCCACACCATCGATTCTAGCTCTCCTGATCCATTTGACGCGGCCTCGAGTGCGTCTTGCAAGGACCCCTTCTTCGTAACTTCATAAATAAGGTAATGGCAATTGGCCACTGACATGCGGGCTAGTAGAGGGAGAGGGTTTGAATGTCTCGTTTGCCCGACTGTCTGTATTTCTGATCTGATCCGCCGCAATGTGGTTTAGAAGATTAGTTTCTCTCTCGCAGAGCTCATTTGCGTTCATTGCTGGTTGGTCGATCCTCTTGATTACAATCAATATCACTCTTTCACCATTGAAAATTTCCGCTTTGTAGACCTCGCCGCACCCTCCGCGACCAATAGTCTCCAGGACGCGGCCTCCATTGTCGAGCTCTTCTAAGAACGAGAGATCTTTAGCACGCCGGATCATTGGGCTGAAGAGTGTTGGCTGTGGACCGCCGATGGTTTCGTCGTAGCTCGTGACCCGTCGGCAACGTCTGCAAGATATTATAGTCAACCAGCATAGGAGTAAACAGAGTGAGGTGAATACAAAACCAACTGCGACCCACAAAGGCATAATATGGTTTTTATGCTCGACCGAAGGTTTACTTGGATGCTTGGTGGTTGTGCTCTCTGGCACGCTCTCTGACGCAAAGAATGGGCCTCTCAACGGCGCCATGGTGAGACCGTCTTAAGTTTTTGACGGTCCTAAAGCAGCTACAAGTGGTGACCATGAAAGGGAAGAAGAGGGGCAGAGGAAGAGACAGCAAGGTGTGAGAGCCCCGTTCCATTCTTTGATCAAGAGATGGAGACGGGAAGGGGAAATTATATAGAAGCTCAGGAATCTGATTTCAGAGAAGTCGTTCAATGGATAGAAATTTGACCATCACTAGCTCGGGATAGAGCAAGCATAAGGCTTGGAATAAGCCTTGGGCCTGCCGAACAGTTTTTCTGGGAAAAAGGAATAATGAAGGAATAACTGTTCCAGTCAAACCTGTTTATATCAGTCCAAGGAAAGGCTGGTATAAGTTAATTCTTGCATGACTCCCCATTTATCCCCGTCCTTTCTTTGCACAAACAAAAATACCCTCATCTTATCCTAAAATATTATCCATACATAAATCAGAATAACCTGCGGAGCGGTCATTTTTTTTCTCATTCATGATTCCCCAGGTGCAACATCTGTAAGGTATATTATATTAATTGGTCTACACAGCAAGAGTGCAAATTAGCTTGGCAAATGTACATATTTAATGAGCTCTTAGTTCGTCATGTGACAGTATGTTTTTCCTTCAAACATTTTTTTCTGCAGGCCATATTAATTAGAAAGAAATTAAAAGGACATGCATGTTTTAGTTTCCTTCGTTGAAAAGCCCTCTCTTCTTTCAATTTACATAATTCCCAATCCATTTCTTCTTCCAAATCTTGGTATCCTTTTCCTTCACATCAGCTCCCTTATTTTCTTCCTCTTCTTTTCTTCTTATCTACTTCATTATCAGTCTTTGTTTCCTTCCAGTCTATCATGCTTTCTTTTCTTTTCTCTTTTTTTTCCCAAATTTTATCCTCTTGTGTGGAAGGAGAACGGTTTATCCACGGGTCAATGGTGAGATTTTCCAAGTAAAGCGAGGACTGGACTTAAAAGACCTCAAAGTCGACGCACCTTTCTCTGGCTGCCATGTGGAAACCCCGCGAACCTATGATCAAACCCCTTGCATGAAGCCTTGACTGGGGAACTACTGTTCAACACGGCGCTGGCCTGCTGGAATAAGTCAAGCCAGACTAATTTAATGGTGGGTCAGGCTGGACTCTGCCTTCCTTACTCAAACTGCGCTTATGTAACGTATACTTATTTAAATGTCAATACCTGTCATGCAACTAAGAAGTACTTTGCACGTAGCCTGCTATAAAACTTTTGCAAGACAAATCAACAATTTTCTAGTAAGCCCATGTCATCAGTATTTTCTATAACACATCAAATATTCCATGAATATACCTCTCCAATGGTCATTTCGTGCTTTTCCTTTTCAATTATTAGCTTAGTTTTTGATGAGGTAAGCACATGCTAACCATCTTCAACGTCTACTTGTAGGAATAAAACTATATTATTTCACAAAATGATAGCTGTTCATGTCAAAAAGATATCATCAACGACTGTGGCATCTCACGACGTTCCTAGAATGGTCTAGGAAAATAATTATGAATGTTAGGGAATATTTTTTATCACGGTTATCAGTAGCTTTTGTCATTTGAGCTTAATTTAGAGACACAAATGGATAATTAGGCTTTTAGAACAGGACAATTTACAGTAGTCATATAATGTTTGTATTATGAGAATAAGTTAACAGGGGTGATATGCAGCACCATGCATTAGGTAAGGGACCATTTGGTTTTCAGATTCTGTTAGAACATATTTATAAAAAACTAAAAAATGAATGAGTTTTATAAAAATATTAATCTAGTTCTTTTCAAAAAAAATTATTTTTATATAAGCTACTTGGTCATAAAATCGGAAATATAAGGCTGTGAATTTTGCAAAAAAAATCCAGTCAAAGATGGATTTTGAGGAAAAAATATACACTACTCAATTTTATAATTTGGTCCATATTTAGTCTCTTCCAAACAAAAGAGAGAGTGTGTAAAGACATAATGAGACCGGAGATCAACAATGGAAAACGAAACCTAGTTGCATACCTCAGACGAAGTTAGGCATAAGGCCATGTATGACTCATTACCAAACAAGATGAGCTCAACTTGGAGTGACAAGAAGAGGTTCAACATCAAGCTGCCAAAGGTATAACACAAAACCCAGGGTGCATGCGAAGGCCCTCAGTTGAAAGAGTAATTGGAACGTTTTTAATGATCCATATATGTTATTGTTTCCACTTCCCTCAATGCTATCTGAAGTCATCTAAGATTTCAATTCTTCCGCATTTCAGCAATAGTATATTGTTCCATGAAGCTAAGGTCCAAAATATGCAATAAACAAGCTAAGGTCCACCCAGCCAATCTTTTTTGTTCCACTTAATCCCTTTTTCATGGCCGCATATCTTTACAACTAAGGAATAGAAAATCTTTCTCCTATTATGCAAAGCAAATGTTTCATTTCATTCAAGAAAATCCATTTCCTTCTCAACAATGTCTTTGTCATTTGATCCAATACCATTACGTTAGATAGGAATAGATTTGATAAATACTAATAACTCTCAGATAGAGTTTTAAAATAGAAAAATCCATTAGATAATGAACTATGGAACCTGAACCTTTTGTGGAGACCTTGTCCTAGTGCCTCCGTACCTATTGACAAAGCCTATTGATTGATAGTCCCATAATATGAATATCTAAGAGTATAAGCCTTGGTAAATGAGCTAAGGTGGTTGCGCTCAACTGACTCAGAGAGTAATGTTCCCTTCCTTACTGTTTTTCAACACAATCTTTAGAGATAAAGCAATCTTCTATTCTAATAGAATGCTAAATTTAGGTTGGTATGGCCCAATACCTTCATTCTCTTTTGTCTCTCAAAGCTGGATTGGATCAAAGGCTGCGCATCTCGTATCTCTCTACTTATTTCATAACAAAACAAATGAGTAATCAAATGCCCTACCTTGAGCATAATGAGGTGAGGTCATAGCAGCATGTAAATATAGGAAAAAAGGCAGCCATGATAGACTTTCCAATCTCAAATGCTTTTAGCAGTTCCTTACTCCCATCCAAGAGAGATGGCATTTCTTTCATATTCTCTTTCTAGATCATTATATAGTTAGATAGTGTAAGTATGATATTTGAAAGGAGTTAAGTATCAGTAGGCATAAATCATTGGTATTAGATGTATTATTAGGTTATGCCAAGTCTAATCTGCACTACCGATTTTTATGCATTGTAGAAAAGATATCCCTTACCTCCACTTTCAAAAATGATGAATATGAAGTCTAGGAGGCTGTTGTACTATGGATCCTCTGACTCCCAATTGTGTTGCTTCTTGTGTCTCACCGTTCTTGCCTATAGGTCGTGATGTGCATCGAGATGGCCATCTCCTATCCCTTTACTAGAGTGGAATTTGCTCTCGGATCGTTGCTCCCCATATATCTAAAAATGCATTTTCTCTATAAGGTGGTCAATAAATATATAGTGACAAAATTCAAGATCAATTCAATAATATGTGTGAGGCTACTAAAGAAAGAGATGTAGCTAGACAAAAGAGCGGCAGTGTAGGTGGCGAAGTTGAAGTGGGGCTTATGGAGGAGGGTGGGATCTTAGATGACAATAGAGGAGAGAAAAGTGAGGTTTGGTTAGCAAGGGAGTCATGAAGGATAGTAGTTGCATTCATGATCGGGCTGAAATGATGGGACTGAAGGCAAGGGAGAGATGTAGTGTTCTCATAGCTTGAAGGAAAGGGGACCTCGGTGAACGAAAGGGAAGAAGGATACGGAAGGGTTAGTAGGAAAGAAGAAGGATGAGGAGGAGATGTTGGCAAGGATGGTGAAGAAGGTGGAACAAAATATCAGGATTGATGTCAAGGATGACTATGTTAATAAAAAAAGTATACGTGGTAGTGGCCACACAAGAGGAAGAAGATGTGGAGAAGATGGTGAGTTTCAAAAGGACATGCCATATGCATTGATATGCAAATATTATATGTATTGATGCATTCTTTTTAATAGATAGTACATACATATTATTTAGAGATCCATGCATTTTCGTAGTTGTATGTTTTAGTGTCATCTATCCCTCCACCTAACAAGAGGCCGATACGATTACCAAATAGCTTTATATCTGGATGATACTCATCTTCTACATTCTCCACCTCCCTCTTAAGAAGGGGAAGAGAAGTTGGACAGGGTGGTGAGTGAGAACGGAGAAGAGAGTGGATGCTATGACCAACAAAGAAGGTGGTGATGTTTGCGAGTAGATGCATGTAGTTGTGGCCAAGGTGGGGGAAAATAAAAACATGGAAGTAATAGTGAGTCCTAGAGGACATGGTTAAAGTTTTTTGTTAGAATCATTGGGGCTAGTTTTAGATTTTGAATAAGACCTCAATTTCTTTGGAAACAATCTTTTTACAATTTGCTTTACATGGATAGGCCGCTTTCCTTTAGTTAGTGTCTTCTTCCTAGTATCTTCCTTCCTCTTTGATTTTTTCAAGTTTAATTCTTTTGTTACTAATGCAAAGGAGGAATTTCAGAGACTCCTTATTGTGTAAAATCCTTAGTTTTAGTAGAGAAACTATACCTAGATTTTGAAGGAGTTATTGTTTTGGTCTTCGTCATTTGATGCTGCTTAGAAATCAGAAGAGGTACTATAACATCGATGATAAATGGCAAGCATCCACATATAATAGCTATATATCAGGAACATATATCTGTAACTATATATATGTAGGTTTAGTATGCACTAGAGGAATGCATAGCAAGCACAATTGTGTATCAGGAAAGGTTACGAGTGTGTCAACTGTCACATACAGAGTAAGTGTGAACCAAGGATAGGATTTAGTGTGACATAAAAATAAATGCATATCAAGTATTAAAAATTTTAAATATTGAGTAAATCTATATCAGAATATTGTACGTAGTCTACAATAAATATTATGAAGGTATCAAACTGATAATGCATGCACTGCCTAGAAACAAGGCAGTGGGTGTTCGTATTGGTCTCTTGGTAGGTGGAGGGTGGGTAAAACAGAAAGAGATACCCCAAAGCAAATATATACATGTCATTGTATGTTACGTATATACAACTAATTAAAAAGTGTGTATCATTAAAAGCAGTATGTGAGTATCAGTCCATCAATGCAAACAATACATCCCCTTTGTATGCACAGTGTAGATGATACACCCTTTGAAACTCACTACCACCTCTACAAAATCAATCATCCTTTCTTTTTTTTTTTTCTCTCTGTTCAAAATTCACTATGAGGACTGCAGTTATCCCTCTTCTGGAACCTGTTTTTATTGAAACTCAGGTTTAGAATCATCTGTTTTGGAGTAAAAAAACTTCATAGATTATGGGTGAATCACATTAAATGACTCTGTGTGAATCAATGTCTCAATATACATTCACTGAATGCGATACGAGGTAAACCACTTCCAACATCCTTGCATCTCTTAATACATACAGTTTAATTTGCAGCTCACAATTGTCAAAAGGAAGTTGGATCCCATTTGACCCCATGAGCATCAACAATGGCAATGACATATCAGCACTCCCAACGCTTTGGGTTATCATCAATAATGTTTCAATCTTCTCTCTCCCAATAAGATTTTAGCCTTGATTACCCAGTCTGAAGACCAGCCTGAACCATATGATTTTTTTTATTACATTTCAAATCATTCGTATCAAAATTCACATCTGAGTTTTCCTAACTCAATCCCTTCTACAGTTCCATTAGACGACATGTCCATCGGCAATAGGATCTGACGAAAGCCATGGACACATTCTTTCCTTCTGTCTCAGCTTTGCAGCTACACTCTCAAGAAAAACCAGATGGAACTTTAAAGGATATGAATTTTCTGCAATGATACCAAGGAAAATATTAATCACCTAATTATGGTATGTGTATCGGTATGTACTGACCTGTACCGAGCATATCATATCATATCAGTACTAAAATGAGACTTAATACTAATATACACTGTCTTAATATACCAAACCAACTCATGTACCGGGTGTACCAATACTATACCAGTGTCGCATTGGTACAGGGTCCGGTATCGAGATGGAAAACTTACACCTAATTATACACTTCAGCTTTGTTAGAGAAATCTAAGCCATCCTTTCAACCTTAAATATCTTCAATTACCCAACTTCATTGCCAACACATGCACGCAGGCATTCTAAACTTGAGAGTTGTTTCTAACCAACTTGCTGCTGCTGCGTTTCAGAGTACATAGAAATAAATAAGTACTGTGTTTCCTTAGCAAAAACTCTACTGAGACCAATATAACCAGTACTGCTATTTCTCTTTTTAATGATTGGTTTCTTCCTTACTATGAAAAATGAAAATTCTTTGTTGCTCTAAAATCTGAGTAAAATTATGTAATCTCTAACCTTACCATTGCTGTTCTTTAATTTTAGAGAATTCGATGGTTCTATTCTACATCTGTAATACTGAAAAAACAAAAGAAAAAGTGTCATCCCAGCATAATTCAAGCTTTACCTTTTCCATTCAATTGTTCCTCCAACTTTATACTCTTACGTCTCAACACAGGTTACAGATAAACCAGCCACCAAAAAATAAAAAAGGGGGATCCTTTGATTTTCCAGAGAACTTGCCAGATTAATCTAAAGATACCATTTATACAGCAAAATCTAAGTGAAACACATTTAATGCTTTATTTGGGATAGCATACAACGGACATTCCTGCTATTGGGCCTTTGTTTTGGATCATCATAAGTACAGAAGCAAGCAATCTTCAACATCAGCAGCATCTGGTCCTCGAACCCATTCCCCAACAGCTTCCGGTCTATGGCAACCCTCGGATCATCTGACATCATCGCATTCCTAACCCATCCCACAATGCTCACATCATCAGTTTCCTGAAAGAATTCATCAGTTGGAAACTTGCCGGTGACCAGCACAGCTAGAACCACTCCAAAACTGTATACATCGCATTTATCAGTAAACATCAGTGTCTGAAAATATTCAGGTGCAATGTAACCCAGTGTCCCTGCCAGCTTCGTTCTCATTTCTCCGCTGCCGATCGAGTCTGGCACCACCTTGGCAAGCCCGAAGTCGGAGATCCGAGCATTTAGATCATCGTCAAGCAATATGTTTGCAGGTTTCAAATCTCTGTGAATTATGCGAGGTCTATGTATTATATGAAGATACTCGAGGCCAGCAGCAACGCCAAGCGCGATTTTATATCGGACCGGCCATTCAAGGTTTCTCGGCCTATTAGAGGAACCGTTGAGGGCGTCGTGCAAGGTTCCATTCTTCTTGAACTCGAAGAAAAGGTAGTGGAAATTAGGCCGCGACACATGAACTAACAGAGAAAGGATATTTGGGTGCCGCAATTGACCAACTGTTTCGATTTCTGACTTGATTTGCTGCAGCTGAA
Source organism: Metroxylon sagu (assembly GCA_017589505.3). Classification (NCBI taxonomy): domain Eukaryota; kingdom Viridiplantae; phylum Streptophyta; class Magnoliopsida; order Arecales; family Arecaceae; genus Metroxylon; species Metroxylon sagu. The sequence continues at coordinate 835,518 of JACVBY030000630.1, forward strand.
AGTTCCGGAGTTTGTTCGCCTCTTCACAGAGCTCCTCTGCATCCATCGCTGGTTGCGCGATCCTCTTCATTGCAAGCTTTATTCTTCTCTCACCATTGCGTAACTCAACTTTGTAGACCTCGCCAGACCCACCACGACCAATGATCTTCAACTGGAGGCCACCTTGCTCGAGATTTTCTAAGAAGGAGAGATCAATGGACCTGATCATTGGGCTGAAAAATGTAAGCTGGTGGTAATCACCAACTTTTTGATTTCTTTTGTTCCTCCTGCAATATCTTACAGTCAACCAGCAGAGAAGCAAAAGGATAACAGGGATCAGAAAACCAACTGCGACTCCCATAGGATTGAAATGAAATTTCTGATCTGATGAAGGGACGCTAGATTCTTCGGCAAGTGCGAAAGCCTTGATGGTGGTGGCCTTTTTCGTATTGGAGTAGTTGACCCTAAACGTGGTGAAGCTTTTATTCGGACTTTTAACGCTCCTGCTGCCATTACAGGAGGTGATTAGAGAGAGGAAGACCATAGGCAGAGGAAGGAGGGGGACCATGGCCATGAAGGGAGGCAAGGGACTAGGAATTCCTTAGGTGAAGACCACGAGAATGGTGATAAGAAGATGATTTAGACGTGAAGCAACGCTCGGTTTCACGAGTGGGGACTTGGTCCTGGTGTAACTTCCGCCTGTGGCTGTGGGGCTACCAAGCTTTCAGAAAGTCCTACAATTAAATATTAAAATATCTAGACAGCGTATGGGTTGGCTAACGCTAAGTCACGACCGGAACGACCGGGTCAGATCAGAGGGGCCTTCATTTCTTTTGGGGGGTAAGAACAGGTGGATCACACCTTGCACAATGTGAACCCTATCTCAGAGAGATTGCAAAGAAACTTGAAGTTCTTATTATTGGTTCCCATGTGAGTTCTCTAAGGTACCCCAACAGCCACTTAGGTTCTTTGTTGCTCGGCTAAGCAACCCAAGAGGAAGAGATGAATTGAGTTTTTTTAAAATTTTTTACAAATATATGCAATATTTCAAAACTAAAAAATTTATGTAAGAGTGAAGTATTGATAGTAAGAACAAATAATAACAGCAACAATAAGCATACACACAAACACAGTGGTTCGGTGCCAACCCTTACACCTATGTTCACTCCTTAAGAATTTCTTAAGAATTTCCTCCACTAATCGTTCCACAAACGATTACAAACCTACCTAACCCAGCTAGCTTCTTGTTTCCCTAGCACAAGGGAGCCTTTTTCTAGCTATCTCAGCTAACTTCTTGTTTCTCAGGCACAAGGAAGCCTTACAAATCACCAATTATGGGTTTGGCACATTCTACACAAATTTCAACCAAGTTGAAACTCAAACATCATACAAAGAAATATAATTTCAGAAAGTATAGCTTTTCAATGAGCAAATAAAAATAATAATGATACTTTACAGATTTTGAAGCTTTCCTCCTTTAAATAAGCTCCTCTTCTTTGAATGCTGGAGTTATGAGCACTTGAAGAAGCTTCTTGAGTAGTTGCAAGGAGCTTTGAATGAGCTTTAATGAGTTTTCAAACTCTGCAGCACAGTAGCTTTTCAAATGAGAGAAGGCTGAATTTTTCTTTGATTTTTCTTTCTTTTTTTCCACTTGTAATTCTTCAAAAATACTTTTAATCTCTTCTGAAAAACTTGCTAATTCATCCCATTTACGTGTATTTATAATCTATTGAGGGATTAGAATATTAAACTAGCCGTTTCTGACCGTTGGAATGTCAGAACTAGCTGTTACTGTGTTTCTCAGGAAGTTAGTCGGCATGGTAGTCGACTACTTTGGGATTTCTCACTGTTCTGTCAATAGTAGTTGACTACAGATTCGACTAACTTAAGAATCTTCATTGTTCTATTCACAGTAATCAACTAATTAGTCGACTAACTTGGAAAAACTCTCTGTCTGACCACAGTAGTCGACTACCTAGTCTGCTAATTTGAAAATCTTCACTGTAAAACCTTCTGTGGCACAGATTTGACTTGTTGACTTGCACGAAAGTCGGCTAATGGCTTCAAACCTTCATTTTGAGTATCAATAGCTGGCATGAAAGTTGACTAATAGTTTCAAAACTTGAAAACTCATTCTAAGACCAAAAGAACTTATTGTATTGAAAATTTCTTCATTTGAAAAACCTTCCAAACATCTGAATTTCACTTGATTTGAGCTTGAAACATTCTTCTTAGATCTTGATTTTTTACAAAAAATTTCTCTCTTGAACCATAAACTCATTTAGGAGCTTGGGATTCATTTTGTTCATCTTGATGACTCATGTGGTACTCCACCAAACTCATTAATAACTTACTTAATTATTTTGTGATCATCAAAATCAATGTGAGATCAACACTCTTCGTTTTACCTATCCATTAAAAAAACTATATCAAAAGAAATTCAAACTTTGCCGTGATCTTGCAATAAAACCTTGAGTCAAAATTGTTATCATCCTCGATTTTAAAGCAATCCTACCTCAAAATATAGAACTTTGCAGGCCATACAGCAAGTTTTGAAATATATATATATATATTTTCCTAAGAGACATAGCCCACCTCAGTCACATTTATGCTTCAAGATGTACACCTCTGGGAAGCTAGTTGACATAATTGCATCAAAATTGGCCATATTATAATTCTATTATATAATTTTTTCCATGTACAACAAAATATGAGTTTAACATAATTCAAAATCTTATTGGAATGTAAAATGTTGATCTTTATCTTTTAATTTTAACTCTCATTGTAATGTTATCATAACACCATGAAATGGTTATGGATTTACTTAACCAGTGAAAAATGCTTTAGAACGCTAAGTGTGCATAAAAAGTTCATTAAGCAAATAATTTCTATTTTTTCTATTTTATAATCAACTAACCTTGCAATAAATCCTACAAGTTGCACCAATCTTCTCTTGCCAAATGACAAAATAATTATTTGTATGCACGTAAGAAGAGCCTCACAACATTACTCTTAAGCGATTATGTTTTCATACAGCATAAATAGTTACATGCAATCAAACATATGCAATTAATTATGTTTAAAGAAAACTAATAAATAATATAAAATTATGATTACAAAATTAAAATAGATTTTCACTTAAAATATTTAATCCTGCAGTACTTATTTTTTAATGAATACATAGTTAGCTATTATCATTTAAAATGGACATTTATTTTAAATTTTAAAATCTCTTGGATGTTTAATTTTCTATCATAGTTCAGTTCGTATCCCTTTAAGATATTATTTTCTAGTTAGTTGTGGAAACTAAATTTAATGACATTTTGATTAATAAATTTGATGGATGGAATTGTTTTGGTATGGTCCTCTCCAATGTCAAAGTCAATGACGTCTCATATGGTTACCTGGATTCCAATTCGCGATATATTTATTTTATTGAATACGGGATTGAAGGGCAAGAAATTGAGGTCCTGGGAGATGAGGTGGTGCCTAATCACTTGGGAATACAGGGGAAGTAGTGATCTGGTGGAAGTAATTTCTCAATACAAAATTTATCCAAAATATAAACTATGTAAATTTTATATAACTTTGATAATGTATAGATTTAAAAGTTTGTTCATATATATGATGATTATTTTTTTTTTTGGTTGGTGGTGAAGAAGGAACTCCATTAGTTCTTTGCACATATAACATCTATACTTGTCACGCCTCGGACCCAGTTAGTGGTGGCCCAGGGGTAACAGCCCACCGCATGCCAGGCATGCAAGGCATCTAGTACAGTATCATTTATAAACAAGGAAGGTTAACAACTATATAACATACAAAATTTAATCCTCCATAATACAAATTATATAATGTTGGGTAACAAACCAAAGTTCCAAAATAAATCCAAATGGGGTTACATATAACAAAATATAATCAATTTACATCAAGAAGCTCCCAATTACCCCTGTTGTTGCCCCTGATAATTTTGTGGCTCTGGAAAAACATTGTAAGATTTAATGAGTTTACACTCAGTAAGTAAGCCTACTATTACATGACATAGCCAAATAAAAATTTTACCAAGTCAAATACATGTCATGCTTCCAAATTTAAAAACATTTCATCATATTATAGAATTATACAAATCCCATGTTCAAATAAATTAAAAGCAATTATTATGAAATAATATTTCAAAATACCATTTCAATTCCAAATCACTGTAAATCTCATTTTATACTAATGTCCAACGTCCACGTAATAAACATCCCAAGGATGTAACCTTCCTGTACGCCTCCAGTGGAGGAAGGGTGCCGGAGTCAATTAGCATATAATGCTATATCCTGCCACAGCACATCCCTAGGATGTGTGTTCTCCACATATTCCCTCTGTGGAGGTGGGTTCCGGAGTCATGTAATATGTAATGTGAACCGTGATGACATATAATAACACAATCACAAATAACATTTACTCGCATAACAGCAAACATATATCAATTTACTTTTTATATTTTATCAAATTTAGTAATTTCACATAATCATATAATAACCAGTTGCATGTATAAAATACCAATTTAATTTATCAAAATTAACAATAATCAAGTCAAATAATTCATTTGCATAAATGTGGTACCACCAATATCATTTTTTAAATAATACTATAAATCAATTTCATTATTTCAATAATGGCATAATTTAATAATGATTTAAAAAATAATTATAACTGGCTTATTTACCTTACAACGCTAATCCCAAAGCGTAAATCAGCTGTAAGGACCTCTGGGTACCTACAACATAATTTTTCAGATTTTTAAATTTTAATTTTAGGATGTCAAACTGACTCCTACACTTAACTCAATCTAATCCTGGGCCCAACTTGGGGCATGAATATCTCCAAATATAGTAGCCCAAATGGGGAAATAAAAATTTTTCGACAAACTAGGATCCATGCTGATCACAACCATATTTTTCTTTTATTGGGCCGGATCCAATTTGGAGCCCAAAAATTTGGCCCAAACAGGCTAACTGGACTGGGCCGAACCCGGCCCAGTCCCAGTTTTTTCCTCTCTGTTTCACTCCTGGTTCAGGTGAACCAGGGGTGGTTAATGGACGGCGGCCTAGGGCCACCGCCGGCCCTCCCCAGGGGTTGGCTGGCCACCGATGGCCGGCCCCAGGCCGGCCACTGCCGGTGGCCACCCCCCTCTCCTCTCTTTTCTTTCTCTTTTTCCTTCTTCCTCTTCTTCTTCCCCTTACTGTGCCGGCGGCACGGTCGACCACCGCTGGCCGGCCGAACCTCACCGGACACCGCCTCAGCGCCGGTGGGGGCCACCGCCGAGCCGGGCCCGGCGAGCCGGCGAGCACGCCGCCGGGCCGGACCAACGCGGGAGCCGGCTTGGCTCCCGCGACAGGGGAGGGCCGTTTGGCCCTCTCCCTCCCTTCTCTCCCCAGCCAGCGACACAGCCGACCACCACCAGCCGGTCGGACCGCCTCGGCACGCCGGCGGGGCCGCCGGCCAGAGCCCAGGCCCGGCGGGCCGGTGGGCACGCTGCCGGGCCTGAACCCACAGTAAGGGGAGGGTTGTTCCACGGCCCTCCCCCCTCTTCCCTTGCCGGCGGCACGGCCGGCCTCCTCTGGCCGGCCGGACCCCACCGGACGCCGCCCCGGCGCCGGTGGGGGCTGCCGCCCAAAGACCGGGCCTGGCAAGCCGGCGGGCATGCCGCCGGGCTCGAACCAAGCGCGGGAGCTGGCTTGGCTCCCGCGTCAGGGGATGGCCCTCCTGCGGCCCTCTCCCTCTCTCTCTACACACACTCTCTCTCCTCACCGGTAAGGGGGGGTGTTACCTGCCGGCGACGGGAGCGTGCGAAGAGAAGGGGGGAGAAAGAGACGGAGGGGATTGGCAGTCCCCTCCCTCTGCCATTTCTTCAACGAGGGGAGGGCTATGCGAAGAGAAGGGGGGAGAAAGAGACGGAGGGGATTGGCAGTCCCCTCCCTCTGCCATTTCTTCAACGAGGGGAGGGCTGAGCCCTCCCCTGCGCCCATGCGCGCGCGCGTGGGAGCGCGCTCTGGCGCGCACGCCGCGTGTCGCGCACCCACGCTGCGTAACATATAAAAAAATTTTCAGGTGGGGGGGTTTACATCCTCCCCTCCTTGTAAAAAATTTCGGCCTCGAAATTAATGCACAACACGAATAAAATTTTTAAGGCCCAAAATAGAAATTACTAGCTGTATTTATCTATCTTTCTGGTCAAAATACAACAGTAAATACACTTTTGTGCATATATGCCAATATCTATTCAGATACAAATAGATGAGGATATTTCTTTTTTACTTCCTCTTCAAGTTCTCACGTAGCCTCCCGTTCAGAGTGATTGCTCCATTGAACCTTAACATCGGGTATGCTACGCCGTCTCAGAACTTGATCTTTATGGTCCACAATATGTATAGGATGCTCTTCATATGTCAAATTCTTCTTTAGCAAAATGGGCTCCGCTTCTATCACATGACTGGGGTCAGAAATGTACTTCCTCAACATAGAGACATGGAATACATTATGCACCCCAGAGAGTGCAGGAGGTAATGCCAAGCTATAAGCCACTTCTCCCACTCTGCTCAAGATCTCAAATGGCCCAACGTATCATGGACTCAATTTTCCTTTAAGCCCAAACCTCATCACATCTTTGGTTGGTGAAACCCTTAAGAAGACATGGTCCCCAAGCTAAAATTTCAGCTCCCTTCTTCTAACATCAGCATAACTTTTCTGTCGGCTCTGAGCTACTCGAAGTCTTTCCTTAATCAGCTGCACTTTTTCTACTGTCTGCTGAATTAGCTCAGGGCCCAACAATTTTCTTTCCCCCACATCATTCCAACACAAGGGAGATCTGCATTTTCTACCATACAGAGCTTCAAATGGAGCCATTTTGATGCTGGCTTGGTAACTGTTATTGTAAGCAAACTCCACCAAAGGTAGGTGGTTGTCCCAAGCACCACCCAAGTCCATTACATAGGCTCGTAACATGTCTTCTAAGATCTGTATGGTCCTCTCAGACTGTCCATCTGTCTGGGGGTGGAAAGCTGTACTGAAATTCAGTTTGGTCCCCAGAGCCCTATGAAGACTCTTCCAAAACTGGGACACAACCTGGTATCCCGATCTGACACAATCGACTCAGGGACACCATGAAGTCTCACTATCTGCTCAATGTACATGGTGGCCAATCTCTCACTAGAGACCCCAACTCTGAACGGTAGAAAATGGGCTGACTTGGTCAATCTATCAATAATAACCCAGACCACATCATTGCTTCTGGGAGTTTTGGGTAAACCTATCACAAAATCTATAGTGATCTTCTCCCATTTCCACTGGGGAATCATCAGAGACTGAAGAGGTCCCGCAGGCCTTTGATATTCGGCCTTCACTTATTGGCACACTAAGCACTTGGCCACATATTGAGCAATTTCTCTTTTCATTCCTTTCCACCAGAAATTTTTTCGTAGGTCTCTGTACATTTTGGTGCCTCCTGGGTGAATAGTATAGGGAGAATAATGAGCCTCCCTCAAAATTTCAGCCCTTAGATCTTCCACATTTGGCACACAGAGCCTAGTATTAAATCTCAGGGATCCATCCTCATTTATTTGAAAATCATTCTGAACCCCTGACTGCACAGTTTCTTTTATCTTTTGTAGTTCTAAGTCTTCTTTCTGGGAAGACTTAATCTTGTCAATCAAGGTTGGCTGAAGTACAAGTGTTGCAAGAAGCCTATCAAATCGCTGTACTCGCAAACCAACCTCCAACTTTTCAAGGTCTTTGTGAATGTGAGGCTGAGAAGTAATTATGGAAGCTAGCTCTGAAGAGGACTTTCTGCTTAAGGCATCAGCTACCACATTGGCCTTCCCTGGGTGATAATGCAGGTTCAGGTCATAATCCTTTAGTAGCTCCAGCCACCTCCTCTGCCTCAAGTTTAGCTCCTTTTGGGTGAAAATGTATTTCAGACTTTGATGGTCTGTATACACATCACAAGTCTCCCCATACAGATAATGCCGCCAAATTTTCAATGCAAAGATTACGATGGCCAACTCCAGGTCATGAGTAGGATAGTTCTGCTCATAAGGCTTCAGCTGCCTGGAGGCATAGGCTATTACCTTCCCTTCCTGCATCAAAATACCTCCTAATCCCTTTCGAGAGGCGTTAGTGAATAAAGTATATCCTCCAGATGTAGATGGAAGAGTAAGGATAGGGGTTGACACCAGACGTTGCTTGAGCTCCTGGAAGCTTCCCTCACACTCCTCTGACCAAGCAAACTTTGCTCGCTTTTGAGTTAAGCGAGTCAGAGGCAAAGCAATGCGAGAGAAACCTTCCATAAATCTGCGATAATAACCAGCCAGTCCCAAGAAGCTTCTAATTTCTGATACATTGGAAGGCCGATACTAGTTCACGACAGCCTTAATCTTCTTAGGGTCTACAGATATACCGTCTTTGGATACAATATGACCCAAGAAGGATATTTGGCTCATCCAGAAGTCATATTTCTACAGCTTGGCATAAAGTTTCTTCTCCCGAAGAGTTTGCAGAACAATCCTTAAGTGGTCTTCATGCTCCATATGACTTTTAGAATATATCAAGATATCATCAATAAAGACCACTATAAACTGATCCAGGTATGGTTTGAAGATTCTGTGCATCAAGTCCATGAATGCTGCCGGAGCATTAGTCAACCCAAACGGCATCACCAAGAACTCATAATGGCCATACCTGGTTCTGAATGCAGTCTTAGAAACATCATCAGCCTTTATCTTAAGCTGATGGTACCCTGATCAAAGATTAATCTTTGAGAATACTTGAGCTCCTTGAAGTTGATCAAATAGATCATCAATCCTCGGCAAAGGGTACTTATTCCACACTGTTACCTTATTAATTTCTCGGTAATCAATGCAGAGCTGAAGACTGCCATCCTTCTTTTTGACAAATAATACTGGAGCACCCCAAGGAGAGATACTAGGTCTGATAAATCCTCGATCCAGAAGCTCCTGCAACTGATATTTTAACTCCTTTAGCTTAGCTGGGGCCATACGGTAAGGAGCCTTGGATATAGGTCCAGTGCCAGGGGCTAAATCAACAGTGAACTCGACTTCTCGATCCGGGGGTAATTCAATCAATTCTTCCGGAAAGACATCAGGAAACTCTCGAGCCACTGGAATATCTTCCAAGGTGTTCATCCTGCTGAAGGTCTCTGACCATAGCAAGAAACCCTTGACCACCTTTTCTTAAGTATTTCCCAACTTGCAGAGCTGACAGTAATACCGAAGCCAGATTTCCTGACCCCACTAAAACTGAATTCAAGAAGATTAGGAATTTTAAAGATTACCCTTTCCCTGAAACAGTCTATAGAAGCATGATAGGAGGCCAACCAGTCCATCCCCAGGATTACATCAAAGAATTTCAGTGGGAGAACTATCAAATCAGCATTCAACCTCCTATCTTCCATGTCAATCAGGCAGGATTTACACACTGAGTCTACCATCATGACATCTCCATTTAGAAATGCAATATGCAACTCTTGCTCTAGAGGAACGGGTGTCAATGATGCATTCTTGGCAAGATAACTATCAGATACAAATAAATGTGTGGCACCCTGATCAATTAAAGTTTGAGCATAAGTGTTGCCTACTTTAAACATACCTGTCATAAAAATTAACTTAATTTAGATGTCATGCAGCATCATATGTTTTTCCTCTATCTACTACCATAATCCATGCATTATGCCAGGTATGAATGCAATAATTTTAAAGAAATAATTTAATTTAATAGACATACCTGTCACCACAGTGTTAGAGGCAGCAGTGTCCTGCTGAGTGAGGGTAAAGACCCTCCCTTGGGTCCTGGGCTGCTGCTGACTCTTCCCCTGATCTGGAGGGGCTGCTGGTCCTTTCGGAGGGGATAGGTAGCCATCTTGTAGTCCATCTTTCCACAAATATAGCAGGCACCAGTCAGCCTGCGGCACTATTTGCCCTGATGGGCCTTCCCGCAATGAGGACAGCAGGTCTCCTTATCCTTCTACCCTAAGGGAGCCTGAAAGAAACCCTTCTTCTTCTTAGCCTGCCCTGAAGACTGGCCAAAAGGAGGTCCTCTCTTCTTCATCTGCTGCTCCCTCACCTGCTGAATGGCAATCATATCCCTCTCAATGACCAGAGCCTTGAAGTGTAAGTGGGGAGCTCAAATGCATTGACTGCCTGCCTCAGCCTGGGGTGCAGTCCCTTAGTAAATTTGGTAATTTTGGCTCTCTCAGTCATAACAAAATCCGGAGCAAATCGGGCCAATCGTCTAAACTCGGCTTTCTACTGGGCCACAGAGAGGTTCCTCTGCTCCAATCTCATGAATTCAGACTTCATCTGTCTCTGCACACTCCTGAGGAAATACTGGCAATAAAAAGCCTCCTTAAACTGTTCCCAAGAGATGGCCCGACCTCCATACTGCTATTCCAACATCAGCCACCAATCATAAGCTTCCCCCTGAAGGAGGTAGGCGGCAAATCTAATCCGCTCATCCTCTTGGCTGCCAAGGGCCGTAAAGGCCTTCTCTATCTCTCTTATCCACCTCTACGCATCAAGTGGGTTGGTGGATCTAGAGAAGGGAGGAGGGGCTAAGCTTTTAAACTCGGAGAAGCTACGACCCCCTCCCTGCCAGGGCTGAGATGGAGCGGGCTGAGCAGACTGATCGGGTTGAGCCGGCTGGATCTGAGGAGTAGGAGGGCGGGGCGGGTACGCGGAACGATAGAGCTAGATATAGCGAGCGATGTCTGCCGAATGCTTCTTTGCATGGCACAGCTGTTGAGTCACTCCTAAGAAGGCCCGGAGCAACTCGGCCTGTAACTGCTGTGGGTCGTTGCCAACTGGTGCAATGGAACCCGCATCTGCTGAGGCTTCCTGGCCTTCTCGCTAGTCAAGGTCACCAGCCTGAGAGTCCCCCTCATGTCGCTGACCACTGGTGCGACGATGCATTATGAAATCCTGCCACGGTTAGGTTCCAATCAATATCATAATAAACCACCAAATCTCAAGCATTTTTAAACAAGTCACTTGAATTTTTCCTAGAGTTATTACCCTCCTAATATCATGTCAATATTTGGCCTAGAGTTAATCATGTATTTGGCCCTAATGTCAAACCTTGCTCTGATACCACTACAAGTTGTCACGCCTCGGACCCAGTTGATGGTAGCCCAGGGGTGACAGCCCGCCGCATGCCAGGCATGCAAGGCATCTAGTACAGTATCATTTATAAACAAGGAGGGTTAACAACTATATAACATACAAAATTTAATCCTCCATAATACAAATTATGTAATATTGGGCAACAAAACAAAGTTCTAAAATAAATCCAAATGGGGTTACATATAACAAAATATAATCAATTTACATCAAGAAGCTCCCAATTACCCCTGTTATTGCCCCTGATAATTTTGTGGCTCTGAAAAAACATTGTAAGATTTAATGAGTTTACACTCAGTAAGTAAGCCTACTATTACATGACATAGCCAAATAAGAATTTTACTAAGCCAAATACATGTCATACTTCCAAATTTAAAAACATTTCATCATATTATAGAATTACACAAATCTCATGTTCAAATAAATTGAAAGCAATTATTATGAAATAATATTTTAAAATACCATTTTAATTCCAAATCACTGTAAATCTCATTTTATACTAATGTCCAACGTCCACGTAATAAACATCCCAAGGATGTAACCTCCCTGTACGCCCTCAGTGGAGGAAGGGTGCCGGAGTCAATTAGCATATAATGCTATATCCTGTCACAGCACATCCCTAGGATGTGTGTTCTCCACATATTCCCCCTGTGGAGGTGGGTCCCGGAGTCATGTAACATGTAATGTGAACCGTGATGACATATAATAACATAATCACAAATAACATTTATTCGCATAACAGCAAACATATATCAATTTACTTTTTATATTTTATCAAATTTGGTAATTTCACATATCATGTAATAACCAGTTGCATGTATAAAATACCAATTTAATTTATCAAAATTAACAATAATCAAGTCAAATAATTCGTTTGCATAAATGTGGTACCACCAATATCATTTTTCAAATAATACTATAAATCAATTTCATTATTTCAATAATGGCATAATTTAATAATGATTTAAAAAATCATTATAACTGGCTTACTTACCTCACAATGCTAATCCCAAAGCGTAAATCAACTGTAAGGACCTCTGGGTACCTACAACATAATTTTTCAGATTTTTAAATTTCAATTTTAGGATGTCAAACTGACTCCTACACTTAACCCAATCTAATCCTGGGCCCAACTTGGGCCTTGAATATCTCCAAATATAGTTGCCCAAATGGGGAAATAAAAATTCTTCGATAAACTAGGATCCATGCTGATCACAACCATATTTTTCTTTTATTAGGCTGGGCCCAATTTGGGGCCCAAAAATTCAGCCCAAATAGGCTAACTGGACTGGGCCGAACCCGGCCCAGTCCCAATTTTTTCCTCTCTGTTTTACCCCTGGTTGAACCAGGGGTGGCTGATGGCCGGCAGCCTAGGGCCACCGCCGGCCCTCCCCGGGGGTCGGCTGGCCGCCGACGGCCGGCCCCAGGCCGGTCGCCGTCGGTGGCCACCCCCCTCTCCTCTCTTTTCTTTCTCTTTTTCCTTCTTCTTCCTCTTCTTCTTCCCCTTACTGCGCCGGCGGCACGGCCGGCCGCTGCTAGCCGGCCGGACCTCACCGGATGCCGCCCCGGCACCGGTGGGGGCCGCCGGCCAGAGCCCGGGCCCAGCAAGCCGGTGGGCACGCCGCCAGGCCCGAACCAACACAGGAGCCGGCTTGGCTCCCGCGATAGGGGAGGGTTGTTCGGCCCTCTCCCTCCCTTCTCTCCCCTGCCGGCGACACAGTCGGCCACCACCGGCCGGCCGGACCCCGCCGGACGCTGCTTCGGCACCGGCGGGGGTCGCCGACCAGAGCCTAGGCCCGGTGGGCCAGCGAGCACACCTCCGGGCCTGAACCCAAGGGAAGGGCCGTTCCATGGCCCTCCCCCCTCTTCCCTTGTCGGTGGCACGGTCGGCCTCCTCTGGTTGGCCAGACCCCACCAGACGCTGCCCTAACGCCGGTGGAGGCTGCCGCCTGAAGACCAGGCTCGGCGAGCCGACGGGCATGTCGCCGGGCCCGAACCAAGCGCGGGAGCCAAGCTGGCTCCCGCGTTAGGGGAGGGCCCTCCTGCGGCCTTCTCCCTCTCTCTCTACACGCTCTCTCTCTCCTCACCGGTAGGGGGTGTTACCTACCGGCAATGGGAGCGTGCGAAGAGGAGGGAGGGGGGAGAAAGAGAGGGAGGGGACTGCCAGTCCCCTCCCTCTGCCATTTCTTCAGCGAGGGGAGGGCTAAGCCCTCCCCTGCGCTCATGTGCGCACGCGTGGGCGCACGCGCTGGCGCGCATGCAATGCGCCGCCGCGTGTCGCGCACCCACGCCGGGTAACATATAAAAAATTTTTCAGGTGGGAAGGTTTACAATACTATAAGAAGGAATGAGGTCTGTGAGCTCAGAAAAATCTAATCAAGTCATGTTGTAATCTCCTCGCTCGCTAAACCAGCCAATCCGCAAACATATTTCCTTCATCATAAACAAGCCTACTCATGAAATAATAATCCAGTTCATCTGATGGTTTCTAGATGTTGTGAAGAATCGATGATAGGAGATTTTCTCTCATCAAATCCAGCAAAGATTATGACAACACATTATTGATCAAAAGGTCCCAATATTTTCTCATTCAAATTATGAGATCAAGTTGGATTCCAACAGCCACCTATCCCAATAAAAATTAATTAATTAATTAATTAATTAATTAATTTTAAATTTTAAATTTTAATTCGTAATTCTTCATCAAATTGAATCGCCATTTTCTGATACTCTTCTGCCCCTTCCTCAAAATTTTTCATCATCTCTTTATCATTAAATTAGCAAGATTTCCTCCATCTTCGCAGCGAAGTATCTACAATTATTTGGCTATTCTAATGGTGTTTTTTCCTCGCCTACCTGCAAGACATTCCCAAGCTAATGGTGATAATAGCCTTGCAGTAACTCTTGCGCTTATCTTAGTAATATCATTGGATTCTTTGTCATATCATCTCTTCCGAAAGGCATCAAAGTCCAAATTTCTTATCTTTCCGTGAAATATTTCTATTACCAATGAGGTCCCAAAGTTCATTCTTTCCATAATTTACTTGGATGTTTCATATTAATTAATTTTGTATGGATCTTATGTCTTTGCTTTTCAAATCCCAAGCCAGGAGATGCACTCTCTTGGATCTTTTTGAAGGCCCAATAAGAAATTTCTCATCACTGGCTCTAGCATATTAATGATATCCCTCAAAGCGATGGTACGCATCATCAAGTAGATAAGGAGAGTGCACCACCCTCCACATCATTGAAAGAGCCCTGCATTTCAAAACCTCCAGCCTTTCCTGCACATTCTATTTTAATGATTTGCATTCTATGATACTTGGCTTTCTTCTTGCAATGAGAACCCCTGGATATTGCCAAGTGCCAGCACATTCTGTCACACCTAATATCAAACAATACTCCATGGCAATTCCCTTCATAAGTCATAGCATTAGCCCCAGTGGCTCGAGCAACCAACATACAATCACCCACAAAAAATAAATAAATACGAAATTGGTGGAGCTGAAGGTGTAGGCCAGTAGGCTGACAAAAAATGATTATTTACAACCTCCTTCAAAATTTCCAACAAGGCATTTGCACAAATAATAAATAAGTAGGTAGAAAAAGGGTGATTGGAGAAATTCAGCAAGGGGAATGATTGATAAATAGTGCAAAAGAAGGCCTCACACTATGGCACCAAAAAAAAAAAAAAAAAAAAAATCTAGGTGTTAAAATTAAAATATCTCATCTATGTATCCCGGGTCCTAAGTAGACAAGTTTTACCCATCCTATTGAAAATTATGGATAGTGGCGTATTCGATGCAAATCTAACAGGATATATTTAATAAAAATCTAAAATGCCTATAGTGTATAAGCTTACTATAGTGTATAAGCTTAAATCCCTCATCATGTTCTCTTCTTCAAAACCCAGCCACCCTATCTCAAATCTATCTGTTTTATACTGTCATGGTTCTTGGAGGCCGCTAGTCTCTAATCGCCAAAAGATCGCTCCAGTAACTTCCAGTTCCATGTTTGTACTAGCTACTTTAAGGAAATTGCAAACGCCCTCTCGAGAGTTCCTCTTTTCAATTTTTCTTTTTTTTTTTCTCGTTTGGTTCATGATAAAAAAGATCATGAAAATGTTTGGTTCATGCTTTTAGGACCCGTTCATAGGAATACTTTGTTTGAATTCCTATATAAGAAATAAAATTCCATCAGTACCGTAGAATTTACTTTTCCATCACAGCATGTTTTCTTTTCTTTCATAATATACCCTTCTTATTCAGCTTTCGCTGGTTTGCTTCTCTTCGCTTCAGATCCACAGGAGGATGTCAATTAAAAGAGAGATAATAATTGGTTGAGATTTTTCTACAGATTGATGCTTGTTGTTGTGTCAATTTGATTTTTAATCCTTGATTTTTTTTTTTTTGCTATTATTTTTTTTGGGCATATTTCTTTGAGAGTTGCACTACTTTAAAATGGTACAATTGGTATTCTGTACTACTTTCTTATGAAAAAAACTTTTCAACTAAATGTGATAGCTTCGTTCTTTCTCAAAAAAATGCTTATTTTTCATGGTCAACCAAACATGATGGTACAGGCATTTTATGCCTGCGAATCTAATTTTCAAACATTCTATTCCTATTTGGAAGTTACTTCCTATGAACCAAACAAGCCCTAAAACCTTGGATGCCATTGTATTGCAATAAGAGGCATTTGGTTTATGAATTGAAAGATTTTACCATAACATTATATTGTTAAAAATGTAATTTCTAAATCTTAAATATATAGACGTATAGGATACTCAAATTTGGCTATGGAATGCTAGATATTTTATATTAATACATTTGGTTGACAAACTAATTATTGAGAATTGAATTGTAAGATATACTAAAATTTTTTTAAAAAAATCCTTACTTTCTAAACAGAAAAGAAACTAAAGTAAAGCAATATTTTCAAAGATAATAATTATATATTATATAAAATTAATCATTATAATAATATATTTATTATACCAACAAAAATATTAATATATATTTATAATATAAAATTTGTAATATATTCATGATATATTCTATTTATTATATTATATAATAAATGCAATAAAAAATAATAATGTGATAGTATTACAATAATAATAATTTAATAATAGTATAAAATTATATTAAGTATATGAAAATTTTAATACTATATTATATATTATGTTACAGAATATTAATTTTTATTAATCTGTTAGTATAAAAACAATGTAATAATTATAATAATAATTATATAAATATAATTACATTGAAATAATTAATTATTATATATAATTCAACATAATAATTTTTTCTTATTTATATTAATGTATAATGAAAATTTAATTAAAATTTTAATATAAAATATTATATTATAAAAACTTATAATATTAATTATATATATGCTTTGTAGCAACTTTCATATGTAATTAATTTATAGTTATATAATATATAAGTTAGTTGAAGAGCTTTTTTGTTCAAGAATTTTGGTGCTACATTTCTAATTGTAACGCTCTAAACTCGAGATGGATCTAAAGCGTCCCCCATACACTGGAAAATAAATCCTCAACATGCAAGACGCACACTGAAAAATAAATCCCCAATATACAAGGCATCATATGTAAAGTAATTTTACATAATTAATTGAGATAAAAGGCCAGCTTCTATCCAACTTCTGCTTATGTCTTAATTTCTGAAACAAAAAAAAATAGAGTTTTATAAGCCTTTACTCAGTAAGTAATACAAAGCATAAATTAGTGGATCAAGCAAGTGAAGATTTATAAAACTTTTTATAAAACAAAGCATATCTTTAATTAAAAAATCGAAAAACTTCAGTTCATAACTTCATATATCATCGATATACTAAACTTATAAATTTCAAAATATCTTTAACTAGTATATAAAACTTTTTATATAATATCTTTCATATTATCGTATTTAAAATTTTTATGTAATCTTATTATTATCATCAGAATTTCATATTATCAGTAATACATATTATCAGAAGTTTACACTCTATGGTCACATATTATGGTTATATGTATCCCTGTGACAGGGCCATAGCACTACATTGAACCCCAAGATGGGGGTTATAGCACCACATTTAATGTTGTGGATGAGGGTATATCCTCTACATATCTTTCCTATAGAGGTGGGTCTTGGTGTCAGAACATGGTATCGGAGTCATTACATAGTAGATCAAGAGCTACATATTTTCAAACGTATTTTATCATCAATAATTCTGTATTCATCAATATTTACTTATTCATATTATAAAACTCTCATAATAACAATAATTCTTTAGTATTTGCAATAAATAGCTATGCGAAAATAATTGTACTTGATCCAAATTTGTAATAAACATGCTATGCAAAATTCAAACCTTTAAAAATATTTTAGAAATAATTGCAAAATCTCATTATTTTAAAATAACCAATTATATAAAAGTTTAGCAATTATTTCAAAATAATCATTCATTAATTATAACATAAATTTTGCAATCTTGCAATATTATAAAATCTTAATTTATAAAAGTTTGAAATCCTTTTAGCAATCATAAACAATTTATAAAATACTCTAATTATGATTAAATTACTTACAAAAGTTTAAAATCCCTTTTAACAAACATGAATAATTTATAAAATATTTTAATTTATGATTAAGTTACTTACCAAAGTTTAAAATCCTTTTAATGATCATAAATAATTTAGAAAATATCTGACTTATGATAAGATTACTTACCAAGATTTAAATCCTTTTAACAAACATGATTAATTTACAAAATATTTAATTTATAATAAGGTTACTTAACTTTAGATAGAATCACTGGAAACTAATCATCAATTTTTGATATTCAAGAGCTCCATCAACCTTCTTGATCCTTCAACCTTTGTATTCTTTATTTTTGAACTATTAATTTATTATCAAAAGACCTCAATTAAACCCTATTTATAGAGAGATTTCCTAAGTTCCCACTTTTCATAAAATTCTAATCTCTTATAATTAATAAACTTCCCAATTCTTATAGGAAACTGATTTTTTTAAGAAAATAAAAGAGATAAATATCCATTAAATATTTAAAAATAAATTCTTAATTTAAAACTAACTTCTAACTCATCCAATATAATTTTGAAATATAAAAATTTAGATAAAAACATAAAAAATCATCCTCCTCTCAATCTATGGTAATTTTGTAATTTTTGTAAAGTTCGCCAGCAATGATATATATTCGTTAAATTGCTTCTAACTTCTGGCCTCTGATTTGAGTGATTTAAGATGTGTTAAAAAGCTAACTCAATATCGAACATCATGAATATAGATTCAATCTAAAATTCTAATTATAATATTTTTTTATATTTTTTTTACTCAATTCAGTTAAGGTAAGCCCAATATAATTTAATTTGTTGGTTAAAAAGATTAATTAGATAGTAGTTAGTACCATTGAATAATGATTAAAGTATAATTAAAGGTGAATAAGCATAAGGTTGACAACTAGTGGAATAGAAGGATAATTTGGTAATTAGCTAATTAGTATTTCCTATAGTAAGTTAATTAATTAAATTGCCAAATGATCCAATTAAGCCTTAATTATTATAATTAAGCAAGGGAAGGCTTAATTAGACCTAACTAAGCCATAATTAACCTAGTTAAGTCTAAGTAGGAAGGGTAAAATGGTAATTTTAAAGATAGGGTTAGAAAGGCATAATGATAATTTTTTAATTATAAATTTTAGTGAATTAGTGAATTAATTATGTTTAATTATAGGTGATTAGTGATTGATTTAATTTGATTGAAGAGATTAATTTGGATTAGCGATCCAAGGTAGGAGTTCTACTCCTACTAATTATTATACAATATATTTCATGTCTTACATATTTGCATATATCATGGATTTATTATTGGATTTCTCAGCATATTTTAATCATGCATGATAGTTTATGTGTGCAGCATATATTATATATATATATATATATTATGGTGTATTATTATTTTGGATATGAAATGGTTTTAGCTTTGACTAGAGATATATGACTATAATGTGGAATGTATTGTGATTATGATATGGATACGGCTTTGTGTGGATACGAGTTGTGATAATATGGGCATATGGACTAGTGATTGAGATGTGGTAGTAGTACCCTTAGAAAAAAGCAGGTTGCTGAGAGAGGCTGACGTAGAACCAATCATGATCTGTAGATATGATATGACTAGGTTTGAGATATCAGATATTGATGATTTATTATTGATACATGATATTAGTTTTGCCAAGTATTGGCTTAAACCGGTGGCACTGGATAAGGGCTAAGGGTTGAAAGAGGCCAATGTAAAACTAGTTATAGTTTGTGAATATGATATGGCTGAGTTTAAAAGCACTAATATGAGAACCAACCTCTACATGCGTATATCGCTAGATTAGGTTGTCATATATGAACTATTGGTATGAGATTTATCAGTATGTATCTTTAGTATGCTGATGTGTATGATAATTATAACTTAGTCCAATACTATGGATGGTTGAGATTGTGCATCTGATATTTACTGTTGATACGTGGTAGTAGTTCTGACAGTATTGACCTAAACTGGTGGCAAGGAAGAGCTAAGGGCTAAAAGAGGTGATGTACAATTAGTCATGGTTTATGGATATGACATAGTTGAGTTTATAACACTGGACACTAGCATAGGAACCAATTTATGCATGCGTATATTGCAAGGTTAGGTTGTTAAACATTGGGGTTTGTTAATATATATCTTCAGTATATGGATGATGTGATGGTTTTATTGGTGATTTTGGTATTTGATATGGTTTATGTTGATATTTGGTTGGTTTTATAATTTTGTAGCTTGTTTCGTGAATATGATATGTTACTTTATATAAAAATGATATATAATTTATTCTAGATTTTCTTAACATATTTATGATGGTATGTGTAAAATTTCTATTAGACTTTTAGCTTACTTCTCTCTTCTCTTACCATATTTCAAAGGATGATGATGACGCTTATTTGTTAGATTCAAACTTGGATGAGGCATCAGGAATGAAATTTAGTGCTTAGTTTTTTATATCGTCTTATATTGATGTACATACTCTTCTTAGAAAATAACATTTAGTCAAGATGTGATAGCATTTTAAGATATATGAGATTTAGCTTCCGTATATGTTATCATGATATTATTTATATTAAAGTTAATAAATTTTGTGTGTTCTTGAGATTCGTTTTAAAAGTATGCGATCATACGATGATAATCTTTGGAAAGGATTCGGAATCAGATTTTTCAGAAAGGCCTAGGGTGAGGCTAACGATTGTCTTAAACAACCATTCTTGTGGCCGGCGTCTAGTCTGGTGTTAATCTATGATATTTGCGGGAAAAAAAAAAAGAAAGGAAAAGGAAATTGCTAACGACCACTTGGTCCCAAGTCATCGGTCAAGGCGCGTAGGGAACACTTCTGTTTCACGTCTTGGACGGCAACAAGCTACCTACAAAGTCCCAAACACCAGACACTCACTTCCTCGAATGAAACACACTAAGTAATCCAAACCCAAATTCTACGACACACACCTCAACTCCATCTCGCCAGTATTAGTGTTTAATTGACAATTCTCCCATTGACTTAAAAAGTCTTTCAACCAATCCAAACCCGCCCATTTCATCGACGACCATTCAGTAATCGTCCATTTCCATTCCCGGCTCCCAAATTTTCCACAGCCCAGCCCCTTTAATAACACCACCGAATTCACACCTCCTCGCCACCCACAAACCATGGCTGTCCGTCTTTCCCTCTTCCTCCTCCTCCTCCTCCTCGCCGTAGCCGGCGCTTCCACCGACTCCGACGCCCTCCGCGGGTTTCTTTCCGACCTAGGCCACACCGTACCCGGCGACCCCAGCCTTATCCCGGGTGTCACCTATGACGCCGGCGGCGCCGCCACCCGCATCGCCCTCCCCGCCGCCGGCCTCGCCGGCTCCCTCTCCCCCGCCATCGGCCGCCTCCCCGCCCTCCGCGAGCTTTCCCTCCCCGACAACCGCCTCTCTGGCGTCCTTCCCCGGGAGCTCGCCCGCTGCCGCGCCCTCCGCATCCTTGACCTCCGCGCCAATCGCCTCTCCGGCGACGTCCCCCGCGAGCTGGCCTCCCTCTCCAACCTCCGCTCCCTCGACCTCTCCTCCAACCGCCTCATCGGCGACCTCTCCTTCCTCCGCCGCTTCCCCTACCTCGAAAACCTCTCCCTCGCCGGCAATCTCTTCTCCGGCCTCATCCCTCGTTCTCTCAATTCCTTCCCTAAGCTCCGCCATCTCGACCTCTCCGACAACCCCAACCTCGTAGCATCTGATGATTCCCTCAGGCGCCGGAGCCTCCTCCCAAGCCGATACATCTTTGCCGAGACTACCCCCAATTTTCATAATACAAACAACAATACTACAGGAAAAAATCATTCTTCGGCCACCGCACCGGCGCCAGCGCCATCATCACCACCGTCACATTTGCATCTTCAGAAGGACAAGCACAAGCACCAGCTGCGTAATGGGATCGTTGGCTTCATTGTCGGCTCAGTGTCCGGCGTAGCCTCCGGTCTGATTGGATCCATCCTTTTCCGGCTGCTGATAAATTGCATCCGGGGCCGGTACAAGAATCCCGGAGGGCCAGCCATCTTCAGTCCGATGATCAAGAGCGCCGAGCACCTCT
Organism: Metroxylon sagu; assembly: GCA_017589505.3. Taxonomy (NCBI): domain Eukaryota; kingdom Viridiplantae; phylum Streptophyta; class Magnoliopsida; order Arecales; family Arecaceae; genus Metroxylon; species Metroxylon sagu. The sequence goes on from JACVBY030000630.1 coordinate 857,351, forward strand.
CCTTTTTGGAGAAGGATGACGGACTTGCCTCTTTTGAGGTCATCGGCCGAGGCGGCTGCGGCGAGGTCTACAAGGCCCAGCTCCCCGGCACGCCGGAGAAACCCGGGAAGGAGATCGCCATCAAGAAAATCATGAGAAGAACAGTCGACAGTAGTGAGCCTAATGAGGAGGAGAGCAGGCTGCTCGACAAATGGATGCGGCAGATTCGTTCGGAGATTCGCACCGTCGGCTACATCCGTCACCGGAATTTGCTACCTCTTCTAGCTCACGTGTCGCGGCCGGATTGCCATTACCTGATCTATGAGTACATGAAGAATGGGAGCCTTCAGGACGTGCTCAAGGATGTCTCGGAGGGCCGGCGACAGCTGGACTGGCTCGCAAGGCACAAGATAGCAATAGGGATCGCCGCCGGCTTGGAGTATCTTCATATCCACCACAAGCCCCAGATCATTCATAGAGATCTCAAGCCCGGAAATATTCTGTTGGACGATGATATGGAGGCGAGAATAGCAGACTTTGGTTTAGCCAAGGAGATGCCCGACACCAACACTCATATAACCGCCTCGAATCTTGCTGGGACTGTGGGATATATCGCGCCGGAGTATCACCAGACGATGAAGTTCACATCCAAGTGCGATATCTACAGCTTTGGAGTGATTTTGGCAGTGCTGGTGATTGGTAGGATGCCATCGGACGACTTCTTCCAGGACACGCATGAAATGAGCTTGGTCAAGTGGTTGAGGAACATGATGAACTCCATGAATTCGCGAGCAGCAATAGATCCCAGTCTGGTAGGCAATGGGTTTGAAGAACAGATGGTGCTGGTGCTGAGGATTGCTTGTTTCTGCACCGTGGATGAACCCAAGGAGAGGCCTAACAGCAAGGAAATCAGGACTATGCTGGCGCAAATAAAGCACTAGTAGCAAGTAATACTAGTTTTAGTAGTTTGTTTCGCAGGATCATATTATACCGGTGTGTCAAAGTAGTAGGGCGTGAAGGAGTTGTCCGCGTTTGGCAAGAAGCAATATCGCAACGATAAAAATATTGTATGGAATATTAAATAGACTTTTACCGTTTTACGCACCCCTGAAATACATGTACTGTATGAATTATGCGATAGTGATCGTTTCCCGCAATATCTACTTGGTTCCACGAAACATTCCTTCTCTCTTGGTCTGCTCTCAGATTTTATTTACTTTGTGGTGATATGGCAATTAAAAGCAAGAATTATCCCGTCCAATGGGAGATATTTATTATGATAAAATTGCCTGAGGGGGGCTGCACTTGATCAAAGATGTTCGTAAGCCACATGGGTTCACTCCAAGAACATCTCCGGTCAACTGAATCTGTTGACTTTTAAAGCTTGATGGTTACACTTTGGGCTCGACAAAAGATATGATGGTTGGGATTGGGATTGGGATTGGGTTGGAGGAGTATCCATTTACCAATTACCGCAAGCTGTTGGCATCTTTGGAGCTGGTTAGACCTATACTTTGGAGCCTACCATTGCTAAATGAAGATGGTCTAGGATAGGTATTTTTACAATCATGTCTTGTGGTGATTCTAATAAAATTTATGATTGCAAATAACCCCTCCAAAAGTCATGGAGAGCTATTAGATCTAAAAACAGATCAAATAGGGATCAAATATCAGTTATTCATATCAGCATTGTTTTTGTTCAGCAAATATAGATATTAATTAGACATAAAAATTTATATTCATATTTATTTTTTTAAAAATATAAATATAAATTGGATATTAAAATTATAGGTATAAGTATAAGTTGAAAGGTTAAACTTTATGATTACTAAATTAAAAATATCACTAAATTAAATTAATAGTATGTTAAATGGTCACTTATTTTTCTTAAAAGTTTATGAATATATAAAAGTTCAAATAGAATTACAAATAAAAATAGATATTCGAATATGGATTGGATAATTGTATAAATATATTTGTATTTATTTTTCTTTAATGGATACGGATATGGATATTAGTTAAATATTCAAATTTATATCAATATCTCGATAGATTTTAGATATCAAATGGATTTCTACTAATATTATCATCTGATCCGCCATCACGTCTATCAACTACTTGTCAATGTTAGAAAGTAGGGTTGTCCACTTAAGAGGGCATGCCTATGCTTCATTCATGCCAAAGTTATTACAAGGTGATAACTACCTTCTTTTTTTCTTTTTTTTTTTTATACTTTTTCATTGACTTTTAAAAAAATAAAATCTAATTTTAGTTATTTTATAAAAATAAAAATCTAATTTTGGATATATGATAAGTAATTTACTAAATATCAAAAACTAATTTCAGCCTAGCAACATGAGTACCCTACAGAATCCTTCAATAGTTTTGCCTTATAATTTGTCTGCCATCAATCATCTGTCTGTCACCAATCATCGGTCCCACTGCTGATATTACTTTGTGCAAGCCTATCGCAGCGGAGAAATAACTCTGGAATTGATTCTTTTGAACTCTATCGATCTATTCTTGTACCACCAAATACGGATGTCATTATGTAATAAAAATGTAGTAATTATGATTATCATTATACTATTTTGTCTTTCAAATAACCCCAAAAAAATCAAAATATTAGACATGAGTGAGAACTACGGTATATTGGAATGGGCAGCACACACAATTGGAGCGTCTTGAGAATGGACTCCGGATGTATTGAAAATGAATCGTCTCTGATCCTAGACCAGGCAATTCCGGATGGTCTGCAAGAGGGCAACACTAAAATTATAAACTCAAACCTAACAACGTTGAACCAGCTGGCAATACTGGATTCTGTAAGAAGATAACTAGACTACAAACCCAAATTCAACCACACAAGACGGTCAAACGAAATAAAATGAAGTTGGACGGCATGACGAAAGATCTGAATAAGAAAATCCCTAACGCTTCTCCAATCAGCGGGACCACTTTTTTTCTGTTTTCATCTGAGAAGGATCATCAGAATCACAAAGTTATTGTTAAATGTCTGAATCCCTTGAAGGTCCTGTCAATGGATGACCCAACCCATTGGAAATTTTGAGAGTGACAATCTATTCATTTAGATGCAAAAGCGGACCGATCTAAAGTCTGTCTACGCGGAAACATTGAATTTTCTACCCACGTGATCTCCTTCCATTTATCATGTGGGGGCCCACTGAACTTTTAAGTATTACTTACAAGTCTGATGCAGAACATGGATGAGACACAAATACAATAAAATAATATATATATATATATATATATATATATATTTTATGAGATGACTAATTATCCAGAAAGATCAAAAACTAGTTAAGTTATACTATGCAAGACAGGCGGAAGCATGCACTGGAACTAGAACTATTAGAATATTAACGAAACCAGAAAGTGAAGGTTAGGAAACTCTCGGTTAGGACATGCTGTCAACATTCACTAAATCAGAGAAAGAGAATTAGAAAAAAGATTTTATATACCAACAGTGATCACTCGAAAATTGAAACAGGAAGATCGCTCTGATAAGTTGAAAATCCTGGATGAAGAAGCTGTCTACCGGAGAGGATCTTCGAAATATAGTTCAGGGGCAAAGACGACTTCCTCTTCGGCTCATGAATCCCTGAGAAAATAGCAAGAGGAGATGGGGGCCTGTGGTTGGCGGCAGGATTGTTTTAGGGTTTCTGGAGGGGGGCGAGCTAGGGTTTGGGTTTGAGGGAGGTTAGAGAAGATGAAAGGAAACACTAAGGGCTTCACACCCACTCCTTCCCGAATTGCTAGAGCCTTCACAGCAATAAAAAGAACTTTAGAATTTTTTCATTAATCAATGGTTTCTTCATTTACAAGAGAAAGGTCTTTTTATAACTCTTTCATGTCAATACAAGTTAAATCATTCATTTTAAGTATATAATTGACATGGATTGTAATGTATGGCATATGATTCTTCTTGAGGAGGCAGGGATCTCTGCATGCTTTATCTAGGACGACCAAAAAGAGAGAATGGCTACAATTTTTAAGCTTGTAGAGGAGGAAGACCACTTGAGAAAGGAAAAGAGTGGGCGTCCCTTGATTCCTCCTGTCATCTTTGACTGGGCGGCAACCTTCTTCCATCTGAGGCGTATGAAGATCTTTCAATTAAAGAGGGGCAACCAATTTCTTCCATAAATGCTTGCCAGGTGACCGTATGATAAATGTGGAAGTCAATGGACGTCCAAAAGCTTCCATATAAGGGTGAGCGGCATGAAGAAAAGAGGAAGGAGGGTGTTGGCGCCTAGATTCCTTCTTAAATTGATGTGGACCGGTTTCTTGCTTTGCTCTGGTGATGCCATGTGTCCTGGAGTGGTCCAAGACATGGGTCATTGCATGGTTGATGGGTCTTCTCTTGGATCTTCAAGGTGAACCTTCTCTTGATTTATTACATGACTCAATGAAAGAAAATAACACTTGACGCTTGACCAACTCCTGGATTCCAACAATGAACCAGGCTAACTTGTACAACTAGACTTGACAAGGACTCTAAGAATAAAGAAAAAGGACTCTCATAAATCAGAGATCCATAAGGAACCCTGAAACCTGTCTCAATCTGGTGCCTGCACTAAAGTCTTTGGTTTTAAGCATTACAACAGCAATAACAAAGCCTTGATTCCAAACTAGCTTAATTTTTGGATTACCTCTACCTCTTTTTTTCTGAACATATATCAAGTCAGTTTTCTGTATATGTGTATCTCTACGTTTACGTTACATATGTCCAAACCATCTATATTGTCCTTCCTTTAATTTATCATCGATTGAAGCTACCTTTACCTTTTTACGAATAGTTTCATTTCTTATTTTATCTTTTCTTATATTATCACACATTTATCTTAACATTCTCATTTCCTCCACATTCATCTTATGTACGTGTATTTTTTTTAATTGCCCAATATTTCATGCCATAAAGCATAAAAGGTCTTATAGTTATCCTATAAAACTTTTTCTTTAATTTGTTAGGTACTTTGCGATCATATAATATTTCAATTGTACTTCTCCATTTTATCTAACCTGCTTTAATCCTACAAACAACATTATCCTCAATCTTTCCTTCCTTATGAATAATCAATCCTAAATACCAAAATTGATTAATTTTAGTAACTTCATGGTTCCCAATTTGTACTCTACATGTCCATTCAAATTTCCTCCAATAAATATTTTTTTCTAGTAGGAATCTCTTGAATTAGTTTATCTATATCCTCTCAAAAACTTTACTTTATTGCATTATCTAAACCTATTTGAGAAACATAAGCACTAATAATATTTATTAACTCCTTATTTATTATTAATTTAATTAAAATTATTTTATCTCTTATCTTTTTATTGTCTATAACTTTATCTTTTAGGCTTTTATCTACAATAATTACTACTCTCTTTTATTCTTATTTTTATCTGTATATCAAAGTTTAAAACCATCAACTTTTTTTACTTTTTCATCTATCCACTTGGTCTTCTACAAGCAAGCTACGTTGATTCTCTTACTTATTGTATATATTATTTCTATTAACTTTCTTATTAATGAACCTATATTTCAAAGTGCTAAACATATTTTATTTTTTTTAATTTTATTTTTATTTTTATTTTCTTGGACTAACTTTTTTACCCATATCCATCCATGAAGGTGTGAAAACCCTTGCTGCCGATGTGATGCATTGCTTTTGGAGATTGCTCTAGTTAGTGTTGTTATTTTTACTACATTTGAGGTTCGATATAGCACGTTGCTTCTAAAGAATGCTGTATTTTTATTGATTTTTTCTATTGGATTCATGTTTTAGGATATAATTATAATTTTATACTGACCATTAATCTACTGCAATCTTCTTTTTTTTAATCCAGACTTAGAACCGGCTATGTATAAAAAACTCATATATAAATAAAATTTTTGATTTTAATCATTATAAGTGAAATATATATACACTGCTTTCTAAGACAACGTCTAAATGCAAGAAAACAGCCTATGTTGATATCGACCAGACAGCGATCCAATGATAGAACAGGAAATTCCAGGCCAACCCTCGTTGTCCTTGTTCCCCACTCCCCACGAACGCGTTAATATAATTTCACGACAAAGACGGTCTGCCACGACTCTGGCTCCAAGTCTTCTTGGAGCATTGACGTTTCTTAAGTTATTGTAGGGCAGTAAAACAAGCTGCAACGTTATTACATAGCGTTAGAAGTTAAAATTAAGTTTATACATAAACTGGTGAAAGCCAAAAAAAAAAAAAAAAAAAAAAGGCGTTGCATAGTATAGTCTAGTCTGAAAGAAAAGCTAGTGCCTGATTGGAAGCTTGGATAGATTTTTCTTAGATTATATTTATTTGGTGTACATCATCTCTATGTCTTGAGAGATCGGCATCATTCTCTTCTCTCTCGAGGCCGGATCTTCTTTTCACCTTGTATTATTTATGGACGCTAACCTGGGATAGTTTATCAACCAAACTGTTCTCCACTGGCTTTTGAGGAGATGATGTGGAATAAAATAAAATATAATCAGATTACTCCACTATATTCAGCCAAACATTTACCTTTGTTTCGTGATAGTTTCACCACGTCCGACCACTAACGGTGCAACTTCCATGAAACTTCCATGACACACGAGTAACCCTTGTCCCTGGACAAGGCCTAAGACTTGAGGTTCACGCCAATCCTTGTGTATTGGCCATTGGGAAGACATTTTCCACCTCAGACACCGATACAACTTGGCTGCATTCAATGTCTTCGAGATTCCACATTCCAATTTGCTGGGATGTTTCCAAGTCACTCACTTTCCACCTTCCCGTATGAACACGGCATAGAGTTGAGAGACGTTCAGGCTACAAATTAAAGTAATTAGACTTCCACGTATCTTCCTGCATGACCCACCGAAGTCCAAACCATCTCCCTCACCTTGACCCATCAACAACGCGCGAAGCCCCGTCTCCCTCTCTCTCTCTCTCTCTCTCTCTCGCGCGCGCTAAAATACTTCGAGGTATTCGCCAAGGCCAAACTCCTACAACACATCCCCCCATGGTCGAGATCGTCTCTCATCCTCTATGGGTCGGCGCTGCCATCTCCTTCGCCATCGGCTTCGCCTTAGGCTCCGTTATCTTCATTCTTTGGAGACTCGCCATCAGCCGCTGCTGTCGCACCGAAACGGACGAAGAACTCAACAACAACCCCACCGTCTTCAGCCCCATGCTGCGGTCCAACCTCTCCTTCATCAACAAGCTCCGAAACAATGACTTCCCTTCCCCTCTCGAGGTCATCGGCCGTGGCGGCTGCGGCGAGGTCTACAAGGCCGATCTCCTCGTCTCCGGCGGGAAAATCCCCGTCGCCATCAAAAAAGTCCTCCAACCAACCCTGGACGCCGAGAACCTCAGCGAAGAAGAAAACAGGCTCCTCCGGTTCCGAATGCGGCAAATCCGGTCGGAAATCCGCACCGTCGGCCGGATGCGCCACCCAAATCTCCTCCGCCTGTTGGCACACGTGCCGCAGCCTGACTTCCACTACCTCGTCTACGAATACATGCGAAACGGCTCTCTGCATGACGTGTTAAGGCGCGGAACTCACAGTTTGGACTGGCCGACTCGTTATCGAATCGCTCTCGGAATCGCCGCCGGCCTCGAGTATCTCCACGCGGTGCACCGGCCAAGAATCATACACCGAGATTTGAAGCCGGCAAATATCTTGCTTGATGACGAACTAAACGCCCGGATCGCCGATTTCGGGCTGGCGAAGGTGGTGCCGGATTGTATCAGCGGACCCTCGAGTTCGAATCACGTCGCCGGAACGGTGGGTTACATTGCACCGGAGTACTACCAGCTGTTATCGTGTACTGATAAGTGCGACGTATATAGCTTTGGAGTTATCCTGGCGGTCCTGGCTACCGGGAAATTTCCAAATGATGCGTTCTTCCAGATGACTGATGAAATGTGCATCGTCGGATGGGTGAGGGCTGTTCTACAATCGGACGATCCAATGGTGGCAATTGATCCAGAACTGGTGGGGAGCGGGTTCGAGGAGAAGATATTACTCGTTTTGAAGATTTCTTGTTTTTGTACGTATGATGATCCCAACGACAGGCCACAGAGTAATGATGTGCGATGTATGCTAGCTCAGATAAAGCATTAGATTAACGTGGTTTGATTACTCCATAGAGAGATTAAGGTTAGATTATGAGATGATTGTATTGTCTTCAGCCATATGCACAATACTAGATGACTATGAAGAGCTTTTTAAATTCATGTTACATGATGACTCGCCTATAATTTTACCCATATACCATTCTAAAATGGTTCAAAATATATACCAATGAGAATGGTTGAAGACTTAACTTGCCCCCAACCAAGCTCTCTGTATTGTTTAACCATCCTGGAAAGTAGCATGAGCATCATGGTCGCATGCTCTTGCTCACATCCCGAAAAATTTACGATGGCTGAAAAAACCTCGCGCAGCAATAATACTAGCTATATTTTATAGTATGTAACATTATATAAATAAAAAATTATATATATATATACAAGATCAATATGATTAAAATAAAAATATTAAAAATAAATATAAAATAATATAAGAAAAGATAAAAATAAAAAATAAAGTCATCCATAAAAAAATGGATATGATACTGATTGAAGAAAATAATACTAATTAAAGATAAATTAAGAAAAGAATAGCTTAGATGATTTGAAGATTCGTGCAATATAAATCTAGAGATGTATAATTTGATATATGTAAAAGAAAAAAAAAGTAAAAATAAATTAAAAATTATATAAAATAATAATAATAAAAAAAAATTTTAAAATTTAAGTAGTCCAGTCAACTAGTTTAAGGTTAAGATTTTATTATTGTTGTATTATTCATATTTTTATCAATAAAAAAATTTATTAATAATTTTATTCTCCTATTAATTTGAATGATTCAATATGGTTAAAATAGGTCAATCAACTCCTAAATGGTTGAAGCCACCCCAAACCCAATCTTTAGAATACCTGCTCAACCGGCAACACATTCATAGATCTCCATAGGTCATGGACAATGATTGTTGGAGCTTTTATCAAAAAAAAAAAAACATTCTTAATAGTTTTATTCTCCCATTAATCTGAATGATTCAACATGATAAAGATGGGTCGATCAACTCCTAGACTGTTGAAGCCAAACCAAATCCAGGTTTGAAAATACCTGCTCAACCGGATAACACGTTCATAGATCTCTCAAAACCGCTATACATGACCATAGTTTTTAGCAGTACTAGAATCCAGTCAATGAAGCCATTCAGCTTCCTATTTCAACTTGAGAAATAGAGGGAGTACCTAGCATCTAAGTCGTCTCCAACTTTAACAGAGTGACCTAACTTTAATTATTTTTTACCCTAAGTGACTCGCCAAAGCAGATTGTTGATTGGGCAATTGATCAATCGGTAGACTTGGTAAGATAGAAGACTTCGGTAGGGTCCAAATCCACTTTGGCAGCAAAACAATGGAATTCCAGGCAGACTGAAACAAAAGATGAGCATTTTTTTCTAGCATGTGGTCTCAAGTGCCGCAACTTTTCTTCAGATTTCACCATCAACAGCTATAAATTCCGCTTTATGTCAAATCATGCAATAACTGCGGAAAGAAGAAAAATTGTGATGAAACAAATTTTTTGAAATAATGCAATTTTAAAGATAAAAAATTCCTGAAAAATATGGGATTATTCTCAATTGACTCAATTTTCTTACTCAAAAGATTTCCAGATTTTTCTAACCTTTACCTTTTTAAAACAAATCTGATTATTTTCTGTGATCATCCCATATCTATTCTCTTCTAATGATCCCTTTCATGATGTTGAAATGTTTTTAATCTTATTCTTCACTTGGTTCCAACCTACATCATATTTCAAAACTTCACCTTTTTTATATATATATATATATTTGGATTATGAACTTTTATTTTAACATCTCTGATTCATTTTTAGAGCACAAGAAAGATGTAAGATCTGTTTCCTCGTATTAGCATGATCTTAAGAATCCAATTTCTTTATATTTTGAGATATGATTAGTATGATCTTAAGAATCTAATTCCATAATATTTTGAGATATGATTGGCATCAACTCAAGAATCTAATTCCAAGATATTTGGAGATATGATTATATGATCTTAAAAATCCGGTTCCATAAAATTTAGAGGCTGATTTATTGTAAAACCATGCTATATTTCTTTATATGTACCTCTTGTATCCATATAAATATTGACCTATGTACACAAAACAATTAATATGTAACACCCCAAGCCCATTTGCTGGTCCAATTAACTGTTAGCGGATTGAAACCATGTGGCTCTAAAAACTCGAGTGAAAGTTAATTGGTAGCAGATGAACTTAAGTTATAAGCACTTCAGACTTTTCTTTCCCATTCGATGTAAGACTATTTTTTTGGGGTATTATAATCTCTCCCCTTATAATGCAATATCCTCGTTGCAAGCCACAAGTTAGTCAGAATTTACTTCGAACCGAGTCATTGGTGCTCATAGCGGGACTCTACCACCGTCCTATAGATAGCCCTTTCCTTCTGCCCATCAACTTCCGCATACTCGATTGGCTTTGATACCATTTGTAACACCCTAAGTCCTCCTACTGGTCCAATTAACTTATTAGCAGGCCAAAACCATGTGGCCTTAAAAGCTTGAGTAAAAGTTAATTGGTAGCAAGTGAACTTGAGTTATAAGCACTTTAGACTTTTCTTTTCTATCCAATATATGACTTTTATTTTTTGGGTATTACAATCCACTATGCTTCTTGTCATGCCCCAGACCTAAGATGGATGTAAAGCGTAACAATCCGCCGCACACTTTGAAATAAATTTCTAGCATGCAAGGTATCATATGCAGAATAATTTCACATAATTAATTGAGATAAAGGACCAACTTCTACTCAATTCCTACTTATATCCTGATCCCTAAAACAAAAAATATAATAATAATAGAGGTTTATGAGCCTCACTCAGTAAGTAATAGAAAGTATAAATTAGTAGATCAAGCAAGTGAAGATTTATTAAACTTTTTATGAACCAATGCATATCATTAAAAAAAAATGAAAACTTCAGTTCACATCTTCACCTATTATTGATATATTAATACTTATAAATTTTAATATACCTTTAACTAGTACTCAAAATTTTAATGTAATATCTTTCATATCATCATTAATAATTTTTATATCATCATATTACTAATACTCTACGGTCACAAATTATGGTCACATATATCCCTGTAATAAGGCCAGAACACCATATTTAACTGTGGATGAGGGTTGGTTCTCTGCATATATACCCTGCGAAGATGGATCCGGTATCTGTCATCATGTCATCAAATAGCGGACCAAGAGTTATATGTTTTCAGTCATATTTTATTATCAATAATTCTGTATTCATTAATATTTACTTAATTAGATCATAAAATTCTCGTAATAACAATAGTTCTTCAATATTTGTAATAAAAAAAATAACTATATAATAGTAAAATTAAAACATTAATTGCACATAACAAAATAAAACAGTAATATTTAACCAATAATTTATAAATTCTTGAAACGATATTTATAATTAAATAATTTACATAAATCTTCTAATTTATAATTAGCCTACTTACTTGATCCAGATTTGTAATAAACATGCTATGCAGAATTTAAACCTTTAATAACATTTCAAAAATAATTACAAAATCTCATTATTTCAAATCAACTGATTATATAAAAGTTTAGCAATTATTTTAATTTAAATAATCATTCATTAATTATAAAATAAATTTTTGACAATCCTACAATATTATAAAAATTTTAATTTATAGTCAAGTTACCTACCAAAGTTTAAAATCTTTTTAATAATCATGAATAATTTATAAAATACTCTAACTTATGGTTAGGTTACTTACCTCACTAGATAAAATTATTAGAAACTAATCCTCAATTTCTGATGCTTAAGGGCTCCATCAACCTTCTTGATCTTCTTGATCCTTTAACCTTCATCTCTTCATCCTTTTGAACTATTGATTTATTATCAAAAGACCTCAATTAAGTTCTATTTATAGCAAGATTTCCTATGTTCCCACTCTTAATAGGATTCTAATCTCGTAAAACCAATAAACTTCCTTGTTTTTATAGAATACTGATTTCATTGAGAAAACTAAAAAGTTAAATAGCCATTAAATATTTAAAAATAGATTCTTTACTCAAAACTAACTTCTAACTCATCTAACCTAATTTCAAAATATAAAAGTTTGGATAAAAATACCAAAAATCATCCTTATCTCGATCAATGGTATTTTCATAATTTATCTAAAGTTCACATACATTCATAAAATTACTTCTAATTTTCTTAATGAACCTTCGATTTAAGTGATTCAAAATGCATTAGAAAACTAACTCAATACCAAATATTATAGTTATAGATTCTAATTATATTATTTTTTATAATTTTTTTAACTTAATCCAGTAAAATTACATCTTAATATAAAGTAAGCTAACCAAAAGGGCTGGGTCTCACATAATATATGAATATAGAACACTTCTCTTGCATTGATATAACTTTCATAACATCAAAGCTAAAAAGTCTATGATATATGAGTTTTTTCTATTGCCTTTCATCGCCATCATTGTTACTTCTTCCTCTATCGCACCACTGCCAACCCAGACTTAGATTCAGATCTGATATGCTCCTCCCACCACCAACTAGCATTTGGTGCCGCATCACGTCAGCTCCAATGTTTTCCTTGCCAGCATTTGATGGACGATACAAAGTTCTCTCAATCTGTTTCTCAACCTACTCAGGTAGTCTTCGGCAGTTCAAACTACCCTTTGGGCCCAAGGTATGTGCAACTTTCTCATAGCGCGTAAGGCAATCAACAGTCTTTGGAGTATCGTTACTAGAGATGTATGTAAACTTAGACATGAAGAAGCAGAGCCAAAGACAATTTTATGAACGACTTGATGATTGGGATAGCAAAAATCATTATGTCATCACTTGGTTTCACAATACATCAATTTCTTTGATTCACATTGAGTTTGAGCAGTTCAAGACGGCCAAAGAAATCTAGGACTTCTTGGCAAATCAATATATGACTTCAGGTCTTGCCTATTAGTACTAATTATGGCGCACTCTTCACCATCTGAAACAAGAGCCTGATCGGTCCATTGGTGACTTCCTTGCTTAGATGCAACCTCCTTAGAATCAGCTGGCTCAAACTAAGATCAATGAGAATCAGATGCATCTTATTCAGTTTCTTATGGCACTTCATTCTAGCTGTGAACCTGTTCGGGTCTTCCTCTTACATCGCAATTCTCTTCCTACTTTGGACAGTGCAGTCATTGAAATAATCTGGGTTTCCTTAAGTCAAAGACTTCTGATGTTGCCTTGGCTACTTCTTCTCGTTCTCAACAACACACTCACCCTCCACAGAACAAGCTTGGACAGAAATTCTGCAAACACTGACACAAGAATGGTCATATCTTTCTGAGTGCCCCACTATTGAATGCAGATATTGTCATCAGATTAGGCATATTCTTGACAATTGCCCAACCAAACCTCCCAGGCCTTAGGGAGTTCAATCTAAGTCCAGGCATATTCTTAAACCTGCATCTCCTTTTGTTACTGCTACTAATTCTTTGACGGAAGGTTTTACTTTTCAACCTACCTTCACACTGAGTGATCTTGAGTCTATCATCAAACAGATTATGTCTTCATCTTCCGGTACTTCTCCCTCTGCTACCTTGTTTGTCACTCGAAGTACTCATTAGTTTTTGAGTCCGCTTCTTATAACCATATGACTTTTGATCCCTCTTGTCTCCTCTAAAACACCTAATCCTTATGCACCCACTATTCACACTGCAAATGATTTGCATATGCAAACAAATTATATCAGTCATATTTCCACATCACGTCTAACACTTCCTCACACATATCTAGTCCCAAAATTGACATTGAATCTCATCTCCACAGAAAATAATGTGAACTTGGTCTTGATTTAATCTTTTATGTCAATGGTTGTCAACTGCAGGATCTGTAGTTGGGACAGATTCTTAGGACAAGCCATAAGGTTGGTCAGTTATTTGAGCTCACCTCCCTTCATATTCCATCTCACATTACTTATCAACTTCTCTCTGCTGCACCACTACATCTCCACTACACTTATGGCATCTCCGCTCGAGACATGCGTCTCTTAGTAAATTATGTCTTTTAATTTCTAGTGGTTTGTTAGGACCTATTACAAATGAGTCTCTTGATTGCTTACAATGTAAAATTGCAAAACAACCAGCTTTATCATTCAATAAAAATAACTATATTAGTTCTACTTTGTTTGATTTAGTTTATTCAGATATGTGGGGTCTTTCTCCGACTCCTACTATAGGTGGGTGTAGGCACTTTGTTCTTTTTATTAATGATTACTCACGTTTTACCTAAAAATATTTTATGAAACATAGGTCTAAGTTGCCATAAATTTACATTACCTTTGCAACCATGATTAGGACTCAATTCTCCAAACCTATTAAAACTCTTCGTACCGATAATGCAATGAAATATAAAGACTCCAATCTTCTTCACCTTCTTCAGCAACAAGACACTCTTGTCCAATGCTTTTGTCCTGGCACCTTTCAACAAAATGGTCAGGATGAACACAAACACAGACATATTTTAGACTCTGTTTGTGCCTTACTCCTCTCAGCCACTTATCATGAACATATGTGGGGTGAAGTTTTTATTACTACCATCCTTACTATTAATTGTATTCCCTCTTCAATTATCCATCGTATGTCTCTTTTTGAGCAGTAATATGGTACCTCTTTGGACAATAACTCTCTCAAAATTTTCGATTATGCCTACTTTGTTCTCCTTCAACCTCATGAATATATAAAATTAAAACTTTGGGAATGTTTATGCTGTTTCCTTGGGTATAGGATAGAATACAAAGGATATCAGTATTAGGATCCTATCTCAAACTGTCTCCAAATATCCTCCCATGTTTTACTTTTCGGGAACATACTATGTTTTCCTCACTTTTTAAGTTTCATGTCTTCTGTATCCACTCTTCTATTCTTTACCAACCCTTCCATCGAGTTGTTTCCTAATGATTCTATTGCAAGTTCTTCTGATGAGCTTAATATTGCACCTCTTACAGATACCATGGCTTCTCTATTAGAATTTGCTTTGCTTACTAATGACTGCACCTAAGCACCCTGAGTCTTCTTCTGCTCCTCCTCATGACCCCTCTTCTTATCTTCATTGTTCTGCTTGGGTGAGAGAACCTTTAATTAAGCTTCATGATTATCATTATTTTTCTACCATTATCTCTCTAAATGAGCCTTGCTTTCATCGTGAAGTTAATTCTAACCCTCTTTGGCAATAAGCAATGGCAAATGAGATACAAGCTTTGGAGAAAACACATACCTGAGATTTCGTTGACCTTCCACCTAGTAAGACTCCTATAGGGTGCAAGTGGGTTTACAAAATTAAAACTAGCTCAAATAGATCTGTAGGGCGATATAAAGTTTGTCTAGTTGCCAAAGGATTTATGCAGGAATAACACTAATTATAAAGAGATATTTGCTCCATGGCTCCATTCACTTCTATTTGAAGCTTGTTAGTAATTACTGTTATAAAATGATGGAAATTATTTCAGATGGATGTCAAAAATGCCTTAATAGTGATCTTTAAGAGGAACTCTATATGCAGCCTCCTCCTGGCTACTTCCATCCCCCTTAAAAAGTTTGTCGATTTTGTTGAGCCTTATATGGCCTTAAACAAGCACCATGTGCTTCGTTCTCAAGTTTAGTGCTCTAATTAGGCATTTTAGATTCTCTTCTGATCCTTATGACTCAGCTCTTTTTATTCATTGGGCTGATCAAGGCACTATTATCCTTTTGCTTTATGATGATGACATGATCATCACTGGAGATGATGTTGTTGGCATCTCTAATCTCAAACATCATCTTAGTCAATATTTTGAAATGAAGGATCCTAATCCTCTCAGTTACTTTCTTAGTCTTGAGGTCTCTTCTACTTCTGATGGTTATTATCTCTCTCAGGCCAAATATGCTTCGAACCTCTCTCGAGTTGGCTTAATAGATAGTAAAACTGCCACTACACTTCATGAGCCTAATGTCCTATTCACTTCTATGGATGGAACACCACTTGTGACTCTACACTCTATCAACAACTAGTTGGGAGTTTAGTCTATCTTATTGTTACTGGACCAGATATTGCCTATGCCATCCACTTGGTGAGTCAGTTCATGGCTACTCCTCACTCCACTCACTTTGCGATTGTTCTCTATGTTATACGCTATGTCAAAAGCACTTTGTTTCATGTCTCTAATTCTCTTCTATCTCTTCACTAGAGTTATCCAGCTATTCTAACGTTGATTGAGCTAGTGATCCTACTCATCGTTGCTCCACTACTAAATATTTTTTTTTTTGGCAATTCTCTAATCTCTTGGTGCGGTAAAAAATGGATTCACTACCTGCTCTAGTAGTGAGGTTGAGTATCAAGCACTTGCTAATACTACTTCTGAACTCTTTTTGGCTCCATTGGCTGTTAGAATATATGGGTGTCTTTCACTCCTCAGCAACTAGTTTCTATTGTGATAATAGGAGTACAATTCAAATTGCTCACAAAATATTTTTCATGAGCATACTAAACACAATGAAAATGACCGTCATTTGTTTGTTAGCATCTTGTTCATGGTATTGTACGCCTTGTTTCTGCTCGCTCCATTGACCAGACTACTAACATCTTCACCAAATCTCATCTTCCTGGCAAATTCTATGATTTAGTATCCAAACTCAAGCTGGTCTCAACACTACCACCTTGAGTTTGAGGGGGGGTTGTTGATCTTGGGGATCCGATTCCATGATATTTGGAGATATGATTGACATGATCTTAAAGATCCGATTCCAGAATATTTGAAGATATGATTGACATGATCTTAAGAATCTGATTTCATAATATTTGGAGGCTAATTTATTGCAAAACCAATTTGTATTTTCCTTGTATGTACCTTTTGTATCAGTATAAATATTGATCTCAATACATAGAACAATTGATATATGAACAAAAAACACTTCTCTTGCATTTTCTAAGTTTCTCTTTGTAACTTCCACCTCGCATGAAAGTCTCTTCAGCGAATTTCTTTGGTCAATATTTAAATTTCTCATTGACTTTTATTTTGAGATTTCATTATACTGCCTTGTACCCTTGCTTTTTATAATTATTCTTTCCTTGAGTAATACTAAAGAATTTCCTATTTAGAAAGTGGTAAAGATGAAAGAATTATAATTCTCATAAAACCAAACTAGTATTTACCACTAGATTAGTATTTTAGCACATGACATGTACGTCTTAAGAAGAGTGGACAACATGAGATAGGGTATAACAGGTCAGATGAATAAAAGTTGGGGTGGAGGATTCATGGGGGAGGGAGGAAGCAGAGAGCTCAGAACTTGGGACAACTGGGAGGTCATGATGAGAGAGATACATAGATTCTAAAGCACTATATATAATAGGATTCTAGAGGCTTCCTAGTTTATTGAAACTCTGATCATTTTATTCTTCTCTTTCTCAATAATTCTTCTCTCCTTTTTGGTCGTATTGGAACTCTAGGAGGGGAAATCAAGTTACAGGGGAGAAAATGTAGGTCCACCTACAAAACAATACCATGGTTGGTAACGGTTGGACCATGGAGGCTTCAATCATTGTATTACTAGAGATAACATATCTGAAAGAAAGCCCATTCAACATATATAAACATCTACGACTTCACATTCTTCTACAATGCCATCCATCCACATTGCATGTTGCGCCTTGCATTTTATTATTCTTCTTCCTTCTGGCAACTATTATTAATATAATCTTTAAGTGAAAAAAATATTAATATCATCCAAACTCCCCTCAATTGAAACATTGATCTGTTGTTTAAATATGTTTGTGTCATCTACATTTTCAGGGGAAGCACCAATATATAAGAAACCCGTGCCATGTCTTTTAAATTGTAAGATTAAATGTTTAACCAACTTTCAGCTTTTTAACGCACTTAAAATAGGATTTCATCCATTGGATGCTCACTTTTGTGATTAGACTTGGCTTGTAGATGTTACTAGTTGATGTATTTACCTAAAGGAAGATTGAATCTTCTAACTTACAAAATTGACAACATATTTATAGCTTGATCATAGCTCTATATACCCCCAACACCAAACCCCCGCCCCTCTCCCTCTGGGAAAAGAGAGCAACGAAGATCACTTCTCCTCAGCACCATGTGTACGTGCATATAATACAAAAAATCTACACCAGCACTGTTTCTAAAACAATAATGGAATGTCCAGCTTCAAAGATCCACAATGTTAAACATAATCTAAACATCTAAAAGGCCTAGACACTAAAAGTGAAATGTTTCAGAGATTTCCCCATCAAGTATTATGTCAAAACAAAGTGGACAATTTTAATAGTGGACAACGTTGATTTCATTTATAGTTCAGAAACTTCAACATTAAATTAATTGACTTTTACTCCATACGTGTTGCCAGATGTCTAGATTATGATTGAAGGTTTAGATTCTCAATCTATAAAGCACCAGCACCGAATATTTAAGAGGTCACAGGAAGTTTTGGTGAAAGTAGACCATCATAGTTGTCATCAATGTACCAAAATACCTTAAAAATCCAGAAGCAATTGTGGAAGTACTCTCTCCAGATGAGTAGCTTCAATTTTATTAATACCTTCTGCTTCAGCAATTATAGCAGAACGTTGCACAGCCTCTGTCAAGAAATGATAATTTCTTAATTAATGGAAGTGGCATATCAGAAAATACTACCTTAAACATGAAACACAAAAATTTAAATCAATTTAATATCCACACCTGTGACAAAAATGCGAATGAGTTCACAGCTCACCTTCAGAGCACTTGAATTAGCTGCATGGAGAAAGGAATGGGTTATATACCAACAGTTTAGTTTAATGAAACCCCAATCAAATCAGTTAAAAATGAAGTAACAAAAGTTTGAAATATATACAATGCACAAATTTATGCAGCACTGGCATTGAATTAAGCATAAAACATGAATTGTTAACATGATACAAGAATAACCTAGATTAATAAACCTTACTGATATAGCATCCAGTGTTTGACCTCCTGGGCCAAGAAAATAAACAAAAACAAGCACAATGCAACATCTTCGGACAAGGAGAACAGAATGGAATCTGAACATGAGGCGACTGTGAGAAGAGCAATCAATGGCTTCTGATTAACTCGATGGCCAGTAGTTACAAGGGTGTTACATGAAACATTTGGGGCATTCTTAATGCATACAACTTTTCTAGCAACTTCAAATAGGTGACCCGTGTTTGCTATGCATTGCCTTTGCCTACTTTCTACATCAATGATGTTTCATAAATTATCCCAAGTTCCTAAATGAAATTTCAAATTCAGATTAAAAGCATTGTGGAGCATTGTCAAACATAAATCAACATTGGCCATAACCAAATGAACAAACTTCTCAAATAAATCAGAGCAGCCTTGCATTAGACTAGTACTTAGCATGTGCTTCGCACATCCCTCTCTAAGGGAGAGAGTTGCACTCGCTCAGCACAGCTCCCTCTATCTTGCATGCGGATGGGCCCCACTCTACCAGAAAAAGGAGAAAAACAAAACCAGTCCCATGCAGAGGTTCACTCCCAACTCATGGAGTTTCGATTATATATAGTAAATAGATGTAACAATGTGTCATTGATAGATATGACATATCAACTAGACTCCATATCAAAGTTCAAAGGTTTTGGCTGAATCAGATAGGTCTGGACTAAAAGCAATTAAAACTTTGACCCCTGAATCTCAGTTCTAATTGAGTTTTGGCTTCTTTGGCCAGTTTGTGTGAAAAACTGGTCATGAGCGGTTTCTCCGTTTCTTCTTATACATTTAGATAAGCTGTCAAATGTGACGAAATCCACCATCATCATGCCCACGACTCTGTTTTCTTTATAAATTGTTAGGGCACCTGTCAGGGCACTTACCCTGATGGTCCAAATGATCACACTATTCATAAAGGAGAAGCTGGTCATGGCCTGTTATTCATGATTTGAAGCCAAAGAAAAGGCCCAGTAACTCTAGAGATGAGATCAAGCACTAACATAACCCATTATTTCACTTGTTCTTTGCAACAGGTAGCCATCATATAAATTCCAAATTATAACAACCGTCAATCCAAGATGTGCTCTCATTTGCTTGGTGAAATGAAAGAAACTTAAAATTATTCTATGGAAAAAAAAAAGATCTGTAAGCAACAAAATTACATGAGCTTTAACCTAGGAGAGCACCACATATGGGCTCTGCACAGAACTGCAGAAAAACAAAGAAAAAAAGGATAAAAACTACATACTTAAAGTAATCATTTATGAGCACTACTGCATCAAAATCCAAGATCCAATAAAGAGAGCACTGAAAAAAAATTAGGCAACATCTGATACTGCAGGAAAACAAAGATATAAAAATATCTTCACTGGTTGCACACGTGCTAATTTCATAGAGCCAATTTTGGCTAGAGGCTCTGCAGTCATTGGAACATTCAGGCTAATGAAGGTGCTAAATAATAAGATCTCAGTGTTTCTTTACACAACAAAGAAATGAAATAACATTATTTTAAAATAACAAAAAAATAAAAAAAGAAATGATGCTACAACAGCATGAAATCTATGTAGATAACTATTTCAAAACACATAATGATCTACTTAAGATAACAGAAGTACTTATTTATGGTTAGTAAGAGACTTTCCATGCTATTTTTCAAAATATGTTAAGATACAAATATCATCATTAAACAGGAAGCAATTTTCTATATTTAACAAAGATGTAAAATACCTGTAGTTTGCCGATTCTTTTTTGATATTCTGGCACCTACCTGGAAATTCACAGGAAATTCATGGTGAAACTCTTAATATATTTCCCTTATTTTTTATATATAGATGAGTTGTGTGTGTGTGTGTGTGTGTGTGTGTGTGTGAGAGAGAGAGAGAGAGAGAGAGTTAATAACATCTGAAAGATTAAAGCCTAAATCCTATGGGTGCAAAATAAATCATGGGCCTTTAAATTAAAAATCCAAACCATTGATCAAGAACTACAATAATTACCTAAAACAAAAAAAAAACTGTTCTAGATATCCCTTACAATCACCATGTGGACATAAAATGGATGGTGCCAATAGAGATAGCATGCTAATATATAAGCAATAGAAATTAATAGTCCAAGCTATTGATCTTTATTTAGACACCTTAAAATTCATATAGATCAAGTTTTAACTGATTTAGATGTTTCAAAATAATAAATAAAATCAAAAAGCTGTCCTGTCAACAAAATTTTCTATATTGAAACCTTATGCATGAGCAGAAATTCCTCAAAATTTTATATTATCTTTCAAAGCACTTTAGCTGATGCAGATCATGTCTAATGGTGTGGACTTTCATTTTAATGCCATATCCTTAGTTAGCATTAGTACAATTCTGTTAAAAGAACCCCAGCCCCATTATATCTATATAATGTACATCTATCTACTATTTTAATGACAGGATATTGTAGCTGGAACACCGAGTATGTTACCAGATTTCCCTAATACCTGGACTCAAGAAATACTGAAAAGATGTTCTTAATCTAAAGAACTTTAGTTTTGGTCAAAGTTCTTTTTTCAATCTCAAGGGGCGTCGCTATTTTTGGGACATGTAGCTTTTTGCTATCCAATTTTTGGGCCTGTGAACTCTAATGGAAAGAATAATTTTGAGTCTCTGATAAAAGAAAATTCTTATTGACTAAGAAACTTGAAAGCCTCGAGAAAATCACAAAAGAACCTTGATTGATTGGGATTAAAACTCTCTTCCAATACAGTTGTCCTTCAAACGCATTACATGTCGCCAACACAAGATTTCAAGCTAGGGACGCGACAATCACAGCATACCCATAAGGTACAGCCTCATAAGTATGCAACGCATCCATTATGATATCATCAATAACTAGCAACAGAAATAAAATTTAATATTTAGCTTGTTCAGCATAAATCTCTCAATAATTCGAATTACATTACTGTCACCAAATATTTCTTGATACAAATCAAAAACAATCCTTGCAGCTCAACTAAACTCTCCCCCATCAATGCCTTGATGCATCTACTAATTTGAGATAGCTGCTTAATAAAGTAATTTGCCATGTAATATAAGGTGAATTTTTCTTTTGCCATGAGATAGCTGCTTTTGTTGCTTGATTGTGTTTGACAGGCATGAGACTATATGCTATATAAAGAGGTTCAGGCCATGGTTTTAGAAGATCAGAGGTGCGATGTGGGTGGCTAGAGGGGTTTGCTAAGCATCTAAGAAAGGAATAATGAAGAAAGAAGGAAACCTATCATTGACCCCATAATAATGGTTAATTGCAGGTATTGTGTCTCTCTCTTTCTAGAGAATGATGCTTGATACTTAAGATACAAAAGATGGAGGGCCTCCAGTTAAGGATCAATTTGTCACGAGGACAGAGGGTGTGATTAGCCACTGGTCACCACCCTATTCCATCACTTTCTTGATCTTCCTTGGATGAAGCAAGACAAATCCTGTCCCAATGTGTTGCTTTTATCATAGGATGCCGAGGCCAAGGTCTCAAGAATGGTGTTACCATTGTTCCATTCAAAGTCATTGAAATATGATTGGTAATGGACCTTCCTGCCTTAGGAGATAGAGTAGAGTTTGATGAGGAGAAGGAAAAGACCGATTTGCTGAGCTAGCAATTTGAAAGATGACACATGCTTAGTACCCGTGATGTGTTATGAAACCACCTAAATAGATAGTGAGGAAGATAGAGGTGTAGAAGGTCTTAGACTTTGTCAAGATCTTCATACTCTATCCATTTGTTGTAATTCTATTCCCCACAACAAATTGTTATCCACCTAGGCCCTCTTTACATATCTGGATGACTTATGCCGTATCTTGCAACATGTATGTGGTGTACATGCAATATGGAAGCGAGAGACAAGTGGTAAAGACAACGTCAACTACTTGCAGGTGCTCCATGGCTTTAATTGTAAAAATCCTTTGCTAGGGCTGGTTGCATGAGCATGTCCGAACCATGCTTGATGGTGGGCCCTATAGTTAACTTTCTCATGTTATTCGTTGGGCTAGATTTTGTCACCCAAAGGTAATAAATATCTTGTGTAACTTGCAAAATATCAAGTCTGATAAGCACTTGATCTGAGTTTGATAATCTTCTTTTTTATATTACATGAGGCTACATAACTAAGATCTCTTCTACCTATCTTCCATAATTAAACCTCAACCTAGATATCGAAGAGAGAAAGGCTCCTATTGTCTACTCTTGAGTCCTAAGGGTTTGATATTGGTACTTAAAACCCTCTGCGTAAGTGTATATAAGTTCCTCACAAATGTGTAAAACTGTGTGTGGACATTTGTATATAAACAAGGTTCATTAGTAAACATGTGTATAACTACATAAATATTTTTAGTAATGGTGTATGGTTGTGCTTAAGCTTTTAGTAGTTATGTATAACCATGTAAAAGTTGATAGTAACTGTCTATTTTCACCTCAGCACCCTAAACAGCACTTAGATCCTCGTCTTCTCACATCTTGACCTCGATGCTCTATATATCTTATTTATTGTCCATCTCTCTTTGCAATTAGATATCATCTTCAATCCCTTTCAACTTATTATCATCATTTATATTGTTATGCTCACCATCCATCTCTTAAACAATACTATCCTAGTATCTCTTACTTCCTATTCATTTTCACCATCCTCTCTGCACTATCCTTCATGTCCATCTCATTATCCATCTCCGTAGCCTTATGACTCACGTTTGTACACTTTATCTTATCTTAAACAATACCATTAACACTCTGATTTTAGCTCTATTTTCTTCCTTTATGAAGGTTTTCCTCTTCTCCATTTCTGAATGATGCAGCGCTTATCTACTATCTTCCTCTATGAAGGTGATCGTCTTCTCCGTCTCTACTAGGCACAATATTATTTGATGCATGCCTATGGTTATGGGCTCTATTCTCAAATTCTTGTTCATGCCTCTATCATCTTGACTTACCCATGAAGCAATATAAGCATACATGTGCGCGCGCGCGTGCATGTATGTATATGTGTGTGTGTGTGTGTGTGTGTATATATATGTATGTATATATATATGTGTGTGTATATGTGTGTATGTATAAGTATACTTATACATATACACGCATATACATAGTTGCACATATATGTATATATGCATAGACATACATGTACACTATACACGCATATACATAGTTGATATTTGGTATGCCTTCATTTTCAATAATTTTTTATGATTAAGCATGCAACATATGCAATAGAAAATAAAAATTAGGTATTTAACCTTACATCATTCTTAGCTCCTCATCATTCATTCTCCATTCTTCATTCAAAGTTTAGGTCTTCACCCTAGGCATAGGAGTAGGCAATAAGTGCCACTCTCCCTCGATTTCTAGCTAGAGCTTCACTTATGAAAAATAGTTAGAAGAGATCTTAGTTGTGTAGCTTAATATATTCAAACTATGAGGACTATCAAACTTAAATTTTTAGTTCTTACCTTGTTGGACTTGATACTCCGCAAGTTATACAAGATGTTTGTTATCTTTCAATGACAAATATTGTACCCTGTCGAATAACATGGGGAAGTTTACTGTAGCATACAACACATGAAATGGTGGGCACATGCTTATGTAACCTGCCCTAGTAAAGAGATGAAGTAAACCACATTTAAACATGCAAGTGATCATAGTTGTAATAAGAGATTAAGTGTGATTACTGTTGTATCTTCTGACTATTAAAGCTATGGTGCATCCATCCAGGTAGTTGATGTTGCCTTTGTCACTTTTGTCTTGCTTATATATTGCATGTAAAGTGTCAAGGATGTGCTCCATGCAAAAGTGATAGACAACCAATAGCTACATCCCATACATATTGGGAGATATGGTATGAGTTATCCACATATGTGAAGAGGGTCCTTGAAAGATAATAATCTGCTGTGGATGTAGTATGAAGTTCTTAATGATGTCTAAGACTTCTTGCACCTTTATCTTCCTTGCTAGTTTGTATAGGTGGATTCCTAATACATCATTAATAACCATGTTTTGTTCATTTAATAGCTAGTTAATACATCGGACTTCTCTTCCCCCTTGTCGAACTCCACTTTATCCCCAAAGGCAGGGAAGCCCATTATTAATGATACTTTGGTAGCCTTGAATGGAACAACCATGCCACTATTCTTCAGACTTTGGGTCTTAGCATCCCATACCGAAGGCAATGCATCATGGAAGGCTTTGTCCTGCTTGAGCAAGGAAGATCAAAGAGGTGATGGAATAGGGTGGTACATAACAACTCCTTCCAATCGGGTGACATATGGTTCTTCATCTAAGGCCCTTAATCTTTTGTATTTGATGTATCGAGCATCACTGTCTCTATAAAATAAGATACATAACACCTGCCATTAACCATTGTTATTGAGTTAATGATAGGTTTCTTTGTTTCTTTACCCTCTTTTTTAGCATTCTATTCATATATGTAGAGTGCATATGCTTGTGTGCATGTCACATGCTCAATATTAGTTTATGTATAGATAATCACATGTGTACTAACATCAGTCATGTCCTATTAATGCAAATGGATTTTTTATGTTCATATTAAAAAAGAAAGATATTTATTACAAGATTTTATTTTTATATACACTGGGACCCTCAAGGAAGTTTTCAGTTTGGGACTCCTTGGACTTATCAAACCCATCAATTAGAATTTTAAGACACTCTCTACATCAAATTTTAAAGAATATCTATATCTCTTGGGACTCTATAAATGCAAACTTCAATGAAGACTTTTTTTTCCTATTCTTAAGAGATGCACATCAAGGTGCATGTTGTTGGATTACCATATTTCCTCTTTCCATGTCAAAAATGCTTGAACAACTAAAAAATGTGACTTAAAAGTCACTCAGTGTGTTGTGTTTAACTTGATCCCTTTGAATCAGCATAGTGAAATATGCAGTAAAATGAAGCAAAATGATAGTGACTATCTCAATTGTTTACATCACATATACCAAAAGAAAAATGAACATATGATGGAACCAACATGGAACATGGCAACAATGGTTTCATCAACCGAACTAGCAAAAGATAAAAGTCTGCATCTCCCTATAGCAAGACAGAATATAAAACTATAAAACAAGATAAGAAAAAAAAAAAAAAACATTATTTGGCTTATCAACAAAAGTATCTCCAAAAGCCTCTAGAAAAATTATATTATATTATAAAGTAGCATTGCAAATATTTCCAGTAAAAAGTGAATCATTCTAGGTGGAACTTTAAGAAATCGTAAAGGCATATGGATGTCCATAGTACCAATACAAGTCTATAATAAACTTCGGAAAAAACTGGAATGCTAAAAGAGCTAGCAAGTTTAAGTTTTGAATGGATGGAAGTTAATTTTGCTGGTAGTTTTGCCTGAACAGCTTAGTTGCTGGTTTCAATCACAGGCAACTGTCCAACAGCAGGCCTAGTCTAATATAAAAGATCGCTATGTATAGCATGTTAAGCATGCAACCATTAAATTTAGAAATAACAGTCTTTTGGTAGATTTCTTGATACCTTGCTCTATCTACGCAACCAAAGACTTCAACTCAAAAGGGTGCCAAAAAGCTCATTTCTTCTCAAGCATATACTTAAAATACTCTCAAAGCATCACTACATAACTGGTAAAAACAGGGAAGCCAGCATTAGACCTAGTCTAACAGTTGGCAGCCTAACACTTCACCATATATTACATGTTTATGGCAATGTTTCTAACTGCTATCTAATCAAGTTTCTTCTGTTTCTATTTTGGTCCCATCATGGTCGACTTTTCATTATAAAGTGAATTATTTTAATAGTGTAAGCAGTATTATTCACTACTTAATGATAATGTCTCTTACAATTAGGTTTGATTTATGAAAGCTACTTCAATCAATCCTATCTCGACTTATATCGCATTCCATAGCAAGCTTACTAAGTACCAGCACTACTTTCCCACCCAATTGTTCTTTGACGTCAATGTTCTCTTCTCTTTTTAGACCCTCCAAACAAACTCAAGTATTTCTTTCCAACCCACTTCCATCCAACTAAGACCAAGGATGGCCGAATTATACCGAACTAGATGGTTCGGGCCGAACTAGATGGTTCAGATCTGGTACAATTTGGTGGTTTGGTTCGGTATAAGGGCCGAACCACCGTGAACAACCACGAACTATATCATGCCGTCTGGTACCATGAAAAACTGGTTCATGGGTTGGGGCCTTCCAATCCATCTGATCGGTACACCACTAGTTTGATATGGTAACCTCACACGAACCGTACCAGTCTATTACTGAAATGATATCAATTCCTAATATGGCAAACCTTAAGCAAGACCACATGAGACCATGATAAATTAGAGGTCAATTACCAACAATTTTGAATTCATTAATGTCTTCATATCTAATTTCTGTTTCTAGAGTTTGCTAAATATCCACCTCATCATCATCCTCTCCATGCCAAAAATGCGTGTGTCAATTCGCAAAATGTTGTCATATAAACCTTCTTAAGCATCAAGTTAGTCTAATACTACATTATTTAAAAGTGTGTACACCTAACTATTCATGTGACAGCTCTTTCATGTGCTCTCATTAACATAAAAACTGAACAGTATAAACAAGATTATATAGAAAGAATAGACACTCTATCTTGGCAAACCTTTGATCGATCATTATCTAGTTACCAACAATTTCATCACATTAAATCATCACTAATGATAATAAAGTGGTGACTCAAAAGCTTTAATACCAAAAAGATGAAGACTGCAAAAGAGACTTTTCAGTAAGAAATACTTGCAAAGTTCATATCTATCTTGCTAACAATAAGCCATAGGAAAACTAGATGGTCACAATTCTCTGTTTGAACAAGAACAAGGTGTTGCATCAGGCCCCAGATTTGACGAATGGGGGGGTAGAACCGCCAAGAATGTGGTTGATGAGGGGCGTCTTGGCAAGCAAGTACTAGAAACAAGCAAAAAGATTCAAAAAATAACAGAAAAATTGTTTTAGTCACTGTTTTAACCAACTTCTTGAACTCTAAATATGGCATTTTGAAGTATTATAATATGGTTAACCTAACAATTCAATCTATAGAAAATGCCAGCAACAAACCTATCTCAATCAATAACAAGTTATTCTCACAAACAGAGTACAGATGGATGACATTTCCATTTGATAGAGACAGAGTTCTAAACAAATAAGCACAGGTTGTTGCTAAACACTTCCATCTGCTATATATATATATTCTTAAAAATTTTCATTTCCATACAGGAGCAGAATCAGCCAACATATAAAAAAAAAAAAAAAAGCTATTATGAACTGTCGTAAGTGACTTGAGAAGATGTGCAAGAGATTTTTTTTCTCACATCTTACAGAGTCCATGGGTGGAAAACAGGAGCAGTTCAGACATAAATCATGCTTCATGCATAGTTTCATACCTAAGTTTGGTGAATGGTACACAAATGGTAGGCACACTAGCTATACTTAAGATTAGCTTTAAGCAGCTATCTTTCCATTGGGATGCAAATACAATTGATTTCCAGTGGTGTAGATCCTAGTGTCAAAACCAAATCAGGATAGGCCTCTTCTGTGCTTGTGCAGCTATTGAAGAAGGAAGAAGTTTCACTAGCACTGCCTTTTCCTCCTACACCATCATTCTTCCTTCCTTTGTGCTTTGTTGAACAGAACATGTCAACATGTATGATAATCAGATCCAGCAGTCAAACCACAAAGTGCCCAATGTAGGGTCCTAGAGAAGGTTTCTTGCCTGTATAAACCCTGATGTTGTATATGAGGTAGTGAAGCCTTGCTACAAACACAAATAGCTCAGTTGATGCTATAAAAATGAAAAGGCTCCTATTTTTCTTTCTGTCTAATCTAATATTATTACTCAGATCTCCATAGCCAAGTTGGAAGGGTAATAAAGGGAACAACCAATTTCCACCAGTTATATCTAGGGTTGGAAGTGGACCCGAGCTAATGCCCGTCGGGTCAAGCTAGTTTAAGGCTGGGCCATGGGTTTAGTTTTCTTATACTTAGGTCGGGCTTGGGCTCAAAATTATGGCTCCTATTAATTTCGGGCTATGCTCAGGTAGACCAATGACCCAACTTAGGCCCAACTCAGACCCAAGCTTGAACTAGGCCTGATAAACAAGCTTGACCCAAGCCTAATTACTTAGCCCAAACCAAGCCCTAAGCCCAATCCATGGCTATTTATCCACCTTTTTTTTATCAACTCTTCTCCCTTCTCTTTTTTTCACCAACTCTTCTCCTAGAGAGCAACTCTTCAAGAAATTTCTCTACTCTCTTCTCACATCCATGGCTGTCCAACCCCCATCCATGGTGGTCTCTCAGAGAGCATCGATGCCGACAATGGAGACCATCTTCAGCAATGCCATCTCCCACCTCCCCTAACCTTCTTGACCCATAATCAAACCCCATATTCCCACCATATCTTCCATTAGCACTTCGATTTCATCTCAAATCAAAACCATCGATCAAGAAACAAAGAGAAAACCATAGAAATTGATGCTTCAAAGAAGTCATACCTTTGGAAGCAAAAAAGAAGCGAGAGAATCAAAGTTGAACTAGAGAAAAAATCCTAAATCTGGAAGCTAATCTGCAATTAAAATCGCAGCCACTACCCTTCGCTAACTCAATCAAGTCTTGCCTAAGGGATCTTGAGCCAAGATGAAGTGGAAGGGAGCGCAAAGCTTGGAATCTCTCTAAGAAATCATAAGAGAACGTCTTGGCAGAAAGGAGAACCATGCTTGGGATCTCTCTTGGAAACCCTAAGAGGAGAACGCTAGGGAGTGAGGAAGCAATCGAAGCAAAGCTTGGGATCTCTTATAGAAACCCTAAGAGGAGAATGCCAAAGAGCGAGCGAGCGAGCAAGCCATCAGCTTTTCTCTTTCGTTCACTTCGAAGTCTCCCCTCAATATCTTGAGGGCTCTTTTGTTGGCTTCAATCTTTGGGGTCAAATTGGATTAAGGGGGAAGGTCGGGCTCCTGTTTTAGGTTGGCTCACTGGGTTTCGAGCCAAGCTTGGGCCTGAGTTTTGAAATAATTTTTGGACCCTAGCTTGGCCTAAAATCCTAAAAACAATTTCAATTTGGGCTCTAGCAAGAGTGTAGCCGATGACTCAACCCAGCCTACTTCTAACCCTAGTTGTATCAAAGCATAATGCATCTAAAATACTCAAGACTACACGATAAAAGCAGCAAACTTCACAAAAGAAAGG
Organism: Metroxylon sagu; assembly: GCA_017589505.3. NCBI lineage: Eukaryota > Viridiplantae > Streptophyta > Magnoliopsida > Arecales > Arecaceae > Metroxylon > Metroxylon sagu. Next base: position 887,709 of record JACVBY030000630.1, read on the forward strand.
ATTCCTTTTGAATGTTCTTTCCCACCCAATCCTCTACCCATTCACACTCTTTTCTAGACTTTAAACCTTTGGAACAAAATTGCATCTACACCAAACATCACATGTTTAGCATTTAATCAGTTCAACATCTGAAGGAAACACAATTTCTGATCAGTCAAACAAAAATGTGAAACTACTTTGGTGCCATCCAATTTCCACCTGCTCATGGAGATAGCAATCACAAAAAGCATGCAAACTGCAGGTCAATATCTAAATAGGTTCCAATAAACTCTTATTATCATCGGTAAAGCAACATTAGGATGTTAAAGATGCAAGTTTGGATGCAAGAAAAGCAATTTCCAACAAAATGGCAGCATGCACGCATATATCAGTACTCCCACAACACGATTTCCTTTTCCTCCTAACAACTAATATAAAACAAAAAAGATATTGTGGGAAAAGATTCTCCATAGTGTTTCTAAGACCGAGGTGAATAAACTTTTATGATCAGGGGAGAGAATAATGTTGGATGGGTGCATCCTAACAAAAGATATTAGAAATCCAAGGAAGCACATATTTCTGAGCAGAATAAGTGGTCAGATAGAACCAAAAGTGGTAGTCAGTTTGGAGAGTTTCCAAAAGATTCAAGTCAAACATGAGGGATGATTTGATGTGATGTACATGATAATTGGTTTGAAAACAATTTCATATGTATAAGACTACTGCATATTGTGGTTTTTCACGCACATCATTGTTGTCAGATACAAAACAAGCATTTTCACACAACATCTTGGCTTAGACTTAGAGGGTGAACCTTCAACTCAACAAAGAAGGCACAGATGTTAGTGAACAACATTCTAGCCATAATGCTTCCAAACCTTCGACACTAAAGAGTATTAGATCTTGTAACATAATTTCCATCATCCATCAATTTTTTCTGGCATGATTCCCAAATGCTGTTTTGTAATTTTGAATTTGCATTATTCATATTCATTACTTAATCAAACCAACAACACACATCTCATCTATTTGGATGAAAGAGAGAAGATTAATTCTATATAAACCTATAACCCCTTTTCAAACAAGCTTCCTCCAAAACAAATGTTGCATTCCTTCAATCCAAGTAAACTTTAGCATCCATTTCTTGTTTCACACTTTAGGTGAGACCTTAACACAATGTCTCGACAAACTAATCTAAGGCTTCATTGCAGAAACTAAGACAATTTATATTAAGGGTGTCAAATAATGCAGTTGGTAAGATGATGATGATGATGTTTTATTCTTCAACCCAAGTAAACTTTGGCGACCATTTATTGTTTCACACTTCAAGTGAGACCCTAACACCATGTCTCCACAGACTAATTTAAGCCTTCAGTGCAAATAATAAGACAATCTATATTGAGGCTGTCAACTAGTGCAGTTGAAGGTGGTGGTGCAGGAGGAGGAGGAGGAGGAGGAGGAAAAGGACAATGTTGATTCTGATAATCTCATCTTAAACTATTGTTACTCATAGACTCTGATCGATGTGCTTGTGTGTTATTCATTCATCATTTTGCCATGCATTTACCTCTATACCTTCATTTTCATGCCTGTCTTTTAAATTGTACCAAATGACTTCTATGTCCTATCAGCATTATTATCTTAATATTTAAAAACATCAGTCCATTCCGTATACTCCTGTCATCAAAGAAAGTGCTTAGTGTTTTAAGAAAAAAGGTGAGAAATACACCTTTGCATTTTCTGAACAGAAATGGTTGATGGATCCTTTTATCTTTACAAATTCTTAGTGTTTTTGGTTTCGATATTTCTTTTTTTTTGGAACCACTCTAAACTCAGGGTTTTTTAAAAGAAGGTTTTATTTCAGTACCTAATTTATTCCATCCTCTTTTCCGAATAATTATTCCAGGAATAATGGCGTTTGACCAAAATACTTATTCCTCCCTTATTCCTATCCCATCAACCTGTTCGGCAGGATCGGGCTCATTCCCGGCCTTATTCCCAAACTAAACACGGCCTCGGAGATTTCGTTCAAGAAAGCAAATGCATCCCAATCATCTATCTGATTCTTGCCAGATTATTTAAAATCATACCTCGATGTCCATCACTTCGATATTTTCATTCCTCTCGGCTGTTCTTCTGCTCCAAACCAGCTTGAAAATGGAATAAATTAGTTCCTGAGACGTAGATGATTAGCTGAGAAATATTTTTCATAAATTATGGTTGCACGGAGGAGAATCATTCAGAAGGAGATTGAGAAGGTTTTCGAAGACTCACAGGATCGAATGTTTCCTCCTCCATCCGAATGGTTCGCAAGCCGGTGTTCCAAGTTGCCTCTAGGTAAATAATTAATACGATGAGAGGAGGTACTCCGACCCTCTCCCAGCCGCGGCGTGCCACCGGAGTGGTGAGGAAACTGCGGGTGTGTCGCAGGCGGCCTTCCGGCGTCCGCCTTCCGTCGGTGGATACAGGGGGACCTTTGCTAAATAATATATATATATATATATATATATATTTATTTATTTATTAACATATTCTGAGAATAATGTTAGGACATATTCTGACAACATGATTTTTTTTTTTTTCTCTTGCAATGATCCGATAAAATCTTCTCTTCCATAAATGATTTCATTTTTTTTACAAAATATAAAATTTTGCAAGGGCTTTATGAAAAAAAAAAAGGTTTGAAGCCGTCTATTTTACACCTTTCTCACTAAAATTATCAATTTTTTATGATTTCAAATGAAAATGTAATATGTTTTAAAGTATTTTAATGATTATGGATACTTTAATGAAAATTGTTATATTAATTATTTCTACTCTTATTGGACATAAAATTAATTTAATATTATAACATTAAAATATAACAACATAAATATTTTAATAGTAATTATCAAAAAATTATTATATTATTAAAATTATATGAAGTTACATGTAGTATAACGATAATTAAATTACAATTATAATTCGATAACAATGTTAATATTATTATAATAGTATAGTATTATAATAGTAAAATTCAATATAACTTTTATAATTTTGTAATAAAAGTTATTAAATAAATTTTCTAATATTATATAATATATTACATTAAATTTCTTATAATTAAAGTTGATATATATTATAAGTTTAAAAAATAAATTATTAAATGACAGCCATACGAGACATGTGATAGAAAAATTTAGTAGGTCATTAAATATAAGATAATGACAAATATGGTCTTTAGGGCGATAGGATATGATTCATTATATCTTCATATTCCAAAAAATAAGTTTGAGGCTAAAATAATTAGAGAGAAATATTCCTTAAAGTTTACTAAATTTAAGAAATATTAGGGATAATTATTGACACCAAATTTCAGCTTATAAATAATATTAGACTGAAGCTTGATGGCAGCTTTTAGTTAAGTTCGAACAATAGTTTCAAGCTCAAATGATTAGACTATATCTTTAGATCTTCAAGTCAATTGGGTGCAGTAAAGTATGATAAAGTCATTTGCTTTTATTCATTTTGGAGGTTTAAGCTTGTTTTTTTTTTTTCTTCACCTCTCTTTCAGCTCAAATAAAATCCAACTCTAAGTATATTATGAGAAAATGAGTGGATGAAAATGCCTAGAATATGAAAGACATGAGCTATAAAAGAGAAAAAGAGAGGGGGCGAGGAGAGGGTTCTTGGTTCTTAAGGGAGGGGGTGTGAGGATGTTCAAAGGAATCCAAGGAGTGATAAACAAGGCTTTATGTCAAGATAAAGTTGTGACCTTATCAAGTGAAATCTTCGCGTGAATAAGAGAACAAGAGTAGGGAGAGGCTCATGGTGCACGAGAGATGAGAAAGAAGTTATATTGTGATTAACGATCAGGCAGTGAGTTACCCATATGGGATCTGGGAGAGCGGAAGGCACTAACTTACTTGTAAAGAGACGAGTTGTTACGAAGCAAGGAAGGCCAGGGTTAGAAAATTAGTTGTGCTGTAATTTCTTTAATTTTTTTTGATATTATAAGCATTATTAATGAGATTTTACTCTTATTTTGACCAAAAAAATTTTAATAAACAATAGATAAAATGACCTTTTACATAATCTAACCCATGTTTTATCTACTCCAAAATAATAAATACAATACAAAATGAAATATATGAACTCGACAATACACTGTTCACTTATTTTCTGTATGTTTATAATTTTGCTAAATAAAATTAAAAAAAAAAAATCTTGCAAGGAGAACCTATTAATCCAAAATAGGTTTTTTTTTATTTATACTTTTATCAATATTTAAAATTACATATATCCTTACAAATTCATTATTTATATGCATAATTTATAAATAATTTTTTAACTTATGGTTATCCTCAATATTAACCCACAATGTTAGTTTAATTTTTTTTACATATGTATTTCAAACCAAGATGCATGTTCTTACAAATATTATATATATATATATATATATATATATATATATATATATATATATATATATATATATATGCCAATTATTTCTTTTTTTAAGGGCATTTTAGTCTTTTTAAAATTAAATATTTTTTTTTTGTTTTACATGGATATAATAAAATAATTAAAAAAATATTTGTTAGTTTTTAGTTACATAAGAAAGTTACGATCCATTTAAATTGGGCAATGAAAATTGCACGACAATGATTTATGTTAGCGGATACCATCTTCTATTTCTAAATTCCTCTCACCGCAAGAATCGTGAGATTTTAAGATCTCAGCTTATACGTTCATGTCTAATGCGAATGCGCGTGTATTTTTTCACAAGCCCTGCTGTGGAGGAGTAAGGTGGGGTCCCGCGATTCACCCCTTTGGCTCCTCTGTTTCGCTTAGGGCGCTTCGAAACCCTAGCAACCCTCGCCTAACCAGCTTGATCGTCTCTCTCGACGGCGAAAACTCCATCAATTCGTCTCCCCCATCAGGCCGCTTCTAGACAGGTCCAGACCGTCGGCATTGGACTCGACGAACCACTGGAAACCCTATATTTGAAAGGTCAGTAATAAATGGAAAATTTCCATGTCTAGCTTCTCTATTCCAGAAACGCTGGAATTGTCTTGCGTTTCTGAACTCTAATATTTAAAAAATTATGTTTTTTTGTAGGCTTGGTATTATATGGATGATACTTGTTTGAAGACCTTATAGCAGCTGAAAAATTACATCTTCTACATAAAGCTATCATCTTGGGGATAAACTGGTGCTCCGGAGGATGGATTGGAAACAGATGATTGAAATCAAAGTTCGAATTTTTTAGTGGGATTGGTATCATATGGATGATGTTTGTTGGAAAACCCCATATAAACTGAAAAGATTATATTTTTCTGCATAGAATTGTCGTCTTGGCGATTAATTGGGATTGAGTAGCATGGATTGGAAACAGATGAGCCAAACTGATGCAGGTATTGACTGGAATCAAGCAGCCCATGTTTATGAGAATATAATCGCCTGTGAGGATGAGACTTTACAGGTGAAAGCCACTCTTGAGCTCGCCCGTCTCTCAAAAGATGCACCAGAGCCTGTCTTGGCTGGCATTGTTCCTATTCTTGTAGACCTCCTTGGCAGCTCGCATTTTATGATTCAAGCGGCAGCTACTTATGCTTTGTGCCGCCTTGCTCGCAGGCCTGATGGTAACTTGTGTCCTAGGATTGGCCAATTTGGGGCAATCCCGCTGATTATAAGATTGCTACCTGAGTCAAATAATTGCATTCAGAGGACGTTGCTTAAATGCCTTAGTGCTGTTGTTGCTTTTGACAGCCCCAGTCGGGTAATTTTGGCAAGAAATGGAGGGTTAGAAATCATTTTGGATTTGCTTTCTGCCTGCACTGATGATATGAAGCAGTACTTGCTGGAGATTCTCAGTGCATTGGCAATGTTGAGAGAGGTGAGGAGGATTATTATAAACCTGGGTGGACTTCCCTTCCTCCTTGAAGCTGTATCATCTGGTAAATTGTCCTCAAGAACCCGAGCTGCTCAAGCCATTGGGTTGCTCGGGGTTGCTAGAAGAGTTCGGCATATGCTTGTAGACTTGGGGGCTATTCCAGCACTCATTCAATTACTACGTGATGGTGATGCGTCGAGTAAACTAATTGCTGGTAATGCTCTGGGCATTATCTCATCTCACTTTGACTATCTTAGGCCAGTAGTTCAAGCTGGTGCTATACCTTTGTATGTGGAGATGCTTAAAGGACCTGAACCCCTTGGGAAAGAAATAGCAGAGGATGTCTTTTGCGTACTGGCTGTGGCAGAGGAGAATGCTGTGTTGATTTTGGACGAGCTGGTGAGGATTCTCCGGGGAAATGAAGAAGAAGCAAAATCTGCAGCTGTAGATGTCATGTGGGATCTTTCAGGGTACAAACATTCCATTTCAGTTGTGCAAGAATCAGGTGCTATTCCACTTCTAATTGAGCTTTTGCAAAATGGGAATAATGACATCAGGGAGAAAGCTGCAGGAACCATTGCACAATTAAGTTATGAGGGAGTGAACAAGGAGGCTATGGTGGAAGCTGGTGCTATACCAGTCCTGATTGATCTATTAAGAGGTGATTCAGAGGAGCTGAGGGAATATGCTGGGGAAGCTCTGATTAATTTTGCAGAAGATCCATTGTATCACGAGAGAGTTTCCGAAGCATTTGATATCCCATCATTCCTGGCCATACAAGATAGGTTAAACCGAATCCGTGCTTCTGATGAGCATATGGTTAGGTCTATGAGACTGATGAGTGCGGAACAATTTACATCAGACCCTGAATTAATCTGACACTTCTGGTGGTATGATATCTGATGTTATTGTGCTGTTGTTTAGGTTCTTTGTCTTGTGAATCACACCAACCATCCAAATTCTACAGTGGCTGTTTGTGCACCTTGTAATATTCTTAGTTTGATTTCATCTCTTTGACAATGAAGATTTTGATGATGCTGGTGGGTTGTGATTATATTGCTCCATTTATGATCAGTGCAGTGTTCTGTTCAAACTCTATCATTTGATTTTGCACATGTAGTTGATGAGGTATTGAGAGTAATGAATATTCATTGCTGCACCTCTAGATGTTGCACAACCTCTGATGACTTGCGATATAGAATAATTTATTATCATTAAAAATTATACGAGCACAATCCTTCTGTCATTGTTAATCACTGCATATGCACTAACAAGCTGCTAAATACTTTATGATCTTTTCTTGCTAATTCAGTTGATTAGTAGCCACAATGTTTTAAAGCCTATTATTCTTTAGTCTAATTTCTGATGGTGGACAGGGTATTTATGAATGATGAACTAATAATTTGTTTTTATTTTGCATGTTGATCTCATATATTTTATCTCAACTTTTTGGCTGATATTTTGTCAAATGAAATGATGCTTTGAATGGATTTACTGGTCAAATAGATGAACAGGAATTTACTAAGAATCTACTGACCACAATATTGTAATACACTTCTGCATGAAGTTGTCATTTTATTTAATATTTTGTCTGCTAATAGCTATTAGGGACTCCCCTAGTCCTTTGAAGCTCATATCTTGCTGACTGAGTACCATCTTTGTTAGTATTCCAGTTGTTTGAGACACTTAGCTGGTGTCCAGTGTTCTTGATTTAATGTAGATCCCTCTTTGCTGGAAGACGAACCTTTTGAAGCAATCATTTTCTTAAGGAAGTGGGTTATCATCAAACTTACTGGTAGTAGAGGCCATCTCTTTATTGTACTGCTACGGAAACCATTAGTTAAAAAGACAAAGGAGAGACATAAAGAATGTTCAAGATATTAGGACCTATCAGTTTTAGGTTTAATGTGGAAAGCCACTGAAATATAACTAAACTGAACTGTGATTATTTTGAACAGCACTTCTGGGTATTATGCTTGCAAGTTGCAAGAGATGGTCTTGTGGAGATAGTGTTGTGTGAAATAAGGATCTTCAGCACTGGATTGGTTGAGGGAAGAAATTCAAGGTAACCAAAGAAGAGGCTAGAGTCCAAACTTGATTCAATTTCCAACAATGCTTTGTAATTTACAGTTAGTCTTTAAATGGAATTAAGACAAAAAATTTCCTATAAAATCTCAATGATCCATTAAATACAATATCTTAAAAATAGTTCAATTAAAGGAAGGATATAGTGAGTCAATAGAAAATGGTCACTGCCATAGTAAAAGCCACAATCAAACCAACAAACTATTATAAAATCATGTGGTTCAATAATCTACAGCTGAATGACTATTATGTTAGTTTTGCCTTGAGAAACTTGTCTTATAGCTCATCATGGACTTAGACCAATTAAACTCTAAAATCATGAAAAGTAAATTACAGGTCTTAAAGTGCAAAAGGAAAATAACTGTCCTTTACATATGGATGTATGTAGGATTCAATTATGGATTCCTAACAAAATACAAATCAACACGGAAAATCTTCTTGTGGATCAAGGGGACATGGGAAATCTGGCATTGATCACACTGTTCTTTAGCTTAATGAGGATACTGAACTCTTTCCTTTCAAAACATTCATGTATAGTGGAAAAGATGGATTTTGTCTTGCTAACTACATCTATGGGAGCATTATGACATGGAGAAGAAGTTTCCTGATGTCATGGTGGTTTATAAATCTTAACCAATGAGTGGAATACGATGTTACTCTGCATTCCAGGGGCCTAATCACTTAAGCTAGGTGCTTGAGCTTTCTATTTCATTCCTCCATGATATTCATCAAGATCTTGATATCTCCTATCAATGTTTGCTACAAATTGTCAAAATCCTTGTCAGCATTTCTTTAGGTAATCGTACTATCTGTTTATTAAGAAAAGTTTGCTTTGATACTCAATTGATGGAGGAAAAAGTATCAGGCTTTGTCAATTGAGATTTTGCTGCCCTAATCCGTTATGGGTATTACACTGGGGGTGAAGGAGCAGTATTAATGAAGGGAGGAGTGACTTAAACCAACATAGGCCTGACCTTGGATGCAATCTGCGATGAATCTACAATTATGTCATCTTGTTATTAAAATGCTGAGAAAGAAACAACAAGTCAGGAAAAATATCAGCCGATAGGTTCAATTCCTTGTCCAAAAGGTGAACTCTTTGACCCAAGTAAAAGAAAAAACAACAAATCATTGAGATCTAAAATGAAAAGAAGAAGCTTGATTTTTTTATAAAAAAAGTCTGCAAAGCAACTCAATTACAATGTATCTTTTTCCCTCTTTATAGCTCAAGACAGTGCCAGTAATGTAAACTAGGTTTGATTGGAGATGATCACCCTTTATTATAACTGCAACTTGACTGGAAATTCCTAGGACCATATTAACATGCATCTCTTATGGAAGCTATTTGAAGTCTTTGGTGAAATTCACATCTCTGTAGTAGAGAGCAATAACATTGCTTCAAAACTAAATAAAACCCAATATCAAAGACTTTGAAACATTTCATAACACAACCTAGGCATGATCTAGAGATTCTGATCATTGCCCTTATTTCCCAGATAATCATAGATCAGCCCAGGACTCAATTTATGACTTTTTTGTAAATAATTCTCCAACTTTCACCGTGAATATGCAGTTGTCTATCTTCATTGCATCATATATTTGATGAACAAAATTTCAGCCGTATGTCTCCTACCTTGCTTTTCAACATGTTTAGAGGAATGTTATGGTTTGTGAAATAAAAGAAAGCCATCACCCCTCTGATAAAAGTAAATCAAATTTGATGAAATTCTATCCAAAATATAAATTTAATATGGAAACGTTATAGCTGGATAGCTTCATCTTTTTCTTTTTCTTTTCTTTTTTTCTATTGGTTATATGATTAATATGCTGACCTGCTGCAACCATATAAGGTAATAGAAGCCCAAATATCTATTTTGTGAGTGCCACATATGCAATTTTTGTTTAGTTTGGATTCAGGATATATCTGAGCTTTTGTTTCATCTTTCGTGGTTGTGGTCTAATGTGGAAGAAGAATTTAGATCTTGACATGCTTCTGCATTTCTTAGCAATCAAGCAGAAGGATTCAGGAAGTGCAACCTGTTGATATCCAATTAGTCAACTCATCACTTGGGATGAAGGCTTTGGAACAAACTTAGAGAATGATTAAGATGGCTTGTTTCATCTCAGATTCAGGTGCTGCTCATCTTGATCATTCTTTGGAGTCACGTTGGTAACAACTAATGAACAAAGGGTATTGTGACTTAATTCTTGAGCCTGCCCTTCACCTGATTGGAATTGAGAGTTGAAATCTTTTGTAGTTGCATAGATGGAAAGCAATCTTCTAGAGATAACATTTGTTGCTTTCGTCAAGACAATTCATTACAAGCTTGTGGAGTGATATATAAAACAATAAGTGCACTTTTTACATGTTGATCGGAGTCAATAAACATAGGTCTGTCAATAGAAAGCTTAGCATAAATTACTTGGATGTGGTAGTAATGTTTAATGATTTACTAGTGATGGATCCCATCTAATGGGTAAGGAGTTGAAATTTTCCCTGGATATTGGGTACTTTACTGATAAAATCTATGATTGAGGGAATTCTTTGATTTGCAAATGAGGTTGCAGGTTGCAATAAAATCTAAGATTGCAGGAATTTTCTGATTTGCAAATGAAGTTGCAAGTTGCCATGCCAAGAACCTGGGAAGAGCCTTGCATGTTTGATTGTGGCACATGTATTTATTTGGTCCTATCATATTGCATTTCTTTGTGCCTTGAGTTGAATGCAGTTCTCCAAATCAAATTGTTAGTTTCCCACTTCTCTAAGACTTTTTCCAAGTTAAGTGGAAATTCATAGGAATCTTACAGAAAAGTTTGACTTTATTTTCATATTCGCAAAAATAGGTCATATTTACCTTTTTCAGAAATGTTCCAATTTGAAGTTTGCTAGGTTGTTGCACCCTTGCCCTGTTTACTACATAATAGAACATTTTTCATATACGTTAACCTGTATTATGTCTACATCCATGATCCATATGTGTGCATTGAGCCATTGACTACATTAAACATGTGCATTCATGCATTAAGAAGGTAGGGGCATGATGAGCAGGTGAAGTCCAAGATGGACCTTTTTTTTTTTTTTTTTTCAATTTGCATAAAAGATCCACCTAATTATTGATTATGCAAGAAAAAGGTCTTATTTATTTAAGACAATACCCATTCAGGGGTCCCCCTACAGTTCTGCCCATGGATCCAAGCACCTAGCTGGCTGTAATCGAAACAATTGTCTACCAGACATTCTAAATATGTGTAGTGGGCATTTAGTAAATAGGAATTTAAAGTTTGCATATTGTCCATCTTATACCTAAACACATCAGCAGAAACATTCAAGGAGATCAAAAAGTGTATTATTCTGCAAAAACAATAAATGCAACATTTTCTTGTAAAATCAATACTTAGATGGATTTTTTTTATGCAAATTTCTCAGAAAAGTGTTTTGTTTTTTAGTACACAGGTTTTGTACATTGTCAGTCCCAAGTCCGAATAAATAAGATGGGTTGCGATAGGTTGATGGCCAGCGTAAAATTATAATCATATCCTATGAATATAAATGCAAGCTGGCCGAAAGTAGTTTAAGATCAAAGCTTTGTTATTGTTATTGCTGTTTTCTTTTTTTTCTGGGATGGTATTCTCTCCCACCTAAAGTTTTTTTTGGCTATGAATTTGATGCCAATCTTAGGAGAATTGATATCAGGTAAATCTGATTCTTTCTTTAGAGAACCTCCACAAGCTTAGAGTTTTGCTTTATAGCCTGTTCCATTTTGATGGGAGAAAATTTAGTTGCATTGTTGATTTTGTATGTCACTATGCTATTGTGCACCTTCAGTATACTTTGCAGCTTGGAAAGGTTTAGAAAGGTAGAAACAAGCAACAGTCTCCAGTTTGAGCTATCTGAAGAAATATTATTGGATTTTAACTTGACAGTTGAGAAAGGTTTAGAAAGTAAAAACAAGTGACAGCCTGCAGTTTTTGCTATCAAGTAACAGTCTGCAGGTTAACAGTCTCCCTTCCTTTTCCCGTTTATCCTTTTTCAGTTCAAAAGATTTTGCTTTTCTCCATAATGGAAATGGAAAAAAGTCAAGCTTAAATATTTACACTGATGGTATCCAACTCTTCCATCTATCATTCTTAGCTTTCTTATGCTCCAAATATAATCTAATACTATGGAACAATCAAATTACTACTTTTAAGTCACTCTAGTGAATGTGGTAGATGCTCTCTGTTTTCAGCTTTCTGCTAGGTAGATTGAAGGCTTTTCTACCATCTTCTGTGGTTAACTTGCTTTGAAGAAGTTAAAGCTACGTTTGATTTTTATTTTCTGTTTTTTAATATTTAAAAATATATTTGGTAAGTAAAAATAAAAGTTATTTTTTATTTTTTATTTTCATCATAAACAACATTTTTAAATTAATAGGCAAGAAAAATAAAGAGAATACCGTTAACTTCTATGTTTTCAAATTATCAAGCCTTTATTTTCTTTTTTCTTTGATGTAAAATTAGAAAAATATTTTTAAACTATTTTTAGTTTTCTATTATTTTAGAGTTGTGTTTTCTAGAAAACTGTTTTCATTTTTGTTCATCGAACATGTTTTCACCAATATTTTTATTTTTTATAAAAATAAAAATAAAAAATAAGATTATTCTTAAAAATGAAACACATCCTAAACCTCTCCCTTTGGGCCTAATTCTGAATCCTTTCTTTGCCAGCATGCAGGTTAATATTTTTAGCTGTTTAGTCCACGATGATCATTACTGATTCCATTTCATCTTTGAGATTTTGTTGCAGTGTCCAATCTGGTGATGTAAAAGCACCGCAATATACTAATGAAAGATGGATGCTTCTCGTTCGATTAAATTAATCTCATCATATAATGTCATAATCTTTTAAGTGCAGATCAAGGCAGCAATCTGTGCAGCAAGTGTTCTGGCCAGACTTGGGAGAGTGACAAACTTTGACATTGTTAACAAGCTTTGGCATTGTTAAACCATCTTTTCACTAGAGAATTATCGATCTCTTTGCATCTTAAACTTCTTTGTGCTTTTGTTGGAATTTCTATGTTTCCCAGTCTCACTGTCTTGATTGCACTTCAGATACCAGACATCTAGAGATTGGATTGCATGCCTCACCATTGTCCAAGATCTACTGGAGTATATATCTGAAAACAGCACACTACCTGCATCTGCCCATAGCATGGATTGATTACAAAACATCCACTGCCATAATCTCGGAGTCGAGGATAGCAGCATTTAGGTGGCTGGCAAGGAGATAGGGAGAACATGAACTGGCTTGACACCTGACAGCAATGTGTCAGTAAGTAATCTCATTAGATGCAGCATACAATTAGGGAATGTGCCAAGATTAACAGTTTGTGTGATCATGTGATCATGTTAGCATCTGTTTTGTGAACAACAAAATAACATGCTTATTGTTTTGTAGTTATGAGATGTGATGCTATTGTTAGGTTATCATTATTATTTTTTTTATATTTCCATTGATGGTGGTGCTGCTATATAAGAATGTTACAATTGGTGGATTATTATAACTTAATGTTGTTGGTGAGGTGGCATCATAAGCACTAATCTCTTCTTTTTTTTCTCCTAATTGATTTGGAAACTAATACAGATTCCAGTTTCTCTCTCTTCTCACACGAAAAGCAAGTACAACTTGTAACACTTGAAGGGAAACAAAGGAAATCTATCAACAATCAACTTAAAAACGATAGGATAAAGACCAATGTCAAGGATTTCTCATAGTATCTTTGTTGCAACGAGCAGGCGCAACCAAAAAGCATGCATCTGCCTGCTCTTTGAATGAATGATAGATCTTAGAAATGTTTTAGTATGGGATTAGTTGCTAATTATATCCAATGGAATTGTTCAAGATTTATTTCTTGTATTAAGTCATTAATTTAAATAAACTTAAATTTTGTTATGACAAACAAATCATTATAAAATTAGATTTAATTAGGATAGATGATAGATCATAAAAAAGTTTTAATACTAGATTAGATGCTAATCACATACTATGAAATTATTTAAAATTTACTTCTTGTATTAAGTTCCTAGTTTAAATAAGCTTAAATTTTGTTATTACTAACAAATCAATAAGACTTTGGATTTTGGAGGGTGTGGAATTCTTATAATATCTACCTCCAAAGTTTTCTCTTCAACTCTAGATTTTAGAATTTTTTCTTTCTAAAGATTTAGTAAGGAAGTAATCTATTTATGATTATTGTGAAAATTAAAAGTTCACAAATATAAAAAATTTTATGTAGTGTTAGGATATTGCTCTTTTTTATAAGTGTTCTCAATTTAGCTGCTAGACTAAACTAATATCTAATTGGGTATAATTGGCCTTGTGGATCGACCACTTATTTGAACCTTGAAGTTTTGTATTAATAATAATAAAAATCTACTAGTGATATTCTTAATTGTGCAATTTGATATGTCACTTGTATGGCAGGGAACTTATTTCTTAAAATAGTCACGTTGGATGAGAAAATAGCATAATATATAAAAAAAATTAGGAAACCACAAATGGCTGATGTATGGCAAGGGAGAAAATCATTTCCATCCATCTAGGAAAAAAAAATCTCAGTTCTGAAAATGAAAAAAAAAGAAAAAAAAGTATCTAACTAGCATAATATCAAATTATCTTTATTTTATTTTGTTTTATTCTCAATATCTCCCTAATGAAATTTCAAGTGGAGTTTTTATTGATTTCAAAATAGAAGGTTGGATTTTTTTTTTTTTTGTTGTTGCAAAATGATACTCATTCTCCTAACAATAAGATTATTAGATCTGAACACAAAACAGACAGTAAGCTAAATAACTATGCATAGGATATTAATGGGCAAACTTTAAATTATTTTTTAAAACATTATAAAAAATATTTACTTAATTATTAATTTCATAAGAAATTTTGGTTTTTTCTTTTTTTTTTTTTAACATAATGATAAGTACTTATAGGTTCCTGAACAATTTTGCCAAAGTCCAAGCGTCAGGCAAGCAATATGTAAATTTAAAACATTAAGATACATATTTTTTAGATATGTGATTTAAGTTAATTTTTCAATGAAACCTTATTTTAACAAAAATTTAAAGTTTGCCCCTCAACCAATTTTCTTCAGAAAACTACCTATATCTCCCTTTGCTCTCAAACTTATAATTACGGTTTGATTGTTATATTGCCAAACTTTGGTGTTTTTAGTTTATGGTATTTTTATAGTAGATTGGTTCTAGAAATTTTATAGTTTAGATAGTGACTCCGTAATAATCATTCATTGATAAATTATAGGCACACGTCACGTTGTTTTTACAAGCAAACATTAATGCATGGGCCACAAGAGTTGATATAGAGTTTTTTTTTTTTTTTTACTCATTCTCAGCTATGGGAATCTTATATGTCTACATCCTCCTTATTGCCAAAGTTTTGAAACATTCAACAATAATCTTAGTACTTGACCTTGAATATATTACAAGTCTTTGGAAATGTTAAACGCAATGGGAAGTTCTAGCTCACCTGCACCATTCTATATTTATTATATCCATCTTAATCATTTATTCCAGTTATGCGGTCAATGTGTTCAAAATAACAGAACTGAGCGGTTCAAAGGTTCTCTCTCTGTTTTATGGATACCTAGAAGCATGGCTTTTGCTTTGGTACTGGAAACTTTTTTTGTTTTAATAAATTTTTTATTATTATTTAATTATTTTTTAATACAGCAGATTATATGAAAAAATAATTGATTGAATTAGTGATGTGTATGATGGATGCGTATAAATAAAATAAAATTAATAAAATTTTATTACGGAATGTGCTGGCAAGAATAAAAAGATGAGAGAAATCAATCCAACTTTATCCAATCTCAAGAAAAAAGTAGAACTCCGTTTTACCTTGCATAAATATTCTCAACTTCTTTTCTTTGTAAGGCAAAAAAAAAATGAGATGCAAAAGGATGATAAAGATAGTTAGCAAATAAAGAATTAAGAGTTTATTCAAAACTAAAAATATAAATTATAAAATAATTATAACAATCAATTTATTTAGCAAAATATCACAAATAATTCTACTTTAACGTAAGGCAAAGATTACTTTAAAAATAATAAGAGGGCTATAGTAAAATAATCAGCTATCTTTTGGTAGTTTGCTTACTTTAAATCCATAATTAAAAGCTAATTAACCAAACTAATAGGGTTTCTCACCAGATTTCTTTAAATTCTATCCTCCTTTGAATCTAATGTGATGCAGAACAGTTCAGAGAAAAGGAGGAATTCTAGAGTTTGGGCTTTAGAATACTTGAAGTAAACCTATTTTTGGCTGGATTTTCTATTCAGCGCCAGGATTTCAGAAAAGTTGGATCTACAACGAGGGTTTCTCGTGCAAAGTATGCAATGGATTTTAGGATTTTGCCCATGGTTTCTGGATTCAAGGATGGAAGAAATGCTCGAGGGAAAAATGCAGAAAAATTATAAAAGATAGTAGATGCGAGGGAAAGAACTGAGAGCCAAGATCTGGACTCATATTGGGTTGTTGCACCAAAATCGAGCCTCACACTGGTGAGGGAAAGATAATGAAGAGAGAGAATTTGTGCTTACCTGGAACTCATTGGAGGGCCTCTTTTTATTCTTATTTTATGTTATTTTTCCTCTAAATGTTGACAGTCTATCATAGCTGAAATAATGTTCGTGGTAGCAAAACGGGACTTCAAATAAAAATTGACAACCCCAAATTATCGAAACCCCATCTCTTATCTAAAATGGCAAGGGATCGTACCATTTGAACTACAAAAATTTGATAGCAATTTTTTCTTATTATTAAACCCTGTAACTCGGTGGATTAACAAATTTTAGTCAAATTCCTCTTATAAAAATAATCAGAAATTTTTAGATCCGTCAAGAGAGGGAAAATAAAAAAAAGGAACGTGTTAGGAAAACTCCCCATTGGATCCAGGAACCACCTTAAGAAATGTGGGTTTTTTTTTATTTATTTTTTTAAATCCAATAAGAATTAATCCCAGCATGACTCTTCTTCAATCAATCTTGTTGGATCGGCTCCCAGTTCCAAACAAGTCATTGACAACAAAAATTCCCCTTCAATGCATAAATTATAATGTATCAAAATATAAGAAACTCACAACATAGTCAAGTCCGTTATAATCGTTATTATAACCATAAAATATTTGCACTAGCAATTATGGTTTTCGAAAAGGCTTGTTACATAGAATAGTTGCTTCTTCTTTTTCTTTTTTACTTTCCTGAAGCTTTCTTTCCCTGACTGAACTATCAATTTTTTTAAATAAATAATTAGATATTATAGTTAAAATAAAAACATTGATTTAATTTGGTATTAAGGTTTTGTTTTATTAAGAATTACATATTATAGGTGTAGCATATTGTGGGGTGTCATGATAGATATATCGCCGTGTCACATATCCAAACCAAATGATGAGAATTTCTTTGAAGAAAAATAAAGGTGTCTTCTCGAAAAGATCTTCTAATACCTTATTATTTACTAGTGGATGGTTAATATAGTGACGTAGAAGCATGAATAATCTTGTGTGTGTCTACAACGGACATACATACATCAAATGCTCCTCAAATAAAAGCTCTAGGTTATCCTCATGTTTTACGTACCTCCTTAATGCCTCTGAGAAACACAAATGGGAACTTGGAGCTGAACTTTCCTTTCTACCATGCAAAAGCCTCTTTATTGCTAGTTGCAATGACTTGCCAATGCTCTATCATGATTTTTCATGGAAGTGTATCGTTTGTAAGTAGGCAAGAACCTATTTAAAAAATTATCACATAAGGGTTTTAAAGCAAATGGGTCTCTCAACACTTATCTATACTCTGAGGTAATTTTAGTCACCACCCTAAATCATCAACAAGCTACGGTGATAAAGAGCATATCACTTATAGAATCAATTGATTTGAGCACCAACCAAAAAATTTTGATATTTGGATTACGATAAACTGCTAATTAGGATATATAGTCTGAATATTGAGTTTAATCCAGCATTTTAATTTGGGCATTTGGCTCATTTGGCTACACATTAGGTTAAAATTTTCACAATTGAGTCAAATCCAACATTTAGGCTTGATCAGTATGCCTACTTGACACTAATTGGGTCAATTTCAAAGTTTTATACTTAATCAGTGGATCTGATTACCAATAAAAAGGTCAAATTTAATACTCAAACTCAGCCAGTAAGTCTGATCACTAATGATTGGGTCAAATGCAACATCTTAACTTAGTTACTTGGCTCGATCTTGATCTTCAATCATTCACCGGGTTCAATTAACTTCGACTTAGATTAAAAAATCTAGCCTAATCTTCTGAACCAGGTCCAACCATAGCTGTTGCTAATTAAGTTAAATTTGATTTGAATGGGTTCAAATTATATTTAGATTAAGTTCTCGAGCATCCACATTAGAATATGACATGTCGTCAAAAAGAAAAGGAGACGATTATAACATTGAGTTGGTCAAAATATTAAAGAGAGAAAGATTGGGAAAAAAAAAAAAAAAACTCATACCTTATTCAATCTTATTTTATCTCAATCTCACTTATCCCTCTACCTTATCTTAATCCTAATCCCACCTTATCCCTTTTCCTTATCTAAATCCTCTACTCTGTTGTATCCCTTATCTAAACCATATCCCTTTTCTTTAGATAAGAAATCTATCTAAACCAATGCAAAAATAAGATTGAGATTTTTTTTTTTTTTTAACAAAGGTGACTCTTACGTTGCATTCAACATCACATATATTCATCTTTAAATACATCCCTCTTATGCACAGATAAGTGAAGATACCTGCCCAAAAAAAAAAAAAAAATCTCCTCTAATCTCTCGAATCCCAATTACCCAAAAATCAATTTTCTAATCCTAATTACCTAAATACCTCACTTTTCCTCTTCCAAACCAAAGCTTCCCCATAAGTAAGTCTATTACCCTTCTCACCCTTCTCACCCTTCTCACTACCTAAATTAAACAAAACCTCCAATTCGAAACCTATGACCCTAAAGTCCCTCTAGAGCTTTCATAGGAGAAAGGAACTTACTTATGAAAGCGACTTAGGTTTAGAGCCAGAAGCAGTACCAAATCAAGCTCGATTGAGCTCAAAGGATAGTCCTACTTTCAAATTGAGCTAGATCGAGTGGTGATCAAGCCCAGATCAAGCTCAAAGAGAAGTTCTACTCCCAAATCAAGCTCAAAGGGGAGTTCTACTTCCAAATCAAGCTCGATCGAGTGAAAGGGAAGTCCTACTCCTCATATCGAGCCTAAATGGAGCCAGATCAAGTAGTGATCGAGCCTAGATTGAGTGCAGATCAAGTCCAGATCAAGCTAGATGGAGCTCAGATCAAGCTCAAAGGGGAAATTAAGCCTAATCGAGCTCGAAAAAGAGTGATAATTTTATATAGATAGACGATAGAGTTTCTATCATTTAGATAGAAGCCCCAGTTCTCATGATCTTATATATTCAGAAAGAAAAAAAAGTAAAGAAAAAAGTGACTAACCTAGCAAAGCAAGGCACGCAGATAGCTGTACTGCCCTAAAAATATATTGCTGCCCTTGTGCAGATTTTTCTGGTAAAGATGTCCCCAAAGTACAACACTTCTCTATCCATTCGATCTTCTGTTGAGCATGAATCACAAAAAGAGTTTTTTTTGAACTTGTTGTCTACAAGTGTCCAGGTGTATGGAACCCAATGCAAAAAATGGATCTCAAAAAAGTTAAAGAGGAAAAAAAAGTCTTTCTGATTGAGGATGATAGTAGGAAATAGAGAAAATAGAGTTTCTATTAGTTGAATAGAAGCATGAGCCCCCATGATTTTATGTAGATCATGAGGAATCACCTTCATTTTAGAGAAGAAGCAACGGATGAACAATAGAAAGGTCTTACGATCATTTGATTAGTTGACCGTAAAAAGAAGCAGTTATCTAGAAGGATATGACCGATCAAATAAACAGAAGAGAAAAAATAAGTTCCATACTCATGTGAAGGGGCCATAGGATTTTGGACATTTTTCCATCCATTCGATTAACACAAAATGATTTTAAAAATCTAAATAACAATGATAGAAATTTTAAAATTCTTATTAAATCAAAAAAATGTAACATAAAAAATGAGAATTTACATAACACCTTATTATGCTATTTGTTGAGAAATTTCCTCTACGTTGATCACCTAGCCCTTTGCTAGTGAGTTAAAGAATATTCAAAGAAATGAAGTACAGAAACAATAAAGCTGACCATTTCAGCAGACAAAGGTCTGCATGGAGAACAAGAAAAAAGCTAGCCTTATATAGTCATGGAGATATTGTTGGAGAGTTGAACTTCACTTTGTTCTTCTCATAAATGCTACTGCTATAAATAATTTTGTTGGAGGTAATTAACTTCTGGAAGGTATTATACTACTCTCACTATCAAAATATGGAAAGATGATAGAATAGCATAGATCACAAAAAAGCTGTGTGGAAGGATGGAAGAAAGATTAGTGTTGCCATTTACAACAGCTACAAGTAGATGAATAGCAAAGAATTTCTCTGGACAACTTGTACCTAGATGTGGAGCGTGCCGTCACCTACCTCCATTATCTTTTCCTCTGCCTATGCACGGTTGTGGGAGGGTCAAAAAGGTTGTGTTTATAAGTTGCTAGTTTATGACTTTTTATGCAGCTTCATTATGGTTTGCTAGTTTACCAAGGTAGATAATAAAATTAGCCTAATGATGCTTATTCCGTGTTAAGACAGTTTCCTACTCAACCTGGCCTTATTGTTATAATTTAATTATCACCATGATTATGGTACTATCAGTTTAGGAATTGCTTTAATCCCACTTAACCTTACTCAATTTCAAAAGCAGAAATGCATTCACATGGATGATAAATAGACACTAGGGACTTCTCAAAGCAATGTCAAAGTTTTTTTTTCTTCTTTACTATTGACGACTTTCATAGCATTCATCACGTAAAGGATAGTTTTCAAAATTAAGTTTGTAGCATCCTATCATTTATCTCTTAAATCTAATGCTTGTATGCTATCTACCTAGCTGGTGCTTGCCCACTATTTGGCAAATGAAAAGAAGAGGTTCCTATGATTATTAAATATTGTTTCTTGTACTCCAAGGACTAGTATCTTGAAGAAGCTAATCAACAAACCAATATAGGATGCACTAACATTATTTATTTTGGGTTATAATAGTCCAAGGTGATACTATTATTCTTTTATGATTTAAATATAATGTTACATATTTGTCCTCCATTTTGCCCCTATGTTTGTCCCTTTTTTAAGTTTCACCTTCAGCTAAGCATGTTTTGTTCACATTGCTTTAATACTTCATTTTGATAGTATCCTGAGTTAATAATCTCTTATAGAGTTATTAGAAGGGTAATAATCTCATAATTAAGGAGTAATCTCCTTCAATTATGGAACAATGTTTTCAGTTCTTCAATGGCATTAGGATGGTTGCATTCAATCAAGCTTCAAAGTGCTTAGGTTGTTGCTTGGATCATCAACTTAACTCGAATGAGCCATCTTTGAAGAAGAATGGCTTCAAAGCTTCGATGGAGCAATGTTTCGTATTTTAATAGAGCAAGACTCCAAGTATTCAATGAAGCAGAGTTTCAATACTTTAATGGAGCAAGGCTCCAATGTTTTGATAAGGCTTCAGGTCTTTAATAGAGTAGGAATCCAATTTTAGATGACACAAGGATCTAGTCTTTTATGGAGTGAGGCTCTAAATTTTTAGTAAAGTAAGGCTCTAAGTCTTTAATGGAGAAAGGCTTCGGGGTTTTCTTCAATGAAGCAAGGCTCTAGGACTTTGATGGAGAAAAACTTCGAATCTTCTATAAAGTAGGGCTTCAGGTCTTCTTCAATGGAGCAAGGCTCTAAGACTTCGATGGAACAGGGCTTCAATTTCATCAATGGAGCAGGTTTCTAAGCTTCATCGATAAAGCAAGGCTTCAGGACTTGATCAATAATGTAGAGTTGGGAGAAAGGCTTTAGGTCATAAACATTATAGTAAGGCTTTAGGCTTCATCAATAAAATAGGGCTTCAGGACAAACATTAGAGCAGGACTCCAGGCTTCATTCATAGAGTAGGGCTTTAGAACTTGAATATTGAAGTAAGGCTCCAAGACTAAAAATCCAGAGTAATTAATAATGGATGGTTGTATCCACTAAAAATTTAAAGTTTACATGACCTAACAAGAAGTCACCATTAAGAAGGCCTAAAACTCAAACAAATAAACTCTTCCATCCTATATTATCTTAACTGAAGTGGTCTTATTGAGGAAAAGAATGGTACAGAGGTTGATGATATGACCATTACTTATTGATTAAAAACATCCTTATATAGATAAACTAAAATTAAAAGATGCAATAAAGACATGCTTAATTACTGCCAAGGCAACAGCACAACCCTTATAGTACTTAATAGAGCCCTTTTCCATAAGGTTCCTTCCCCTTATGCTCTCTAATATTATAGAAATTTGTTGGTGCAAGGAATAAAAAGACAAACAAGTGTCCACCTATATGATTCAAAGTGGTCTAGGTCATCAATATATGCACATAGTTCCTTTGAAACATGATAGTGCGTAGTTGAGAAGAGGATAGTGGTAAAAAATGAGAAGCGCCAATAACTTGGTAAACTCCACTTTTTGCAGCTTGATTTTTCTTCTCGATGGCATCTCATGTTGCCTTTCTGTGCCCTCCTCTAAATAGTAGGTGATAAGGTCTGACTCCACTTTACCCTTCCTGTTTAGCTCAACTGCATCATCTGTAGCTAGTAATCTAAGAATTAATACCATGTCGGTCCCGATTAATTGTTTCTAAACCAAAACTCCTCTTGCTAATCATCTCAAAATGAGAGGAGTGCGTCAAGACACGGATGGCCCTGTATAATAAATAGGAAGGTAAATAAATGGCGTAAGAGGATGGCTATGATCTTGAGCCTCTACCCAAGAGACGTGGCCTTAGTGAGCAAGCCTATCACCTTCACAAAGTGCTTGAAATACACCTCCCATTGACCATACTTGTCAGCCAAATGGGAGGTATTCTACCTTCCTTAAAAAGCTTCGATTTTTCTCTTTTCTTCAGACAATGATTGACGCAGCCATCTTTGACCGAGTATGCATTTACATTAAAAGAAACATGCATAGAGAAGTCTTTAAAAATTATATGCAATGATGTATGTATAGTTTCTGCTGTCTAAAAAATACGATGCAAATTAACAAAATTTGTGCAAGTTAAAATGATTAATAGTTAGAGACATAAATCATCTAGGAAAGAGTGTAAGAGGAATTTTATTAGCTGCATGCAAATAGCGGGCAAGAGTGCGTTTAAACAACACTAAGTGCATGGTATAGTTAATTGGGTACAACTTTAACTTAACTACATCTAGGGGTACCATAATTTTTGTGTGTATAATTATATTGACTGTGTCACAAATCTATGAAATAGACTAGCACAATTTTTTACGTGTAAAGATCTAACGAACAAAGCTAATAACTTTTTTCTAAATATCTTGACTTAAGCATAAAAAAAATGTTATTCTCTAACAAATTCAAATTATGCTTGGTACAAACTATGAATTCAGAAATGTATATATAATTAACTGAAAATCAAAGAAATTGGAGTTATCAATATGTGCAAAGTTAAATAAAGACTAAAAAGGGACCACATTTTACCCGTGCAAAGAATTCTCTTGTAAAGGTCAGACCTGCGAGGAAAAATAGATGGTGGAAAGATTGTGGAGGGGTCCCAGTGGCCAGCCGAGGCACATGAGATGAGGAGAAGGAAAAGAAGATGGAGATGGTAGAGCAGCGAAGATGGCAAAGATGTCGGAGGACTTGCCCGAGAACGTGGAGACAGCAAGGACACTAGAGATGCCGGAATGAGTAGCTAAAGAAGGTGGAGAGAGCGGCGAAGAGGAAGTGACGGAGAACAATGGTGGTAAAGATAAAGGTAAATGATCGAGGCCGCCGGTAACAGTAAAGATTAGGATTATTTTAGATATGAGGGCGAAACTGCTCCCAGGTGCAGTCAACGGAGGATGGAGGGGCCGCTAAGTAACCCTTATTCTTAAAAAAATATTTATTTATAGGTTTCACTACCCCTTATCCTAACTAGAAAGGGCTTGTCTTCTCCATGGAGAGGAGAAAGATGTACGCTTAGATTGTTCAGTGAAAGCATATAGATACAAACCTTATCCTCAAGCGAACAATATTTTGTTTCTATCCAAATACACATGACATAATAGTGCCTAACAACAGACAAAGTGATTGTTGTGAACTTTATGAGGATGGAAACACTCTGAAAGCTCATCTTGTCTACCAAAGCATGCCGACATGATTTCTCCCATGGAGTCGTGGCCACATCTCATTCTCATCCTATATATATATTTCTGCAGCTGTAACCACAAAGAGAGTGCCAGTTGGTGATGGAAAGATTTCACACCAACAAATCTATTGCATTATATAATGGTATAGACTCCAGCTAAGAAGCTAACCTAATCAATATTTAGTTCCATGATCCATCCTTCTCTAAATCCATGCAACGTGCCGCTGGTTTTTGACCATCAAAGCTTGCTCGCCACCTATTCAGACTCGACAGGCCATGATTCATGCACCGCCAGTTGTTGGGAAAAATCACCGTTATTATTTATTAATGCATCTCGTATCTATCGCCTTCCTTCGACAATGCAGCAAGCTATAACAATTGTCCCACTTGTTTCTGACTTGGTTCTCCAGCCGATGTAGATAAGACAATTTAGACAAGAAAGAGACCATTGTTTTATCTATTCTTTTAATATTTTGCTTGGAAACTGATAACACGCAGGCATGCAGGTAGTATTATTTAAAGAGCTAGAAAGGGACCAAATGAGCTGATTACAGAAGAAGACATTAGAAACGGAACAAGAGACATGGCTGCTCCAAAAATTTCTCAATCAGTGATTTCTTTAGTGATGCTGCTTTTTTATTCGCCATTTTCTGTATATTATATGAGCTGCCAGATTTGAACTAGATCTTCTTGTTGTAATTGGCGCTAGCCTACCGTAAGAGCCCCTATTAGTCAGCATTGAATCCTATGTTAACTATGCATTGAACATATGTTAAATGCTTAATCAAGCAGCTCAAATAACATCTTTCGATTGGCCTTTTCACATGAAATCCTAGCATGTCATAAATCACATCAAAGCGGACCTGATTTATAATTCATGTAGATTAGGGAACATTGCAGATGGACTCATAATATTTGTGAATTGAATTAAATTGAATATTAAGATTTCAATGAAGAAAATATATGAGAATCCGTATTGGCAATTGCTTAATCTCATATCAACTATGTACTCGATAAAATTTGAATACTTATATAGGGCCAATAAGCCTAAATTACACCTTTTAACTAGTTGTTTTGATGAGGCTCCAATTGTTATACCTATAATATTAAGAATAAGAGTAAGCTACTAGAACTTTGCTTGATCAATGATCAGCTCCTTCATTGGCGTAAGCGGATCCTGCTGCATCATTAGTGTAGTTTAATTTGAGTTCAATCATGTAACACAATCAAAACCTTGACTCAGGATAAGAGAAATGTCATTAGCTAGAAAGTCATGATCAACCTCATCCATGTATGGCTCATTTAGACAGGTAGTAGATACCTTCAGGCTTTAGCTATCTTGGAAGCTTGTAGTGGGACTGGATAAATGCTTAATTAGCTCCCATTATTAATTGGGCAAAGGTTTTTAAATCAAATGATACCAAACTGATAAAACTGTCCAAACTACGAGCAACTGATTTGTCTCCAATTGATTCATTGCTTTGCCCGCAAGGATGACCGACCTGATTCAATTAAAAATATGGTTATCTAATGATAAAGTGATTAGAACCTCTGACATGGCCCAAAAACGACGGTAATAAAGCAGTCATAGCACATGGTTTACAGAGGTCAGTACCTTCGGTGTGACTTAACTGTTGTTCTTTGAGAGATTTCTTTTAAACTATCTTATCTTGGAATCATTTTTCAGAATGATCAGACGTCCAACTACCACACTATGGATTAATCAGTTGACCATGACTCACTTACAACATCTATATGACTATCTTTGTGCACCATACTTTTATATTTCTGACACATGAGATCAGACCTCAGGAGTGGTTGATCATCCCATCATGCTGAATAAGAAGAGTTCATGCAATGAAGAAAGCATGTTGAAACACTGACTAGCGTAATTATAGACATAAAAAATATGCAAGACAGCATCAGATGCGACCTTAAGACCTTAAAGAAACCAAGCTCTAGAGATTTCTTGTCGCTGAAGATGTGTTCAGTGAGGTGTTCGAAGAAATCATCACATCCAGCCTGGATTGCTTTCCCATTTAGCTCGTGCTTCATAATTTGGTCATATTAAACCTAAAGAACTTAGCTGAGGGCCAGTTCCTCCATTTTGAAAACTTTTGTCCAACCAAAGTTGTGGCAAGAACGCGACAGCATGAGTACAAGTAGGGCTCATGCATTCAGCGTGGGAGCTAACCCCATGTTGAGTTCTTTACAGGCTCCCACAATGCCAATCTCCCCTCTTTATATATATATATATATATATATTTCTCTTTTTTTTATTTTTGCAAAAATATGTTTTTGGGTCTCAATTTTTTTATTTAAAATTTATTTTGATCCCCAAATTTTTAGTTATTACAGTTTAGCTTTTTATATTTTAAGAATGTTATATTTATAATGTCCTATATTATATGGAGCTAGTTAATATTGGCAGCATAGCTAACGTATCATATGTATTCACATTGGAGTGCTATGTAATGGAACAATAAAAATGCAATATGAGAGATTAAATTGTAATAACTGAAATTTAAGGATTAAAAAAATAAAATTTGAGTAAAAGTTTGAAGGCTAAAAGTATGTTTGTGCTTTCTTAAAGAAATAAAACAAAACCAGGTAGAATGCAAAGAACGGACCACTTTCCGGGGGTCAGAAGGAAGCTGACAACAATAGCACAAAACGGAAGGAAGGAACAGAAGTGCATGGATGTTTGTAATACTAACAAAACAAAAATAAACCGTACTTCGACTAGATTGCTATTTTTGTTTCCATTCTCATATCACAAAAGATTCTATTTTTTCCATTTTATTCTTCACTGATGTCATTCCAATCTGGATGTATCCAACTCCTTGTGAATCGTATACCGAACCATCTGACCCAAGATCCCTCATGCAATTGGTCATAAGGGAGTCAAAAAATTAAAAAAAAAAAAAAAAAGAGGCTGCAAGCCATCCAAGGTGCTCAGAACCAGCTTGGGATCAGCTTGCTGAAAGCCTGTTGAACTTGGGTAGGTTATGAAACAATCTTAAAGCTTAAAGCTTGGGAGCAAAAAGCCGAGCCTGAACTGAACACAAGGAACTTGCACAATGAAAGGAAAGCCAGGGTCCAAGAGTTTATATGAGCTAGGCTTGGTCCACAACTTCAGTTAAGCAAGGTCGTAGCTCGAGCTAAGCCCAAACAAGCTGTTTATATGAGCTTGGAATAGTTAGATTCTAGACAAAAACTTAGCTTGATGACTCTCATGTCTTATTAAATCCCTCAAACAATCTGTTGATGAACAGTAATTGCTCTCAAAATTCAGCTCTTTCTACCCCATTCTGACAAGGACTAGAAGTGAATAGACCCAGTTGACAAATTTTAGGAAGTAAGAAAGAACCTCCTCGCATCAATATGATACCAAAATAAACAAAAGAATATGCACATAAAGTAGCAAACCAAGAAAGCTAAATTACAACAGTTTCTTTTGCCTCCTCTTCTCGTTTGCGGCTCCAAAACCGAACTTGCCAAACCTTCACCTCTCCATCCAAACTCCCACAGCAAACTCGGTACTCTTCCTCCCCTTCTCCCTCCCCCTCCGCCACCGCCGCCGCCGCCGCCGCCTCCGGCGGCACCCGCACCGCCGCCACCGACCTCACCCCGCTCACGTGACCCTCCAACACCCCAAGACAACTATGCCCCTTCCCCTCCCCTCCCCTTCTCCAAATCCTCACCGTCCGATCACTAGACCCGCTGCACACCAGATCCCCCACACACGCGAGACACAGGATCGCCTTCCGGTGTCCTCGCAGCGCCCCCGCGACCGCCATAAAGTTCGCGCTATCTTCCTTCTCCCACACTAAGATCGAACGGTCGCAGGCCCCCGAGTACAGGACCGTCCCGTCGCCGCTCACTGCGAGCGCGTTCACCGCCGAGCGGTGCTTCTCCAGCGTCGCCACCAGCCCGTGCCGCCCCTTCTCCCCCGCCGACCGCCCCCAAACTCGAATCCTCCGATCCGCCGACCCGGTGAACACCGTCCCGTCGCTGGCAACGGCGACGGCGTTCACGGCGTCGTCGTGCGCCGCCATGGACTCGATGCACCGGAGGTCGGAGGCGCGCCAGATCTTGAGGGTTTTATCCCAGGAGACGGAGTAGAGGAGGCCGCCGGCGGCGGCGACTGCGGAGACGGCATCGGCGTGCTGGATCCAGAGGAGCTTCTTGTGGCGGCGGATGGTGATGTAGTTGGAGGGGAGGGGGAGACGGCGGAGGCGATCGGCGGCGGTGGGGAGGGAGCAGATTAGGCGGTGGCGGCCGGAGCGGGGGGAGCGCTTCCAGGCTCGAATGCGGCCATCCTGGTGGGCGGTGAAGGCGCGGCCATCGGGAGAGAAAGCGACGGACTTAACGGAGCCGGCGGCGGGGGCGGCGGGGAAGGACTCGAGGTGGCGAAGGGAGGCGAGGTCGTAGACGGAGATCTCTGCAGCGGAGGCCAAGTAGAGGAGGAGGGAGGAGGAGGAGGCGGCGGCGGAGACGGCGACGGCTGCAGGGGCCCCGGCGGGGCTGTGGAGGGAGGAGAGACAGTGGAAGGAGGCGGAGAAGGGAAGGGGGTCTAGGAGGGAGGGGACGAGGGATTGGAGGGAGGAGAGGGTGAGGAGGGAGGCGGAGTCGTCGGTGGAGGAGGAGATGGCGGCCGTGCTGTCGGAGGAGGAGCTGGAATCGGATGCGATGGAGGAGGAGAGGTGGAGGGTCCGCGGCGTCGGCGGCTGCGGAGGAGGAGGATGGGCGGTCTGGTCACCGGCGGTGGGAGACGTGTGGTCCTCTGCGGCGGAGGAAGAGGAGCAGGGGAGAAACTCTGGAGGAAGCGGCATTGGACAAGAAGAGGGAGAAGCGGAGGAGAATAGAGTAGGGACTATTTATAGGCGCGGAAAAAGTGGGGCCCAGAGGAGGACGGCAGAGACACGTGGCGGAACTGAGGGGCTAATGACTCCCAACGGATCCGAGGTTAAGGACGTGGTAACTCCCCTTCCTCGGGATCTGGATTAAGCCATGAAACTTTGGCACCTGCCATGCACGTGAGAATTTATTTATTTTTGGAACTGAAATATATGAGGTGTGGCATGCCATGCATTAGATGATCATGCATTTCACAAATATTCATGATGCTTGATGGTATATTAGATGATCCAATGTTTCAATGAAGGTTGCATTTCGTCTGGATCAATAAATGAGAGAACGAATGATAGGATCATCGAAAGAAACTAACTTCGATTGTGATGCTATGTTATGAAAATAATGTATTAGAATGAATTTTTATTAAAAATAAAAAATAATTTTAAAAAAAAAATATAGTTGAGCTTTGAAAATTATAATAAATAAAAATACAATTAATAGTTGTAGCATGATTGGAATATTTACGTTAGGATGGAAGGTTTGGAATTATGAGTAAGAGCAAAGATATGATTTAGAGTTATTTTTCAAACTAAAAATGTTCTAATTAAGAACAGCTAAAAAAGAAAAGAAAAGAAAAGAAAAACTTAGTCTCAGGACCATGGAACTTCTAATGAGACTAAATGAAAAGAAAAACGTAGTCTTAATTTGTGGAACTTCTAATAAAACTTGATGATGTACAATGAGTGAAACTGAAACATTACTCAAACTAATCCAATTGGATTTCCTACACCTTTAGATTGTAAGTTATACCATGAGCAGTGGAAGAGGCATGCTTGCTTTCATCAAACATGTCTCCTAGAAATTATTAAATGATTCTATATATATAGGTTATAAAGATATGAAAGCCCTTTGAAGTAAGCATGATTCTTATTATGTTGCAATTATATCACTTAATTACCAGCTCTACCATGTGAAGAACTATTCACTGCTTTTTCCTGGCAAATGACATAAGATGTAGACTAAGGCAAGCTACCTACCTGCTTCATCGTTAGAAATTTTGTCAACCTGTGTTAGATCACATTGATTAATCTATGACCATCATACCAAAGATTTTCTTTGGTAGGATGCCAGTTTAAGCTCGCCTTTCTTCTTCATCTTCCATTTTCATGTTTACTGTTGGGCACTCTCAATAGAATTTTCCAAAAAGTGTTGCAAGTTGAATGGTCGGTTTTACCTACTCTAATACTTGTCTTCTTTTTGTTACTTTGTCTTCTATCTAATTCTTTTGATATTTAAATTCTTTTGAGGCAAGCCCTCCTCCCTCCTCTGAGAACACAACGCATGCAAATTATTAAAATAAAAATTTATAAAAAAAAGCTTTATATACAACACAAAAGTACTCCAAAGCTCTTATTGCATTGGTCTCGGTGAGCAACAGATTCATCTAGCAATACATATCATATATTCAATTACTTATCATAGAGGTATTTCCTTAACATAAAAATGGGCAATATTATTCCAAAAATATTATCAGGTGCAAACATAAGCAAGATTAAATTTCAAATAATAGTAAATAAATTTATTAGTAGTTACTCTTTTCTTTTTATTTTTTGATGAGTTTACCGAACCCTTTAACTCTATCCCTTATATATATACTTGACCCATCCTGCTTAGGTCAAAGTCTATGGTGCAAATAAACCAAGCTATAGCTTATAAAACTGAGATTCCACAAGCCAGGATCAAAGCAGTGATGAATATGACTCGGGAATCAAATCACATCCTCTATTCCAAGGATGATTGGATAAGCATGGTGACTTGTTGATGGTTTTTAAATGATCATTCATGCACATACTAAGGATATTCATCTTCTATAAAAATTTATCCTTTCATCTAGTTTTAGTTACAATTCGATTATAAATGAATCGTCTCTTCTTTTCTTCCCTTTTTTTTTAAAGAAAGAAGAAATTATAAACCGATCAGCTTTGATATAAATAAAATGAAACCTAAAAGCATAAAAAGAAAAAAAAAAAAATGATATAAGAGGTTTAAGGTATTGAATAGGAGATCTTAAACGAGTGAGATTGAAGCTAAGAGATCAAGACAAATTATAAATTATAAAATAGCATCATGCTGGACCAATTTGATTCCATCACGTAGCTCTAGTCACATCCCAATTGGAAGGATTCCCACCTAATGTTGCTACCACTAGCAACCAAATGAGCTATGGAGAGCCGGTGTTCACAAATTCTACCCAACTTGCCCATCCCACTCCACAGGCAGCACTTCGGTGCAACTCCTTTCCTTATTCTTGTACCGACCAAAACTCATCCATGGTGAGGAATGGTAACTTTTTTCTTCCACACGACATGGACCATTCTACATCACATCAGGCCCACACGGCATTATAACATATTCTAGGGGCTCTGAATCATTGGCTCTCAGAATTTGGCTCTCCCAAAGATAAACAGTTGTATAGCAAGAAACCAGTTGGACAAAGGGATTCAGCTCTCTTGAATTGGACTGTTTCAATCCATGTGTGCTTCTACGTTAATCACAGAGAAAAACAAACAAGTGGAGTCAAAAAAGCTTGTTTTTTTAAACAAACAACTCCTTTTCAATGCTAGCAATAATTAACCACTTATGCTAAAAAAGGATTAGAGTTAAACACTTCCAAACATAAAGCCCAACTGAGAGAACATGGGAGAAGGCCGATTGCCCTTAAAGTGGATACCATATGGCCTAATAGGTCAGAAAAGTACCATATAATAATCCATTCAGTGCCTTAGTGTGGTCCTAATGACAGTGCCTAAGGAGATATTTTGTTAAGTGGTAAATAAACTCAACCAAGGGGATGCCTCACTTTCTGCATTCAAAGACAAGATTTAGTATTTGTTAACTGCATATGTTTAATTTTTTAGGTGGGTACATACAAAATGATGACAGTAATTTAATTGAGATTATCGAATCAAAGACAAGGACTGTATGTCATGGCTGACCACAGCGCCCTCCTCATCTGGAGAGGCAGTCATCTTGTGGTGAGAGGTGAAGGGTCAGTAGGCAAAAATATCTTCCCCTCCCCTCTTTCCCTTTTAATGCCAGCATCAAGTAATAGTTTTCATGTCACTCTCAATGTGACTAAAGTTGCTGTGCTTGACACAAGACACCTCATTTATCTTTGTAATTGAGTGTGACAATAATGAGGCACCAATAGCAAAGCATGATCTCAGTTACCAACCTTTTGAATCAAAAAATAACTATAATCTTATTTTACTATACTACTCTATTGATGCAGCACCACACTGCCTGGTGTGCAAAGATAGTAGTTGTTTATGCTTCTTAAAAGTAAACATCTGATATTTTTGATGCAATGTTATATAAGCCTAAACATTCTCTTATTTTATAAAATCAGTTGACTATTTTGTAGGTTAATCTAATAACCACTTAAAAAGTGTGATGCATGTGTATGGCTATTTTTCTGCCATGGTATTCCCCCTTATTCTTGTTATTGTTGATGATTTATTATTTCTCAATTGCAAAACAATCGTCCGAAAAAAAAAAGAATCAAAAGGGTGGATTTAATAAAGAAGCAACTTTTATTTAGTGCTGTAGGAATACTCGAGTCTCATGACCATATGTGTTAGAAAAACCAGAAATTCTCAAGGAAAAAGCACCGTGTCTAAATAAACCACCAAGCACGTAGCTACTATAACAACTTTTGTTTTTATTTTATGTAGGATTATGATCTCATTTTATTTTTAAAATATACAACTATTCCTCACAATTTTCAAAACAAGTTAAATTTATCAAATATTTAATAATGCTAGAAATCTTATGCCTAAATGAAGGGGTTTTGTGATATGATCTTTCACTCAATAAGGATATTTAGAGCTAGTTAGAATAGAACTAGCAATTCTATTCCAACTAACTGAGACATCTCATACACAATATTTTTACACCAATGAATGATCAACTAACTAAACACTTTTACGAATAATTTGTATCCCTTTTCGTGAATATGTTAAGAGCTAACCTTAGCGTTAGATCGCAGCCTTATTTCATACACATATAAGCAGATTTTATTATAAGATCTCCAATAATTAGAGCGCTTCATCATATTTCTATTATCGAAGGTAAAATTGGATTATAGTACTTGCAATGATGTGCTTTATTTCATTAAACTCAGGACATGGTATTATATCAAACATTAAGTTGATGTTTTATCATTGGTGATTTTAAATTATGGGCTTGAGTCCCATTCCCTTTAATTTTTTAAATAGTAAATCTCTTGTAAGTCTTTTTAATAGATTTGTCTAGTTTTGTCTTTATCTCATAAAGTCTATAGTCATCGCTCCATCTTTAATTAATTTTCATACATAGTTATGATTTAATGCAATATGCCTAGACTTTCTATTGTATATTTGATTATATGCTTTCAATAGTATGGCTTCACCATCACAATATAATGATATAAGCGATGATGGTTTAGGTCATAATGGAATCTCATATAACAAATCTCTTAATCATTTAGCTTCTTAACTTGTTGAAGCTAAAGTAATAACTTCAGGTATCATGGTAGAGTCTGTTATATATTTTTATTTTTTGGACTTTCAAGAAATAGCATCTTTACCAGGTCTTAAAATCCATCCATTCGTTGAAGCATGATTTTCTTTATTAATAATCCAAATGGCATCTATATGTCCTTACAAAATTGAAACATATCTATTTGGTTCCATCCATTTTCATTTTCTACTTGAAAATCCATTTACAATCTGTTGGTTTAGAACTTAATATTAGATCTACTAATTTCTATGCATTATTGCCTATAGAGTCCATTTCGTTATTAATAGCTTCTTTCTAAAATGTAAAATCTAGAGAATTCATTGTTTCTTCGTAAGCTATAAGATCTACTTTGTATTACAACATTACTTGTTTATCAATGCATTCCTTTGTCCTTTCCACAAGAAACACAAACACAAACACAAGCACGCACACACAAAAATAAGAATTCATCTAAAAGTTTTTCCTTTTTAATTCTTTTACATCTATGCTCTAGGTTTTCCTTTGTGTTATTTTCCATTTTTTTAAAAATATGATTTTATTCTAGGTTTATTATGTCTATAAATTGAATTAAATTTATTTTCATCAAATATTATATCCCTTAACTTAGTTATTATATTGATTACCATTGAGATATAGTGTTATATTATCATGAACCTTTATGCCTTACTATTCTATGCACTTCCTAAAAATATGCATTCAATTCCTCTTTCACCCACCCAACTTTCCTTCTTGGGTTCAATAATCCTTACAATAGCCTTACATCCCCACACTCTAAGGTAGTTCAAATTAGACTTCCTTTTCTTCCAGAGTTCATATGGAGTTATATTACTCTCTTTATTAGGAACTCTGTTTAGCACATGACAAACTGTGAACAAAACTTTACCCTAAAAACCTTGTTTTAATTAAATAGAATTAGAAACTATTGTATTGACCCATTTATGTGTGCTCTATGTTTTTTCCTTCTATAATATCTTTTTTCTTGATGGAATTTTATTATGTAATATGATTTTATTGTAAACGGTGCATACATTTTATATAGAATTCCAGTGGACTCAAAATATTTAGTCATAATATTCACCTCTTCTATCAAATCTTAAATTTTAAATAAATGTCTTACTATACAATTTTCCATTAGATTTTTTAAGTTTTAAATTTTCCTAGTACTTTATCTTGAGAGTACAATAAATAAATACAGTAGTATGTAGAATTATTATCTATAAAATTAAGGGGTTGTTTAGCATCACTTTTGTTTTCTATTTTTTATTTTTAAAAGTAGAAACACAAAATTTGATATAAAAAAATATGTTTGATTATGTTATTTTATATTTCATTTTTAAAAGTCACTTCCATTATTTATGAAAAAAGTGAAAGTGCATTTTTTTTACTTCCACTTTTTCTAAAAGTAACCTTTTGAAAACTAAAACAATTATTTTAAAAAAATAATATTTTAAAAATGTCTTCTACCATAAAAAATAAAAAATAATAATAGCCATCAAAAATATTTTTGTTATTAGAATTATTAAAAAAAGCAACAATAACTATCAAACATGTTTCTATTATTAGAAATGTAAAAAAAAAAAGAAGAAAACAAAATTTTCATTTCTAATGTTCTTTTTATAAAAAGAGGTAGTGATACCAAACACAACCTGAGTATTTCTTCTCTTTTGGTAAGAGTACTATACACATTAAATATATGACTAGCTACAAATTCAAGCAATTTTATGCATCTTTTAACTTTAGAAAAAGGTTTCTGGTTATCTTAGCGAGCATGCATGTTTTACATTTATCAACATTTTTGTCA
Organism: Metroxylon sagu; assembly: GCA_017589505.3. NCBI lineage: Eukaryota > Viridiplantae > Streptophyta > Magnoliopsida > Arecales > Arecaceae > Metroxylon > Metroxylon sagu. Next base: position 923,210 of record JACVBY030000630.1, read on the forward strand.
AAGTATGAAATTAATTATAACTTAACCATATCATAAATTCTTTTAAAATGTACATATCTTAAATGATTATGCTATAAATAAGAAGATTCAGCAATATAAGTAGAAACAATAACTTTACTCTTATTAATAATACTAAGCTTAAATATGTCCTCATACATATAGTTTTTTCTACAAAGATTCAACCTTTATTAGAGAGGATAAATTTCTCTACTTCCAATACTAATTTGAACCCAAATTTATTAAGAAGACTACCTAACATAAGATTTTTTTCTATCCTCCAATATATCATATGCATTATTAACTTTCCAAAAGTGAATTTGGATTCCATTGTTCTTTTGCCCTAGATTTGTGCAATAGATGATTTTTCCATGTACAAAACACTTCCATCTCTTATTGGTTCATATAAGTCTTGAATAAATAGAATCAATCCACCAAGCCTTATCATCTTAAAAAATATTAATTTTTGATATTATTACTACAAAGTTTTACATTACTACATATGCATAATTTTTTTGAGAAAACAACATTCTGCCATGTGGTGTCCATTTTTTCTGGATAGAAGCATTTATCTTTCTTTTTCTTTTCATTCTTTTGATTACTAGCAAATTGCTTGACTATCTACTGCATGGTTTTACTAATTTCTTCTTCTTTTTATTCTTGTTAGCGAAGTTATTGATTTATCATCAACTATCTTATGGTTATTAAATCTACTAACAAAAACTTGTTATTAGTTGTATTTCCTTGTTAGTGAAGTTATTGATTTATCATCAGCTATCTTAAGGTTATTAAACCTACTAACAAAAGCTTATGATTAGTTGTATTTTCTTGACATGTATATAAAGTTAGACACGTGTCTAAAGTGTTTATTTGCACAACTTTTACTTTCGTTTCAAGTAGAATTGTATTCCCACTTTATTTTGAATATATACAATAATATATACCATCTAAGCTGCAAATGTATCTAGCTCTTTGAATGAACATGGCTTCCATTATCAAGCCTACTCATTTCAATAGGTAGAGGGAAAAACAAGATGCAGCTCTATTTAAGTTCTCTAAAATAGTAATCCTCCATTTAGTCACGACTAAGTTCCAGAGAGCGACAAAAACAAAGAAGGTGTACTTGTGAGGAAAGGGGTGATTTATTTTTGATCAGTTCCCAAGTAATTTTAAATCAAAAAAATCCAAAATGGCCATGCATCATGACATCCTTACGGGTCCCTACCTTTGTCATGAGAAGGCATGGCTATTCGGAATCTCAAATGTCTGCTCTTTTGATGAAATCTCAACCTTGTGCATACACTCTTGCTGGTATTTGTTATTGTAACTCTTTCTTTTAACGGTGTAGATCCTCTACAGTATAAGTTTTGTATCATAGAGTATTGTATAAATTTGGATGCTGCCATGTATTTTATCTTAAACACAGATGAGTATGATATAGATAGAAAATGAAGAATTATTTATTAGGTGTCGTGTAAACTGCGAACTGTGGATCAAAGATAGTCATATATGTTTGCGATGGGACATATGATAGTCTTTTAAATGTGCATGACACTTTGAATGATGTACTTTTGGACAATCACATGGATGCTGTAAATGAATAATGCAAAGTAAACTTCTCTATTTAGGCTACCACACTAATAATGTCACAAGTAATGGACATGGAATGGTCGGCAAAACATATATTTAGGCTACCACACTAATATCGTATCTTAAACACAGATGAGTGTGATACAGATAGAAAACGAAGAATTATTTATTAGGTATCGTGTAAACTGCGAACTGTGGATCAAAAATAGTCATATATGTTTGCGATGGGACATATGATAGTCTTTTAAATGTGCATGACACTTTGAATGATGTACTTTTGGACAATCACATGGATGCTGTAAATGAATAATGCAAAGTGAACTTCTACCACACTAATAATGTCACAAGTAATGGGCATGGAATGGTCGGCAAAAAGATGATACCATGAATGCAGTAATGGCATGTGACTACAAGCATCTTAGGCTCATCAACTTTTAGCTTGTAATTAAAGGACATACTTCAGACCATTCCATTGAGACATTTGTGAGATTATTTTTACTTGATAAAAGGGTTTATAATGTTCCTCACCTTCGAGGCTGAAACATGGCTGACGTTGGACCTAACGGATAAGGGGCCATCTCCGGGAACCACATCAAGGTTGCTGCTACCAAAGTTGGTGGCTGATTTGAGTTCTCTCCGTGGTGGCTTGCCCGTTTTTGTCAGTGGGTCTGGTCATGTCAGGATGCTGCCAGCCATTGGGGTGGTCAGGAGCAAGAAATTCGTGGTTGAAAGCAGCTGAGGATGGGCGGGCTTTGGTTGTGATTCGTTGAATACTGTACCTTTGCCTCTTTGGAATAGGGTGGGATGAAGCATCTGAAAGACTGAAAAGATGCAAGAAAAGAATGTCCAGCATCACGAGCCAAACAATGATAGGATGTGACAAGGTAACAGTAAGAATTCAACGCAATAATTCTCAGTGGAGTCATTCGGATAACTTGCATGTACTTTAGCTTCAACCTAAATTCGAATAATTATTTTTTTAACATTTGATTCATAATAATATAATATTATTAAAAATTTTATATTTTAAATAATTTTATATTTGATAATTTGATACTTAAGAATGAAAGATCATCATGTTTAGTTCATAATAATAAAATATAAAAATTAATTTATTATATTTTTAAAATTTTATTTGAATATATAGTATCATTTAAGTAGCTTTTTTTTTACTACAATATGAAATATTCTGGTAAAAATCAAAACTCTTTATAAACTAATTTTAAAAATATTATATATTAATAAATATTTAATATATATCATATATAATATAATATGCTATAATATTATTAAATATCTCATTATATAATATATATGAATATATAACATATAAATATTTAGTAATATATTATATAATAATTTAATATGCAAGAGACTATAAATATTAATAATTTAAATTTTAATATTTACATATTGTATAAATATATAATAATGTTTAAAATATTTAATATCATATTAATATTTAAATTTAATATTAATATAAAATATTTATTATATATTTAATATCGAATATAAATATAATATTTAAATATTTAAATATTATTCAATGCAAGTTGAATATATAATCAGATTAAGTATTATTAAATATTTATATGTAAGTTAAAAGTATAATTTAAAATTATTAGACTTTGATAATTTTATATACCAATCATTTAAATAGGAATGGGATTATTAAGATTTGTGGTAATCTTAGATTATCAAAAGTCAAAAATAGCAATTTGCATAATAATCTTAGATTATCAAGATAGATTACTATGAGCTAAATGGTTCCTTAAGGTCCTAATCATTTGCTTAGACAAGGACTGATTGCTATTGTGTTGGGTCCAATTCAAATATTTGATATACATAGGCCAAGTTGGGTTGCATTGTGTTGAATTTTCTAACATAAATAGACCTGCAATTATGACAAACTGAGTATGAGTAGTTCAAGCTCTATTTATTGAGAGAGTACTTATACTCAACTGCAATTAAGAAAATCTTCATTCAACATAGACCGGATTTAGATGTGAATGATAAAAACCCCTCATCAATGATCCTAACTGTTAAATGCAATCTGCTACATTTAAAATACTTATACATCATAAATCATGTGATTTGGAGACTTCGATCGATTTAAAAAATGTATCATTTTATGTTATTTAAATTATCTAAGTTTTGAATTACTTTGATGCTTGGATTATAATTTTTGGTGCCACTTGAGTGTAGGTTCATTCTCAGTTTAGTTTGGTTTGCAAACCAGTTAAACTTGAACATGCATTGGTGGGCTCATCTCATGCTTGGATACTACTTTTGTGAACATTGGTATGGACAATTGGATATAGGGTAGCCATGTTACGGTGGGGGGAAGGGCAGGTATCAGAAACTTGAACAGAATTAAAGATACTAAATAATAAATTCTAGTTACTATTTTTGAATGAGGTTAAAGAATAATACAAATGGTATCGGAGCTAAACCAATTTATAATTAGTGTATAGCTAAAGGATATTGCCACAGTAGTCCTCTTGAAGCTAAACATGAGTTGATGATGATTTTTGTAATTGAAATCTTTCCTAATAAGAATTCTAAGACTTAAAAAAAAGAAAAATATGTCTAAAATTATGCAACCATTCGTTCAATCTGACATCAAATATGCATTGGAGAGATCTTACAATTAATTAAACATGATCATGGATCTCACACCTTTTCCAATGAGGTCCAAACCTAATAAAGTTTCATATAACTAGCCAAACGTAACTAGCTTACTGCTAGCTCAGCATGTCTTATTTGTATTTATATATTTAAATGGTTCGATCAAGTTAATTGTTTCAATCTATTAAGACTATGTATATTAGCTACTCAAGTGATGTGAACCTAGTTGAAGTGAAGCTTTTCATGCATTTAGCATGAAGTTTAACTTAGATGGCTTTGTTCGCTATGACTGAATTTAGCACCCCAAAAAAAAAGCTTTTTGTTCTCCATCGTTGCAAACAGGAATATAACGCAAATGCTAGGAACAATTCTATAACTAGATAAAATATTTAGGATCAAATACTAGATTTTTTTTTTTTCTCAAAATCATATTATGAATGTGTAAGGATATATTATAATAGAAATGTTCATAAGTAGATTGTTAATGAATAAAATCACAAAATTTCTTAAACCTAGTAAGAATTATCTTAAATACCCATAAAAATTAATATATATATATGCTGATAAAGCTTTTACAGTTGTTCCAAATAACCTATAATTGAATCTTGCTGTCACCAAGACTAGAAGGATTAAGGTTATTTATGGGATGGCTATGCTACATCAGGCAGCTCATTTTTGTAAATCTTTTTCTATCAAAAAATTATCCAATAAATAAATATCTACATATACAAATATCTTGAAGTGTGCATGCACATACGTATACGTATAGAGGTAGATTTGACTATATTCAAATGTATCTAAGTTCAGAATTCGGTCACTTTCTTCATCCTTCGATCCATATAGATCCCAAAGCTACTCTATCTTTTTCACTTTTTTCATCTTTGAGATTCATGAACTGTGTCGATCCAAGGTGAGAAAGGTGACCGGATTTAGGCTTGGTTACATTCGAATGTAGTCAAGTCTATCCCTATATATATATATAATATATATATAGGGTTTAAAATACGATCATTTTTTTACCCTTGTATTCATATAGATCCCAGAGCCACCCCATCTTTTTTATTTTTTTATTTTTGAGATTCATGAACTATGTGGATCTTAAAGTAGAAGAGGAGCTCGAATCTATACTTGTTATATTCGAAGATAGTTAAATCTACGTATATCTATATATATATAAATAGAATTGGTTACATTTGAATGTAGCCAAGTTTAGGATCTCATCACCTTCCCTATCTTTGGATCTACATAAATATCGGAGTTACCCACCTTTTTTACTTTTTCAATCTTTGGAATTTGTATACTGTATAGATTCAAGGATAAGGAAGATTATCGGATACAGGCTTGGTTACATTCGAATGTAGCCAAATCTACCTATATATATATGTGTGTGTATGTGTATGGTTAATTTCATTTAGCTCCCCTTAACTATGGGCATTTGCACATTCCTTCCTAAACAAAAAAAATTTAAAATCAACCCCCCAATTTTGATTTAAGATGCAATTGGCTCTTACCGTTTAAATTAAGCATTAAAAGAAACAAAAAAGTAGCTAGATGACTATCATATGACCACTAAAGATGCCAGATTTTTATAATAAATAATATGGTAAAGAGCAACAACATCCATCCTTTAAAGAAAATGGTCTTGATTAAAGGTATAACCACTTTTTGTTTTCTAAACATGTCAAATAGTGTTTGCAGTGGTCACGTGATACTCACGTATCTACGTCTTCATTACTTTTAACCTTAGATTTAAAAATTAAAATTGGGGATTGATCACAATTTTTTTTAGTTTATAGAGGAATGTGCAAATACCCCATAGTTAATAGGGGTTAAATGGAATTAACCCATATATATATATATATATATATATATATAGAGAGAGAGAGAGAGAGAGAAAGAAGTAGACTTGGCTACATTCGAATGTAGCCAAGTCTGGATTTGATCATTTTTCTTTGGATCCATATAATTCACGGATTCCATAGATGGAAAATATGAAAAAGGTAGGATATATCCGACATTCATATGAATCCTTTAGTTGGATCCGAAATTTGATTTAGTTAGATTGTAACCAAATTTACCCTTTCTCTTTCTCTCTATGTGCGCACCTAAGCGCGCTCGCTTGTCTCAAAAGAGATAAGTATTATAATGGGCAAGACAATGAACATCAACTCTCTCCCAAATATCTGTAACGTGTGACTAAGATTTCAGCATAGATCTTTGTCATGATTATCCGAAAACAACTTTGATGGTTTGATAAGATTCAATGTCCATGCGTTGGAAAGAGAGATGTCTTGTTCGAGCCAGAAGGTGATAAGGGATATAATCGATTATGGACAAAAATTCCGAGATAAAGACTTCAAACTACCCTCCCTAAAAGCAGGGGACCATTCAAAGAAAGTGGCTAAAGAGGGCAAATCAAATCAAGAAACAAATTCTGAGATGGTAGTTACTCGTTCATCATCAAAGAGAATCTTGATTTTAGCCTTTCCAACGGGTTGTTGAATGAGTACATTTTGCATGTGTAATTCCAGTATATACTAAAGCCTTTTGCCTATCAAATAGGGTTGGTTGCCTGCTAAGTTGAAGGCAAATCTTTTCAACATGTCTTATGATGTGGCACCACTCCAAGGTTGATTAGAAGTGAGTACTGGATTCTAGAAAAGCTTTAAACCTACCGACTACTTTAATTAAAATGAAAGGTACCATCAGACCAGTATCATGGTTTGTTGGTGGCTTTTTCTCCCTTTGGAATGGCACTGTGGCCCAATCCATATGAGATGGGATGATCCATTTCTATAACCCACGCTGCTCATATCAAGACCGTACCAATTGATCCTAATTAGTTTAAAATTAAGATTTTATTATTATGGTTTGAGCCAATCAACTTACTCATGTTGGCTCTCTAGATAAGGATCAATGGGAGATTTCCTGAGACAATGGGATATTGTTTCCTCTCCTTCTTTCATGAGTTTATGTTTGATGGATTTTGATCCAGTTATGGTTCAATACAAACACTAGCTTGTGTTGGACATGGGAGATCCCAGTTTCTCACTGTAGTATAAATAAACATTTTGTGAGCCAGCCCTTTTGGCTAAGAAAAATGCTTCACCATTCACACTCCATTCCTTCTGCGCGCTTGGAGATGGCGTGCAGTGTCGGCCTGTCACCATGTACTGCACCAATCCCTGGTTATTACAAAGAATGGTAGAATGGTGCTGTCATTGGAAAATAAATGATAGTAACGATGATAACGACGATGCCTGTAATGATAAATAACCAAAAACGGATGGAGAGCAAAAGAATCTGACAGAATGAAGACCGATTCAGAGTCGAAAAAAGACAGCATGAAGACCGAGCAATTTAGGCCACAGAAAGGAATCATGGGCTGGCCCATACACCTTGACCTCTGCTATTAAGGCCAGGTCCTATCATCTAAGATGTTAAATTTTGTGGGTCAATGGTGTTTCAATTTTTTTTATGGAACAAGACATTTTGTATTCCATCCTGTTTTGATCCCCGACCGACTAAGTCAAGCATCCAAGCACTCTCGTTAAATGCCTTTTTTTTAAAAAATTATTTATAAAACTTTGATGTTTTATTTAATTTTTAAATATATTTGAATTATATTTTTTAAATATATATTTTTAGAATAAATTAAAGTTATTTAGAATTGATATGGCAGGATCAATTTTGAAATCTTTTTGCTGAGATTTGAATCATTGCTATTATCAACATTTAAGATTAACATAAAGCAACTCGTTCTCTTCTTTTTTTTTATTTTTTTATTTTTTATTTGCAGAAAAGAGAATGAGATCTGTACAATATTTCTGCTAGTGCTGGCAAAGCGTCATTCGTCATGCTGCATCCTATGATCTTTAAACGTGTTATTGGATTTACAGCCCTGGACACCAAGCTCACAAACTAATTAGTGGTTTGTAACATGTACACTTGGACTAGCCCGTGCCAAATGAGGTTTGACTGAAGTGGGTCATGAAGTTATGTTTGGTTTGTGACATGGTTCACCCTGACAATGTTTGAAATAATAATTATCATTCCCCTAGGCTTGGTCTTGAACCTTGAAGCCACGCTTGCCAACCTTTGTCACGTATTTCCTACATCTCAACGGATACCGTGGGTTTTAATTTCTAAACCGCCTCCGTGTGAGCAACGCGCCAACCGAAATATGAGATGACAGCATATGTTGATCTTATATTAAAGATTAATCATCCCCTATTATTGTTATCAAAATAATAATAATAATAATAATAATAATAATCATTCTCAGATGTTTTTGTAATACTCCAAAATAATTTTACATCCGAATGAAGGAAAAAAAAATCCATCTATTATCAATTAACTCGCACCTGAGTTTTTAAAGCCTCATGAACTCGGCCTGTTAATAGGTTAATGGGGCCAGCAGGTTGGCTTAGGCTGTTATAAATTGTATTAGAATCGATCCGAATGTACGGAAGTTGATGGACTGAAAGAGAAGGCTACCAATGGAACGATGGTAGAGTTTCGTCATGACGTAGAGTTACCTTTGCAACACCAATGATCTGTCTTAGAAGAGATTTTGGGATGTGTCTGATGAAGACGTCACTTGATTAGAGGAGCGATCGCTTGTTAAGGAAGAAGATTGTAATACTCCGAAATAGTTGATGAAAAAAAAAAAAAAAAGTTTGAATAGCTTATAACTCAAGTCATCTGATATTAATTAATATGCACTTAAGTTTTTAAGGCTATATAGATCCTGCTAGCGAATTAATTGGGCAAAAGGTGAGCTTGAAATATTACGTGCTTTTATTTTTTTTTTTTTTTGACAAAGAACATTAGAAAAAAAAAAAAAAATCCAACCAGAGAACAACTTTACCATGGTCGGTGGAACAGTTAGCACGAGGTGATTCAGATAAGCATCAGAGAATTATTTGGTAGTGGTCTGAGAGAACAAACTATCAGCTTTATCACGGGGCCCATATCACCCCATGAGTTAGTTCGGACAAGGATGGAACAGTTAACATGAGCTGGTTCAGATAAGCATTAGAGAGCTAATTGTCCTTGAGTTGCTATTCAAATACAGCACTAATTAAAATATCATTCAAATAAGAATGTTAACATTAAAATAGATTTATTTTTTTTAAAAAAAACTAGATAGCTTTGAATGGCAACATTAATACTGGCACGATTTATCTTAGTTCAGCCCTAGCTTACCATGAAAATTTATCCATACTCTCCCATAGCAACATACAAGTGAGATTCATTTTAGGCTAGTTTCAAGGCACAGCTCAATCCAACTATGAGACAGTTCAGTGCATGTAAGTCAACAGGCAAAGCCTCCTTAAGAGAAGACCTCCAACATCATCCTACCAATCTCCCCTTCTATCTTGATTCCCCTCAATTTCTCAATGCCCTACCTCAACTTCTTCATCATCAACATGTGCCGATCAAGTCTTTTAGGTTAAAAATGTTTTGGAATTAAAAATGAAAAAAAAGTATATGGCAAGCAAGACTTGAATCCTATATTAGGAGACAATAACACCATTATCTAAATGCCATGACAACTACAACTTTTTATTAAGATTAGAACTAAAATTTATATCTACTATTTTTCATCAAATCTTATTATAACAAATGAGTAGTAAAAACTTCAAATCCAATTTGTACAAGCATACATCAGCTTTAATATTTTAATAACTAAAATTTATTTTTTTGATACAGCAGATAAATTAATTATCTACACTATTACATTCGTTCAAAACTTAATTTTATAATCAAATGTTTTTAACATATTTATGCTTCACATTTGCATAATACAACTTGATCAACTAATTTTCAATTAAGATTTAGAATTAACAAAAGCAAAATTAGAAAATATCAAATATACCTTTAAAGTTATATAATTTTGATTCAAATTATTACCAAATAAGAATCTTAAATAAAAAATGAACTGTGAGTTAATCTTTATTTTTACTCTATATTTATGTTGAAGTTAATTGTGATCTATTTTTATATTTATTAATTTTATTTATTACTATTTTTAGATATTTATATATTTATATATTTTTAGTTAATTGTGAGTTAAGCTTCATGGTAGTGTCGGTGCTAGCTTTAAGTGACGTCGCAAAAGGAAGTTGGCACATGTGGCAATGGGCCTAGTTAGGACTTTGGTGTGAAAGATCTCTATAGTCTTCTATGCAAGCATGATTGTTTGATCATGCTTTCAAACATGCAATTGCATAGGATCAAGCGTGACAACATATGTCAAAGTAACTCTAAGGTTTGAATGGTTGTTCTCACATCCAAGAAAGATTGCAATGATCTTTTTCTAGAGGTCTTCCCATTTCTTTTGGATTTCTACCAAGTCCACAACATTGGAACTTGCCACATGGATCCATTTTTGAGATATAAATTTAAGATTTCTCACATGTTCAAACAAGTTATCAATTAATAATTACCATTCAAAATGTCAAAAGGTGTTTTTAAAATTTGAAAAGAGCCATTTCTATTTATCTCTTTAATTTAGGAGGATTGTCAAACTTAATGTAGATAACTATGGCCATTACATGGAGGATTAGATAGGGTCTAGGAGTGAGATCTATCATATCATAAAGTCAAATCATGCATCCAGCTTTCAAAGGTTCTAACTTATATGATATTCAATTGATGTATTTTTTTCTTCAAATTTGGTTAACTTTATAGTCCCTAAAATATAATGTTAATCAGTGAAATTATATGCACTAGGCAATCAACACTAAATTCTATAGTGATCAAAGCTAAATTCTAACATTTAGATATTGAAATGAGCTAGTCAAATGAAAAATTCTACCTTTCAAAAGGATTTTGATCGAGTGTATCTCTCAAAGTTGTTATCTCTTTTGACTAAAAGAGATATTTGATCCAAATAGTGCAAAGATAGCCTCACAACTATAAATTGACACTTTGTAACTTAATTTTATCATTGATTAAGAAAGAAAAGGGGACTCAAACCATATTTTAATTATTTTTTATTTTTAAAAATTTTCTTTAGAGAAATTTGAGTTGAGTAGGCTAAAAAAAAATTTTTTTACTTCTCTCCAATTGAGTCACTTCTTCCCCCACTATAGAGAGGAGAGAAAAATCTATCTTCTCTGCATTCCATTCCCATCTTAGAAAAGTCTCCTCTCAAATCCATTCACGTAATGAATGATACAGTTAAGATTCTTTTTATACTCAAGTATGTGAGAGTTCATATTGGTGAGTATTGAATCCTATATTGATTATATATTGAAAAGATCTTAAGTACTTATATAAGATTAAAAAGCTCAAATAATGTCTTTTTGGCTAGTCTTTTTGGGTGAGATCCTAAGTTGCGATAAATAGTATCAAAGCATATCCAGTTCATGATCCACATGGACTAAGAGATACTGCATAACTCTTTATGTTTTGATTAAATTTGATTGGATTTGAATATGGATTTAGATATGGACCCTTAGCCTAGCAAGAATATCAGGATTTGAATGGAGGAAACATGTTAGAACTTATGTTGATGAATGTGTACTCCTCTATCAATTATGTATTGAAGAGATTTTGAGTACTTATATTATATATCAAAGAGTCCAAATAATACTTTTTTGGCTAGCTTTTTTAGGTAAGGTTTTATATTGTGACAAATTGTATACTTTCTTTATCCCCTTTTTCCTCATCTTATAAAAATGATTATTTTTCAAATTCTTTCAAGCCAATTCTCTTAATTTTAATTGAAAAGGAAATTTTATTTTATTATTATAATAAAATAACTCTTGTACAAGCCTAAAAAATAAATATGCCTCCTAAAAAACAAACCCATATTGTAATATGTTAGAAAAAATAGAGATGAATCCTATGAACATTTTATTTTATTTTTTTTTATATAAAACTTTACACCTCTCAAAATAAATAAGTTTTTTTAAAGAATAAGATATACATCATCAACCAATTAATAATAAGAATTTAGATGAGAAATATGATCTACTTTATTTTCCTCAAAAAGTCATTATGACCAGTAGTGTAGTCACCATTCAACTGTGGTCATTATTAGACAATGGTATTTTAAACATTTGCTAGTTAGGTTTCTGTATCTATCAAAGTACATCTTGAAAAATAATTTTAATAAGATAAAATAATATTTATTGCATCATCTAATGGAGGAAGTAAGAAAAGGTTCTCTTGCTTTAAGATCAAAAGATTACAAATTATGGAGTAATATTACAGACTTTATGGTAAGAAAGGATTCTCTTGAGATTATTAGAAAATCCTAATTAATAGTTATTAAATTAATAAAAATAATGAGTGGCTTCAACTATTTTTCTTAAGATGTTAATAAATTTTGAAAACATGAATGAATTTAGAATAAATCAACCTTATTAATATTAATAGTATGATATTTAGCAATAATTATTGATTTTTGTTGCTAAGGTATTTAATCTTAAAGTGATATACACTCAAATGTATAAAATAAGCAAAAAAATTATAGTCCTGTTTTTTCAAAAAAAATCTTGTTTCCATAATTTTTAAAATCTTTAAATAATCTGCTGGCCTAACCTTTCACCTCCTTTTCAACCTTACCTTAAACAATCAATACAAAACAAATTAAGTTCATGTTAGACAAAGTCTAAATGGTTATTAAAATTAGTCATTAAGACCTATCTAGCTCTATCATTTTCTTTTAACATTATAAAATGAATTTATTTTGAATTTATTAGATTATTCAGTGTTCCTCCATCATCCCATCAAACTCAACCAAGTAATGATCACTATCATTAGTGTTTTTCCTCTTTTGTAGCTATGATTTATTTTTATAAATATTAGCATTAAGCCTATCCTTTTTACAACTTTGATTTATCTTTATTCCTTATCACTTTTATTTTTGCACTTTTAATTTCCATTAAGTGTTAATATCATGAATATATGTCATGACCGCTTTCACAACATTTCATCCATTCACACTTTTGGTACAAACATCTACACATGGTGAAGGAGGGTAGCAAGTTATTATTTTGTATGCCCTATGACATTTTACTCATTCACACTTTGATATAAGTATGTATATATGGTGAAAGATAGAAGCAAGTTATTTGTTTTGTATACCCTCTTATTGGATAGGTTTCCTTTGTCAATGACTTAGCATATCCCCAACATCCCTCTTCATCTACAACCCACGGGAAGAAGGAACTCCAAAATTTCTTCTCATTGCATTTGTTATATAAGATTAGTTAGGTATAATGATCATTATTTTATATCGAGCATATATAGGGCTGGAAATGGGCTAAGCCGGGTCAGGTCATGCCTTAACCCAAGTCAAACCCAAAAGTTTTTTTTGGGGCTTTGGGCCTGGCTTGGATATGAAATTTTTTTTAGAAATTAAACCTGAGCCCAACTTGAGCCCAAGCCCAAGCCCAAGCCTAGCCCAAAAACTAATTGAGCCGACTCACAATAATATATTTGAGCTAAAAATTAGGACAATAAATTCATTTTTCAATTTTTAGATGTTTGCACAAAAATAAGTAATATTTAAAATAATTATATCTAATTACTTTAAAAAATTTGCTATAATATGGAGAGCTATTTGCATACTATTAGCAAAAATTTAATATAAAATTTAAAAGGCTCGCTATATTTTAAGATTTTAATATTACATTTGGGCTAGATTTGAACCTGATTAAAGGCTAATGTTTCAGGCCTTCTTCATGCTTGAACTTCAGACCAAGCCAAGTAACGGCTTAAGCCTGGCTTGAAATTTGTTTGGTCTTTTATTTTAAACCCAAACCTATTCCAAATTAGTTCAAGCCTTGATCATAGCTCAGTTTGAATTTAGACCATCCCAAAGGGTCTTAAGCAAGTCCAAGCCCACTTCTAGCCTTTTGCATTTATAATCTATTATATATATATATCAAACATGGAAGTTCAACTTATACAGAGTTTTTCATTTGCCATATGGACATTTGTATTAATGATGGGAGCTTATACTTAGCTACTGTTAAAGTTTGTTGCTTTATTTGATTGAATCTTGTCTAAGCACTTAAGAAATATTGGATTTTCTAATTAATTAGCTTGGAATATGAGTTGTGTTTTTTCAATCATCAAGTCTTAGTTCCACTTACGCAATGTTCTTCATTTACCATATAAATACAAGTATTAATGATAGAAGCTTCTACTCAAACATCATTAAAGTTTGTTGCTATATCTAAGCAATTGAGAAATTATTAATTATTCTAATTGGCTTGGAATTTTTATATCCTTTCAGTGCTTGAGTGTTGGTTTACTATTTTAAATTCAATCCTTCCCACATTGAATTTAGTTTCAAATAAATTTTACCTTTTTTCTTCATTGTATCTCTTTGTTCTAAACGAATGATTTGAAATTTAAAAAGTTATGTCCTTCCAATATCCAAGTCTCAATTCACTGCATCAAATTCAATACTTCTTATACTAAATTCATTTTTGAAGGATTGAATCTTTTTTTTCATTGTATCTCTTCATTGTGATTGGTTGGCTTAAAATTTAAGAAGTCATATAAGAAAAGAGAGAAGGAACCATATTCCATACATTGCGTAAGTTATTTGTTAGTCACTTCTACAACTCAAAGAATAAAGTGTTGCAAAAAAGCTTTCAAATAACTATCAAGTTTTAGCTAGTATGGTACCATTCAAGACATCCTCTACTTTTGGCACCATATTTATGGGGAATCTCTATGAGGTTCAATAAAAAAAATTATTTTCAACTTTCAAATCCATCTTTATCTTGTTTATTATAGTCATTAATTAAGCTTAAATATCACAAATAAAACACTCCCATTGTACACTTTTTGACATGAAGATATGTATATATATATATATTCTAGACCCTAACTATTTAAGTTTTCAATTATTACTCCAATCTTGTCATCATTTTATATGTAAATCAAAATCCATATAATTTTATTTAGTTAAGACTTGCACTCACTTGCTCATCAAGTGAATGGTTGGACTTTGGGCCCAGGTTAGTCCATACTCAACTTACATGCATTCCTCATCAAAATAATAATAATAGAAAGTAACTATTTGGAATTGTAGTTTACCTCAATGGTTCTACCTCTTTGCTTCACGAACAAAAAGGTTGGATTCAATTCTTAGGCCTTGCATCACTAAAAATCTATATTTGTATAATTATATATTATAGTTTGTTCTCTCTCTCTCTCTAAAAAAAATGATATTTATATAACACTAAAATATCATAATTTGCATGAATGTTGTGAGTTCATAAGCATCATAAGGAGTAAACTTGTAAGCAAGATCTCACATAAGATAATTTAGGAGACCATTCTCTTTGGTATGGACTAGTTTAGTCACTCTAGATAAGTTTGGATAAGATTTGAAAGCAAATTTTGTCATAATCATGATCTAATCACAAATTGTTATATTTAGGAGCCATAAGTTTCCTATATTATTCATTTCTAGCATTTTAGATACTAAAAAAAACTCCCATTATGAGGACACTCAAAGGGGTCCATTTCATATTACTAGCCAAAGTAAGCATTTCTTTTTAGATAAGAATTTAATGGAAAATGTCTCCCATTATAAGAGAAATTACACATCATGACAAGAGATAAAATTGATTTAGAAATCAAAAACTAGCTCTAAAATGAATTTTATTCAAATAAAAATTTTTACTATTTGAAAAAAGTTTCACCTCTTTTAACTAAAAAAGGAATTCGAATTGGATTTTTAGAAAAAAAAACCTTATTAGTATAAATAGATGCTCTAGATATCAGTTTATAACCAATAAATGAAAGTGAAAGGGGTTTAGAACTCTTGTTTTCAAATTTTATTATTTTATTCTTATAAATGTTAGCAGATTAAAGAAATTGATTGATTCTTTTCCTAATTGGATTATATAGTTAACCAATGATGAAGATTGCGTAATATTTAGGGCCTCTTTGGATTAGCTATTGGCCTCAATTATTGACCAATAGCAATCTCACAAAGCTATTGATTACTAGCCACTTAAAAGTATCCTAATAGCTAATCCAAATAGGGCTTTAGTTTAGTTTACATCATATTGAAATCAAAACCAATTTATTCCCAAAGTCTTAATGCACTATCTCACTTGCAATGCATCTAGAAAATCATACAAAGGTATTTATTACCAAAATTATGATTTCATTATTATTTGTCTATTGAATTTGATGCTAATTAATTTTTAAATATTTCTTTTTAATGATAAAGTGAGAATATTTTTTAATTTGTCAATTATTATGAAAATTGTATTGCAAAACCATATGTTTGATTTCAACTAATGTTTTGGGATTGGAGGAGGCTTGACAAAAATTGAGATATCAAGGGGCAGAGGGAGGAGAAGGGGGAATAGAAATGTAAAGGTTAGTGCATAACCTCTGGCAATACTCTCAATCAAAACATAAAATTTTAAATAAAAAAGTTATGATTGTGATGATTTTGTTGTACATGTTAAATGAACTACTTAACCATGAGTTAATCAAATATTCTTTATACCTTATGTTCTATTATACATAGTTCTAATTTCCTGAATCATCCTTTTAATATAAGGATTGTCAATTTATTTTCAAAATAGTAGCTCATTAAACAACTTAAAAGAATTAAAAAGTGTATTCTAAATTTATAGTATAATTTCATTTCATATAAGATAAAAAAATGTATGTGATGATTTTTTTTTTTTGGTAGAAAAGACTCATAGGAAATGGGCTAGACAACCAAAGTTATTAAAATGACTTAATATAGATATTCTTTCAAAAGTAATGTTTAAGACTATCCATTTTTTGTACACAAAGAAAAAGTCAAAAAAGCCTCACCCTCTCTAACTCAACACTCTCTCTTCAACTCTATATAAAATTATCCCCTTCATTCATATACACATTTGGACCTTTTTATTTCTTACATTCTTGTGCTATAGAACAAATGCACGAAGATTGTATAACACAAAAATAGAGTGAAACTGTCAAGTTACATAAGTGATGGAAGGAAATTTTAAATCATAGGGTGCCCATTAGTTATCTTAGACATCCATGCTTCTACTTATAGGATTTCTAATTCCATATATGACTCATATTAGTAAAAAAGAAAATAGAGACATTATTTCAATAATACTTTTCTATTGAAAATCTCTTATGTCACCTCTCTCCGTAAGAAGGAAAAAATCATGTGAGTCTAAGATAATGGTTTTATTTTTGTGTGCACTATAAGGATTTAAATGTATAGATTTCAAGAAAAAGCTAGATAGCCATGCCTAATTTCCCATGTTGATTTACCATGCCTTAGAATTGATTAAAATTAGTGCAAAACATGTCATGATTTAAAGTACACTAGACATTTTAGTTCTTTCATTAACAAGAGTTTCTTCTTTCAAGTATACCTTGAGAACCCATATTCTTTCCATTGCTCCACTCTCCATCTAATCTAATTTTTCTTTCCCTTGTTTACTGTCATATCCTATCTTACCTTTCTTATTCTCTCTTTTTCAAAACACATGATCTTGCCCCACTACACTATACTTTCCTACAACCCTTCCACCTCCACTTTTTCCTTTTATCCCTCTCTAAGTTTACCTACACTTTTAAGCAAGAGTTGGTTAACAAGATTTAGGAAGTAAGAGTGGGTATGGAATTCTATACGATCTATTTCATATTGGCTAAATCATTTAAAAATGTTTACTCCCATCGATATTAGACTCATGGCTAATCCAGTTTTATATTTGAATCTTGATTTTGAACCTAGATCCAACCCATTTATTAATCGGATCGGATCGGATTGCGTCTATAGAAGGAATTTTAGATCCAACGGGTTATTTGGGTCGATTTAGGTCTAACCCAAATATTACATTTAAGTTAAGCATTTAACTATGTTTTATTGTTAAAATCTAGTAATTGACAAATAAATATAGATCCACTAATGAGATTAAAATAAATCAACTTAAACTTAAATTTTTATTCAAAAACACTTAAGTGTATCCAAGTAAATGTCTATCGTTAGGTTTATAAATTATGATATTTAAAATATTTATTGATATACTTAAACACATTATAAATAAGAATCCATCAAAATAAATAATAAAATATAAAAATTTAGATATAATTAGACAAAAAAGATGGGAGGAGATCTAGTTGTTAAGATGAAAAAAAGAATTAGTTTAAGTTAGAGTCCAATTTAAGACAATTAAAGTAAAGAAAAATAAGATTTACATAATTAAGGTTTATAGATTGGAATAAATCAGGTTCGGATCAAGTTGGATTCAAAAATAGAAAATTTAGACTTGATTCAAAATTTAGATCGAATCTAATTTTTAGATCCAACCCAACCCATGAATCTCTAAATATGGATTGGATTGAGATTAGGTCAAGTTGTAAGTTGATGTGACCCATTTGTAGCCTTATGTGTAGAAGATTCATTTATTATGAAAAAAAAATTAGTATTATTACATCTATACACCTAATAATACAAAAGATTTCATGATATATATTATTTTAATATATGTTATCTTTAATAGTATATTATTACTTATGATATGATTAACTTAATTTTATTGCTATAATAGTCTTATTGCAATTACTATGATATATTTTATAATTATCATGATATTATATTGTATAATTAAATTATCTATTATATGATTTATATTTGCATTGCCTTTGTTATCAATATATTAATATTAATATTAGTCTGTACTAATTTTATGAAAAAATAAAGACTAATTTTATGAAAAAATAAAGTAACATTAGTTATAATTAACTTAAGGGATTAAAAAGGTTATAAGCTTAATTTTGATATTACTATATTTATATTATTAAATTTATTAAATATGATACTACCATGACCCAAACCAAGGGTTCATGAGTGACACATGAACCAAGATGAGTGGGACCCATGCACCTTAATTCTTATAATCCTCAAATAACCTAATGATCATAAGCAACTAATATCAACTAGGATACTAGCATTCATATCATATGTACTCATTATAAAAAGGTATCTACACTATATATATGTCTATACCCCATGATAAAATGTTAGATTAGAAGTGTCTATGAAGATTTTTCTATATAGCTACTATAGAGCTCTATATATATATAAGATATGCCTCAAAAGATGCACAAAAGAGTATCCTCAACTTAGTGTAGCCTAGAGGATGCGAGGTACTAGATTTGCCCAAAGCAAAAAGGAAACTTTTCTAAAAAGTCTTGACTCACCTACCAAATTAAGGACCAATTGTGGAAAAATATTGTGAGGAGTGAGATTACACTTAAAAATATAGTAGGTGAGGGCAAGTAAAGAGCAATGTTATTAATAAGTTATATATATAAGATTCATAAAACACCAAAATATAAAATCATTAAATCATAATAGTGAAGCGTATACAATAGAAATTACCAATAGTGATCATGTTAAGTATTCAATAGTAGCAAAATTAAATAGAAAAATAAATAACATACATATAGACAAATATGTGCATACATACCTATAAATATAGTTCCAATATTAAATAGTATATCAGACAACTATCTAGAATAGCTAAAAATTAGATGCCTATAAAGTTAAGAAATAGACGATTGAAAAGTCGAGAAATAGATTGCTAGAAGAGATATTAGAGGTAGATTACATATGTGAATAGCACACAAGACTAGTATCATTCCTATTAGCAGAGGATATTTAGATACTAGTCTATGAACATGCATCACATCACTATTCAAAAAACACTTCTCAATTCATATGAGCTTAAATAACGTATCAGAGTTTAGATAATCATCAGCTGATAGCTAGAAATATAAGGTTGCATTATAAAATTCAGTATAACATCAATTACTCACAAGAAATAAGGTCACCAATCAATATTCAATAATTCTTCAATGATTTATGAAGGCATACAATCATATATAACATTGTAGAAAATTCATTCTATTCATCCATACTTGTTCCCATCTCTTAATGTTGACAATATTTTATATAACATAAGTATAGTCCACATAACAATCCGTATCATGATCAAATTTCAAAAGAAGATGTGGATATAATTCTTACTTAAAGGCTAGTTATATGCATATCTCAAATATCTACGTATACAGATAAACATAGGTACATACTTATGTATTCATAGGTAATCATAGTTATGAACTATTTTATAAGGAGTTTATTGTGTAAATCAGTTAATCATGCTATAGAAATTATTATCTACTCACAATCAAATTAACAGAAATCTCAAAAGTACTTACATCAATCTATCTAGAATTCAAGTAAAGATAGGTGGTAAAGCCTCCAAAGTACTTAGAGCAAAAATTAACTACATCAAGAAGAAGAGATTATAATACTATTAGAGCATGAAACGCAAAGATTGTTTGCTATTATACAAAATCCCAAGATTAAGCTCAAGCCTTAGCTTGAAATCTAACCCAAACTAACAAAAATTCTAAAGCCCTTCTTAAAACAAGTAGATTTAGCAGAAATAAGTGTGAAAGCCCCAAAAGCTCACTTTGAGAGCCTTTGGTTTGATGGCATTCAGCAAATAGCAGGCTTAAGAGTAAAGATTTGAGGTATTGGAGCTTAGATTATGAAGTGTCAGGGGATTATAGGCAGAGGTGGTGTGGAAATGGTGAGAAAATGAGAAGAATCAAGGGGCATAGGCTATGGAGGTTTGGAAAAGAGAGCTAGGAGGAGAGGAAGAGGGAGAAAGTCGGTGTTTTGGAAGTGAGGAAGAGGTTCAGGTATTTATAGTGGGGTTCTGAAGTTACTTAAGAGAGGTATATTGTACTTATATGAAATGAGCTCAAATATGTAGCTCAATGCAGAGATGAGCTTGAGTTCACCACACCACATGCAAGCTTAGAGGTGCAATACAATAGAAGTGAGCTATGGGGTGAGCTTAGAGAGTCTAATAGAGAGGTAGCTTGAATTGCACGATCTAACAATAGTTTAGCTCGGGTAACATAATCTTTCCTTTTTATTTACTTAGAATTTCTCATTAAAAAAAGAAATACCCCATATTTGAATTCAATAAAAATATCAAAAAAATTAAATGTCTCAAGAATAAATTAACAAAAATTCAAGAAATCCTAGTTTAGCCAATACTAAGTTAAGGTCCTTCCACTCAGGATAAAAATCTCAAAAAATCAATTTAGCTTAAAAATAATGAGAAAAAAATGTTAGAAAAAAAATCTTAAAACACAGTTTATAAGACTTTAGTCAATACTTGATCAAATTTATAAGGTTTCTAATATTAGATAAGATTATAATAATATTCAACTTTATATGGACCTATACCAACCTAATCCAAAGTTCACTTAAACAATACAATTAAACTTAACAATAAAATTTTAAGGTTAAAACTTACTTTTTAGATTTCAAATTATGGCACAATACTAAACCAAAGGTTAGAATGTGACATATAGTATATTATATCATCATCATTATATAGTTCATAAAATATATGCCATTATTTTCTTTGTATACCGTATTATTTGGATACTTATTATTATGATATTATGTAATATTAATATTAATATTAACATTGATTTTCTAATAGTTAAACATTTTATTGTATACTTTTTGTCTTTTTCATTAACTAGGTATTCATGTGGACTTATCCAAATATAGGAATTGAGCTAATCAATTCCATGGATTTCTAATAATAGATTTCCTAGGAATGATTCTCCAATTCTTGATTTCCAATCCTAATACCCACATAAGATTTTAGAGGATTTAACAATATTTATAGCAGTAATGGATTTGGATGTCACAAATTAATGAGTTGAAGATGGTACCAATTGAAGAGAGAAAACGAAAGAGAAAAAGATAATAAAAGAAAGGGTAGGAGAGAAGGGGGAGTTGGCGATTTAGAAAGAGCAAATGCAGAGCTAGAGGTGGAATTAAAAAGAGGATAGAAGAGATGGAGAGAGAAAGGAGTGGATGCATCAAGGTGTTGTGTCTGGAGAGAGTAGAGAGGAATACAACGTGAGATCCCTCATGATAAACACAAACATAGTAGGAGAAAGGTGGGAAAAACATTGAGAGATATTATCAAAATAGTACTTAAGAAATTGAAAATAATAGACTCTTCCATATAAAATAACATGCGAAAACTTTAACATAATTATATAGTGGTGCTCTAACATTCTCTATTCCCTTTCCTGTTATTAATAATAAACCACATATGTTGATTATTTTTTAGTAAAACTATATTAGTTATTTTATTTATTATATGATATCAATGGCTTAATTTTTAATTCCTAAGCATCCAAAATTTTCATCTTCCAAAATTATTTCTTCATCACTAGGAGTCAAATATCATTATTTTGCTCGCATTCTATTCCCTTTCTCATGAAGGTTAGCCTTCACATAAAAATTGATTTAATTTGATGTTGTGCCATTTTTTAAAAATTTTTATTTGTGTGTGTGAATGTGTTTGTCTATGTTTGCTAGCTATAGATGAATTGTACTCTTTTTTAAAAAAAATAATTTTAGTTATTTATATATTCAATAAAAATTATAATTATATATGGTTTAGATTTGCAAATAAAACATATATGTTTTTATACTCAAAATAATCCTTTTCAAAAAAATATATTTAACTATTTATGATAGACAATTATACTATCTATAATAATTATAATTGTATTAAATAATATAATAAGTATAATAATATTATCACAACACCCTATTGAATAGTATGATATGTTGTAATATAATAATGGTTAATAACATCATATTATAAAAAAGATAATTTTAAGATCATATGATATATAATATTATATTTTGTCATAGATAATATATTACTATAACCTATTTTCAATATATAATTAATTTAAATGAATATAATAAATAATAAAAAAAATTTATTATTCCTTGAATTTATAGACAAGGCTTGGTAAAATGAGACCCAAACCCCTCTATGGATATGATTTTACTATTTTTATAGAAATTCAATATCCTTTGAAATCACCATTCCCATGTCCAAAAGAGTAAAAAAATGTCTCGCTTAGTTGGAGTTTTCAAATGTATCAATGAGAAACAGCATTTCCCATGGAAAGCTACTTCTTGTGTCCATACAAAAAGTAGCTATCTATGGGTGACAGGGAAAGTTACTTTCGTTTGAGATGGAAAGTTAATTAATATTTTTTTATTTCAAAAATACTTTAGTAAAAAAAATAAAAGAAAAATTTGCATTTTATTTCTAGAAGTATGTATGGTACTTTTACTTATGCTCTAAGAAAATAGATAGCTAACAGCCATATGAACCTACATCTAGTTCTTAGGCATATACTTTTTTAGAAATCTATCCATGCATTATTTTCCTACTTTTCAAATGAGGTCTTGGGATTTGAACTTATAAAAGACAAACACTTAGATATCTAGAACATATAAAGGCTTCATTGCCTTAGGTTTATTTTTGTTTTCTTTTTTTTTTCTCTTCTTTTCTATAATGTTCAGACGCAGATGCTGCAGATTTTTGTAAGGATTTGTTTTTGGTATTAGGTATTGTGGTCAAACACTCGTAGAAAGGAGAGAAAAAGGGAATGGAATGGAAAAACTGAAGATCCGAAGTGTTATTCCTATTCCACCACTAGGGTGTAAGATGAAATAATGTAGTGGAAAGATGAAGCAGTTCTAGGAATCAAGAAGAGTGATAAGTGTTCATTCAAGCTGGATCAGTAAGGATCATTATCTCGAGAGCTCTATTCTTCTCGTACCTTTTTTACTAGTAGCATAATTAAGGTATTATTAATAAATTTCATAAAAGAATATGACTATGATAGATGTCATATTTACATTACATATCTTGTACCCTAACATTTATATAATTTGGTCAGATTGGGTTTGAGTTGCGTAAATCAATACCACAATCAGACCCATAGTTTGCATCCGAAACATTGCACGAATTTTGGATCCCGACCGACCCAAAGGCAGGTCTCAGCGATAGCTGTACCCAAGTACACAACCTACTCATATGTAATGCTAGCACCATGTGTTATCCTACTTAAAAAAAGTGTTTGTCTTTGAGCTTTGGAACCATTTGACTTCATGAATTAAATCCTTGCCGGCACTTGCCTTCAAGCACGGATATCCTGTTCAACATGACACATTCCCTGCCAAACTGTACGTTTCTCCAGCAATGATCCTTTTGAGGACAAATATTCTTGGGCATTGATATATTCTTGGATTTCATCCCCGGAATCCTCACAAGTCAAAAAAGGTGACAGCTTGCTCGAGGAAATCCAGCGATGCGTAGACCCATGTCACTACAAGTCAAAGGAAGTCTTAGCTTGCCTTGCGAGCAGCGAGCAGCAGCACACGCTCCGAGCCCTACTCCTCTCCCATCAAACTCATCCATCCATGTGACTCTCGGCCCTCCCCTGTCTTAAATTATTAACTCGTCACCTCTTTTCAACTTTCTCATCCACTGTCCCACCCTTTTGCTCCTAGACGTGGATTGAGAGAGGGCTGGGTTGAAGCCATGTTTCATAGAGTATGCAAAACCAAGGGTCCCACTTTCCTTGTTTCCATTCTTATTTCCTTTGCCATCTGGAAATATTTATTTCACAGGGAAACAAACAATGCTAGCCGTTTGCTAGCTGGTGCACACCAGGGATTGATTATATAACACCAATATCCTGCTATGATATGATGACTGATCTATGGTGTTGTTCTTTGTGGATACCAACGTCATAAAAGGTGGCAACCCGGGATTCCCTCTTGTCTGCAGGGTTTCAGCAGCTTGGGATCAGGTCAGAGAATGTTAGATCCCAATTCCAAGTATTGTTCAAAATATTTAAGTTGGAATAATCAAACTTTAAATGAACCAATAACACAGCAATATACGAGCGTGAGCTTGGTTAATGTATAATTTATCATACATTATTTGATTCACTCTTATTGGTTTAAGTTTTTGTGATCAACTTGAAATTACTTAATCAAGCGAGGTTTTACTGTCCATAACATCTATGAATCAAAAAAAAAAAATTCGTGCAGCCAATACTATTTAATTTGGAATGAAAGCTCTAATAAAAAAAACACTTCCTACGAAGATATCGTGAAGCCTTTTTTTTTTTTTTTTTTTTAAGATATTATAAAACTTTCTCTTTTTTTTTGAAAGTTGGAAACTGATAGATGGAAGGTTGGCATGTGACATATTCTCTGATGGACCATTCAGCTATGGTTCAGAAGTGCACGGATGTGTGAGATTTCACCAATGACAGATTGATGGATATGGATTCCATCTTTATACGTAAGCACTCGTTTCATGCAGGACAATTTTATGATGTAAGAAGTTGAAGAGGAAGACTGTCTTCATGTATGTCTTACAATATTGAATACTTCGTATCTTGTATTCCTTTGAAGTAATGGAAGTGGAGAAGAAAATTAAGCTAGAAATAGTTCTGCATGCTGATATTCCAATATGGTAAAGAAAGTAATATGACAGCATTCAGGGTAAGGATGATTAGATTAGCCTACAAGACATGTAATATTTTTGAGAAAAAAAAAATATGAAACAACCTTTTTTTAAGGAAAACAAGGAAGATAGATATCTTGAGATTGCTAAGTACTACAACAAAGATTCTTATGACTAATTGATATAGTTCTTGTTACACATTTGACACATATGGTACCAAAAGTTCAACTATGATATTTTTATAAAATACTTTTTGCAAAGCTGACCTCTAATCCCATCATCCAAAACCTTATACAAGGCTTTATCCTTCTATACCATTCTTTCCTATTCCTCAACTTTTTATAAATTATGACACCATCCACGTACAACCAAAAGCATCGAAGCAAAGTTCTTATAATATCCTAAAAAAATAATCTTATATTGGATGAGGAAAAAATGTTTTATGTGCTTATAACTCAAGTTACCTGCTATTAATTTACTTTCACTCGAGTTGTGAGTCAATCATAGTTTATTCATTAAACTCTAAGATTACATCTAGTTGTGAGTCAAGGGTAGGTAAACCAAGAAATAAAGGCTTCTATTTTTTCACTCATTCTCCTTTAGCCCACAAAGCTTTAAGGTTGTTTATGAATGTAGGCAAACGGAGTGGAATAAAGATCCCTATACTCATTTCACCTTAACATGCCAAATATTAACAAAATAATCTATTTATTTTAAGAATAAGGCTACTATTTTAAGAAAGTAAGGTTAGCCACTTTTTCCACCTAAGCGGAGACAAATAATTTATTCAGATGAAGTAGTTTATTCTAGAGTAAAGGTAAATTCAAGTAAATTAGTCCCCTTATTCCAAGTTATCTAATTTTGCCAACAAACACCAAGGAAAAAAAAAAAAAGGTCTATTTACTTCAAGAGTAAATATGGAATTCAAAAGGTAAATAGGCTGTTTTTAACCTGATTCAAAGCAAACAAGAATAATTACTAGCACATGGCTAATGAAAAAAAAGACAATGTCCCAACCATACATAATGATTGCTGTTAAGTTTAACGCAAAGTAATATTGACAACTCTTAAACTTAAAATATATGTCACCATTCTCTAATAATTTCAAAAGAAAAAAAAAATATTATATTAAAATTATGGAATTATAAGCACATATTTTAATTTTAAAATTTAAAAATAAAGTTGAAAATAGAGCACTATTAACTAATTGATCAGAGCAAAACTGTTTATATGTTGGATTTTCTATATATTAGTTCTTAAAAAATAATTAAAAAAATATTTATGTATTCTTTCTTATTTTTAGCTAATAAGAGTGGAGGAGAGAGGAGGAGAAAGATAATAAAAACTTCTACTTTAGAAGGAAGGTGAAAGAGAGAAGGAGAGAAAAATAAGGGTTACTTGTTTTCCTTTGTTGCACTTTAAAAACTCAAATTTCTTTATCTTTCAAATTGGAGGAAAAAATGAAGGAAATGGTTTACAATTTTTAACTCTGTCTTTTTAATTATATTCCTACAAATTACTTTGGATTCCTCTTGTAGTATTATAACTTTTTTCCTTCTTTCTTCTTTTCTTTGATTCAAACAAAATAAATACAAAATAACCTCTTTTTTTTCCCTTCTTCCTTTTCAAACAAAAAGAGCATAATAACTTTTCCTTCACTCTTCCGTCCTTTTCCCTCCTAAGATGCAAACAACCCTAAAACATCCGATGAATCAAGAAAAGTTTTAAATATTTTTCTTTTAAAAAAGAAAATAAAAGTCATTTAATCATATCAAAATTCAATTGGACCTATCTACTAGCTACCTAGAGGTTAGAAGGATCGTTAGAGAATAATCAGTAATGATTAGATAATTATCATAATGAAAAATCATACTTGTTTATTAAACCGAATAGATTCAAGTTTTATATATTTGACTCATTTAACTCTTTTTTTAAACCCATTTAATAATTAGACCGAATCATCACCCAACTGTTTAAAATATACTTAATATGCTTTAGACTCATTTAATTTAAACTCTTCATCTTGTTTAATATGCTTTGATCCATTTAATCTATTTAATTTTATTTGACTTTTTTATCTATTAAATAAAAAGATTAAGTTTAGATCTAAATTTTATTTTATTAATAAATAGATTGGATTTTCTTGGATAAATTTTTGATTTGACGTGAGACAATCCAACCTAACCTAACCTTAAAACCATCCTACATGCTATTTTGAACCTTCTTGCTAAAGCATGCTATAATAGTTGCTTATTATCATTGTTATAGCTAAAATATACTTTTGAACTTCAAATTGTCAATTCAAATTTATTTTGATCTTTAAATTTTAAGTTATTTTAATTTAAACGCTTATGTTTTAAAAATATTATAATTCTAATATTTTATCATACAATGTCCGTTAAAATTTATGAAATAGTTGACATATTACTTCAACACAAATTTATTGGCTGGTTGATAGGCAATAAGTTAATTATTTTATTAATTTTAACTGATCCACCTATTAGAAATATAATATTTTTTAAATATTAAGGATTAAATAATAGCAACAGTTGATTTAAGAAGGAAAATAAATTTTAAGGGAAGCTTCGGAATTAATAATATATTTTTGATAATAATTATTATTATTTTAAAAACCAGCAGCGATTGAAGGCCGCACGGCGTAAAGCAAAAAAGTACACCGCATGCCGTTCCGGTGGTCCCTGGAATTCAAAATTTAAGACGACGCCAGCGCACGTGCTGACCCCAGCGGCGGGATCCCCACCACCTTCTTTCCCGGCGACGGAGAAAAGGAAATGAAGAGACCGATATCACAGACCACCGACAAATCCCATACAGTTTTACATCCAAACGAAATTAGTCCCACTGAAACACCGCCGTGTGAGCAGCCGGCGCCTCATAATTTTTTTAGGTAAAGAGAAAGGCTTAGGGGCTCCACCACCGCCATCAAGTGCGGCTCGTGCATCCCTTATCTTTAATCAGACGGTAATCATTATCCACACACACACCTCTTCTCTTACACCGCTACAACATTCATTTTATTCTTTGCCTTCTATAATGGTTTAACTGGTTGACACCTGGACATCAACAAAAAATACACGAAGACTTCTATCCAAATTGGTGGCCCCCGCATTTATGTGACACGAGTCACGGACTAATTTATAAAATTAGACCCTTGCAAGGGTAATTGCAGCGTGGACGCTTCAATACCATTCGAAGAAATCAAAGCCTCTTGGTCTCTGATAGAGTCTAAAGGGTAATATTTAATGCGAGTAAATCAACTCACCCAATTAAGTCAACAAAATTAATTAAAAGAAATACATTTCTCTTATGCATTCTTTGTCTCAAGATAGAATTTAAAATATAATTTAAATATAATTAAAAATAAAGATAAATAAAAAATAAAAGTTAAAATCATTAAAATTTTAAAAATGATTATTTTTAATATTTAATATTAATTATTTATAAGAGAAAAAAAGATTATGGATGGTATTATTTATAGGATTAAAATAAATTGAATGAGGTAGAAAAGTATACCTAAAATATTTCATATGATCGAAAAAAAAATTTGTTGAATAGTAAAAATGTTACTAAATTGAGAACATTAAAATGGATGAAATTAACAAATAGAAAATGGATGAAATTACTAAATAGAAAAGTGGAAAAGAGAAGGAATATTATCTTTTCTTTTAGTTTAAATTTTATTTTCACATCTTCTGATTTTATATGTATATCTTTCAATTTTAGAATAATATTTTTCATAATTATGGTTATCAACATCTATTAAGTTTTCAAATCTTTTCCAAATTATATGAATAATATTCTTTTCTTCTTTATATCTCTTACATATATTTTAAAAAAATAAAATCTTTTGATCAATAATTAATGTTAATTTTTAGAACTAAGATAAATGTTAGATGCCAATGTATCTAGAAAAAAAAAATGCAAGATGTAAACCATTGGCGCTAACAGCAATATTTGCTCGGCACATGACAACTTTCTATTAGAAAAAGTTAAGTGAAAAATTTTATTTGTATATTTTAAAAATTATGATGGTAAATTATTTCAAAGAAAACTAGAATGAGATTATGAATTTCAGCTATAAAAAAAAAAAAAAGAAAAAGAAAAAGGAGAGGGGGGTGGGGGGTGGAAAGAGGCTTGCACCAAGCCAAGGTCAATGCGGCATAACGTGAGAAAATCCCGTTTTAGTTCTTGAGATGCCGACAGAACAACCAAAGGTTAGTTTGGGCTAGATTTTCTACACGCTAGATTTTGTACTATATTTATCTATAGATTGGACTGTTTTGTTCGGACGTCGTCCGTAATAATCCAAGAATTCTGTGGGAGAAAAAAATCTATGGATTTTTTAAAAAATATATATATATAGGTGATTAAAAGCCAGCAGGGGGAAAGAGACCCTCCGGTCCCTCTCAAGCATTCGCTCTAGGTGAAAAAAGAAAAGCGAGCCAAACGAAGCTAAACCGAGAGCTTTCTTTCTAAATTATTACGTTCTTGGAACAGAGGGGAGGAGGGGGACTGGTGATCTGTATTCTATTTGTGGCGTCGCTGCTGCTCGGTACTTCTCGTGGGAGGAAGGAAACTGAGGAGAGAGAGAGAGAGAGAGAGAGAGGGAGAGAGAGAGGGGGATAAGAAAGGGAGGGGAGAGGAGGAGTCGTAGTAGTAATGGGAGCGGTGACGTCGTCGATGGCGGCGAAGCTGGCGTTCTTCCCGCCGAGCCCGCCGACGTACGAGGTGGTGCGGGACGAGGAGACGGGGCTGGTGACGCTGAGCCGGTTCCCGCACCGGGAGAACGTGGAGGTGCTGCGGCTGCCAACTCGGCGGGGGACGGAGATCGTCGCCGTGTACGTCCGCAACCCCATGGCCGCCTCCACGCTGCTCTATTCCCATGGCAACGCCGCCGATCTCGGCCAGATGTACGAGCTCTTCATCGAGCTCAGCATCCACCTCCGCGTCAACCTCTTGGGGTATTTTCCATCCTCTTTCTTCTAATTTAAAGATGTGTTATTTTGTGTCGATCTTGCCTTGTTTTACTTTGGAAAAGTATCTGTTTTTTTTTTTTAAAAAAAAAGAAATATGGGGGAAGATTTTGCTCGTTTTGTTTGTTAGTTTCTGAATTGATTTGTTGGAGGGTTGCCTATTAGGAAGAGGGATTGACGGATTCAGGTAGTTGGGTTATCGATAAGTTTGGATTTTGATGGGGATTTTAGCAGCACAAGCTTATATTGATGTGTTTTGTCCTTGGTTTATTCTGCCATCCTTAACTATAGTCTGATTTGGTGTGATAAATGCGGAGCTAGTCAGTGAGGTAGGAAAATTGTGATGAATTTCAGCTTTGTTGTTCTGGATCTATGGCTGAAGTGGGATTCCTGAGAATATTTTTGGTGGATTTGAAAAAAAAAAACCAGAAATTTATTGGAAGGTGATGATGTTATATGTGGTAATGTGGAGACAGATTATTGATGCGTTTACTGTCTATTAAAATTGCGACTTAGTGATGATTTTTAGGATGGATTGCTCCTGATTTTCTTTATAAATGATTTATCCTGGCTGTGGATTTGGTGGACTTCTTTGGAATTCTTTGTGAATTTGTGTTAACACACTGTGTTTGTTGCTGTGTGTTTGTTGCTGAAGATTGATCTGTGAGGAGGATTTAGGAATTATATATGTAGTTTTCTTGGTTCATCGTCAATAATCAGCAACATTGTTGTCAAGCTTGTGAAATTTCTGGTCCTTATCTTGTATTGGTAGAGTGAGAGTAGATTAGTGGTGGTGGTCCTCAGGTTGGGGGCTGCAGCAGTGGTGGTGGCTGTTGTGGGAGTTGATGTGGTTGGCGAAATAGTGGTGAAGGCAGTGGTAGAGATGAGAGAAGAGAAGAGAAGAAAGAAAGGGGTAGAGGAAGTAATGGAGAGGGGTGGAGGTGGTGATGCAGTGGAGAGGGCACTTAGTGTTTAGTTTACTGGGAAAAAAGGTATGAATTGCTATGATCCCATCTGATTGAAGATTTATTGGAATGGTACAGAAAAGATTAGCATGGCCTGCAAAGATGACGCTTACAAATTGAGAAATGGTCCCCTTTTTTTTGACACTAAAAAATAATGCTCTCAAATTTGGATAAAGTTGTTATTTAATCTTAAGAACTGAAGGGGGACATTTAACCAAGATGGGGTTGTTGCATAATTCTATTAATTTTGACTTCCATAGCTGCTCTATATTTAGTGGTTGATTCCTTGAGCTGAACTAAGCACTGAGAATCCGATTGATCCAAAAATGCTTAACACATGGATGCACACCTATCCATACTCTACTCATAAAGTTGTACTTGAATAAACTCATGTATGCAGGTATTAAAATTCATAAAAGCAATGCATATGGTTCATTTGGGACTTCCTACAACCGTTGAAGAGAGCCCTCCTTTTCAATGAATAGACTTTATACGTGCACTTTTATCAGATGCAAGAAACTGTGACCAGTTTGGCCAAGTGAAACCATTAAAATTAGCCTTTCTATATAAATTATGGTTTCAAATCTTGGTGGAATATCCCGTAAGATGTTGGAATAAATTGTTGTCCCAAGTGTCAGGACGAGACTATTTCACTATCGTTCCAGCATCTTAATTGGCGTGTCTTGGGATATCCCTTGTTCCAACTGCTAGGATGGATTGGGACAGCGGTGCATCTTGTTCATGAAAATATCGAGATGACCACATTTAGGAGATTTAAAACCTTACTATAAATAACTAGAAAGCAAGGAATGTCTCAATCGGGACCTTCTCTTTGTTTTCTTCTCTGCTATTCTTCCCTTTTTGGCTGCTGCCATGCAACCTCTGCTACACCAACTGCTGCCTCTACTGCTGCTTTGCATGCTGCCGCAACTGTATCTTTACCTTGCCATAGAAAGAGGATCTCCGATCGTCTTCCCATCTTTCTCTTCCATGAAAGTACTCGATTGCTTAGTGAGTCACTCTAGTTCTTTCCATCCCTGCTGCATTATCAAACTGCCACCTATCCACCATTGCCATTGCTGCCTTGCTATTCTCTCACATCTCTAGCTCTCTTCACAGTTGTCATTTTTGCTATATCTATTAGCACTGGCAACTGCTTTGCTTAGTTCTGCTACTGCTGGCAACCTCCATACCTACCCATCTCTCTCCCCCCTCCACACCCCCACAGCCCTCCTCTTGGTGCCACTTTCTCTGATTTCCTGTTCCTTCATGGCTTTTTCTAATGTGTTGCCACTTTAGCTTTGAGTATTAGAACTGAAGCCACTGTTGCACTTCCTATGGTAGCTGTTTTGATCCCTGCTCCTCTCCCCATCTGCTCGTCCTTGAATTACCAATAGTCTGAACCAGTGGATTTTATCTCATTTTTAGTTGTAACCTTACTAAAATTAATAATTGGTCCAAGAGGTTGGTTTTGGAATAAAAATTAAATAATTTAAATGTTTAAATTATCTGACAATGAAGCACACAGCAAATTAGAGATTAGATAATTTACGTGTGTACTGCTTTTTTTTTTTACCTTTTCACATTCCTCCTCTTCTCATCCTTCTTGTTCTTCTCATTCTTCTTCACTTTCTCTCTCCATGTAGGCTCACCTACGTAGAGCTTGAATGATTGTTTAAATGGGCAACATGTGGGTTTCAAGGGCCTAAAACAATTGATTTGTTCGTTTGAGAATGAGTCTAGCATCATTTGATATGAAGGGCTCCCTAAGGTTAAGGTGTGCATTAGTTATGCAAAACTGAAACATTTTTATAAGATACAGACTGAGTTTACAATCAAACAGTTGTTTGCTTGTGGTCACTTTGTAGTTTCCTGTTTTGGCTTGTAGGTTAGAGGGATGTGGTGGATTATTTATGATAATGTTGTTGTTGATGTTTCTATCTCCTAGAAGTTGGCACATGCATTGCATTTAATTGACTTAGGAAGAAAGAGTGTGTTATAGGTGATGGTGATCTGATTAATTGTGGATATAGGGTTAAAAATTCCCCTCAGAGTTTTCCCTTTTTAAATATAAATTATTACACTGGACTACTCATCTTCGATCTTTATAACATTAAGAGAGAAATAAGGGGTCTATATATTTCTTAAAGATATTATAAATCTGTAACAGAGTGAAACTCTTAAATCACCCAATCTGCATCATATACCATAAGGATGGGATATGTTGTTTGTGAATAAGATCTTGATGTATAAGCCTTTAGATCAAGGGTTTAAGAATGGGTATTGGTGCGTGCCAAACTGTATTAACACAGTCATAGTAGTTGGTGTCAGCAAAGCAAAGGTGATACCACTTACCAGGTTCTGTATGTTACAGTATCAAGGGCATAAGATATGGTATTCCCGTTAAGGGCCAGTATGAATCGGTACTTTCACTGTTGCTGTAGATTGTGGGAAGAGCATATCACAACCATTGAACTTCCTTGATATTAAGAAATCAAAGATTAGCTCGTGGGGTAATTGCATGGAAAAGTGATAAGAGGAGGGCTGAGGGCTACTAAAGCCCTCAATAGACACAAAAATGATGCGAGCGAGGCATGAGAACTCAGAAAGATAGGATAACCAAGTCTCTCTTGGTCTTGTTTCTAAAGCAAAAAAAGTGAGAACCAAGCAGGGGGTGTGTGCTTGGGGGAGGTTGGCAATGATGGATTGGGCATGCCTCCTCCTTTTCTCTTCCATGAGGCAATAGACATGAATTGGAAGTCCCCAACATCTATATTAGATATAAAAGAATAATGTATTTTATAACTATTTAGTATAAAAGCTAACTAGGATATATATTTTTTTTATTTTTTGCATTTTTTGTGTTGTTAATGGGGCCCAAGATGTTTAAAGAATTTGGCTGGAAGCTGGAAGAGAATTTGCAAAAGAGTACAATGGTATCTCTTTCCCTTCATGGAAATGAAAACCGAGTACATACAAAGCACGTTGGCATAAGGCAGGATACATTTCATAGGTCATGGATGCTGATGTAATACTGGTTGATGGAATAATCTGTGTGCTGTACTTTTCTATATTCCATACCATACAGGGCAGACTGCATTGTTGGATTTAATGAGGGGACTTAGACCAAATGAACTGTCAACTTCCTGAGAGTGGAATGCTTCCACTCTTCTTAACTTGCGATGATGGTGAAGTCACAAATTTTCATATGAAATTGCTTCATAAAGAGATGTGGACAGATGATTTTGAGGTTCATGATATTGCTGCAAATTTGACTGGAGTATCAAGTTGTTCATCATAAGTGGTCAAAATGATTCTTTCTCCCTAGATTAAATGTATGTGCAACAATAGATTGAGCATTTGATAAATCGTTATTTGGATGCAATCTATTTGAAATGTGCATTCTTTGGTTATGTACTTATCAAAATGTGATAGTTACATACATACCCACCAACAAATCTAAAATTAGCTATACGCCTCTCCAAATAATGGATAGCTTGCATACATGGCTATGTTGTTAGATTACATCCTGAAAAAAAAAAAGAAAAAAAAAACTGCCATATTGTTGGAGATTTAGAAGAAAAAATCCAACTTTATTTTACTTTTTGCAATAGTGGTTCACTGATATTGATGAATAGATTGACTTTTGCTGAAATGTTCTGTTTTGGACTTTACAATTTTGCCCTCTGCTGAAATGAAGCACACGTAGCTTGTAGATGCTGTAATAATCAATGCATAAATATAACAAATGCATGCATATTACCTTTCCATGCACATGCAAAGATGTTCATATAATTGTCAGGAACTTGTGATTATAAATTATGTAATAATTAATGCATTAATATTTGTAAGAAATGCACATATAATACATTTCCTTGCACATGCAAAGACTAAGTTATGAGAGGAGGGATATAGTAGTCGAGCAAAGTCCAAAGTGTAGTGTTTTTTTCAATGCAAACCGAAGGAACCTATTTATGCAGAAAGTAGAATAAAGGTCTCCATGCAATTTTACAATATAGAACTGAAGAGAAAATGATAAGATGAGTATGCCAGCAAATTTCAAGCTTTCAGAAGTGCAAATATGCCATTTCTACTTATTGAAGGGTAAATACAAGGTTTAATGAGTTTTTGAGGGCCATATATGCAAAAATTGTGACCAAAGTGTCATGAATTTGAAACACGGAAACAGCTTCTCCATACACAGGTTAATACTGTATACATCTAACCTTTCCTAGACCCTATAATGGCAGGAACCATGTGCACTAGGATGCCCTTTTGTTGTGTGAACATCTCCTTGATAAACAACTCTGATTTTTCCAGAAAATAAAATTTTGCATGCTGAGGGTTCTTTTATTTAATGTTACATATGCATGACTAAACTTTTTAGCCATTTATGTCTGTAATTTACTAAACTTGAAAGCATTGACCGAATGGGTATGATTGAAGCAGGTGGCTTTCTGCCCCAACTTACTGTTCTTTAGGTTACTGCCTTAGGCAGAGTTAGTATGAAGAGTGAGAAATTGAATCAATCTAAATATCTATATAGCAAGAGAAAAATCACTTAGCCACCCAACCTTACTTACAATGTGAAATTGCCAAAGGTATCTAGTTAGTTTGTCAGCACTAATTACTTTTTGTGGTAATGCTTTGCAATTTGACAAAGTTTTCATATTAATGCAGGTATGATTATTCTGGTTATGGACGATCATCTGGAAAGGTTTGTTGCAGTTTTCTTATACATATGCTTTGTGACAATTCATATTCCATGTGTGATTAGTATGAAATTACATGGATAGACTGGAAACTAATTTCTTTTCACTTATTTTTGGTAGCCAAGTGAACACAACACTTATGCTGATATAGAAGCTGCTTATAAGTGCCTTATTGAGAACTATGGTGCAAAGGAGGAAGAGATTATCCTTTATGGCCAGTCTGTTGGAAGTGGGCCTACTGTTGATCTGGCAGCTCGGTTACCACACTTACGAGCTGTTGTTTTGCATAGCCCTATACTTTCGGGTTTAAGAGTGATGTATCCTGTGAAACGGACATACTGGTTTGACATCTATAAGGTTAATTCTTGTTTAGAACTCTGGATGATATGATTACTTTGTTCTTGCTGGTTTTTGGGCTATGTTATATATGCATTCCAATAACCATTTGAATTTCATCCTATTTTCAGAATATTGACAAAATCCCAATGGTCAGTTGCCCTGTGCTAATAATTCATGTAAGTATATCTGTTTCTTACATTTTATGCCTCTTCAAAGCATTTAAATGCATATGCTCATCAAATGAGTTCTCTGCTTTTTTTTTTAAATAACAAAATTAACTGAAGCGCATTTCTTTTTTATTGCTAAATATATGTTGACGCAAAAATAATCTCACACCAGATCACCATGAAAGGGTTCCTTTAAAATGAAGTTAAGTTCATCTAAAGCAATTTGTTATCTTTATCATAACCAACAAAAACTTATGCCATTTGTTTTAGCTTTTCATTGGGCTGTGTCCTCTTCCTTCATTGTAGCCTGTGTTTGGCTATATGATTAATCACAGATGCTCTTTAGTTTCTTTATTAATATTCCTGTCCAATTCTACCTTTTCACTTTAAAATTGTACCACCAAATCTGAACTGTCCTCTTAATCAATGCCATTGTTGCACTTGAGTTCGTATCTCACCTAAAATGAACATGCTGCTCAAACAAGATCCCAAAATTTTTCACCGAATATGCTTATATTGATGACCCTCTTACTCTATTTGGATCACATATCATCCTTGAACTTTTTATTATTGCTGAGGTCTTATTTTGAATCTGTGCCCTCTTTAGTGTCAAAATTGTCGGGGCTTTGCACATCTGCTGTGAAGGAAACCAGGCTGCAGATGTTCTTGCCAATCTGGCCACTTCCCTCATCAGTAGACCCCTGCATTGGTCTCTCTATTTTCCTCTAGATCTACTTCAATGCTGCTTCTTGAGATTGTCGTGTGGTTGTCCCCACCTCCAGGGGGGAACAAGGAAAACAGCTGCTCCCTGTTTCATGAAATAAAGCATTAACTTGGAACATTTGTTTGACTCTTCAAAACTAATTCTCAACTTGAGCCCCTTGCTTAATTATAGTCATATACTTCCTTAAATACCTTTTCATAATTTTGTATATTAGATTGAAAAACCCAAAATTCATGGCTATAGCTGGTCTCTACTAAGTTACCATAAACAATGATACCCTAATTATGAGCCACCATACAAATGGGCAGCTCGTCTTAAACAGTGAGGATCTCTAGTTGACTAGGCAGATGCCTAGCACTGTGGGCTGGGATAAAGATTCATATATGCGTGTGTGTATATTTGCAAGCATACTTTGTAAGGATAAATATGAAAGTTTAGAGTGTCTGGAATGTGTAATGAGTGTATTAAGTAACTGCAAATAGTATATAACACATGAAAATTTTTGAACATGCATGTTTTTCTAACTTAAGTGTGTAACAATCTAGGATGACACTGTAGTTATGTAGTTAAGTTGACTTGGCGATCTTTGCCTAGTTGGTCTTGGATCACATATATCGTTAGAATCATAGTTACCAGTAGCAGAAATCATCATATCAAAAAATTATTCTCTGTTAGCCTACTTTCCATAGTTGTCTCATAGAAGGCTCTTTTGCACCAGCAATACTGTCTCCAATCAATATATACCCTTCTTTTGGTGCTTCAAGAGAAGCAACAAATAAATCCACTGGTTGTTTGTCTAACGTGTTAGATCTGCCTAAATTAAATCTTCTGCGCAGAATATCTTAATTGGAAAACAGTCAGAGTACCTGTATTATATTTGTCTTTGTCTATTTGAAGTTTCCTTTCCCTTTTAGTATTTTTGTTTTTGTTGTTGGAAGAGAGGGGTAGAGGAATATGTTTATGTATGACTTTATGGTATATCATGTCCATATCCTTCTCACCTCTTTTATTTGTGTGACTTGTTCTGGCCAAACAACCTTCTATCTTGTGCATATACATTATGTCCTTAAGTGGATTCATGTGCATGTTATGCTTCTTCCAAATTTATCATTATTTGTCACTTAAGCCTTTTCCTTAGTAGAATGGGTTGGTTGTGGGCAGTAATGCTCCCATTTTTTGTACTTGAGTTTGATTTCAGTCCTACTTCATTCTTTTCCATCAAAATCATATAAATTGCATTTTAAGCATTGTTTTCCATCTCACTGAGCGATGTTTGTTCCTCTGTTTTTATTTTTTATTTTGGCGGGGGGGGGGGGGGGGGGCGGGGGGTGGTGGTGTGGGGTTTAATCTCGAAGGTGGTGTTGCTGAAAATTATTGAAAATAATGAATTTGCAGGTACTATATTCTTGCTGTTTGACCCTTAATATTATAACATGTTTATTCTATGTATGAAGTAGGCCTCTTGGGCCATAGAAGGAAGAATACATGAGAAAAAATATGGCTATACATGGTAGGTAGATGTGGGAATATATGGAAGAAATTATATGGTAATACACCCTACCCCCTTAAACAGCAAAAGTTTATTTACTCAAAGTTGATGCCAGTGAAAGATATGATGTTTGCTAATGAAATATGCAAACCAGTCTTTCGTGATGGAAAATATGGCATGATGAGCATTCCATCAGGGTCAAGGTTTTAAGTTCTGGATAATATTGATCTGCCTCAGATGAAATAGATCAGTTTTGGCTAAGACCAATCTGATCGTAATGTTTGGCTTTGGTCAGTTTCAGCTGGTTTCAGCCAGCCAGCTTCAACAGTGTTGGCAGAAACCAAATGGAAATATCATTTCTTTTCTTTTCTTATGGTTAGGATCCTATAACAAAGCCCCCTTAATCTTTCAAGATCTTGCTATTTTGATGGAGTAGATTTTGAAAACATCTGTTACAAATAACTAAAATCATGGAATCTATTAGCATTTGACAACCTCTAATCTGTGTCTTGCTGATATAATACATTGGTAAATCTGCTAGCTAGTGTCTAATGACTAGATAATAGATGTTGCTGTACTGAATTTTTAGGGTCAATTCCTCAAATATTGCTTATATATTTGATAAAATGGTTGACATGGCTTTTGTGATTGAATGCTTGTGATATGTTATGGAAGAATGGTCATAATTTTGGATCATATTGTTAGTGAATGAAACTACTACTGCTTAGTGAATGAAACTAATATTGCAACTTGTGCAGGTTGGGTGAGGTTAGGGCTAGACTGAACCGGACCCAACCTTTGTATCTCCCAACCCTAAGCCAACTCAGTGTTGGTTTGGGTTAGATTTCTTCTAATATATATCTTAAGCTAAATTGAAGTTGGGTTGGGTAAGTGTCAGGTGAAATTGATTTGGCCTTACTAATCGGGTTGGGTCGGGTCTGATAGGAATTTTAAGTTAGAAAAAAAAAAGTTTGGAATGCTCCTGTTGGATTAATAATCTATTGTTGTATTATTGGGTTGAGATGATAACCATTCATCAATTTTTATGGTACTCTTTGACAATTTTATAGTTTGTTAAGACTAAAGAGATAGGTATATAAGACAAATAATTTATACAAAAAACGTAACTATAATTATTTATCTATGCAATGGGTTGGGTTGGGTAGGTTTGGGTAGGGTTAGGATTCTTAAGCTGAGACCCCACCCAAAAATATGGAATCTCAATCCAACCCTATCCAATGAGTGGGTAGGTTTGCCAAGGGCATGCTTAATTAAGAACTAATGAAATTCCAAATTCTTATTCAAGAATCTTTTTATTATTCTCTTTATTTTCTTGTCTTCCAAATATTTGGAAGTAGAGCAAAGTCCTGCACGTTCTATCTTTTACTTCATTTTAGTTTTCAGTTTGAGGCATCTGTTGAGCATAAAGCCATTTTCAAACAGATAGAAGGAGCATGGAAGGATGGTTCTTGATTATTCAAACCAAGCAAACTATGATTTTAGATAACTTAAAGTACAATAAAATGAAGCAAAATAATTAGTGTGATTAGGTCAAGGATGCACTATAATCATCATATTTAATCAAGTGATTACTGATTAGTGTGACTCAAATGATATCAGCAAAGCACTAGTATCAGCCCGTAGTTCTGCACTCATAATCAAACTCTAGCACCTTAATCCACATGGTGACAGGCTCATTCAAGTGCAAATAGTAAGCAAAGAATATTTTGTCTGAAATATCCAATCAGGTGGTTTCGGTATGCATCAATTTGAGTGAAGATTATTTGCGAGTATTATAAGAGAGTTTGTAGTGGTATCATCATTCTCAACTATGAACTCTCCATCTTTTTATACCTTCATCTTTCTACGCATACGCACACAGACACACACATGCACACGAACACACACACCGAAAAAAAGAGAAAAACTTATCGATATCATAATGATGTGCAGGGAACATCAGATGAAGTTGTGGACTGCTCTCACGGTAAGCAGCTGTGGGAACTGTGCAAGGAGAAGTATGAGCCGCTGTGGCTCAATGGAGGAAAGCACTGTGATTTAGAGCTTTTTCCTGAGTATATCAGACACCTCAAGAAGTTCATATCTACAGTTGAGAAATCACCTTCCCAAAGAAACACTTGGAGAAAAAGCATAGACCGGTTTGAACATTCAAGGAGGAGCACTGACTGTTTTGAGCCATCACGGAAGAGCACCGATAGGAGAGATAAACCTAGCACAGAAAAGCTGAGAAATAATGATCACAAATATAGCAATGTGGACAAGTTGGACAAACTAAAAATCCCATTTGACCATATGGAGAAGTCCAGGAGGAGCGTAGATTGCCTCGAGAAATCTAGAAAGAACACTGATCAACTGGACAGAGGAAGGAAGAGCGTCGACAGATTGGACAGAATATGGGCTGGGTAGAACCTTTTATCCTCTTTGTAAGATGTATACAGGGCTTGATTGTGTTGGGAAATTTATTTGTGCATTTATTTATGTTCTCCAATCATGTAGTTTGTTTGTGGGAGTAAGGAAACAACAATTTGAAATGGAAAGAAAAGGGGGAAGGAAAAAAAATTACTTGATGACAAATTGTAGTCCCTGGATTATAGTTTAATGGAATCTTTCCTAGAAACCATCATTGACTGTGGTTAGGTTTGTGTTCTTAGGCATTTATTCATTTCCAGTTGGCATTGTTTGTTTGCTTTCATGACAGTTTATATAGAGTGAAGAAAGTGGCAATTTGATGTCCCTGTTCTGGGCTTATTGTACTACGTTTTTTTTATTAAATTTATTTTTCATATTTTATGGATGGTCCATTAACATTCCATGACCCTGCAGCTGCTTTATTTATTTACTTAAATGCATCACCTTTCTTTTTGGGGTATTGAGAAGGCATTCTTGTTTTGAAACTCCATTGCATCCATATCTCTCTGGATTTAGCTGGTGAAGCTATAATAGCATGCGTAACATGGCTGGTCTTTGTAGCGAGGGCACTTAAGCGGATGGTAATGATAGGAGAAGCTGATCACCAGAATGCGAGTGTATTATTGAAACTTTTTTGTTAAAAAAATGAAGGTGAAAATTTTGATCCTAAACAATAGACTACTTAGCAGAATAACGTGCATTGTATGTACATGCTAAGTGTAAGCAAGGTCAAGGGAAGCTCTCTCCATGGTTATCGCTAACTTAATTGTGATCAATCATATCAATCTCAGTGGAAAGAACTACTTGATTCATCAATCATAAACTTTTGTTGACGAAAAGAGCTAAGCAAAATCCTTCAAGCAAATTAGATCTGTGTATATCCCTTTTCCCTTGCCGTTTCTTTTGGAACACAAAAATCCGGGCCCCTTCTTCAGTTGAAGGCCTTGAATGAGTAGCCATTTTATGGCAATCTGTTTTTCATCATTCTGCTTATATATCTTGCAGCTTAAAAGTTTCTGAATTTTTACTTAACCCTGCAATATTTGCACATTTATGCCAAGTTTATCATATTTGCTATTTTTATTTTACATATCACTTTCTTCATCACTCGGCAATTCTGACCCATGCACTACTTCGCAAGAATGGTGCCACTTCAAGTCTAACCATCAATGGCAATTTTATTGAACTCAAAATGCTCATTTTCATTTAAGAATTTTGTTTGTAATTTTTGAATATCTCATTCTTCCATGCATGAATATATTATTGATGGTGTTAGAATTTGGCGATGGGACCTACATGCTAATAGAAATAATGATGAAAATATTGAATTGAGAATAAAAGTAACTGCAAGTCCAGCAAAGAAGGACCCTGCATATGAGTTTGAACTCCTATAGGGATAGAAGACAAGCGTGAGAGGTGCCATGGGCTTTGATGCTTAAATC
The DNA here is from genome assembly GCA_017589505.3 of Metroxylon sagu. Lineage (NCBI taxonomy): Eukaryota > Viridiplantae > Streptophyta > Magnoliopsida > Arecales > Arecaceae > Metroxylon > Metroxylon sagu. The sequence goes on from JACVBY030000630.1 coordinate 966,088, forward strand.
AGTGAAGGAAGGAGAGGGTGGTCAAGGTCGAACCTTGTAGCCACGCTCATGAAGAGAATGGGAGAAAGGGGAGTGTTTAGAGCTTACTGTAGCCTCTTAGGTTTGAGGAGTAGGAGGAAGGAAAGAAAAAAAAATGAAAGACCCTTGTTTTCGAACATGGTGTCCCTTTATAGGTCATCTTGGGATTTGATGCCAAGATCATTTTAGGATTTGATGCCAAGATCGTCTAATAGGCTTTGATCATATGTTTCATCTTGAATGAGTTTGTACTGAATAGAACTGCCATGGTTGCCATGAGTCACACCTTTTGCAAGTGATGTTTAGCTAGAGATATGCGTGTTTAGTCTTGCTAAGACTACGAATGGTTGTGTGTGACTAGCAACTTTGTTGGCCATATTCTTTTAGTGTTGTTTCATTGTTGTAGCTTGAATAATGCAGGATGGGTAGACACATTTCATCTCACTAGATGTTTGTGAGATTTGGCCTTATTACATTCCCTTCACTCCTAAGTTCGAGATGGTTGGGTATTGGTTGGTCCAAATTATATCACCTACCTTATTGTTAAAGCAAGTTTTCCAGCCCCCTTACCATGTTCCAAGCGCTGAGCCTTCAAACCTTCCTTAGTGGCTAAGAGGAAGGCCCTTATGAGTTTTTTTTTTTCCTTTTATGAGAGAGTTCTTCTAAGCTGTTGGTTCTTCTTTTCTTGGCATTGAAAGGTCAGTGTTTTGGGTGTTCAATTGGACCGAGAGGTTGGCTATTGAGTTACTCAAATAAGTAGGTGGGGCATCGGGCCCCCTAATCCTTTTTGAAGTTTTTGTGATGAGGGTTTCGTAAGGCTATTTGCAATGATGGTTTAGCAATGACGCTTCCTCGATCTTTGATCATAATGATTACGCTACTTTGAATGTGGTGGTCATGCATTATACCCTTAGGCCTTTTAATAGATTTGACTTTCATATACGTTCTCATTGCTTTATGGGGTTTGAACATGCATCATGCCTATAAATTCGATTCAGAATCACTAATTTAGGGATGATGGGCTCTTTATATCTTTTAATGCAAGTACTCCAACTTTGCGATTACCATTTTTGTGTGCTCACGTTAGATGTCTTTCTTACATCCAAGCCTTTTTTTGGTTTCTTGATTCTTTCTTCACTTGACACTTTTTAGGTACATCCGCTTCTCTTTCTTTGGTCCCCCTTTTACCATGGATTATTTCTACTACTTTCTTGTGGCCATAGGCGAGTGCTCTCGAATCATTAAGTTCCATCTAGAGAGCTTTAGATCCCAATATAGGATTCCTCTGGAGGTGGGCCTGAGAGTACCTTCTTTAGAGGAATTTGCTTGCTTCTTGCATTTTAGTTGGATGTCCACTAATGTAGATGCATTAGTTGTCGATCTTAGGCTCTCCATTAATTCTTTCATCTTAGAGGTTTGTTGGGACTTTAAAATTTTTTCCTTTACTTTGGTTCGAAACTTTTGACAACTCTTCATAGGGTATATAGCTCTCCTTAGATACTAAGGATTCGACTCTTTTTTTCCTTTTGTCTTTAGGAACCTTTTTATCCTGAGGCATCATTTGGGACATGGGTGATACTACCTCAATAATAGAAAGAATTTATCTTTTTTCATCACCCTTCCTTAGTCTATGGCTGAAAAGGAATGTTCTTCTTTGCCTCATGGGGTAGACACCAACTTGTCGTAGTATGTGGCAAGAGCCATTAGAGGCCCAATCCTACCCAACCCATCTTAATGCATGGGAGAGGGTTGTGCTCTCGACATTGATAAAGTTTGATAGACATGAGATTCCCAATCTTTTTGAGGAGGCTAATTTGGCACAGGTTGGGCTAACTCTTCATCTTCTTGAGGAACCTTCAAAGTTGGGGAGACCCTGATTAAGAGCCCATGATTTTTATTTCTTCTAGTTATCTTCTTTGTTTTGGTGGTGGTGCTAATTCTTCTAACTTTGTTCTATTAGGGATGAATCATCTTGAATTTAACTTGGTGTAGATCAAGAAAGATTCTGTTAAGTGGAAATAATGAAGGGGGTTGGAAGAAGAGAAGCAGGCTATGGGAGTCGAGACATAACCTATCCTTATATGTTTGCCGTCTAAGAGGGCGGTGCTTCACATAGCTAGACTGTTTGGGCTTCCAACGAGAGTTGCCCCTACTTCTATGGCTTTTTCCATTTTATTGCCTAGGGATTCGGTTCCACCTCCTTCAAATCCTTCAACTTCTGTGGGCTTAAATCGATCTTCCTCGCCTTTAGCCGAATGTGCTTCTTCCTCCGATAAACCAAACTCTAACCCAAGTAATTTTATGTCCGGCCTCTTACCTAACGCTTTGGCCTTGATCTCAAGCGTGACCCTACCAAATTTTCCTATAGAGTTCATTTGACATAGCATGGTGGTCCCCACCATAACTCTAAGGGCCATGCTCCTAGTTGACTATAAGAACTTTGATGTTTTCTTAGACTTGGAGCTGACAAACGTTGCCTTCCTTTCTTACATATTGTCATGTAGGCTTTCTTCAATAGATACCACTAAGTGGTGGTCTCTCCAATTGAAGCTTCGCTTAAGATCAATGAGTTAAAAAAGAAGAGGCTCAAGGATCTTCACACAAAGGTTGAGGGGACAAAAGCGGAGTCAGTATGAACAGGTTAGATGTAAAGGTCGGGGAGCTTGTGGTGAAGTCAGCGGAGGCTGAGACTAGAGCAGCGAGCATTAAAACAAAGACAGTTGAGGTGGAGGTGAAGACTATTGAATGGGAGATAAAGGCATGGGTGACGTAGGTAGATTTGGTGGAGATACCAAATCTGATGCAGACAAATAGAAGGGGAATAACTACTGATCTTGCACAAGATCCTTAAGGGCCTTCAATTCAGCATCTTTAACCACCCTGCAAAATTTGTAGCTTTGCACCATTCAAGTAAGGAATTACTCTAAGTTAAAAAAAAAAAAAACTCTCATAATTTCATAATTCATTTAATGATTCAATGTGATACACTAGGAGCCTATTTATAGAGCAATCGACCCAATAGAAATTTGAATATAATTAGGACATTTAATTAGACTAGAACAAAATTAAGACTTTAAAGGAAACTCATAATGAAGTTTCCTTAAAAGTCAAATTTTCTTTTATTCTTGTATTTCTGTGTTGCATTAACTCTCCCCAACTTAAAGAATTCGGCTCCTAACAAATTGAAGTTGGGACTATTTATGCTTTTTGGGCTGCATTATCGAGTTGCTAAGGTTAGGGTGGTCAAGGCTCGGTCGGAGGCGGCTTTGGCTTAGAAGCAATAATTCTTTGATGAGTCGGATACGTAGAAGGTAATGGAGGAGTTTAAGGCATCAATTGAGTTCAAGTTGATTCCATTAGACTACTCAACTGAAGCTTATTTTGAAAAGCAGCAGGACATCACGTTAAAGATCATGGCTAGGTATCTAGGCTTTAATTTCTTATCTTTGGAGATTACTAAGGTGGCTCAGGTGGTAGAGGTAATCGTGGACAAGACACTAGCTGCTGTCAACGAGTGACGTGATAGGAGAGGGTGCCATTTCATTGTCCATTAAAGCGTATATATGATTGTTGGTTAGCCTTTAGAGGAGATGCCACCCATAATTTTAGTTATTGAGATTGCACCAGCCAAGATGGGGCCGCTGGTGATGGTCATCTCCCTTAATGGAGAGGAAGAGAAGGCTTCACAACTATCGAAGAAGCCTACAATACGCTTTAGGTTTGCTTGAGCTGCTCCTTGACTCATTGTGTTGTCTCCATGCACCCTTTGCTCTCTTCTTTTTCTTTTTTGCTCTTTTTTTTCAAATTTGTAAAACTACTTTTTTTTTAAGTATTAATGAATCAAGTACCTTTCTTCTTTAGTGTGATCTGCTTTTTTTTTTTTGCTTTGTCAAGATCAATTAGAGATGGAGGTAGAACTAGAATTTTTTGTTTAGATGACTCATTTGTTATAAATTAAATAATTAGGTTCACATGAACATAATTGTTCATTTATCATTAGAACTTAGAGCTAATACCCTAAAAGGTGCAACAAAAAGAAAGATACTCTTTGGTCTAAACTAAAATTAATGTCACCATTATTAAAATATTAAAAATATCTTTTTAAAAAAACTCTAAGCATATAATCTGTCAAATTGGATGGGTATGGAATTATTGTGTTGGGTGGTGATTTTAAAGGTGAGGATGATTTGGAATTACTACTACATAGGGTTATCATTTCTATTTAGATTACTGATGATCCTGAATGGATCATTTCATATCAAACACTCCCTCATGAGTCTTTTAAATTTATATAGGAATTATCTTTTAATGAAACTTTTATAAGTTTCTTTTATAAACAAAGATGCATAAAAGTTATCTATTAGAAGATTTAAGGCACACAAAATAAATAAGCAATAACATATAACCTGTGCAATATGTGGGAAATGATTATTTTTCTTTTTCCCAACTATTCTTGTAATATAATAAATTATAATAAATAGGTCTAATGGTCGATTTTTTGTTATACATTAAACAATAAATTTTAATTTTGATCAAGCGGAAACTCACTATTATTAATACCAATGTTTATGTTGCAAATGAAATTTTGCACAAACTGAGCCTTCATATAAAAATCTTGTCATTAATGTTGACATTACTGATATTAGATTTGCGTGATATGCTAGCTATATTTTTTTTTCCTTTTTTTAAACTATGCTAGGAATGCAATACAATAATGCAATAAATTATAGAGAGTAAAAGATTCAATAACCAAATTTCTATTGCATATTAAATAATAAAATTAAATAATAAATAAATATATTGATAATGATGCTATTAATATATGTTGTACATTTTATAATGATTGAAACCACAACAAAGGTAGAAAACTCAATGCAAACCAACCCTTCATAGCAAAAGCGGTAATTGGGTCAAGTTGAATCATTTTGAGTTTGAGTCATCTTGAGGTTCAATCACCCTAAGGTTCAAATCAACCCATGAGTAATTTTGGGTTGTCTTAGTATCTATTTTTTTTTAAAAATTTAATATATATATTTTTATTATTTTTAAATAAATTATCAATGATCAATTCAATCTTTTTTTTTAATATTTATTATTCTAAATGTTAGAGTAGCTAAACACAAAATTACAACATGATTAGACACTGATAGACATAATAGTTATAAACTCATAATATAATTAAATAATAATTCATAAAATTATACTTTTAAAATTAAACAAATATTAGTGTCAAATTATTAATAAGATTATAAAATAAAATGAGCAAATATTAAAATATATTTAATTCTATAAATAATAAAAAAAAGATAAATATTAGTATTTGAAGCCATTGACGTCGATCCCTTAATAATATTTAACTTGAAAAAAAAAAAAAAAAAAAGCTCAATCAGAGCCTCATTAGTATCAACTACATTTATATCAAAGAATATAAAATACTAAAAAATTAATAAACTAATTAATAATTTATAAAATTATATAATATTATCTAGATAAAATTTTAAAATTTAAAATAAATGAAATTACGACTATAGCTTACCATCACATCCCATAACTAACGAGTGATTAAAGATTGTGTTTTTTTTTTTTTTGTTAAAGATCAGATAAAACCTTAATTTTGTTTGTTTTATCAACTCCGACCTCTCCGCGCGAGCACCCACGCTTTCAATCCTCCATCTACCTCCATCCTCCAACTCGCTCTCTCTGCCACCTCGTCGCCGGCGACGACCACTCCGCCGGCCTTGCTCAATCCCTGCCGCTTTGAACCCACGGCTGCCGAACCGGTCCGAACGGCTAGGACCGTTCCCGCCACCCGCTCCGGAATCCCTCTCGAGCGGTCCAGGCTCGGTCCGATCTGCTAGGCCGACGCGACCTCCGGTCCAACCCGGACCCGGACTCTCGCCCAGAAGTATCCCGCGGGTATCGAAGACCAGATGGAGAGATCGGATGGCCCCCTATCGTCCCAGTCGCGGATCATCAGCTATGCCTCTCAATAGCTTCCCTTGTCCCGAACGAAACTCGAACAAAAAAAATAAAAAACCTCGTTCCTTTCTCCCTACTTCCCACGCTTCTTCCCCCTCGCGGTCGATCGATTGAATCCTCTAAAGAAAGAGAGATGTAGGCAATCCCGATCTCGGAGACCAAAATTTTCGTATCTTTTTGGAGATTTCTTTCTAATTGATTGCTTTGCATCTCCAGGAGCACGGAGGAAATTGGAAGAGCGGCGATCAAGCGCGCCATCCGAGCACTTCGGAAGCGGCATTTGGTCGAGGAGGGCGCACACTTACCGGCCATCACCGCCCTCGCCAGACCCCTAGCCATCCAGGTACTCTATTTTGACGCGCTTTGGGGCCAAAAAGATAAGGTTTGGGGAGCAAAAGCATCTTAAAATTTAGATTTCTATTGCATATAGCTGCTCTTGTGATGTTATTGTGGCATGCTTCAATATAGGCTTTATATTGTGTGGTTATGTAGGTAGCGTTTGTGTTGTGTCTTTGAATTTCTGGATTTTTTTCTTAGATTGATGTTGTTTATGTTTGTAAGTGAGGGAATGAAGTCATGGTAGATGAAGAAGAAACTAGTGATAAAAGTTAAATTTCATTTATTGGAAGTGTTGAAGATAACAGAGGACTTTTTTGTTGGCGAGTTGGTTTAACTGACTGTAATAATCTGTTTGGTTGATGGAGAACAAAAGGAGTAAGGAAAATAGAATTTAAATTCTATGTTTTTTTTTTTTTTTTTGCCCTTTTGCGTGTGGCGCGTGGATGCAATGAGGAAAATGTGGTCAAATTGCAAAGAAAATCTTATGGATTTTCAATGAGCTACCCAGACCACTTGTGTCTTTTTTCTTATTTTTCATAATTTTTTTCTCATGGTCATCCCCTAATGGGGGTGATAATTTTAGATCTTTTATAGAAAATTTAGGGTATTCTATCTATTTCTATTTGAATCTTACATGAACCATGACCATAAATATCCAGCCTTCTCCCAACAATTTAGGGTCAACTTTATGTATTCTCATTCATCAGGTGTTCCTATATAGTGCTAGCTTTGATTATATTTCATGCTTTTCCATATCCTGCTAAGTTCTCATAACCTCCATATCCAGGTACCCCTCTTCTTTGGGCCACCTTCAGAAATTTGTTACACATGCTTGAACAATTCCAATCTATTCTCTATCAGTAAGCTTGTTTTGTGCAACCCCCACAAACTCTTCTAATATATCCAATTTTCACTCTATCCTTGTTTTATGAGGCATCCATCTCCATTTCAGTTCATCTATTTTGAACATGTTTTCTTAGACTCTTTTATTGCCCAACATGTTGATATATGGCGTTATTGGCTGTATTTTATTTTATAAAACTTTTCTTTAACTCACTAAGGCAAGTTTCAGTCACATAATACCCAAAAAGCATGTGTTACTTCATCCAACCAGCTCAAATTCTATCATATATGTATCAATCTATCTCACAATTATTTTGCATAGTAGATTTCATATAATGAAGCACATTTGGTATTTCTTATCCATAAATCTTGAGTAGGTCCTCATCTTTGTTACTACTTTCCCTAGACATACTTCATGTGCTTGTATCTTGCTTTGCCAATTTTTATGCCTTTAACATTTGAAGTTCTTTTCATAAATTTGATTTGGCACTGATTTTTCTTTTTAATTTTTCCTTAATTTTCAAATGTTAGAAAAAGGAGACTCCCTTGAAGTTCCTTTTGACTAGATGCCTTAACATTCATCTGCAAGGGTAAAGATGGGATTGATCAGTTTCATATACATTTATTTAAATAAAAAATTGATGTGGAGTTGTGTACTACCTTGATACGAAGGTAGTATTAGATTTCAAGCCCTGGACACGTCACAACTAAGTGTAGTTTTTTAATTCAAGTTCAGAATTATCTATCCCTGTGAGAACCATTTCCACTGCATACAGAATAAACAAGTAGACCATGCGTCATTATTTATTTTAAAAAAGAAAGTTATCACTTTGTTCCTGTCAATAAATTTTGACAGCTAAAAACTAATGGGGACTTATAAAGCATTGCTTGTGAGATGCTTGCTTCTATTCTAATGCATTTCTAAGCTAATTATTTATTATTCTGGTATTGGTTTGTTTCTACAGAACTGCAGAATATCTTCCTGAGCAGGGTGCCATATGAAGATGCACAATCCATCATAGGAGACATGACAAATAAATGATCTGAGAACTCTTTTTTTCTTTTGAATCTAGATTGATACACTATTGATGACTTTGTAACCAAGAGATGAGACATATTTCGACATTTACGCCACATATTTGACTCTTTTAAATAAATATTAAATCCTATAGCATTTTCTGCATGCATGCATGTCCTGTCACAGTAAACACTATTTCAAGAAACAGAATAATACACCTACCTAGGTTAATTAAAGCTAGTAGATTATACATAAAAAAATAACATATATGATATTCACATGCAGCTCTAGTTCTGAAAAATATTGTTATGTTCTATGTATAGTTAATCTAAATATGTTTTAAAGAAATTGAAAGGAAAACTATATGTAGAAGTAATAGCAAGGTCTGCCATGCTGCCCTGTACCAAATTGTACCACACCAGTGGGTTACTATTACAGCACTGAGGTTTAATCTGGTATGAAATGAACCTATCCAAACTAAGTGAAATAGCCTTGTATCGCTTAGTACCAGCCAGTACCGCCTGGTTTTGAGGCTATCATGATGAGATGTGAGAAAATATTATTGAGACACTATCTCAGTACAGTGTTTGTACTGTACAAAGCATGACGACCGTACCCATAAGGTACTGGTATGGTTTCCAGTATTGGTTTTGCATACCTTGAGTAAGAGACTCTTGAATTTTAATATCAGTGATAACAGTGACTTGTTTGCATACCATCTAGATTCATGTCAATGCTTAATTCTAATAAGATATTCTATGATGGTTATATAGTATCACATTAATTGACGAAAGCTTGAGACAAGTTGGTAACTTGAAGATGTAAGGGATGGTATAACAAACTAGTAGGTTAAAACTTTTTTAATCATGCTTTAGTTCCCTGTTATGCCCTGTCTTTTTCCTCCTGATCTAGTGGAGGATGATTAGCTATACATGTTTTGTGTTCTCTATTAATGCTTATAAGCCTTCCTGTTTTAAGTCCTTGGTTTCTTGTAGTCATCCACAATGATAATTGGATATGTGTCAGTAGGCTGGGTTTGTCTTGTAGCCTGATGGACTTGATCTGCTCTTGAATGGGTTTGGTAACCCAACAGCCAGGCCCAGGCTGAAATCTGTTGCTTCTTTAATAAATGGGGCAGGCCTATGTTTGCCTGTTGGGCACAGTTGAATGTGAGAATATGTGTATAAAGATTATATATATGCACTATAAATTGGAGTATTCAAATAAACTCTACTTATGCAATCTAGTAGATATTTTAATGAACCCATATCTCACCTTGTGAGAGATCTATCTCAATGCCCTCTTGATCTCTAAAAATTTAGTTATAAGAAGAGAAAAAACAAAAGATGTAAAAATTCTTACAATTAAATTGTTCCTCCAGTCTTCCAATGAAAGGGAACCTAGTAGTTTCTAAATGGCTAAAATTGATCCTCAGTATGTTGCTACCTTGAGTCATGAAGCTGCATTCATGACTCAGGAAATCCAGACCAAGCATTAATATGAGAATTGGAAATTATTAGTTGTCTGCTTCATTTGAATATAGTTGTCAATGAATGTTTAAAAATAACTGTGAATATAAAGGATCTATTGAAATATTTATGACCACCTAATTGAAAAATGATAAGAACAGAGACATTGGTTAGATAATGAGGGAACATTTTTCCTTGTAGTTAAGATGTAGATTGTCTTAACCTATTGCTTTCCTTTATGTAAATTAGGTGTCTAAAATTTGTTCTTGAAGTGAGAGTTAAAGGAAGTGATACGTATGGAATGACCATATTTTTTTGATAAGCAGAACAGCCTGAACTCCTTCAAGCATGAGTGATCTATGAATGAACCTAAGCAAGCATCTTGGATTTGCTTTCAGAGCATCCATAATGCTTTAAAAAATATAGGCACATGCAAGATGATCTTGATCATCATTTCCTTTGCAACAACAACCAAAATAGTATGCATCATAATATAGAACACTGCTTACACTATCTGAAGGAGCTTCCTTCCTGTAATTGCTGAATCAAGGAATTTCTTTCAACTTAGTTTGAAATGGAAGACTTAGAAACCTAAGGGACTTCTTAGGTGTAGAAGTTGACTACACATGGCCAAGTTGTTCTTGGGCGATGGAATACTAAGCAACATCTAAGTGAAACTTGCTAAACATTCTGATGCTCAAATTGTCTTGATATGCTTTACCACTTTATGTCATATTCCTTGGTATGTTGCTGTCTGTGAAAAAATGTCAAACACATATGGTTAGCCTTGATCGTGGAACTTTTCAGTGGTAATTTCCAAATGATCCTGGATTTTGCCACTCAGGCTTTTACCTTTTTTTTTTGATAAAAAAGATGCAAAAATCATGGACAAAATTAAGTGTTATAAGGAGTATAGAGCTTTGGAAAAATTGTGTTTGAGATATCTTGAAGCTGGTATATCATTCTCTTCATCTTGTTCATTACAGAAGTACCTAGCGGATTGATGGAAAAAAATGTTGGAGCCGCTCTGATAAAACTGAATTTATCAATATTGAATGTCATTTGATTTGTAAAGAAGAGTAAACTAAGTGCTGTGGTACTGTATCAAGATCGATTTTCAACTAAATGACATATGCACTAAGAAGACCCTTTAGTGATTAGATATGGTTATTTTGAGAACAAAATTACATTCCTGCAAAATTTGATGAACCTTGAGAGGAGTGCGGTGGAATTGATAAGTCACATATACTTTTGTGTATGTATTTGAATGATGTTACTGCAAATGAGGTGTTCGTTTGCAATTGCTTTACCAAGGTTTTCTGCTTGCTCTTGACTTATCTAAGAGATAAGGGCTAACTCCATCATTGCTGTTGCCACTCTCATTCATTTTCTATTCCTTTATCCTATAGCTCTCTTCATTCTTTGTTCTCTTCAAAAATTACTATCAGTTTGGAGAAACGCAATAGATATAGATTGAAGAATCAGGTACTTAATTGCTTAACTTCAAGAGAAGCCATACTTTTTACTTGTTCCTGTTGGGCTATTTTCAACTTTGTGCACTGGTAAAATCTTTTTTTTTATGTTATCTTGCTATTTTAATAATTTATAAAAATGGTCCAATGGAGTTAATAATAGAGATTAGGCTGGCTGCTTTGATGGGACTCTAATATATGGTTCAAAGAAAATGTCAGTGTATTTGGAAAATTATCCTTCTTGGAATAAATTGGGTTATATTGGATGAGACTCCTGTGGCACATGCCCTGATTCTTTCAATATTGTAATTTAATGGCCCAGTGAAGAAGTGAACTATCACCTCTTCCCCTCCCTGCTCTCCAAACTTTCTTTATTCAACTCTCTCAATGATTCGAAGACTTATGGATGGTGCCCTAGGTTTAGAAGTTGCATAATGTTCCTTATGACTGTAAGATCACTAAAAGCCCTGTAAATTAGAAAAAAAATAATTAGAGGGAGCGTAGTCTTGGAGAAGGGATTTGGCTTGTCTATACTAATAATATTAGTAGTGTTACCTGGAGACTTGGTACAGGTGCATAGTTTCTAGGTGTTCTGTGGTGTCTGACATGCTAGTGTTAAGACACTTATATTATTAGAATTATATAAATATGTGTTGTGATGATAGTTGTCTGCATGGCATTTGTTTAAACCAAGGTTTGCATTACTGATTTCAAGATTTGTATCAGTAAGCAACTGGTAATATATTGGAACGGTTTGGTTCTTAGTACTGAGACTTGTTTTAGATAATGTACTAAGTATTGATTTGCTATTGGTACAATTTGGTATGCCTGGTAAGGATTAGTATAGTCTGGTATCACAAACCATACTCTAGAACATTTTCCATCACTTCCTTCGCATTCTTAGTTACCATAAATTTCATTAGGACCCATCTAATGTTACATATTTTGTTTATCAAATTTACAATTCTTTTTTTTTAAAAAAAAAAAGCACCAAATTGACCCTTTAAAACCCCAAACTTCATCTACTCAATTCTTATGTACCCTTTAAAACCCCAACTTCATTTAATCTATTCCTTATGTTCCTTCTAGCCGACTTTCCTCATCTGCTAATAAGAAAAGCCAACCATCCATTCTACCATTAAACAAACCCTTGCAAAATCGTCCATCCATCTTATCTTGGCAGCATCTTGATCTTTCTTGTAGAATAAAATGACAGAACACTTGCATTGATGGCCTTTGGTGGAATGCAGATGGGATTATGGCTGATGAAGCATGGATAATGGACTGACATCCTTGTATTCCATCCAAGGAAAGCCTGGTCCATCTCATAGCAGATCAGCATGAAGCTATAAGACTTCTATATGGCCCATCGAATCTAAGGCCTTTTCCCTTCGTATAGGAGAGCCACGAGAGTAAGATGGACTCGAATGTAGGTGCTAGAAGTAGGGGACATTTACAACAACAACAACAAAGCCCAAATCCTAAACTAGTTGGGGTCAGCTACATAAATCTTTTTTTTCTATTCAGTTCGGTTTTGAGTTATATTTTCTGTAAGATGCAAAGATTTTAAATCTTTCTTTATTATTTACTTTTATGTAATTTTCGGTCTATCTTTACATCTTTTTCCTTCTACATATATTAAATCATTTCTTTGCACAAGTGTATCTTTAGGTCTATGTTACAAAAAGACTCATCCTAGATATAAATAGTTTATATTTGTTAATATATCAAACAATAGATTCCTTTATTAGTTGGCAGAAATTGTAATTAGCCCTATTCTCTGGTCCCATTTTTTTTGGCTGAAGATGTGTCATTTGGCTGGAAAGAAGATTCTTTCAGGCTGGATGTTCCTATGGAATCTTCCTTGGAAGAAGCCTCCACTCTTTCCAATTTTCAAGCCCCCACAGGGGACCAACTTCTGGATCAGAGAACCAAAACCCCATGGGGAGAGCTTCCCCTGAGGAAGGACAGGCAGCTTCTGGATCATGAATCTCGTGATGAAGAGGGAAAGTCTTGGATGTCTGGCATTGACTGTTTGACCTGATGCTCTCCCTTTTACTTTTGCAAATTTGCTGTCTGTATATGGTGGTTTTGAAACCTCCAGAACGTAAGAAAAATTCCTTACGATAGGTATTGATTTGTGACTTTAAGAAGGAATTTCCGGAAATTCCTGGTTGTAAGGAAATCTGGCCAAGGATAGTACTGTCAGAAGATTATAAAAGGTGGCTGAGCAGCACCATCTCATTAAAAAAGTTTATATGAAAAGAGAAAATGCTTAGAAGCTTGCTCTGGAAAGGAACTGCAAATGAGGAGGGCTTCCTCCCAGTTAGCTAGATCAAGGTGTATTTAGAATCTGTAGATTCTAGATCATCTTTCATTTGATGGTTAGTAGTTTTCTTAATAATAAATCAAGAATAATAATGAACTAGAGGAGCTTGCCAAGATGGCTTTGTAAGCAAGCAACCTGTTATGTTATGTAGGCACCAAGTTATTCAAAAATGGGGATCTCACTTTGCCTATTCGTCCTTGTTCCATCGCGTTTTCCTTAAGAGACGAGGACTTTTCCGGATAAACTAATGATAGGAAGCGCTATTTGCTATTTAAGAATTGGGAACCCCTTTGCTATTCTTCCACTGTCCTTGTAGGTGATTTTTGATAGAAGGAAAAATGGATCGGGTAGTGATATAATTATTTCCCTGTTGGCTGTTGTTATGATGACCCTGTAGTGAATATTGAAAACATATTTGCTAGCAAAATAAATTGACTGGCAAATGATACTTGTTAGAAAAAAATGTTTATGCCTTATTGCATTAAAGAAAATGGAGAAACCATGTGACACTGCATTATTACTTTATTAGTATTAGAAACTCTGGCTGATATTGGTTAACATTTCAGATGTTTCTGCATTTAGGTCTTATCACTTGCACTAATATCCATGTTGAGAAGATCTTCCAATATGTGTTGGGTCCTGACATTGGATAATTTAAGCAAGACATCCTGGAAATTGGAGTTAATGCCCTGACTTGTTGTGTAGAATTGTACAAAAGTAGTGGGGTTACATAATTCTTGAAAAGCTATTTGTCCAGATAACACTAAACATATTAAAATAGTATTATTCAACATTCTATTTTTATTTGCTTATTTTATCAGGAGGCTAACGAAATTGTCTTTCTTTTCCCTACTTATTTATGAATATATTCTGAGTTGGATACTGCCCTTCTTTTCAAAATTATTTGATGTAAAAATATATCTAATCTAAACCACCTGGTGTCAGCCCGGCATATCGTTTAATGAAATTCTCTACCTGATTAATTATGTGAGCATATTCGCACCAAATTGGTACCAAAGCATCAAGATTTTCACATAGAAAGTATGATTAGGTAAGTTCAGCAATATGCTAAGGAACCTTGGTTATGTCTAGAAGCTTTTACTTCTCATGTGGGGCAAGAGATACCTAAGTGAGCCAGGATGAGTTCCTGGTGTCTGGCAAACCAGCCCTCAGGCTGATGAACTGAATAAGCCAAAGTGCAGCGAATGTTTGGGCAGAATTTCAAAGGCAGGACAATAGACCATCTGATGCTAGTGATGTTCACCTCCAATTGCACTAGCTAAATCATTAAGTTTTCTGGTTTAGATACATTTCCATCCAGCATTTAAATCAATCTAAAGCTGGGGTGCTGGCTCAGATCATTTGGCTCCAGGTCATTTTGTTTTTAGTAGCTACAGAATTCGAATTCATTTGTTTCCAAGGAACATGGGCATTAGTCATTTGGCCTTTTTGTATAAAGTCTAATTGCCATGTCATCAACACATCAAGAATCAATTTAGAATTTGAGTTCAAAGTAGGTAAAGAATAATGGTGCCGTAGGCATCCGATGGTTGGCTGGTCTAATTAGTTTGTCAATGCCTAGTTTGAGTCAGTCAGTCAGCATTATAGAGGCTTCCAAAACCATCTAATGTGATGTCCTATCATTAGTCTAGTTTTTGTCCTATACAAAGTGTGGATATGATCTATATGGCATTAGACCTCTTAAATAATAAATAAGGCCTTCATTCTTGGTTTATGAACTTGTAAGTGATAAAAGTTTGGTTTTGGGAGTTTCTCTGTGGTGTCTACTTGTGGTTGGTGGTATTATTTGGACACTCTCATCTAGCTCGAAAAAATCATGTCAGATACATATTCGACTTGGATACATATCAAATACCTGGATACAAGGTTTTTAGTTGTCCTGGTTTTTCTATGGAGTGGGATGCACCGCCATCCTACTCCATCCTAATACTTAGGATGGGGATGTCCCAAAACATACTGATTGAGATGCTGGAACAATGGCAGGATGGTTCTGTAATGACATTTGTCTCACGGGACGTCTGCTGGGAGTCGAAACCAGTGATTAGTGAATTGAACTATTCTAACAATGAGTTTGATCGTCTAACTTGATATTAGGAGGGATTAGTGAGTAGTTTTTTCTTTTTAAAATTTGTTTAAGATGTAGTTATTGAAACAGCTTTGCAAAATATTATTTTGTTTATACCCTTAAGTTATATAAAAAGTTTCAATGAGAAACATGCATATTAAAAGATCTTAACAAACAATATCTACTTAATATTTAAACATATAATGTTTAAATGTATGAATATATAATTTAGTTATGTTTTTATGTTATCCTATATATCTCTTTTTCTTTCATTTTCTCTCTTGCTGAGTTAAACACTCGGATATGTATCTGAATCTGATTCTCATATCTTGTTGGTGTTTATTCCTTCTCTGTCCTTACAAAAGGATAAGCAATGACCACTAGTTCTCCTCAAAAAGGAGAGGTCAGAGGTGAGAATTTCTGTACCTGCTGTAGAGCCTTAATTCTTATTAGGAATTAAAACATGGCTAGATTGATCTGGCTTCCGTATATCAAATTCCTTCAGGTTATACAAATAGATTTTGTAAGAAGAGATGACTCCTGCAGACCTACTTCTAGGCTCACCCATCTCACATCAACTTTATTATAATAGGTTCTTGGACATTTTAAATACATTAGTGGATATGTGATGGGATGTCTTGAATTTCTCCAAAAGTTAGATATCTCCATGCTTTTAAATCAACTACGTGATTCCTTAATGATGGATGGACAACAGCTTGGATGAAGCTTAGATATGAAATATAGATCTATCTAAGTTCCAATCTTACTCTTCAGTTTAGAAGGAAAGGTAGTTTATATGTTCTCAAGAGGTTAATCAATGGAACCAAATATTTTCAGAGGTGGTCCCTTAGGTTGATGAAATAGAAGACTAGGAGTGTCTGTTGCTCATGTTGAATATACAGGATGTTGCTTGTTAGTTCAAATATGTGATGACAATGTGCTTGTCTTGAAACTTGGGTTTGGCATGAGCTGTTGATAAAGTTAATGCACAAGTATAAAAAAGTTTTGGGAACTTGTCCATATTAAGAGAATTTTTTTTTAGAGGAAAAAAATGTCACTATTAAGAGCTCAAATATGTATTCACATTGTGGCCCAGGGAATTAGCATAAGTGTTTACTGCATCATGAGATGGTGTCAGCACTTTCCTCTGGCTGGTATGGGACCTATTTAGAGGTTACAAACATTAACAGCGATCCAAATCCTTATGTTTTTGGAGATTGAGTTGTCCCTATTCTTGTTTATTAACACCAAGAATCGTAAGTGAAAGGTGCATTTGCGAGTGTGAAGTTCAAAGTTCCAGGTTTTTCTGGTTACATGGAGTGCCTCAAGGATCTGGGCAGGGTGAGAATCTGTGGAATAGTATTTATCTTCTTAATGGGCTTTATATGACAGGTCTGCTTTGTTAATAGAGGGACTCTAGACAGTAATCATTTGAATTGTAATTAAAGTCATGAATTATGAATCTTTATTCCTCCTATAACAGCGGATTACTAAATTCTTTGGAGATTATGTTACTCCATACTACTGTTTGATGGACCATTCAAGGAGGCATGTGATGGTGATAATGTTTTACTTGTTTGAGACACCTCTCATCTGGCTATTTGTTTGTTTAATTTCTTCTTTGGCCAATTTTAGCCTTAAGATTGAAGTAACAAGCTGGCATCAAGTCTCAGTTGATTACCCCACCTTATTTGCTCCAACTTTTCTGTCAGCCCCTCTGCTCAGTACATGTTTCTTTGGCAAAGTTTTATTTCATAGATTGGCAGTACTGAAACTGTGAATCGATTAGCAAACATGTTTTGGTTGCATGTTTCATTTAATCTCTCTCTTTTTTTTTAATGTGGCTGGTAACTTAAATCGCATTATGCTTCATCATTCTGCATCTCTATTTTTCTTTTTCTTATTTGATCCCCTTGTTACTTCTGTAGGGCCTAGAGTGGAAGGAAAAAGCTGAAAACCTTGAAGTAGAACTGCAACAATGTTACAAAGCTCAAGCACGGTTATCTGAACAGCTTGTGGTTGAAGTCGCAGAGTGCAGGGGCTCAAAAGCTCTTGTTCAAGAGAAGGAAGAATTAATAACTAGACTGCAAAATGAAATTGCACAAGCAAGGTTCTGTTGTTATGAATAATTCTTATCCATTTATGTAGAACATGTCTGATCTTTGAGAATAGCACAAGTGATTTTGACCTGACGTAGCCAAATAATTCAGGGATGAAAACTCACAGCTTGAGGAGGAGTTAGAAGAAAAGACAAAAGCTTTGGATCTATTAATAAGCGAAAATCAATCAGTTAAAGCACAACTGGAAGAGGTGATGCTGAAATTAAAAGATTCAGAGACTGAAAACAAGAAATTGATTGATCGTTGGATGTTGGAGAAGATGAAGGATGCAGAAAAGCTTAATGAGGTATCATGTTTTCTTCTAATCACGATTCACATTACATGTCATTTCTTTTTTGATCCATGTTCTGGTAATTACTTACTAGTTTTTGATTATATTATGGTTATCTTGCGCATCGCTGTGATAGATAAGCCATATTTTTGGGCCTGAGACTCTTAGATTTTTGTTGACAAAAGGATCATCTAGTTGGGTATAGGAGGAATGCGAGGTACTAACAGTGTTAAACTTGCCTTCTGTCTTTGTGTATCTCCACTTTTTTATGGATAATTTGGTTTATGTTCTAGAAGAAGAGCAAGATCTGGGAACAAAGATGATTCAAATGCAACTTTAGTGAATGCAGTGCAATAAACCATTGTATAGACTAGTATGTTGTGTGCAACCTATTGCAAGCTTTAGTAAGAACTTCCCAAGATATCATCTTACTAGTCATTTCCTGTGTGATGGTCAAGTCAATTCCAGAATGGACTAACTTGGCCCCAGTATGGTGTAGAAGACACTTGGAAATTAATGAGTCATGATTTGTACCTCCACTGAAAGAAACAAGGACTTTTTTGATTATTGTAATGCCTTGTGTGCTTAATTTTTCCCTGTATTAGTACATTAGCATGGCTAATCTTTCAGTCATCTCTTCTGCGGTGTTCATGTGGTTGAGTTGTAATTTGCTTTTCTGTCACCTTATATGTGTATCAGGTCTGCTGACATCCACTAGGCCTGTTAATAGCGGAACAATATTTTTGCCCTTAAAAAGGAACACCTCAGTTTCATACCTGATCTTCTTTCATTTTGACAGGTTAATGCCATGTATGAGGACATGATGCAACGGTTAAAGGTGACCAACCTAGAACAACTTGCAAAACAACAAGTTGATGGAGTAATTCGCCAAAGTGAAGCAGGATATGTGGAATTTGTGGAATCTGCTATTCCTTCTGTATGCAAGCATACCATCCATGCTCATGAGGGTGGATGTGGGTCTATATTGTTTGAGAACAACTCAGATAAGCTGATCAGCGGGGGGCAGGACCGGACAGTCAAAATATGGGACACAAAAACTGGGAACCTCAATTCCACTCTTCATGGTTGCCTTGGGTCTGTACTTGATCTTGCTGTTACTCATGACAACAGGTCTGTAATTGCTGCCAGTAGCACGAATAACTTGTATGTATGGGAAATAAGTTCGGGTCGTGTACGACACACCCTTACAGGTCACACTGATAAAGTATGCACCGTCGATGCGAGCAAAGTTTCCAGCCGCAATGTGGTGAGCGCTGCTTATGATCATACAATTAAAATCTGGGACCTCCAGAAAGGCTTCTGCATCAATACTATCATCTCAATGAGCAACTGCAATGCCCTTTCCTACAACATGGATGGACTGACCATCTGCTCAGGTCATGTAGATGGTAATCTTAGACTGTGGGATAGCCGAACAGGGAAGCTGATTAGTGAGGTAGCTGCTCATTCACAGGCAGTTACATCTATCTGTGTTTCTCGAAGTGGTAACATGGTGCTAACAAGTGGAAGGGACAACTTGCATAATCTGTTCGATGTCAGAACATTGGAAGTTTGTGGGACATTCAGAGCCAGTGGGAACAGGGTGGCATCTAACTGGAGCCGATCATGCATCAGTAATGATGAGAACTCTGTTGCAGCAGGGTCTGCAGATGGGTCCATCTATGTATGGTCCAGATTAAAAGCTGACGGGCAAAGAGTTCTGGACGGGCATTCGTCGCCTGTTCTTTCATGCTCATGGAGTGGGATGGGGAAACCTCTAGCCTCTGCTGATAAGAATGGTAACGTGTGTATATGGATGTGATGGATCATACATGTAAAAATCTGGTAGTAGTGCTTAAAAATGGATATATGTCAGTTGTCCTATACTCCTGTTTTCTTGTGTATCGTAATCGAATGTTTCTTTTATGGTGATTCTTTCAAGAAATGTCTTCTTTTTAGCCTTTCCTGTTTCCTCAGCAGACAATCAGTTTCTGTGAAAACTCAGGGGGTAAGAATTAAGAGCATTAGGGTGCTGTAGAAGTAAATGAGGAAACCTGAACCTGCTGACCATTAAGTTGTTCTGCATTCTTTCTGAGGGTCTTTTAGGGTGATATGAAACAGTGCCATAATCTTTTCTTGAGAAGAGAATCCTGTGATTGTCATATGGTTTACAATTGCCTCATAGGCTAACTGGCTGCTTTTTCCATTGCTTCTGGCACTTTACATGGCACATTTTTCATCAGAACCCCTCCAGCATGGAAGGAACTGATGATAAAGTTTCAGTGAGATGATAAAGTTTTAGTTGCGTAGTACGATTAATTATCCTTATAGATAGGGATGTGCAAGAAAATCGATTAAACCATAAAATTGATCAGACTCATCATATTTTCAGTTTGATTTCAAATGGTTTTTTAATCTTTTGGTTTGGTTTGTGATTTAAAAATTTATGAAATTGAAAAAGTTGGATGGTTTTGGTTTCTGAAAAACTAATATAAATCAAACCAAGCCATGTATATGAAATTTTGTTTATATTACAATTAAAATTAAGATACTAGTAGAGTATGTGAATAAATAGATTGTACGAGAGCTTTTTTTTTTTTTTTAACTTTTTGTATTGTGAATAATTAAGCTGTCATTTGATAATACAAAGTTTACGATAAAACCAATCTCATGATCCCATGATCATTTAAAGTAGGTATAGATATATCGATAAACCTAATCGAAATTAAACTGAATTTTTTGATTTAGTTTGGTTTGGTTTACTAAAACAAGAGGTTTGATTTTGGTTTCAGTTTTAAGAAATTAATTCACATTAGTTTGGTTTCAAATGTATCTCTAAACTGACCTAATTGAGACCATACACACTCCTACTTATAGAGCTAATCAAGATAATGATTGACTATGCATACATGAATTCATGCACACAAATAGAAAGACTTCAAGCATGACAAAGATGATGATATTGATTGTCCAATCCGGAAGAAATTTTTGTCTATTTTGATTCTACAATTTGAAATAATTACGAGTCCATGAAAATCCTGCATAAATGCAAGTTACATGCTTGATGAAGGTGTCATGGTTATGTAGAATCAAATACATGTTTTATCCTAGGATTCAGTAGTATTGAGCAGAACCTTCCACAAGCGAGAAATTTGGTGTATGTTCACTGTATTCCACTATTGCGGAAGGAGGGAGCTGGCCGATGCAGATCTCGTGCACTGTTGTGAAAAGTGGAAACAACCCTTGCCATCCTCGGTGGCTCAGAACTTCATAAACTTCTTTAGCCGTGGATACACCCTTCAATGCACATTATAGAATGCTCAATAATATATTCTTCGATTAGAAAGATCCCCCTTTCTTACCAATCCTATCTCATTATGCTGCTTTCTATTGCGAAGTTGGTATCACAAAGTATCATGCTGGTTGGTGGCAGTCAGGTCCATAGCTTGTTGATTTAACACTACTAGAATAATTCTATAATAATTCTGATCATCTCTAGTGTTATCAGAATTATGAAGTTGATACTCAAACTAACTGCATGGTCAACTGCTGGATTTGGAATGAAGAATTGTATCTGAAGTTGACAATCGAAAAGATGGAGCTTGGTACTGCCATCTAAATAAGTTCAAAGGTGATACAAATACGTAGATAGGCGCACATGTGCATGAGCACATCCATGCATGTATATATTGTCTTTGTAGGTCTTTCCTTTCTCTATTATTATTTTCCATAGAAGTTGAAAATGGACAGTGAAAGCGAAATTTATCATATAAAAATTCTTCCCATATGCTATTCTTGTTCTTCCAAAATTATGGCAGTAGTCACTCTGCTCTCATGAGTTTTGCTTAGTTGGCTGGGCCATACTTTTGAATTTGAAGGATCACTTTTTTAAGGGTTGGTAAGAGTTGCCTATAAAATGGCTTCTAAGTGGTTATATCTCTTCATTATTAGTTGCATTTAACATTATGTGGATGGTGTATATTAAGCAGATCATATCTGAAATTTCATTGTTCTACACTGGAGAAACTGATCAACTTGTTGATATATTGATACTGTTGGGCTAAGAAGATGAAAATTTTCTTCTTTCCTTGTCAACGTAAGAATTTCTTTTAGTTAGACAATGTTTCTTCTTTTGCAGACAATCTACAAGTTGCATTTGAAAGCATAATAATATTCTTAGGCCCTGGATTGTGATAAGATATCCTGGTTGGTAGAATTGCTTTGAACTTCCTACTTTTGAAGCTGATGGACCAGCTCCATGCATGTAAACATGCATGCACTCAGTGACTGTCATAAGAATTTGTTTTTCAAACAGCAACATCTATTGTCATTTGTGTCTCTTTTCTTTTACGTAATGTCACTATGATTTGTTCTGCAGAATTATTCAGACTTGGCAGCAGCATTTTTATGGTAAGCTTATTAACATTAGTCACCCAATTACTTCATAGTATTTATGCCTGTGGTCCTATTGGTAATTATAGCAGATAGCCTATCACCTATTTTATTGTTTACCTGTAGTTTTTGGCCTTGCAACAATTCTGCCTCTAGTTCGTCAAAAGATCTGCCATTGAGATGAGCAATGAATGCAATTCAGAAGACTGAGGCCTTCAATTTCAAATCTAATAAACCTAGGTATGCTCCAAAAACATGTGTGATGTAATATAGAGTATAACCTTTTGCCACCACCTCTAGCAAAAGCCTCAGCAACTTTTCTGTTTCTTCCTCCAACTGCCATAACAAAACCAGAATGAAATAATCAGTACAATTTGATTGTTTGTGACTCTGGTATATGGATAGGAAATGGAGAAATGAATTGGATATCATACGGCATGTTGTTATCAGATCAGCCACGCCACAACTCTCAAAGAAGGTGTTGTCTCTAACAGAAGAGAACAACAGCTTGGAGAAGGCACGCATCTCCCTCAAACCAATCCTCATTATCGCTGCCTAATTTTTCCGATAAAAGTTCAAGAAACAGTTCAGCCAGAATGGGTTCATGTCTTAAAACTCACATGATGACATTCATTAGTGCATACCTTGGTATTGTTTCCCATTTCCAAGCCATCAACTAGACCTGTATATAATCCATTAATATGTATGTTTCAGTACCTGAATTTCTGAAGGTAGCAAAACCAACTACTGCAAAATAGAGCTAATTTGAAACCTGCTGCTATGGCGACGACATTCTTTAATGTCCCACATAGTTCTACACCCTCCACATCCTGTACCTGCCATATTTATAAACACAAATTGAAATG
The DNA here is from genome assembly GCA_017589505.3 of Metroxylon sagu. NCBI lineage: Eukaryota > Viridiplantae > Streptophyta > Magnoliopsida > Arecales > Arecaceae > Metroxylon > Metroxylon sagu. The sequence continues at coordinate 989,290 of JACVBY030000630.1, forward strand.
AGTAGAGCTATACAATGCAGAACATACTATTATCTATTTATTTTAAAGTATAATTTTGTTCTGTATTCACTGTAGATTGTTAAAATCTAATTTTTATCTGCTCCCTAATATGCTGTCAGAATATGGTATGGTAATACATAGAGCTCATCTGATTAGTTTTGCAAGTGCATAATTTGTTTCACAATGTGATGGCCCTAGCACTAATAAAAACCTTATCCTCATTTTGTTGCCAGACTCCTTTCCACTATTCGCCCACCTATTTATTAGCTGTCAATTCTCATCGCTACCAATTTTTTCAAGGAGAAAAACCTTCTTAGTTTCATGCACCTCAGTCTTTCCGTTCTTCTCATCAAGCTTGCTGATGCTAAATATAAAACCTCCAGGGTTGAGTGTTTTGATTTTTAATAAAGATAAACATTATGTTTTTTCTTATTCTTTCATCAATCATCCAGAAAGTGATTTGGTAGCTACCATTCTTATGATACTCTGATCCACAAATTTCTATTCTTTCTAGCTGTAATGTTAGACATTATGTTCTTCAATTGAATTACAAGATGTGTACAGTGAAATAATTTCAGTTAGAGAAGATTTAATTATCTTACTGATACATGCGTAAAGATCAGCTAAGCTAGCAATCTTCTTATGCATAGAGAGAAGAAGCAAATGACACACTTACAGTTGACACCAGGAAATAGGGGGTGCTGAACAATCTCGCCCATCTTTGCGCAACCTCCATATCTTGTCTATAGCCAATTGTTGCTTCACTGAACTTCTCCACAGCAATCTGCATATAAATCTACATTCAATCTTTTTCTGAGAGAGATATCTACAGGGTGGTGGAACCTATATTAGATGAACGCTTGCCTCATTGGCAATATTAGCACCCATGAGAACACAACAGTTTATTCCAAGCATATCAGTGATGAGTTTTGAAATCATGCAGGGTCCTTCCATCTTGACCTCCATTCCCTTGATAAGTGAGATGGCCTCGGTGCCAGGTCTTACTTTCCCTACAAGCCTCTTGCAAATGCCCTCCACAAATTGATGGGGTGTTACAAAGACCAGCATGTTTGCTTCTTTCACTGAAGACAGAGGGCCATATCATTTGTTAGAACTAGAACTGAATTGTGCATGGTAAACCTTCTAGGAATTATTTCAATTCTTTTCCTTCATTTTAAAAAGGCTTCCTTGAAGAGATTGTAGCTTGCTTCATATTTATGCATAGCTTCTTAGATTAAGAAGCTCCCAAATGCATGTGTTTATATATTGCTTTCTTTAACTTTTGCTCACCTTTGTTGATATATGATAGCATGCTTCAGACCCATTTAACTATATTATCATTCTTTATCACTAAATGACAACAGTTACATTTTATGTGGCACTCTTTTTTCTGCTTGTTTCACTTTGTTTAGTGTAATTCTTCATTTTTTAAATTTTGTTGTAGATGGTTTGGATTCTCCATTGAGCATTTAAGATCATGTTATGAAATAATAGTGATGCAATAGTTGTAAACCAGTTGGAAGATGCAGTGCAATAACTTGTGTCCTAGCTATCTCTTTGAATGGACCTTCACCAAGTTTTGGGTTCTTTAGCTACCTGGCAAGAGCTCTCAAAGCTATACATGGCTTCAGCTTGTGAAAAAAATTAATGAAACTGTGTCTCATATTTCATTTTGTGATAGCAAATAAATGAAGTTACCTGCATTCTCAAGGTCAGGATCTGCCACAACATTGCTCCCAAGCTTTATGCCTGGTAGATATTTGACATTCTCCTGTTGCATCACATAGCACAATCACATTATGGACGGGAAGAGAAATAATTTGTATCATATAGATCAAAAGACAGGGGAAGAGAGTGTTAAGAGTGTGCAGGGCCCCTCACATTGGTTTGATTGATGACTTTAGAGAGTTTCTCGCCTGTATGCAATGTTTCTTCATAAACCCACATCCGTACTTCATCTGTAAAATCCCACATATGATGATGCTTCAGTTTATACTGTTAGAGTAGGCTATATGCTAAAAGCCATTTGCATATAATTTTGAACATTGACTGAATTAATTTATGGATATTTCATATGCATAAATATGATGATGCTTTAGTTTATATTATCTAGTGCTTGCTCAAAATAAAAAAAAGTTAATACTGCCTAATGTATAAAATTCAACATTGTAAATTGGACTGACTTATTGTATCCTAATGCATCTCTCTCTAAAATTAGTATTTTAAAAATAGTATTATTAGTCATTTGAGTCAGCCTATTTCTTTAGCTCGAATGGCAGTTTGAGAACAACTTTCTACAATGAGTAGAACTTTACAAGAGTGATCTTACTATATATCTAAACTCCAGTTAGAACAAGTTTAGCATGCAAACATCTGATGTTGCATGGTTGAAGACATTTTTTTGGGAACGACGATATTTGATAATTCATTTGCCTCATTAAAAGGAGGGATGATTCAGAGCAGGGTGAGGTTGATTAGGTCATTACCTTATCAAATGGATAACCAGTTTGTGCTAAGTGTCTTAATGTGGATGTCTGCTTGTTTTGCTCAGGCTGATCACCTCTGCCAATGTGCAAGGTGGTGATTAACATGAGAGAAGGTGGGCAATGGACCACCTTGTGTTTTGTATCTGAGTACTGTGATAATTTTTTCACTTTCTACAAGTATTAATCGACACAATCATTAGAAAATTTTAGGCTAATATTATTAAAATGTAAAACATATTTAAGGAAAACACCCTCCATTAATAAAAACAAATTTTAGGTTAATTCTAGACTGAAGGTCGGGTTGTTACATCCTCCTCCCTTCCTGTATTAAGTCAAAAACCTCAACCTCTGATTTATTAATATGTTATAGTTTGAACCTTAAAAAAATGTTTTAATCTTAAAATTTTATGATAAATTTAATTTTATTATTTTAATAAGTCATGAATCAAGTTAGCATAAATTAGTGTGAGATTTACTGTTACTATGATTATCTCTAAGTCTGTAAACCTTACGAGTTTCATTAAGTATTGACTAAAGTTTTATAAATTTAAGATAATTTTTTATTTTCTCTTTTTTAAAGTTAAATTAATTTTTTGAAATTTTTATTTAGAGTATAAGTATTTTAACTTCATATTTGTTAAAACAAGATTTTTTGAAATTCTATAAATATGTTCTTGAGAGAGAGTTAACTTTTTACTTTTAAAGAATTTATTTTATTATATTTTTATTGAATTTAATGGAGGATATTTTTTTATTTTTATAAAAATTCTCAAGTAAATGAAAAGAAAAGAAGAAGAAAAAAAAGGATAACATTTATTTTCATACGCAAACTGATCCGAGCCGAACAGTTTGGTATGATCCACAACGAGAACCAAACCGCATGTAATTTTCAAACCGGTTCGGCTCGGTACCACCTACCTTGGGTAGATCTTGTACACACAACAGGTGGAGGCTTGCCTTGTCCTGTTAACTCTTGAAAAATAAATAATAATAAAATCAGGTAATATCAGCCTAGCAGCACACCCCAGGTTTCATGACTCACCAGAGCCTTTGTTTACACGCCCCATGCATGCGAAGTTTCTCACATCCTATGTTTACACTGCATTGTATCCATTACCCGTCAAACTTTACCTGTGCTAGTTGTGGCTAAGATAGACCAGTCAGTCAACAACCATTTTCCTTCCTTACAAATGTGAATCATCTTGGATTCCTGAAATCTACGAATTAGGCAAACTGCTTGGAATAAATGCATGCTTGTGGAGACAATCATGTCTCCCTTAAAGACTTAGCTTCTAAATTCCTCTGTGCGAACAGCTATTAATCACATATTTAATCTCCAAAAATTCAATTTCTGGCCACCATTTTTTATGTCACCATGCACGGAAGTTGCCCCATCTTTGCCTAGTTCAATTCTTTCTACAACGGGTGTTTAGATTACTCCATAATAATCCAACTTGTTGGCATGCTTTGCTTTGCTTTGCTCTAGATAAGAAAATCAAATATCTTGACCAATAAATAGAAGAGAAAGTATTATAGAAGCCTTTTAGGAGAGACTTAAAAGAAAAATAAAGCCAGGACGCTATCATTTCTAAATCAATTAATCAAAGTAGTCTGCAATAAGATTTAACTGCTATTTGCAAGTATCTTCACACCCTTTTTTTCTTCATTGTCTTCTTCTAAGAAAATATATACTAAACCAGTTAAGGAGATGACTTTCAATATTGGCTCAGGATATAAATTTCCAGGTCAAATTCGGGGTGCATAAAAATCATCTCCAAGAAGATGACTTTTACCAAGCATCTTGGGACGGTCATGATTCAATGCAGTGAATGCAATGCACGTCCAATGCAAAACTAGGCAGTGCATGCTTTGGGAGGAGGTTTGCATGAAGAATCTTCTTCTTTAAAATTAGGAGAAGGAAATTAAAGAAAATGGGTGCTGTTGATGTCACCATTAAAGATGGATTGTTTGATGGTGTTGGAGCCAATGAGCTTGGCCGCGACGCTGCCCCAGTTGCCGCTCCCGATCACCGTCACCCGGCATCGTCCACCCTCGTCTTTTGCCGTTGCGTTCATCGACTGCTGGCCTGCCATCTGTGGAGCCATAAGAAAGAAAGAAAAAAAAGAGAGAGATAAAGAAAGAAGAGCTTGATGGGTGGAATGCAGAGGATTCTCTGTAGAAGATATAGGATGTGAGAAGATGGATGGGAAAGAGAGGAAGGGCTGGTGGAATCAGAGCTGTGGGGGCGGAGAGAGCATAGAAGAAGGGTGGGAATGCTGATGAGAATTGACGGAGTTCTCTATGTCCTCGTTGCCAACTCCACCCTCTTCTCTTTCTCGTTCTCTTTTGTGCTCTATTCCCATCTGCAGGCGCTGGCACTTAACGCGCCTCTTGATGATGTCGTTGGTTCCCATTCGGTTGGCGGCAAAATGCGCGGACAAGACAAAATACGTTGGGAGGTGCTCAGCCTCACCGGAGCTTAGTTCAACAAAGGGTTTTGTCTGGGTTCGGATGAGGTCCTGTGCTTATCAGACCATTTGATCATCCAATTAAACAAAGCTGGAGATCTAACAGCAGCTCTTTCTCACCATCATAAAAAGCTGTTTCCATTTGTATATTGCACCAATTTCTGGCTGACACATTAGCATAATCAATTAGCTTCTTTTTTCTTTTTTTTTCTTTTTTTTTTTTTTGAGGGGTTGAATAGAAGAAAATCACATCCTACGAAACAGAGTTACTCAAGCATCAGGATCAACAATCAACCAAAGTTGAGGAGAAAAATCAACCGTCCAAACATGAGTGGCCCGATGAGTTACTCCACTGCCAACTAAGAAATCTGCGACCTAGTTTCTTTCTCGAGCACATAGTGGTATTGGAAGTTTGATGTAGAAGAAATAAGACTCTTAAGGTTGTGAAGATTTCTTCATTCCCCCAATTAAGACTATATAATAGTGGTAGAGCAACCTTCTAAGATGTAAGTTGAATCCAAAAATATATCAATAGGACAAGTTGCTCTCCACTAAACAACAGTAAGTTTAGCAATTGGGACTGAAATCAGAGGAATGGAAGTAGAAGCAGCTACCAAAGATTGCCCCACCTTATTCCTGCTTATGAATCCCCTCTTGTTCCTTTCCTTTAAACTGAGCCATCAAAGTTAATTTTCAAAGGCTTGAGTAGGTTGCCAACAAACACAAGGCAAGAAGAATTAGATCACGGATGAATGTGATAACAAATCCCAATGGACTGGAGACGAAGATTTTTTATTAGAAGATAAAAGCTCATAAATTAGCTCAATCACTTTTTGAATTATAAGTCTTGGTTTAAGAGGAATATCTTCAAAAATAAATCTGTTTCTTGCCCTCCAACAATTCCTGGGATAAGGAGTGGAAATGTAAATTACCAAAAAGTGTAACATTATCCCACATTTCCTCGGAATGTGGGCAGGAAAAGAAAAGATGTTCGCCATCTTCAATGGCAACTAACGTCTGCTAAGATTAATTGTATGTATTTGTTTAGAGAGCTTGAGACAAGTAAGAAGCCTACCTTTCAGCAGCTTCTATAGGAAGTAATCTGCTTGGATTTGAACTTTCTTCTTCCAAATCTACGAAAAGAAACATTAGCAAAAACATTAGAGAAGTTGGCCATATATACCTTCTTGATAAACATCTTTCAAAGAAAATTATCACCCACAAGTTAGAATATTCTTCTAATTAAGTCCCCCAACTATGGTATTCACAATCTTTGTAGCTATCTCAGGAGGAAAAATAATGTGAATAGTAGAAGTATTTCGAGATTTATTGGGTCATATAAGAATGGATACTCTAGCGTATTCCTCACACATGTGAACATTATAAGGGATGACTATATGATTTAAGGCAGAAGAATCAAATCAAAGCTAGAAGAAATAAGAATTCAAGTACCATTCGCTACTGACCATTGCAATTTGTTGGCTGAGTTCAAAGAGGCTTGGCAGTAGCTTTCCATATACTAGAAGCCTACCTAGGTGGAGTGTAGTTGAATCAGCATTCATTGAAGGAATATTTAGAATAATACTGAACATCAAATAAGACGGATTGAAGATTAACTTACCTACAATTTTACTCAACATAGCTTGTTTCCAAAGCTTAATATAAGGAATTCTAAGTCCTTCGTAGCTTTTAGGACAACACAACTCATCCCACGCAATAGTATGCAACGGTCTACTCTCAGAATCATGTCCCCAGATGAAGCTCCTAATCATCCGATTCAGCCAGTAAATAAAACTTATTGGAGCTGTAGCATTAGCTAATACATGGATAGAAAGGGAACAGAGAACGAATTTTACAAAAACACATCACTCTATAGAGTCTAGTGTCTTTCATTTCTAGAAAGCCAATCGATTATTGATTCTATCCATGAAGTACTAGACATCATTTATTTTCAATTTGAGGCCTCTTAAAAAGGAATAAGATCCCAACTGCTTATTCTCCCAAATATCCAGAATATCACAAAGTCTCTGAGCAAGCTATCTTCGGATTTTCAGGCTGATTTGATCAGTGATCATTAATAGTATTCTTAAACCATGATGGGAATATAGTCCTACGCCCCAAGACTCATATCAACATAGATTTACCATTAGTCAGTAGTCATTGTTAATAGGGAAGCTACCATATAGCTAATAATAAAATTATTTTCTTCACTTAAAGATCAAAAACAAGATCAAAATGAGAGTTTGTGTTACCTGATTGGTGGGCTAATAGTCAAGTAGTTGGACTAGGTTAAAATTAAAAACATTTGAAATATTAAATTATTTAAAATAATAGATATTACAATACAATATTACAAAATATAAATTAGTGATAAATTTTTTATTTTATTTTTTTCCTTTAAATTATGTGTATCTATATTCTATAACGCTCTTTAATTGCAGCAAATAGGAAATAATAATAAGTCATCCCTTATTTTTAAAAAATATTCTTATGTAATGTAGAAAATATATAAAACTTATTAAATAAAATGTACTTATTTTTTGATTTTATATCAAAAGAAATATTTGTTATGGAAAGACTTGCAGAGCTTGTTAATATTTTGTAATTATTTTAAATATTATTTTAAATATTAAAGTTTTCAAAATATCCAAAAGAATATTGATTTTGTATCAAAGGAATTTTTTTTTAATCTAAGAGTTGATTATAAAATATGACAATATACTTAAAAAATATCTTAGTAAAAACAAAATAAAAGTTTTTTTTTTATTTGTATCAAAGAAAAATATTTTTTATGAAAAGAATTGACTATGAAATATGATAACCTGCCTTCTGGTGGGTGGATGGTCTCTAGTCTTAGATGGGTCAATATTTATTGACCCATTTCACCCGGTTTTAGGCCTTCCTTCTCGCAACTTTCTCCAAAAGCTGGCCGAGTTAATTAATAGACTTGGTTCATGGAAGAAAAAGAGCAATGGGCCTATCAGTCTAAATAGAGTTGAGTTGGATTTGGTCGGTTAGAGCCTCCTTTTGTGGTTTTTTTCCTTATGTCCAAAGGTTTTTCATATTAAATCTAGATATTTTATTATTATATCTTTATAATTTTATGTATTATTTTTTGATTGGACATACAAATTAAAAAGAAACTTTAGATGCCCTGCCCTAATAATTACGAGAACAAAGGGGTTAAGGGGAAGCTATCAAGTTATCCTTCTATTGATCGTATCTCAACAATAACTTCTTGTTGGATGAAATCGTAAGTTTTAATCAATCCCTCTGTATATAATTATCTTTATATTATATATAATTATCTTTTTTTCTGCACACAATACAGATAAAGGATATATAGTTATTTTCTTTCTATACATGGCTATCTTTTCAATATACATAATTATTGAGGGTAGAAAGGATTAGAAATTAAACAAAATTGATACGGTGAACTGAGTGTTGAGCATTATGTAATTGTTCAACAAGGATCTTATAGCTTGGAGCACTGAAGGGCCAGTTATTAATTTGCACAAGGATTAAGCATAAAAGAAAGAAAGCAAAATAACTTCGAACAGATTGGAAGGAAAGGTCAGAAAGAGCAACACAGTGGTACAAAACCACTGTTGCGAGAAAGCATCCAATAGCCTATATTTGCTGTTGCCTTGTCGAAAGGCATGTTGTCCATTCTAAGAATAAGAATAGAGTCATGATGTGTTGCACTTCAAAAGATAAGCGATTGCGATATTATTGCTGAAAGATTGTCCGGTTGCTTTCTAGCCATAGACACCAATTGGTCACCCCTGAACCAAAGAGGGTGAAATGGTCGCTGTCTTCCAGCTTTGTCCACATACGCCACTCATCTTCTAGCATTGTGAATCGATCTTGCCAGATTAGAGTTGAGAAAGGTGTTTGTAATTCCCTGAAACCATTGCAAAGAGCGTATGATTGTTCTGTTGATCGTCCTCGTGCTGTTAGATTATTAGCAGTTGGTATTTTCCCTTGAACTGCCAGCCATGAGAAGATCTAGACTTTAGTTGGCGTCTCTAGAGTTGAATTGCCTAATCTAATATTTGGTTTTGTGCCTCCTACTGCGTACCAGGCAGGCTCACTGCGGGCTGAGCCTCCGAGACTTCTGGATTTCGTCATGGTGTTGGACTATGCATTCACGCAACATAATTAGCTCGTTTCTGCCTAGGATTAAAACATGCATAACCTTATCACATGTTTTAGTAATTTTCATAATATGATTATTCTCATGGTATAAATATTTATTTGATGATAATTAGAAATTTATGCATTTTTGGGCACATTAATTATTAATTTATAATTTTGAACCTAAATTTCAGTTCCTTATGAGGTGAGTGTGAAAATTTCCATTCAATTAACCAATGTGCGTTAGAAACAAAGATTAGACATTGATTTATGTGTATGGTTATTTTATAATTATCCTAATATTACTTTGTAAGAAAAATAATGAATAGTATCTTAAATTTTTTTTTTATTGCTTCATTTGATAATGATGCTGTGGATTATAGATATTTTATTCTTGATCAGTTAAACATATTATTCTATTCTACATGTTAGAAGATGATAATTAGCTAAATGCAAAATTTTTTGAACTTAATATATAGGAAAGAATTTTATGGTTTAATTAGATTAGAATAAAATATAAGATATATGTACCTAATTTAATATTTGCATAATAAATGTAATAGAATTACATGCTAGATTGGGTCACATAGGACAAAGGAAAATAGATAGATTAACTAAGAAAAGCCTGTTGGGGTCTTTTGCTAAAATCAATCTGCTTATGTGTGAACCATGTTTAGCAGGAAAAGCCTGCATAAAACTTTTTGGAAGGGCTGTTAGGGTATCTCAGCTATTAAAATTAATCTATTCAAACATCTGCGGACCTATGAGTATGAAGGCACGCCATGGTGCCTCTTATTTCCTTATTTTTATAGACAATTACTCGCAATATAGTTCAGTGTAACTATTATTGTCTCACAGGTTAGAAGCCATGGATTATTTGAAACGATTGAAGTTAAGAATCAAAAAGAGAAGAGCATAAAGAATCTGCACACTGATAGAGACCGAGAGTATTTGTTGGATCAATTTGAGAAGTTGTGTGAGGAAAAAGTGATACACATACAATTAACAATTCCTGCTACTCTGCAATAAAATGATGTTACAGAGAGAAGAAACCGTACATTCTTGGAAATAGTTAGATCAATGATGGTGCATGCTAACCTTCCAATAAGCTTTTGGAGGGATGTATTTTTTAATGCTGCTTATATTCTTAACCATATACCCTCTAAGTCAGTTCCTACTACTCCCTATAAATTGTGGAATGACAAAAAGCTTGATTTGCAAGGCTTACGCCTATGAGGATTAGTAGAATATGTTCACAATCCTTCTTATAAATATATGAAATTGGGTCTTAGAGCCTGTAAATATATCTTTATAAGATATTCAGATTACTTTAAGAGCTATGTGATGTATGGTGAACATCCTAATGAAGGAATGACTAAGTTAGAGTCTCCCGATGTGGATTTCTTAGAGGAGGATTTCCCAAGCATTGGTGAAGTAAAGACGGATCTTAGACTATATGAGTTATAAGAGCATCAGGAAGACACACCTTTGTCTCAAGAGCATAATGAGGAATAATGTCTTTATCCAATGATTCTTAGAGATAGTGGAGTGATCTTATAGCTAGTAGAAGTATTTCAATCAGTGAGAGTATACCACTAGAAGACTCTCAAGATTCGCATCCTCGTAGAAGCAAACGAGGAACAGTTCCCTGCCGTTGATTTAAGATTGAAGGGGAATCCTTTCTTTGTGCTCCATTAGATGCTGATGAGCCAGCTTCTTATGGGAAAGCTATTAATTCACTTGCTTCTAAGAAATGAATGGATACTATAAGGAATGAGATTAGTTAAAGAGGCTATATGATTGAGGAGATTCTTGTAGAGCTTGAGCATAACGGCATGTGCAGATGATGCCATTGTAATTTATTGCAATGACACAGGTGCAGTAGCTTATGTAAGGGATTCCAAATATCATGGATGGTCAAGACATATCAACACTAGATATCATTTCATTCAAGACATGGTTGCATAGGAACAAGTGGTCCTTAAGAACATCTCAACTAGTGAAATAATTGCAGATCCTTTTACCAAACCTCTTCCTAGAGATATTTTTTATAAATATGTTAAAGGTTTGGGTTTGCATAGGATTTGCTATTTTATGGACACCATGAACTTTATATAATATGGATATACTTTTCTTTTCATATTTTGATACTTAATGCACTTTATCTTTACAAAGTAAAATATCACCAGGCTTTGGTCAACCTACTTATACAAGCGATCACCTTGGCGCTGGATGAGACATTTTGATCACATTAGCACTTATGGCAATGCAGTGATAATCATCTTGATGCTTAGTTAGCGAGCAAGATTTAAAATATATGTTGCCTTAGTAAAAATAAGATGAGATTATATAAGTCAAAATGGCGATAATTTACATCTCTATTTAGCTTGTAAATAGCCGAATGTAAGCTTTCAAAAAAGGCATTATGAAAGTAACAGCCTTAAGGTGTTCAGATTGGGTGCTTGAGAAGCAACTGAACCAAAATTTGTATGATGTTGTAGCGTGACATATCCTAAAAGAAAGCTCCACTATAGCATACATATTATACTATATATGCTATAAATCAACCATTTAAGAAGTGACTAAATGGATTCCTACTTCATCACTATGTTAGCCTTACGGACTTAAGAGTCCTTGTCTATACCCTTTGAAATTTATAACTATCTCATGAAGTGGATACTTAATGATGTTACTTTAGTATATATTCTGAGGGCCATGAATCGCACTGTCTAGTGAAGCATGTTTAAGAAGGCAATCAAGGATAAATGGATTGACATTAGGGGCTAAGGAAAAACTAATTGATATTACACTTATGATTTGTGACTCATTGCCCTGACAGTTAAGTCGGATAAGAAATTCAATTAGTTATAAGCATAGATGTATTAAGCAAAAGGTCAAGCATAGCTCTATATTATTTTGAGAAATTAAAGATGCTTAATCTAGTGTGGCCAAATAATTTCGGATACATGATAAGATATTGAGTGATAGTGCTATGTTAGTATGGTGGTGACTTAATATAACACTTCTCACCTTTATTTTTCTTGTCCGATCGCACTCCATTTCTTATATGAAGGAAATAAATAGATAAAAGACCATTTGGGAATGCACTTTAATGCCAACTCTGTATAAGTGAAAGATGATGCTAGCATCCACATTGGCATTTAGTAATTATTTATATGGGATAATTATGATGCAATAAGAGTTGTTATCTAAATTAATCATGAAAGGATAGAGTTCTTATTTGATTATGAGGAGATAATAATGAAGTGGTCAAAGAGACTTTGTTTTATGGGACTAGGACTCTTATCTAATAATCCTTATAAATAGAGAATGAGACCGACTACTTCAACTAATAAAAAAATACATGCGTTCTCTCCCCATGGGAAAGAAATCTCTCTATTAGTTTTTTTTAGGCTACCACCTTTGGCCTAAAATTGAGGTGTGAAAAGCTTGTGGGTGACTTTGGTAGCCATCGCACAAGGGCAAAAAAAATATAATGAGGTTCGTAATATAAGCCAATGATCCTAACCTTTTCATTTACTTTCATAAGAGGTATTTCATTTTTCCTATGTTCTTTTATATTTTTACCACAGAAATATGCACTAGTCTTGATAAATTATGTTAATTTACTTAAGTTTATAAGTATATAAAATAACATATGCCATATTCTTATATTGTGAGCTAAATGGAGACAAGTTCAAGCAAGCTAAGCCTACGATGGCTTGCTTGCCAATTAAGAAAAACAAACTTAACAAATTTCAAACTAAATGTAAGCCTAACTTGCAAATATCTTACCCATTTAATAGCTCTAATCCCAACCTACTATCACTCTTGATGGTCTTTTTATTGTCTTAATTCTTAATAAAAATAGTAGTACTAGTAACAGTAATAGAAGTAGCAATAGTGATAAATATATATTAAAATTAAATAGTAAATGATAATTAGTCTTAGTTTTACCTAATTAACCCGAAGATGTCATTATCTTGTTTTTTATATATTACCCTAGATGTTGGAATAACCCTATTTTTTTGAGTAATTTTTCAGAGTAATTAATGTTATGCGGCCCTTTTTACACATAAATGGTCAATTATCTTCCATATGACAAATTGATGTTAACTCATAAATTTATTATCAAACGAGTCATTTAATCACTCCTGTTGCCAAGCCAACTATTTTGGCTAACATTTCATGTGAGCATAATGGGCATTTTTCTTTTCTGATTCACAGTAGGATTGCTCCATTTGGATACCAGTTAACCAAAATGGCTGGTCTCTCTATATATATTAATCCTGTTCCACATCAATCACTAATAAATGGATATTACTACAGTGTATAAGCTAAAATCAACAATATATTTATTGAATCTTCTGCAAATAAACTTGAGTAATAGAATCAACCAATTGCACATGCCAAGATCTATGTTGGCATAATCTAGATCAAAAGGCAACTCAACATAGCTGGCAACTCTCAGTTAACCATACGGCCGTAACAAACCTGACAACCACTTCGGATTCTACGGAACCTTTATACGGTTTGGAAAGAGGACAAGAGCCGTTATATAAAGGGCTAATATTTTTACAGCTCACTCTTGCCCCATGTCATGAAACCTTTTGAGAGCCGCAACCCCTAGAGACATCCACATCATCAGCATATATATATATATATATATATATTCAATTCTCAAACTTTTTTTTTCAAAATTATTTTGGTCCTCAAACTTTCAAAGTTGCCTCTCAAGTTTTTTTTTTTTAATAGCCGGGAAGCCTAGAAGTGATAAGAAAAGCTGATGCCATAATAAGATTGAGTATAGACCCTCTGTATCACACCAGAAAGTAGAAGAATACAGGGATACAGCTTTATTTGCGAAAAAGTCTGCAGTTTAATTTTCTTCAAAAAAAAAAAAGTATGATAAATAGACCATTGAAAGTTGATGAAAGTAAGCAACTATTTAATATCTCAAACAAAAGGATGAAAATATTGAGATGGAAACTGAATTCATAACAAAACAATACTTGAATCTCCTTCAATCATAAATTTATTCCGCGATGCATAGGAAAAAAGCTTGTGGAGACCATACTATACTCCTGTTAATTTTAAAGTACTAAAATATTATATAATAGGATAGCTACCGCAAAGATGAATCACGTACAACATAACTAGCTCCTACTAAAGTTTCTTTAACTGAGCCATTAAAATTCAATATGAGCCAACCTGATCATGGGAGACGCTATAAAATAGAATCTATGGATAATTTTAAAGTAATAGGAGGAGGAATCTCTAATTGCCAAGAGACCTAAATGAATTAGATGTTGCAAAGAATTCTTGAGCTATGGCTTGGGCTTGGGATAAAATCCATTAGAGAGATAGTACTTATATGCTCAAAAAGTTGGTCATTTATGTTCCTTCAAATAAATCATAAAATACAAACTATGATTGATTTATGCCATGCCTGATCATCTAATATAAGAAAATCTAACATATCATATATAGATCTAGAGGGAGAGGCAAATTATGCATCTAACAAGTTTCATACATCTAAGTTTTAAGAATATTGCATTCTTAATATCTCATTATATAAAATCAGTTAAAATTAATGGAATAGCTAACGTGTCACGAACGTATGGATAAATTGACAAAGTGGCATATCAGTTACTCTATCAATTTTGATTAACCTTAGATAATTAGATATTAGAAATGTAATATTTTTAAAATATGAGGAACTAATATATAGCAACTGAAAGTTTGAGGCCAAAATAAATTTTGAGTCAAACTAATTTGAAGATTAAAAGTATATTCTCTCTCTCTCTTTATATATATATATATATATATATATATATATATATATATGTGTGTGTGGACACACACATACATACATACATACATATATATTCACATAAAGCAGCAACAATTCCGAATTACCGGCAAAAGTTATCCCTCCTTCCCAACTTTAAATGGCCTTTAAAGAATGCTAGCATCACCCCTTTTGCCTGCACCAATTGCAATAGAGCTGCTTGAGAGCGCTCCCTCTCCTCTCTCCCAACCATATCTCATATCTTCTCAATTTAATTCTGTTGTTTGTTCCCCACAAGAAACTTCAGCTATCCAATCCATCTTTGGTTCACGCTATTGGGGTCCTTTTCTACGCTATAAAACACCCACGCATCCCCTCTGGTGTCCCATACTCATATCCTTGTCGAAATGGGGAGAGTTTTCCTGCTAGCCATAGTCTTTGCACTAGCTTTCTCACTGACCGAGAGCATTCCCTTCACTGAGAAGGACCTGGCATCTGAGGAGAGCTTCTGGGACTTGTATGAGAGGTGGCGGAGCATCCACACGGTGTCTCGGGACCTCGACCACGACGAGAAGCACAAGCGTTTCAATGTGTTCAAGGAGAACGTCAAGTTCATCCATGAATTCAACAAGAAAGACAAGCCTTACAAGCTGAAGCTAAACAAGTTTGGGGACATGACCAAGGAAGAGTTCAGGAAGACGTTCGCCGGGTCTAAGGTGCTGCACCACAGGATGCGTCGGGGAAGCCGGCTCACCGCCGGGAGGTTCAGGTATGAGAAGATGACTGACTTGCGTCCCTCTGTGGATTGGAGGCAGAATGGTGCAGTCACAGGGGTCAAAGATCAAGGCCAATGTGGTAAGACCACCTATAGACTGGATTCTTTATGACCATACCAGTAGAAATTTTCAAAACTATGTGCAAAGATAAGGTGTTGTTAGTCAAAAAGAAAGAAAGAAAAAGAGAAATGATGTGAAACTCTCTCTGCACTTTTGAAACAAATAAAATTCTGCCACATGACTCGGTTTTCAGGGTTTCCTACAACTTAAGCGGTGGAATATTAGTAGTTATTGATAGTAATAATTTTACCACATGAGTGCACTAATTATAAATAAAACTAATAACTAGTCCCTGATTTTTTGTTGTAGCTACTGTTTATTGCTGCCTTTCTTAAGCTTACTTATTTTGCATGATCAAGAACACATAAAATGATGTCTGAAGACTATTTTAGTCATACATATTTTGCTCTCAAGCTTTGGTCTTGAGTACATTTCAGGAGCTGTATATTTCTCCCTTGTTGAACTGCCATTGATGTATGAGTTGAAATTCTTACATGCTATTGTGTATATTGCAGGTAGTTGTTGGGCTTTCTCAGCAGTTGCTGCAGTGGAAGGCATAAACCAGATCAGAACCCAAAAGCTTGTTTCCCTCTCGGAGCAAGAGCTGGTAGACTGTGATAGGAAGGACGACAATGGATGCGATGGAGGTTTAATGGATTATGCGTTTGAGTTCATTGAGAAAAATGGAGGAATAACAACTGAAGAAAACTACCCGTACGCAGGGAAAGATCAAACATGTGATGTCTCCAAGGTAGCTCAAGTTCAATTCAAGTGGTAGTTTTTACATAGATCGCATATTTAATCTTTGATTCCAACATAAGATTTTCAGAGTAGGAACTTAAAACCAATATACTTAAAAATGACCAAATGTTATAGCTGTTGTGAAAAATATTTTTATCATTTTAGATTAGACAAAGAACAAGGTGGGCCTCGAAGAGACTATTGATAACAAAAGGGTCAGAAGCATTCATCTGATGTACATTTTTAACAGTCAGGAGTAATTGTTGCTGCCCTTGCAGGAGAATTCTCATGTGGTTACAATTGATGGGCATGAGGATGTTCCTGAGAACGATGAGGATGCTTTGATGCGAGCAGTGGCCAATCAGCCTGTATCTGTTGCTATTGAAGCAAGTGGTTCAGGTTTTCAATTTTATTCTGAGGTTTGTATACATATTTGTGATATATGCCTCTTGTTGTGATCTGAAATGGTGCTAACTCACCAAGGAAGGTCATGTTCTTGTGTATGCCAGTGTGATGGAGCCTTACTTTTATATCACTTGTATGCCAGGGTGTTTTCACTGGAGATTGTGGCACAGATCTGGATCATGGAGTTACACTAGTAGGATATGGAACAACACAGGATGGGACAAAGTATTGGATAGTAAAGAACTCCTGGGGTGCTGGTTGGGGTGAGAAAGGCTATGTAAGGATGGAGCGTGGGATCTCAGCAAAAGAAGGGCTATGTGGTATAGCCATGCAGGCATCCTATCCTACCAAATCATCTTCCAAGCAAGAAGTTCCTCTTAAGGATGAGCTTTAGGAAGTTACTTTCTTTCACATTCTCCCTAAAAAATCACATATAGTCTCTTTCAGTATTCTTAATTTCTCTTGTAAGAGAACTCTCCTCAACATTACTGAATAAATAAGTGATTGGCTTACTTGGTATTTGTGTTTGTGTGTGCGTGTAATATTAAGTTTCAAGAAGATTTCTTTTTTGGGAGAAAGGGAGCAAGGACCACATGCATTAAAATTATTATAATGCAGGTCTAAATTTTTTTAAGGAATGCACTACGAAAAAAATTGAACCCCAGATTCTCTAGTTGCAAAGTATAGGATGTGACTCTGGAACAAGCCTCAGTTCACTTAATGGGGTTTAGGAAAGGAGGAAATAGAATTATCATTGAAAAGCTCAAGAATCTTTTTCTTATAAAATGGTGACAAAAATATTGCCATATCTAAATTAAGGACCATGATCTCCCATTTGAGAATGATTCTAGCACAATCTGAAAGCTTATTGAAAAATTATATAAACGCATCGCATCAGCAATTGCTTAAATCATAGTCCAAACAAAAAATTATGGAACTATAGCCATTTTTCTGAACAAAATTAGTAGTGCCCAGCGCTATATGCCAAGATTGCACAACCATATAAAAAATATTTGTTTTCAAAATTGATACTGCAATATTGTTGCAGAACTTTCCTGAATAATTATGGTTTAAATGGCACTAGGATATGCTGATATGAAGTGATGACAAATTAACACCCATTGCTTGAGAGAAGAGAAAAGAGGAAAAAAAAAAACACTAACACCATACTGAAACACTCAATCTTTTATTTAGGTGTTGCATTGCACTATTAGGAAGGTTCAAGGGCAAATAATGGGGTCATTGCATCCTTTTCTAGCAGATTGTTTCAGTCCTCCTCTACCCCCTTTTTCCAGATACTGCTGATGGTAATCTTCTGCCCTGTAGAACTTCTTTGCCGGCAGAATCTCTGTCACAATTTTCTTATCTTTAATCTCCTTTTGCTTTTCCTCCAAGGATTCCCTAGCATATTTAGCTTGTGCCTCATTGTAGTAATATATACCTGACCGGTATTGGGTGCCCACATCATGTCCCTTTGGATCATAAGACCAAAATTCATTGTTAAATTCTGAAATAAAATAAGAACTATGACTAGAAAATGAAGGAATGATAAAGGTATTTTCTCCAAATCACTATTCACTCAATAAAAAAAACATTTTCTATATTGTGTATATATAAGTCTACGACTTTAATGTAATAATAACCTGTTGATTTTTTCTTTCTTATCTTTTTTGTTTTTTTGACTGTGGAGGTGAGACTTATCAACCTTTCCCCCAAGCTTTTATTATAGAGAAAAAATGAAAATGTATGAGCCAAAGGCTCAAGGGAGACTAAGGATATCTTTTAGAATGGAGTGTGCATCAACCGTCTTGCCTTTGGCAGAGGGATTAAGATGAGAAAACAAACATGACTTTCTTAGGAGAGTGTAAACTGACACTGAAGAGGAGGTGAAGATCCTGGCATTCCTCCTGGTTCTTTTTTTTTTTTTTTTTTTTGGTGGGGCGGGGGGGGGTAGATTGAGTCTTGTAAAAATGGAGCTCTAGATGGAATTTGCATATTGACCAAAGAAAAAAAAATGGGATCCCAATTCAATAGCTGCGCTGCAGAATGATACCCCTGGCTTACATTCCAACACATTTTTGATAATTTTTGATCGGTCTGGAGCCTATCTTTGAGGGCCACACATAAAAACACTTGTATTTTGCATGGTATCATCGCCTTCCAAATGGTCTTAGTAAATGATCATCTGATCCCTCCATGGTTAATGAAATTTTAGAAGGACTTTTAATTTCTTATCAAGTTGATGCAAAAGCATTCAGGTGGTGTTGGTAGAGATGGCATGGGAAGCACAGGAAATGTATTCCCAACTAAAGGTGGAGTTTTGGACAGTCAAATGGTAACCAGTAGCTCAAGTTGAATCACAACTATGACATGCTATGATTAGACTCGAGTAATCCTCCACGGATCATATTTCATATGTAGTAAAATATCTTTTTATAAATTCTTTTAGTGGTATTGTGTGATCACTTAAGATTACCAAACAATACTTTTAACACCAAAATTCTGAGAAAAATGTACTAATAATCCATGATGAACTAGAGTTTAGCATGTTCCATCCAAATAACCCGTGAGCATTATTTGGTCAGTGGAGCAACATATGACATGCATACACTGCAAAAAATTGCAATTGTGGCAGTAAATTTTTAATAGCAACAACTTATCTTATTGTTAGCAAAAGATATTTGGTATTATGACTTTGATGACTCTGGATTCAATCGCTGCCCCAAACTTTATATGATGACACTTTCTTGTAGTGATTGCTAATCAGGGATAATGACAAAGCAATACAGAATTATGCATACTATAGTTTGCATGAATACGGTGAAGGACTATGTATTCATTCATGAAACAACTTCAGAAGTTCGGTGAACAAATTGATAGTAGATCTGGATTTTATAATCCTAAATATAATTGATAATCTCAATATCATTAGTGTATGTATACATATAACATAAGGTAAATCGTATTTGAATTCATCAATGGATCCATAACCTCCTTTATTTACATAATAGAATTATATATATATATATATATGTTAAAAGAGAAAACTTCCTTCATTCATTCTTTAAAGATAATGAAAAGTATTACAGCTCAATAAGTTAACCATAATATTTATAGAATAAAAATGATGATTTTTTTCTGTAATAGTCTCTATTAAACATCACATATTCCCAAGACTCATACTTAATATAAGTTCATATGATTATAATGTGCATCAAATAACCACATAATATAAATTATGATGAATGCTAATTATATTATGCTTTCATAAATTACTTTTTTTAATCTGATATTGATTTATTCTGACTTCTTCTTAAAGAATGGTTATGCTGGTCCGGAAAAACTTCTAACACAAGTTGATTCAGTTGTCCTACACAAGTGCCTGCATCTCTAATTTTATTGCAAGCAGTCAAATCACAGATGTTAGCAAACACAACCGTGCCTTTGAAGTTGCCGTGACTCTTTAACAGTACTCATTGTGGTAGCCAACGTTAGCATGCGGTAGGATGACGAAATGGGTCAGCTCGTAATATGACGTTCGAGTCAGGATTCTAGTGTTTGTTTACGAACTGCGAGTTTCTAGTTTTCGTTTTGTTTTTGAGCTATGGGTTTCTAGCGTTTGTAGGCTTTGATCTTGTAACATCATTCCCCTACTTTAATAATGCAGAAGGTCCCGAGTCTCCATCCATGAGTTCCTCAAATAGTCCATGTCAAATTATCTACATACCTCTGAAAACATGTTTCACTTAGCTCCCAGCTCCTCATTCAGGGAGCATTTGGTTCAAGATAATTTATGTTGATAATCTAAAATTATCATGCATATTACTATATTTGACAATTAGATATAGTAATCTGAGTGATAATATTTGATTCCCATATGAAAGATGAGTGTATAAAATTATCAAAGTTTCATGATTTTCAATTACTCTCGACTTACGCATAAATATTTAATAATATTTAATCTAATTATATATTTAATTTACACGGAATAATATTTAAATATTTAAATATTATATTTTATATTTAATATTAAATATATAACATAATATTTTATATTAATATTAGATTTAAAATTATGACATTCTTGCCTATTAAATTATTATATTTAAATAATTTATAGTATATATTTAATATTATTTATATAATAGGATATTATAATATATTATATATATTATATATTAAAAATTTCTAATATTTGAATATATGATATTTTTAAAATTATTTATAAAGAATCTTGATATTTATTAGAACATTTTATATTCTAGCAAAAAGTGGAGAGAGTTACTTAAAAGATAAAAAAGATTTACAATAAAATTTAAATAAAATTCAAAAACATGAGCATTTTATTATTATGAACCAAACGTGGTAATCTTGTATTTGTAAAAATCTGATTATCAAGTTCAAAATTATTAGAAATATAAGATTCCTAGTAAAATTATATTATTATGAACAAAACGCTACCTTAGTACCAACAAAAATATTATAAACAAAATATATTTACTTTTTAATTTGATATAAAAATTAAAAAAACATATAATTTGGAGCCCATCTTCGTTTTGGGTTGGCAAAAGTGCAACTTGTTTATGTGTTATAAAATTTATCTCCAATCGAAACTAGCTGAATTAGAGCTAAGCATAGCTAACTCCAACTTCACTTAAATGAGCTCAAAATTCTAATATGTAAATACATTTATAAATGATATATTGTTTTATTATTATTATATAAGCAAACTATTTTTTTAAATTATTTATTATGTTATTAATATTGATCATGTAAAATAAAATATAATTAAGATTACCACAAACTGTACAAATGAATGTCTCTCAAATGTACTATTCATTGATAGCTCAAGCTTCTTGATTATAAAGTAATAGTAAAAAATCACAATTGCATGATACAGTTTACTTTAAGAAAAAAAATCTAATATTTATAATTTAAAGTATGATTAAAATTGTTTGTTGTTCTGATAACAAAGAATCATGAAATCGAAAAAAATCTTTGAAAGGAATAACCTCGCTAGTCCCATTGTTGTCTTTCTCCTTCTTCATGATATCCTTGTAATTAAAATAATACTATTATATTACAATATCAGAATATACTACTATTATGCTATAATACATTATTGTATAGTATTAATTATATTATTATTTTATTATTATTTTGTTGCATTATAATATTATCATTATAATTTTATATTAAATTATTGCAATATAATAATAGTATTATAAAATAGTAACATGTATTTTGTATTTAATATTTCTAAAATATTACAAAAATATTATGATAATTCTACTATTATATTATTATTGCTATAGTATTATAATAATAACTATAATTGTATATACTAAATATTAGTTCTTATAATGCACATGATAAATAATATGTCTAGTTATTATAAAAAAACAAATTATTCTATATTTGTTTAACTATTATAGTAATTATTCTTATACTAACCTAATGATAATTTAATAGCAATATTATTTTTTTAGGAGGTAACCTTATCACCAACCCAATTACAAGATCATCAAATCCGTTTCCATCAAACAATCAAATAGCTGCAATTTTATTTGCAAATTTCAATGACAAACAACCCACAAACCTCTTGCTACAAGTGATTGAAGAGCAATCTCTATTTGAATAACTGAAAGTTCTATTCCTATCTAACTCATTGCACCAGATGGGCTTCTAAACGTTCTGAGGAGGTAGTACCGGTGTATACCAATGCTGAAACTAGCCTTTGAACCTAAGCCATGGGCCAATCTTCTGTCAAAAGGATTGGGCCGACACCCATGGCCCAATCTTCTTTCAAAAAAGTGACCCAAAAGTTATGCCTCTTGATTCCACCAAACCCATTGATGAGAGATTCAGGATCTAGGCTTGTCCCTTGCAAGCACTATCAAGTGGTTTTATGTTTAGATTTCTATTCCCAACCCAAAACAAAGTGAATACTGTAATGAGGTGAAACATCAACCAGCTGCTTGATGTAATGCCCCAGTGTGGTGAATTGATTTTTCTCAATATCATGACATTTGTTGCTAGGTTAGAAGGCTAGAATATTCCATGGAGAGAGGTTTCGTCCATCTAAATCCTACTTCTCTTGTTAACTTGGTATCCCAAAGGATTACACAAGCACACCGTTCATATGAAAGATGCAAAATTAAGATAGTAAATTTTTTAGAAAATTCCATTTTGTTTTCTGACTTTTTTATTTCTTTTAAATAATAATAATAAACAGCGAGCAATCAACACCAAATTTCTCATCTTTGTAATTTGTAATACACACAAAGAGAGAGCTCTACCTTTTTGTTCTTGTTGTTAATCTAAGCATAAGAGATCAAAACATCTAATGTTTAATAACTGGAAAGTTAAAAGAAAATATATGTTTACTAAAATAAATAAAAGAAAATATATCGCTTAACTCTGTTGAGTTGTTCTACCTTAATCCAAGAGCCAAAGAGTAACAAAGAAGACCACATGAAGAAATAAACGAGTTGACCATACCTGGCGATTGAGAGTAGTGGGATCGTGATGAGCCCAGAAGACGGCAAGAAGATTGGGATAAGGAGAGGCGAGGGGATCAAAGTGCACCCTCACCACCTCTGCATGGCCTGTGTCCCCCTTGCGCACGTCCTCGTATCGGGGATCCTGGAGCTTTCCCTGAGAGTAGCCCA
The DNA here is from genome assembly GCA_017589505.3 of Metroxylon sagu. Classification (NCBI taxonomy): domain Eukaryota; kingdom Viridiplantae; phylum Streptophyta; class Magnoliopsida; order Arecales; family Arecaceae; genus Metroxylon; species Metroxylon sagu. The sequence goes on from JACVBY030000630.1 coordinate 1,012,825, forward strand.
CTTCCGTCTTCACCACCCCCTCCACCCTCTGGAACGCCAGCTCCACCCCCCAGAAGCACCCTGCAGCAAACTGCGCCACCTCCAGGCCGGGCTTTTCCGGCGTGTCGAGATCCGGTGCCTCGGCCAGGTTGCCACCTCCCTTCTTCTCTGCCATTCTCTTCTTCTGTTCCAGCCTTTCAAGAATGGGTTCTGGTTAAGCCTAGTGGTCAACATTTTATAGACCAAGGAGGGAACTCTTATTTCTTTACTAATATATTTCAGCGCTGAACCTGGTGCTGAAATCCAGTCAGGTTAACAATTCATGGGGAAGGAACGGCAATTTATTATTACTTTACTAATATATTTCACTGCTGCACCGTTAAATTTGGTGCCGAAATCTTTGCACGATACAAAGAAGATTTTAGATTTTTTTTCTTAAAAAAATAAAAAGATTCCCACCTCCCCCTTGATGGACATAACATTATCTTCATGTGCAAAGATGGTGTTTGTATGCTTTAAACCTGACATCCATGTTATATCATGATGGACCTACCTCTTATTTTACAAAATTTACTGCATCGAAAGGATTTATTGATATCATGCAACTGGAAATTATTTTTGTTCATTAAACATGTGAAATGATCACTCTTTGCACTCGCCATCGCTCTGTAATACGTCATAATTGCAATTGCTGCGATTGAAATCATTTGGCCGAAATATACTTTCAATTTTCAAGCTTATGGTTGTTATAATTTAATCTCTCATATTTTAAGAATACTATATTTTTAATTTTTTTATATAAAATAAGTTAAAATTAATGAATAACTAGCATATTATCCTAGCATAAATATTTAAATTGGTTGACAGAATGATATGTCAACTATTTTGTTAATTTAACTACTCACATCGATGGCAATCAGGGCAGCACTATTGATGGTAGCTGAAGTATCATTATCACTTGCCTCTTCTTTGATCTCTCTGATGGCATCTATAAAAAAAAGATCAAGGTCAAGGTACTTGATCAAGATCTCTGCTATGGCTTCCTTCCAAGCATCAAAGTAAGCCTCAATCGAACAGTCTAATAGAATTGACCTAAACTTGGCCAATACTTTGAACTCCTTGACCACTCTCTATGCGCTCCACTCAATGAAGACTGCCGCTCCTTCGCTAGGGCCATCTCCGGCAAGGCTATGGGGCCCTTGGCCTTAGGCATTTAGATTTTCACCTCTAACTCAACCACCTTGGCCTCAATTGTATGGGCTTTTGATTCTCACTTTGTTACCTTCGCCTTGGCCCTAACCCTACCCACTTCGGTCTTAGCCAGTAGTACGAATGACTCCTCAATTTTCACCTCCAGCTTCATTACCCAATCCTCTAACTCTATCCCTATCCTCTTTGCCACAGTGTGGTTAGTTTCTATGCTCTTCTTCAACCCCTCTAGCTCACCATAAAACCTTGGTGAGATGGAAGTTAGCCTAAAGGAGCCTTTTCATGAAGATCTGTATGTAATGCACAAACTAGATGTAGCACGACATTCTGAGCAAAGTGAAGGGCCATAGATCTACAACATGTGGTCTCATTTTCAAGCCCTGGCAATATAGATAAGCCCAAAGTTGGAATCGATAGGCCTGGAGCTAGAGCCAACAAAGCTAGAGTTGGCTAACCTAGAGCTGAAGGAATGGAGTTCGAGCCTACAAAAGGACCCAGGCCTATTGGAGGAGGGGACAAAACTGATCCGACTAGGCCAGAATTTCTTTCAAGAAAAGTCCACTGTATTTTCTATTTTCAAAGAATTTAAGACTATGGTCATAAGGGAAAGCAGTCATAAATTGAAGATATTAAGTTTGGATAGAGGTAAAGAATATACCTTGAATACTTTCAAAAGCTATTGCAATAAATAGGAAACTTGCTAACAATTTATAGCAACATATACTCCCCAATAAAATGGCATTGTAGAGAGAAAGAATCAGACTATCTTAGATATAATAAACGTATGCTCAAGGAAAAGGACTGCCAAAGTTATTTTGGGCAAAAGCGTGTAGCCTAGGTGATTAATAAAAGTCTGACCAAGAGTTTCAAGCAAAGGACCCTACAAAAAGCATGAAGTGAATATAAGCCAAGTGTCAGTCATCTTAAAATATTTGGGTATATTGCCTATTCCCAAGTACCTAAAGAGAAGAGAAGAAAGTTAGATGATCAAGATGAGCAGTGCATCTTCACCAGATATAGTGAGCAATCAAAAGTTTACAAGCCCTATAATCCAATGACAGAAAGGATGATGATTAACCAAGATGTAATTTTTGATGAAAATGCTTCAAGGAATTGGAGCACAAAAGAAGAAGGACAAAGTTAAAGAGTCATGAATGAATTGTCTACATTTACTCCAATCCATTCTATATTTACTCCATCTAGAAATTTACCTTCTTCAATATCAAGATCGAGTACAAGCACAAGTTTGGTGAAGATGAAGAGTCTTAATGAAATTTATGAAGAGATAGAGGAAATTTATGGTGTAAATTTATGGTATTTATTTGTTGACCAAGCGCTACTAACTATTACAAAAGCCTTGCAAAGTGAAATATGGAAAGTAGCCTTATATGAAGAAATAAAGGCCATTGAAAAAAAAAAAAACTTGGGAGTTAACTACACTACCTAAAAGTCACAATGTTATTGGCATGATGTTGATATATAAAATCAAGTGAATCTCAGATAACATGATTGTTAAGTAGAAGGCAAGGCTTATTGCAAAAGGATGCAAGCAAAATAAGGGATTTAACTATGAGGAGGTATTTACACTGGTCACTCATCTTAATACAATAACGATGATTCTTTCTCTTGCAACATAACATGATTGAAAGATATATCAAATAGATGTCAAGTCAATATTTCTTAATGGTTATTTGGAAGAAGTCTTCATTAAGCAACCTAACGGCTATAAAATTAAAGATGTCAAAATTAAAGTTTATAAATTAAAGAGAGATATGGTTTGAAACAGGCACCTCAAGCATGGAACACTTGACTTGATAATTATCTCCAAGAAAATGGCTTTAACAAATATCCATATGAGTACAACATATATGAAGAAAGATAAAATGGAGGATATTTTGATCATTTGCATTCATGTAGATGACTTATTAGTCATTGGAAGTAGTAATGAGATGACTCAAGAATTCAAGACAAGCATGACATGAGAGTTTGAAATGATAGATGATGGTCTCATATCTTATTATCTGGGTATTGAAGTAAAGCAACATGATGGTAGAATTTTTATATCTATAAAAGACATACTAAGACTATTTTAAAAAAATTTAAAATAAAAAATTGCAAAGATGTTAGTACTCCGAGTGCATGTGGAACTAAGCAAAGATGATAAGGGAAAAGGAGTGAACTCAATACTCTTCAAAAGTCTTGTTGGAAGTCTCCGCTACTTGACTATCAGCCGGCCAAATATTATCTATGGGTAGGATTAGTGAGTCGTAACATAGAAAACCCTAAGGAGTTACATTAACAAGTAACAAAGAGGATCCTAAGATACCTAAAAGGTATAGTTAGATATGGCTTAAGTTATTCTAAATCTAACCTATTTCAGTTGGTTGGTTATATATGGATAGTTATTGGAGAGGAGATCAAGATGAAAGGAAAAGCATCTTAGGATATGTCTTCTACTTAGGATCTATTGCTTTTATCTAGAGCTCATAAAATAATAAATTGTGGCACTATCTAGATGTGAGGCAGAATATATTGTAGCGGTATCAAATGTTTATGCCATATGTTTCAGAAATTTATTCACAAAATTAAGTTATCTACAAGAAGGCCCAACTACAACTTTTGTTGATAACAAGTCAACGATAGAGGTAGCAAAGAATCCTATTTTACATGGAAGAAGCAAGCATATAGATATAAGGTATCACTTTATTCAGCAACAAGTTAAGGATAAAGTTATCAAGCTTAAATTCTACAAATCGAAAAATCAAATCGCAGATATCTTTACAAAGCCACTTCAACGTGAGGCTTTTAAGAAATTAAGAATAAAACTTGGGAGTATGTTTTCTATGAACAAGTTTAAGGTGGGAATATACTGGTTATTAAACCTGTTAATGAATAATTATGTTCGTTGAGAAGAGTTGCATCCCATCCTTTTTATTTTTCTTTGGTATCTAGAGATGTGTCTCATAAGATTTATCTAAAATATTCATTGTATGTCTCTTTTGAAGAAGAGATGTATTTGATAGGATGTGTCTTATTGGATGCTACATAAAGAAAGATGTCTATGATAGACGTGTTTTTTAAAGGGATGCTAACTGTGTCCATTAAAAAACTATTTAAGTTTGTAATAGAATGGGAGGCCATAATAGAAAAAATTTACTCTTTCAATACTTTTGTCTCCTTCCTCTGTTCGTCTTATCTTGCATGTAAGTTTCCGTTTGAGACTTATTACCAAAGCCACACACCATGTGATAATTGTCTACTCCTCAGCTCTGACATGCATTTTATTCTTTAGCTCTCCCATTCATTCCACCTTTGCTCCGAGCCGAGCTATCAATTTAATATCTGAAATATTAGAACAAAAGTAAAAGCACGACAATTGCACGGGAATGTCACTTGTTTTATCCATTGAGCTCATCTAGTGGTAAGGCTTAGTCAGTGTGAACGATATAACAGAAAGACTCGTCGCTTGGTCTTTGAAGCTCATTTCATGGTGGTTGTTGTTATTGGTGTTGGTGTTGTTGCCATTGAAGGACGAAAGAATGGGTGAAACAGTTTATTAAAACATGACAGAAAGAAAACTTGGTTCTAATTTTCCAGAAGCCTCAAAGAACTTATTGAAACAAAACGTTGGTAACCCAAGGATAATGTCAGCAACAGAGGAATAAAAATTCTTGAAACTTTATTATTCCTCTTTCTCCAGATCGGCCACCAGATGTCAAACAAAATCACCTCCCAACCTTCCTTTCTTGAAATCTATCTTCACAAAAGCCTTGCTCCAGTTCTTTGAAATGCCAACCATAGAACTTAGCCAAGAAGAGATAAAAAAGCCTGTCAACAAAATATTGTAGAATCTGTCTTCTGAATAAAACACTTGGAAAAAAAATGAGAACATACACTTGAGGAGAAGAGCAACAAAGTACACAAGACTCTGAGATTAAACGTAGATTGCAATCACCATGTAAAGAAAATATATTGAAGCAAAACTTTTATTAAATTTCTAACTGACAAAATGAGTTTCTCTTCCCTTCGTTTCTCTCATTCAAACAGAGCGTTCAGTGGTTTACCTAATGGAACTATCTTAATTTCATGTGTTTGAAATTAATTTTTTAAATTAAATTTTGTCTAATTAACTCTGCTAGGTTTCGTAATTACTCGCCTAGACTAAGGTGAGTACAATTTGATTGAGAGACTTTGCTGAGCATGTTAGCACTCTCTTCAGGCTCTTCTTATGAGAGCTCGTAATGACAAGTATTTAGGCCGATATCAACAATGCACTAAGAAGTTCTGAAATATTTACAAAGAATCAAGGAATCTAATTTATACCTTCTCGAATAATTTATTTAAATGTGATCCTAAGTTGTGACATATAGTACCAAGGCAGGCTCAGGTCTTAGCTCATGTAGACTAGAAGGCATTGTAGAAAACTTTTTTAGAATTAATCATGAACCAAACATAGTGTTTGTAATAATAATTAGATTTAGATTTGGAGAACTAGCCTGGTGAGAACACCAAGGCTTAAATGGGATAAGCATGTGAGAACTTATATAATAGGTTGGAAGACTTCTTCTCATCATGAGATAATATAAAATTATTATTTTTTGAATAAATGTATATAAATTATTCATAAATCCGCAGTCATGTATATAACATAAGCCAACTCCTCCATAGCATTGGTACAAAGACTAAGTTGAGCCACAGTTGGGGCCAAGCCCATATGACTACAGTTCCATTAGAAATCCAGCACCTCCCACCTTAGCCAATTCTCCCGTGCTTGTAAAGATGGTCTGACCCATGACCCTTTGAAGAGTGAGGTGTTGCCATGACATCCCCGTAGAAGCCAGCCTGAGGAAATTCTGGTTACAAATTAGATTCTCATGTCCCGCGTGCATAACACGTTAGATATGGACTGGCCAATCAACACAAAGAGCCTAGTTGTCTGCAACACATGGCAAAGGATTATTATTATTATTAAAACTTACTTGTGGAAACTCAAAAAAATAATTTAAAAAAATTATGGAATTCGTATATTTCATATAATAAAGACCTAACGTACCCGCAACTCCTAATTTAACAACTCCATAATCAACCAATTCTTATGTTTGATAACAAATTTATTAAGTTAGGTATGTGCAACTTGACTCCAAACTAAGCCGTTTTCGACGACAAATTTAGTGGGTACCTGCAATGACTCCAAACTACGTCGTCCCAACCACTGCTTTTAAACCCACACATGAGAAATGCGCATGAGAAAATCTAGCAAATTATAAGATAGAGTAGGTGGTGATAATAATTGGTGGCTCCCATCACCTTCTGTTTTTGAGCATGAATTACTCGTGGCTTGTTTCCGAGTGTTTTATTGATTGTTTGAAGCATATAGTTTGGATCAAATGTGGGCTAAAAGTCTCCTGAAAACCCCACTCCTGGGCCTTAGTTTTCCTTCCTGCCTTCTTTTTCTCGGACGGCAGTGGGACCAAAACGGGGTGGTTGATGATGATACGGAACAGCAACGTGTGGAAGCACGGTAAGCAAAATAGCACGCAACTAATCAGTTGCCTTCTTTCATGAAACGAGAAACAAATGAAAAAAATTTAGTCTGTGGCTAAAACAAAAAAGAATATAGCAGTCAATGAAGAATAATCATAACCAGTGTTGCTGATCGAAGATTTTTTCCTTCTTTTCTGTAATTTTTTCATAATATTGTATGCACCTTGATAAATTATTTTTACTTTTGACCATATATATATATATCAAGAGAAATTCAAGGGTACAAAACCTCCATCCTAGAAAAAGAAAAGTGCCACCATAAGGATACTAAATTCCTGCAAGAACTTCCACAATTAGGTATATTTAGAAAAATAAAAGGGTTAGGAGGTTAATTAGATGATAAACTGATTCAAATCCTTTTTTCCTATCCCATTGGGATAAGTGCGAATTTTGAGTGGCCATTGATCCATGTGTTGCATTCATATAGGCCAATAGTTTGTGCACACAAACTATACAATATATGAATTTCTTTTTAAAAGAAATATAGCATATAATTTTTATTAAAAAATGTGTGTCTATGTTCAATTTGCCTTGAATCACTGGAGCCAAACATAATAGATAATCGATAGAAATTATAGCATGCTCAGATTTCATACACTCTGGAAAACATGTAAAGATGAAGCTATATTGATCAAAAAAAGGCATGTATAATCACTTTTGAGGATTATTGAAATATTCATAATAAAAGAGTGATAGAGTTGTATCGCTAAGCATTATCACATTAATAGTAGAATGTAGAGATGAAGATAGAAAAGAAGTTTTATTTACTAAAAGCATAATTCTGAGTTGATGAATCAACTACGTTCATCAAGCAACTCAAATTAAATAAATTAATTAAAAATATAATGGGCAAAAAGAGGTGATGTAGGGTCAAAATTTGCAGCATGAGTACTTCAATTTGCAATAGAAGTGATGAGAATTAATCAAACAACTAGAATAGAAACTCACAAGCTTGATTAACAAAATAATTATAATAGAAAGTGAATAATCAGAATATGGAATAGAATAATCAAGAATATATTAGAAATTCTACTAACTCTTGGTATAAGTCAAACTTCACAACTAAAACATGTTTTTTAATGTTAAGATATGCATGTTGGAGGGGCATTCGCCATTCGAATAAATCATGTGGCTATTGAAATGTTTGAGAAAGAAACTGTCATTCCTTTTCTTCTTTTATCATCCAAGACTTAACGCCAACTCTTGGTATTTAATCTTTAATAATTTTATTTTATTTTATTTTATTTTATTTGAGAACAAGATATAGATGGAGAAATGTCATTGATACCCAACCCTCAAACTTGACCAATTGAACTAGTTAGTTTTTTGTTTTAGAAGCAGAGAGATGATGAAATACTTGAAGCTAACTCATTAATTGTGCCCCAACTAGCTAACTAGTTGAACATGTGATATGGCTATATAATTTCTATGTGAGAACTTGGAAATTATGCAGGGCCTAATAACTTACAATTCATAATTTATACAGAAATTAAAGTTCAACAAAATTTATAAAATAACTAATATGTTCATAATCATTTAAAGTTTAAATACATAAAACAATAGTTATTGGTATTAGAAAATCTAAGTACTATTATTCTTTCTATTCTTCATTTCAACCCAATTAGGACATACAAATATATATGGAGATTCTTACCTGTTCTAGACTCACTTCTTTGAGGCTTCAATTACTATCTATCTTTGGTTTTGGCAAGGCTTTGATAGTAATGTAGCTCAAAAATACAACCTTAGCAAGGGATGATGGCTGATGATAATGGCTAATTAAGGTAACCAACAATAGGAAATGGAGGGAGAGGTGGATTTTTTTCTTTTTTTTTTCTTTTTTTTTTTTAAGTTTTCTCTAGCAAAAGAGGAGCCTTGAAAAGATTCTTTACAACGAAGAAGGAAAGGCCAGCTTTATAGCCAAGGATAGCAATAAGACGGAGTAGGTATGATGAAAGTACCTCTGCATCCATACTCATTAAAAAAATTTATATTTGTACTTGCTCCGTACCCATTATGGATATAAAATTTTGTTACTATACCTATAGGATTATGTAATATCCATACTCATCCCAACCCATACGCAGTCAACACCCGATACTTATTGTGGACTATGTTTTATTTTTTTATGTTGTTTTTATTTTTTTTCTTCAAATTTTAATTTTAGATTCAATTCTAAAACAATTGCGGTTGCTTTCTTTTTTTCTTTTCAATTCTAGGTTGAATAAATAGATCAGGTCTGAAAAAATTATAATCTATAATTACATTTAAATTTTTTTATTAAAAATTTATACCTATATTAATAAATAAAAATAGTTAACTAAATTTACTAATAGGTATAAGATGAAAAGGAATTATCTTTACGTTCATATCTATCTCATATTCATAATGAGTATTACTATATATATCTTTATATTTATATTTATATTTATTTTTTTAATCTTTATGTCTGTTCTAAATGAAACAGAAACGGATAAATACCTATGAATTCATAGGGAATTGCCATTCCCATGGCCAAGCCTTCGTGTTGCTGCTCGGAAAACCCCCACATCCTTGTGGCTCCCAAGCGTAACATCTCCACTCAAAAAAGCAATTCAGCTGCCCCCACCACTTGAGCTCACCAGTTTCTCAAATAATAATAATAATAATAATAATAATAATAAAACAAATCCAACTCATTAATGGCTAGCGTCTAGCGACTTTAATAACTGTACAAATCGTTACCCTCCTTTCGAAACCATCTTTATTGACGATTCGTTCAAAGCTTTCGAAACTACTTTAATGGACAAGTACCTACCAACTTCGTTGGAACCAATTTAGTGGTTGGTGGAACAGTTTTTGGCCACGTGCATGTCACACGTAATTCGCCAAATCATCCAAAATTCCTTTTGTTTCACAACGAGATTATTACCAAGCAACGTACATGGCATTTTTTTTTTTTTTTTTTGGGACAACAAAGTTATACCTTCTATACCGTCATAATCTGGAGGGTTCTTTGCCTCTATTAAGATGGTGTTTCCAAAACCCAGCAGTCCATCTCCCATGCTAAAATAAACTTCTATAAATACTCCAAGGCCGGTGGCCGACTCATGCTTTCAAGCCACAACCAACTAAAAAATAATATAAACAAAACTTAAGTTTATTAGATCACAAAGCCTTTTCTAATATAATATTTTCAAGATCAGCCAATCTAGCCCATTGTTAATGCCCCCAAGCCACCAGGGAACAGGAGAGCTGGTTCGGATCCACCTCAGCATCGAAGATTTAGAGACTAAAAAATTTCCCATCCATGAGATCAGATGCTTCCTAGCTGTCGCAAATTCCGGTCAAACCAGTCCGCTGCCATCCTTCGTAAAAATCCCAACCATTGGATCGACAAATATCCAACATCCAGCCACAAATCCAACACGCGTGTCCATCCTCGCAACCAAGCATGCCCAAAAATTCTCCACCAACCTGTCGCTGACGCAGCTGCTTTATCCCGTACGTTATTATCCGAACGTAACTATAAAACTTAAAATTCGCTCCTTTCTTGTTATCCCGTACGTTATTATCCGAACGTAACAATAAAACTTAAAATTCGTTCCTTTCTTGTTATTCCTCCTCCCATTTCAACTCCGTTGGCCGTTTTCCGACTGTTCTTCTCCCTGTCCTCGCTTTTATATAACGACTCTTGGTGGGATTCCGAAAGCCTCATTCCGCCATCCAAAGAGGCCGTGGAGAGAAGAAGAAAAGAGCAGGCCAATAAGCTAGCATCGATGAGAAATCCAGCCGAGTCCAGTGGCTTCCAGCGATGGCATGAGGCCAGGAACGACTTCGTGCCGCCGGCTGACGTCCAAATTGTGACCTCCGGCGGCCAGAGCATCCTGGCCCATTCCGCCATTCTGGTATTAACTCTTTTAACTTTCCCCCAAAATTTCTTCATGACCTTCTCGTTTGCTCTTTCTTCGAATCAAATATTAACTGCGTTGCTCGACGTATGGCAGGCTTCGGCCTCGCCGGTGTTGGAAAAGATGCTGTACCGAAGCCGGATAAGCTGGAATTCGCAAAGCGTAATCCGAATCCTGGGCGTCCCCTGCGACGCAGTGCTCGCCTTGGTCCAGTTCTTCTACTCCTCCAGGTAAGACTCCACACGAACCGAGGGATTCCAACCCGTTAATTTGATTGGATTGCAAGAGAGAATCGAATGATGGACGGATCGGCGATCGCAGGACGGCGTTGAGGTCGAGGGAGGGGGAGGAGGCGATGGAGAAGTATGGAATGCATCTGCTGGTGCTGTCGCATGCCTACCAGGTGAGATGGCTGAAGAAAGCGTGCGAGGAGGGGGTGGCGGCGAGGCTGCGAGCGGAGGTGGTGGTGGACGTGCTCAAGTTGGCGAAGCTCTGCGACGCGCCGTGGCTGTACCAGCGGTGCATGCGACTCGTGGCCAAGGATTTCCCCTCGGTGACGCAGTCGGAGGCGTGGCCCTTCGTTCAGAAGCATGATCCATTGCTGGAGCTGGAGATCCTGCAGTTCCTTCAAGATGCTGACCAGGTTTGTGATCTCTACTGAAATAGTTGGTGATTAGAATTTTATATTTTATTTTTCTGGATCTGTGTGTCAAAAGATTTAATGTTGGAATGGCTGCATAGAAATTAAGGTTTCCATGTCAATTTTGATTCGACCAAAGAGCAACTCTTAATGAAACTCCATGACAATAAGCGATTGAGGGGACATGAAATGAGTTGGTGGATTCCCGAAAAGAGAGAGCGAGAGAGATCCAAATCCGACCATTGCCATATGTTTCTACTCAGCCATCTAGATCTAGATTAGATTGGAATGTTTTGATGGGAATAACATCCTATCATAACAATGATACCTATGTTTGATAAAGTTTGGGTAAAGAAAATTTTCTAATATAATGAGATGTCAGAGAAATTGCTGAGATTTCACATGGATCATCTAGATCATTCTCCTACATGAATCTGTAACTCTTCTAATGGGATCAAACCCTGCTACAGAAAACCTCTTTTCACCATGGAAAGGATAGTTAGAACACTACAAAAGAAATCAAAAATGAGGAAAAGTTAACGCAATGTTCATGAAATTAAGAAACAAGTAGGACCAAACCACATTGTAATTAAGCTACTTGTATCATAAAATACTTGATCAACTCTTGTGAGTGGAATACTGGTTTTGTATCCACATTGCTCCACATTGCTCCATTAAGCATAATTTTGAAAGATAATTAAAGTTTTGTCTAGGTTAAGTGTTTAGGTGGTGGTATCCGAGATTATAATTATGCTGCATTAATGTTTTTATTATACATTGAGAACTGTGAAATTGTTGATGACTTGCAATCTTTGTGATCTGGAATGTGTGCAGAGGAAGAAGAGATGGATAAGAGAAATGGCAGATCAAGATATGTACCAACAATTGAGTGAGGCAATGGAATGCCTCCAACACATCTGCACAGAAGGTTGCACAGGTGTAGGGCCCCATGATGGTGAGCCTCCCAGTAGGAGCAAGGGCCCCTGCTCTTTTCACACGTGTGAAGGGCTGCAAAACCTCATCCGCCACTTTGTCACGTGCGGCAAGAAACTGTCCCCTGGAGGTTGCATCCACTGTAAGCGCATGTGGCTTCTCTTTCAGCTCCACTCCTCCATCTGTGACCAATCCAGCTCTTGCAAGGTTCCCCTCTGCAAGTGAGTCAAATTCCATATGCCATCTAACCATTGATGCTGTCTTTTATATATGTTATAGTGTTTCACTCAAAATTCATTAGCTTATATTTCTCTCTTCCATGTCTATTAATTTAATGCAGGCAATTTAAATCAAAGATGCAAATGGATGGCAAAGTAGATTTGACATGGAGGCTTCTGGTGAAGAAGGTGATTGCTGCTAGAGTAATGTCTTCTATGGCCAAGAGAAAGAGACCAGAAGAAATCCAATAGACTTGGTTAAGACACAGAGGCACAAAGTGACTCTTCATCATTTAGATTTTTTTTTTTTTTTTTTCCTTTTTTTTATTCTTTAAAACAAATCAATATTTGTTGTAGATGAAATTCTCATTCTTTTGTATTCCCATTGTATTTATTCTTCCTATATACTGTATGAGATTGAGATTTGGGCTCACACTCAATGCAACTTATCAAAGCTTGATGCAGATGATTTGATAAATTAAGCTCAACATGTTGCGAGATGTGTTGGATCTTTTGTGATGTACTGATGTAGATACTGTGATACATAAAACATTACAATATATAAGTGCAACTTTAGTGCAGGTTAATCCTTGTAGCTGAAGCATTCTAATATCTTCACCATGGATTCATAGGATGCTCCACATGTTTTAAGCTGCTAATTCCAAGAAAAGAGACTTCTGGTTGTGGAATCCTTCATTGGTGGCTCTAATTTATTGGTAAAGAAAGTAGCCAATCAAAGATATTGAACCCAAAAAGAAGTCCCTCCTAAGAAATTGCCTACAGTTTCTTTCCCTCAGCCTACAATAGAGTCGTTGGTCAAGTCTTATAAAAGCTTTGGTATTTTAAGGAAGCACACATCTCTAATCATCCATAGAACTCACATGGTGTTGGGAGTAGCTCTGATGCCAAAAGAACTATAAGGATGCTCAAGTCTACAAGGAATTTAAAAGTCAAATAATGTATGGCACAGTCAAGGTAGATTACAACCATGCCCCCTATAATTCTCTTAATTGCCAACTATTTTCAACCTTTGCTTTTTCTGAAATGCTAGCAAGCTAGAACTAAATAAAGAGAAGATTCCTTTCAGGTACATCATTGTTAGGGATTTGGAAGAAGGATCTGACAGAACAAACAAGAAGGTTGTTCCCTTCAAAATCACAAATCTAGAAAAGTGAAGTAGGTCTGAACTTCTAAAGGCTTTAAAAGACACAAGTATCTCTTCATCATTGAGAGGCCAAAGGAACCTACAAACTAGATATATGGCAATTTTTATAAACACAATATCCAACTTCATCTTCACTGTATAAAGAAAACATATCCCCTTACAAGAAGCAAAATATGAAGAAAAAGATTCTAATATTCAGTTTAGACAAGACCTAAGATTGATGCCATTTATAATACATCTTCTTCTTCCTTAGCAACTGTGAACAACTCTGATTATCAACCACGGCCACCCAACCTATCAGGCAAAGTTGGCCTGGTTGAAAACTTCTAGACCTCTAAATCCCATTCTATAAATTTTTCCTCCATTTCACTGTAATGAATCAGCCTCTAGCTTAGTTTTCCCATATATAAGATAGAAAATCTCTGCAAGTCATACCATTAATTCTAGTGTCAACACCTGAAAAGAAAACCAGGAAAGGACTTCGCTTCATGAGTAACAACATAACAGTAAACAGCTTGTACTGGAAACCTATGTAGCAGGATTGGCGCATAGCAAGTAGATAGGGGCGAGGGCACATGCCACGGTGGTGGTCTTCGAAGGCAAATTACAGCGGGTTCTCATACATCTTGTTCTGAAAGGACTGTGAGTTATTGTTTGGTTTGTTTAGTTATTGTTACTTTTCCTTCCAGAGGAGGGAGACCCCCCTACACCACAGTAATGCACCAAATCAGCTCTTTACCTTTTGATTGCTAAAGAGGCAGGTGCAAATGTTATCGAAGAAGGAATTGTCACTCCCCCGAACCCGTTGCCTGTGTTGCCATACGATATTGCTGCATAATTCTTAAGGCATAATCTTAAAAGTATGCAAAACCTTCAAATCTAAACTAAAATCAACGTAAGCAAATGTGATGACAAATCAAAATATTTTATTAATAATTTAATAATCCAAAATAAAGGATTCAAACACATCAAATACAAAGACTAATACTTTTACGAGAAGTCCTTTTATCCAAACCCTAGGCTACATGTCATGCAACTTTGAAAAAAAACTTAATAATAATAATGTGAGCTAACAACTCAGTAAGAAATCTCTTTTCATGTACACTGACATAAATAATGATATATAATTAATTATATAATCACTAAAAGTAAAGTCAATGGCATAGCACTAATATCAATAATCTCATATGTCAACGTCTAATGTTTTAAAACTTAAATTTAAAGATCCAATTAATATAGCATTGTAATAACATTCATATCTTATAACAAGTTCATGATCCAAAATCAAGATAGCAATGTCACATATATAAATTTTCATAGTATATAATAACAATGTCAAGTATGCCAAATTTATAATTCAATAATAACATTAATACATAATAATTCTAAATCAATAATTTTTGACTTATTATCTATCATTACACATTAGATACAATACTTTGGCATCTAAACTAGTCATAGCCATGCTTGAGCCCATGGTAGGTGACCACACTTCTATCAGTAGCTAGCTACTTATAATATCATGTATTAGACCATAACTGAAA
This sequence comes from Metroxylon sagu, assembly GCA_017589505.3. NCBI lineage: Eukaryota > Viridiplantae > Streptophyta > Magnoliopsida > Arecales > Arecaceae > Metroxylon > Metroxylon sagu. The sequence goes on from JACVBY030000630.1 coordinate 1,027,947, forward strand.
ATCACAATCAATGTCACGATCCTGTTCGTGATTGGTTGTACTCCTATGTGACAAGTCCAAGTACTCTCTATCCCCTATTATATCATATTTGTTTAAATAATTCATTCTATTTTAGTAATAGACTAACCACGGTCACACTACAACTCATAGCAAGCCAGCCTCACATCACTTGTACCACATTAACAGCTCATACTATCATGTGTCAAACCACCACCAACACCCACAGTCAATGCTACACTAGGCAATATTCTTGTGTGAATATTTTGATTGCACCTATCTCATTCTATATTTTTTTATAATTTTTTCATTAATGACCTGCATGTATTATCATCATCATTTTATATAAGAAATCAAATTTTTATAATTTTATAATTTATGATAATAACACCTCATGAAATATTCATAATAACATAAGAATATTTATGCAATAATGAAGGGCACAAATATATATGAAATAGTAAAAACATTCAAATAATTATGTTTGGGATTTCTTACAATCATCGAGTCATATCAGAAGTGACAATTTAGTGCCAGGCTCACCTAATGCACCTTGTACCCTAGAATTAATTTTGGTATAATAACATTTGAAAATTAGCACTCTCATTAATTAAATGACTAATCCTTAACTTTTTAATTTTTCAAAGAATTAATTTATTTCCTCCACCCTGACTCTAAATTTTCTACAGTCCAAACATAATAATTAATGAATCAATAATAACTAAAATTTAACCTTAATAGAGAGAATCCCTTCATTGATCTCCTCTAGGTCCAAATTGCTGACCACTACCCACCAAAATTAAGACTACTCGATCAAGAAGATATTTTAGGATGAAAAGGATGATCCAAGGGTATTCACAGATCTAAGATGGGGATCTTGGTCAGGGAAAGGCTAGATGGGAGACTCGGGTAGTGGAGGGGAATAATCCATGGTTGCGATTAACACATGAGGATGGAGAGCATGGGCCTAGCTCAGCCCAATTAGGAGGTTAGAGAGAGAAATAGATAGAGAAAAATTAGAGAGAGATAGAAAGACAAGGAGATAGAGAAAAAAAGAGAGAGATAGAGAGATAAGAAGAGAGAAAGTTAGAGAAAGAGAGAGCAGAAAACGGGTTTGCAAGGAGGCATTCTCCCCTTGAAAGGTTGGCCCCATGCTCCAACGTTTCATTGTTCACAAGAGAAAAGAAGAGAGAGAGGAGGGGGTAAGGGAGAGACAAACGCGGGCTGAGAGCCTAGTTGGAATGCCACCCCTCTCCCGGCCTTGATGGCTGCCAGGGGAAGAAAATGAATGAGAGAGAGAGAACCTTAGAAAAAGATATAGCATTTTTTTCAAGAGAAAGGGATGGATTATTTGAGTTCAAAACATTGGAGTGCAAACAACTAAAGTTTAAATATAGAACCTTAGAAAAAGAGGGGCGTAATCATTAAAGCATATCTACTTCCCAACATTCTACGCAATCTCATAAATTAATAAATAGGAAAGTTTGAGAAAGTGCAAATTACATGATCTTGAAAGCATACTTTAGACCAATTATGGACCACTAGCTATTTCAAGCAGATCCAAATAGGTCCATGAGCAAGATTTGGCATATCTAGGACTTAATCTAAACCTAAAATACTAGATGACATAAGTATCTCATCCAACATTTGTTTTCAATGTGCCAAGGGCCAAAACAAAGTTCTCATGAGTGATGCAACAATATGGTAAGGGATTTGATGCATGCACCAATTGAGGTACTAAAAATTGTTTGGACCACAAAATAGGTCAATGAAAGTAAAACTTTTTGTTTTTTGAAAAATATTTGGATTAAGCATAACTCACAATCTAAGGAGAATCAGGTGAAGTGACTAAAAGAGTCAAGATATTTATCTAAGAGTAGTTTAACTTTTTCATATTTATTTCTACTCATATCTATTTTAGGAAAGCTATAATATTGCCCGACTAGAAGAGGAATCCAACCTAGATTTCATAAAAATAAACTTTATTAGTACAAATAGAAGCATTATGACCCAGTTTATTATTCCTTAATTTTTTAAAACAAAAGTACCTAGACCCTATCTGTCCCTATTTTCTTATTCTATATTATTCTATTTTCTAAATTTAAGTTGAGCAAGTTGAAAAAATTTCTTCCTTCTATCCAATTAAATCATTAAACAAACTGTAGGCTTTACTTTAATTCAAATTAAAAATGACACCCTTACAAATATATTTATTGAAGATAATATATTGCATCTTTTATACACTAGCCACATTATCCAAAATATATCGATTCTTTATTCACATTTGCCCTATTAATTAGTCTTGTTTCCTTTGTGCATCTTGTTTAAAGAATTAGGTTTCTACAGAGACATAGTCCTCTTCATCTTCCAAAATAACAGATAAAATATTAGCAATATTTATTTTTTTCTTTTCTTTTTTTTTGAAAATAATAGTGGGATTAATATGAGTGCATATACAAATTAAATATGTCATAGGGCCTACATTTCTACAACCATTCCAAGCATCGAAATAAAGTACTAAGGAAACATATATTAGCAAAATAGAAGATAATTTCATGGTTTTCTACAAGAGTTTTATTTTTATGGCAGGGACTTGCTAATGTTGTCACACCTAGTGGTGGTATCACCCTTAAGCTCCACCATTGTTGTGGGATCCTAGAGCTACTGGAATCGACAAAGAAGGTAAGCAATCCTACTTCCCATGTTTTCGCAATTAATCTTCCTTGCTTCCATCGATCGGCCACCATGTTCGAAGGTAAGGGTCGGCCAACATCCAAGGAGGTTGTGGCCTTTGCTCCCTCTTCTCTTCCAGCTTATTTGGAATCATAAATTATAGAATCAGAAATCTAACAAAAAAGATCGAATTTGCGATTGAGATGAATTGAAATTCATAAAACTCACAATAAATTATTTTATATTCTTTAGAATACCCATCAAATTATTTTTTTTATTTTGATCAAAACATCATCTGGATCTTCTCCTTGCTACAACCTAAGATGCTTGAGATATCTATGTTGATCTCTCTCGCCAGCGCTTTGCATGACAGCCTTTCTATTAAGGATTTTCTTATGATTTCCTCTTTTTCTCTTCATTAGATTCATGTCTATATTGATGTCTACTATTTCTTTCTTTCTTTTTATTTATCCTTCTTCACCACAACTTGATTTTTAATTCCTCTCCACCCAAGTTGAGTGGCAGCCAATTGTTTAGGCCTTCTTGCTTATATGGATCATATGGACCAATTTATTACAATATCATGATAAAAAATTTTATTAAAGCTTATATTAGATCTAATTTTTATTATATACAAAAAGCAAAATTTTGTGTGGATTTAATTATTAAATAATTAAATAAAAATAATGAACATTATTTCTAAACTGGAGTTTTAGCTAATGATTGAAATAAAATATTAATTATTGTAATAATCTATATGATAGAAAATTATGGATAACAATAGTAAAAGAATCATAACCTTTTAAATAAAGCTATTTATAAGTTTATAGGATAGATATATTATTCTAATTAATGCTATTGCATATCAACAAATATTTAATATTAGATAAATAATTTATTATATAAGTAATAATTTGTTATATTATTTTATTTTGAATTATCAAAGCCTAAGTTCTTTATATTATAAGTTTTTTAACTTTCAAAATTATTATTTTCTTATATTAAGGACAATATGATAAAATTATTTCATGAATTTCATTCACATTTTAGCTCCAAAAAAAAGTATAGGAATTCAATTCTATAATTTTTAAGCTTTATTCCAAACCTAGGAATTAAAATTTCAATTCGATGGAAATCATTTAAACTATTACAGAATCAAAATTTTATTTCTATTGAAATTAGTTCCAAACAAGCTATTCAAGTCGTGTGGCTTATTTCGGCCCTAGAAGCCATCGCCCTAATTTGGGATAGCAAAGGAGGCCTTTCTCTCTTCCCTATCTCATTGCTATGCCAACTAGGTAAGGAGTTAGCGCTCACCATCTACTAGAGCCCCTCGCCCTCCCATGATCTTGGGTTGGTAGGGCCCAAGGTCCTATTTGCATTGTCCCTAGTTGGTCTAGCCATCAATTGAGCTAACCACTAAGAACTGGTCAGCCACTTTTAGGAATAGGAGAAATACCTATAATGGGCTACTATTGGGCCTTATTGCTGGCATGGTTCTGCATCAAGGCTTGGTTTGTTTGGGCTTTACTACAGACTCAATCCTATGGTCAAGCTCCGTGAACTCTTAGGGCTCACAGAGGGACCTCCATTGCCCTACTCATCAATCTACCATAAGCTTAGCTCTTTGGTTGGATCTCTACCCTCGAGAGGCTATTATACCCTTTCATCCTATGGCCAACACACTGTGGATACAAACCTGTGACCTAGCTCCCAACTACTAAGGACCTCACCTATATTAACCTAGTTGATCCCCTACCCTAGATTCTAAACCTTAAGTCCTAACTTCAAAAAATTTTAAAAAAAAGCCAAAAATATTCTAAATTAAATTCTATATCACTGACATAGGTAGGCATTCATCAAAGCTTGAGAGAATTAAGCCTGGATTTATTGCAGATATAGGTAAGAATCCTGATTCATATTGTTATATATGTATGTTGGTATGATCAAACATATTTTAATAATATGTGTTAACGATATTATATTAATCAGATATGAAAATTTATAGTGATGGATATTATGATCTTACATGTTTTGATAGTACTATATTAGTGATATTATATTTCTTAGGTTTGAAAAATATTATTACAGAAATATGCTCAATCATGTATGATGCATGTTTTGGGCTTTATATAATTTAATATAATGATGTTAGAATTCATGCTCATGTGCTTATAAAATGTGATTAAATTATTAATTTAAAGATGATAATTGGTATAAATGATGATGATGTTGAAAGATAATAGTCTAGCCATGTGATTTGTTTACCACCATAGGTTGAAGCATGGCTAAATTTTAGATGCCACAACAAGCTAAAGCATGGCTAGTTCTCGTTATCACCACGAGTTGAAGTATGCTTAGATTTTGGTTACCATCATAAATTAAAGTATGGTTAAATCCTAATTTTCACTATGGGTTCAAACATGATTATATATGATTGCCTAATACAGGCTGAAGTGTGGCTACGACTAATTTAGTGCCTATCTAAATACATAGTTATAAAATTGAGTAAACTGCCATTAATAACTTGATGAAATTGGAAATTAGAACATGATGATAATTATGATGATGAGGCTTACTGTTAATTATACATGATATCAGTGATGTTAAGTATTTTAATGATATTGCCATTATTGAACATGATTTAATTATTGCTCTGTTATAATTTAGTACTTGTTGCTCTAAGAATGATCATATTAAGCTATTATTACTTATATTCATGCTATTGTATGTTATGTTGATAATGATAGATCACATTGTATGGGGATGTGTGAGCAAGAGATTCTTATCAAGCTAAGACTTATTCCATACTCTATTATTCTTGGAAGAGCCTCAAAATGCTTAAACTTTGTTACTATAGTCAAACAGGAATATGAAGACTAATGTCAAACCATCTGATACTAGTCAACTTTTATTTATCATAAGCATATTAGTCAACTTTTAAATTATATTTGAATTTGATGTTTTGTATAATTGGAAAATTATAAACTTTAGATGCTGCACAATTTTGAGAGTTTTCGCTGGGAGTTTCATATGTAACCAGCTGTATCACGTGCTTGGTCTAATTATCGGATTGGAACGCAACAAATATTATCTTTCAAAAATCATTTTTTTAAAAGAAAAAATCCGACCCCTCGGCATGGCACTCTGGACGTTGCTCTGGTTCTAAAAAGAATAATTTATCTTTCAAAATTTATTTTTAAAATTGCTCGCTAGTCGTTGCACCACCCGAGGCTTCAAAACGCGAATTCCAAAACTCACTTCCGCTCACCAGAACTGACCGAGTCAACAGACCCGGTGCCTGCTCGACACATGTCCCGACATGGATTCCTGTTGATAACTTTTCCTCCGAAGTCTCCACCATCGACCAAACTCGCATGGAAAATTTAATCCTTTTCGAGGAAGCGGGGGTGGAAGGGGTGGGGGCATGCACATGCCTCGACAACCGGGCGTGGGCTAATTGGCTTCGCCCTCCGCGAGGCGGCCTCTTGGCTCGTACTTGAGTCCCATTATCTCTTTCCTCCGCCGCGGAGCCGGTCCCCTGACCGCGTGCCGTACGGGCCAGCGACCTGCCTCGATGTCTGGAGTCCCAGCATTCACACCGTGACTCAACGTCTTCTATCACTTCTTTTTTTTTTCTTTTTTTTTTTTCCCTATGAGAATCTCAGATCACATATGATAACGAGAGATATTCAGAGCCAACCTGTTAATCACCGGCGAAGGCTTTGCTGAATAACTTTCTTATGTTCTGAGGCGACTGACACAGGACCTCACTTTAAAAATAAAAATTCAAAAAAATATTTTTTAAGTTATATATATAATTTTTTAAACATCTTTTGTGCATGTGTCTATATATATATATATATATATTGATCAGTTTTTTTATTTTTAATTTGATATGAATTCTAAAATCATCCTATCTTTTTCATTATTTTCATCTTTGAAGAAAATGATCAGATTTAAATTTGACTACATTCATTTTAATCTTTGAAAAAGATGATCGGATCTAAACTTAGCTATATTCGAATGTAGCCAAATATATATATATATATATATATATATAGTAGACTTGGTTACATTCGAATATAGTCAAATATAGGATCCAATCACTTTTTTCACCCTTGGATCAATACGAATCCTGAAGTCATCTCATCTTTTTTATTTTTTTTATATTTATGAGTTGTGAACTGTGTAAATTCAAGAATGAGGAGGTGACCAGATTTAAACTTGGCTACATTCGAATTTAACCAAGTTGACTTGGCTACATTCAGAATCTAATCACCTTTCCCACCCTTGTTTCACAGGGATCCCGAAGCTACCATACTTTTTTCATCTTTTTTTATCTTTAGGATCCGTGAACTCCATGGATCCAAGGGTGGGAGAGGTGATCGATTTAGGTTTAGCTACATTCGAATATAGCTAAGTATAGGATCCGATCACCTTTTCCATCCTTGAATCCATACGATTCGAGAGTCATCTCACCTTTTTCATTCTTTTCATCTTTGGGATACATGAACTGTATAGATTCAAAAATAGGGGAGGTGATTAGATTTAAGCTTGGCTATATTTGAATATAACCAAGTTTATCCCTCTCTCTAAATCCAGTCATCATCTTCACCGTTGGATCTATATAATTCATAAATCCTACAGATGAAAAAAGTAAAAAAAGGTGGGATGGCTTCAGAATCAATATGAATCTAATGATAGAAAAGATGACAAAATCCTAAACTTAGTTACATTCAAATGTAGCTTTATATGCAAACACACATACATACAAACTAGGACCGCTAGGTACCGCAAACACAAGTTTTCATACACTCCAATGACATGATGATGCAATTTTATTGTTTTTTATATTCTTTTACTATAGTTGAGATTTTGTCATGTTAGTTTAGGACATGGCATATTTAATTAGAAATTGAGACAAGTTTAAATTTTATTTAAAACTCAAACTAAAAAAGAGAAGGAACCAATGCTTTGCATTAGATTGAGACTCAGCTTAGATTACACGATTATTCAAAATTATTCAGGTAATAGGCGGGTTAAAGCTCAAAAAATTTCCTGTGGAGCTTGTTTGTGGGTTCATTTAACTCTATCATGTGTCTAGCAAAGTCTAAGCAGCTTAATATTCGGTTGAGCTCGGCTGATTTGCACCGAATATCGAACCTATATTAATAACAGTTTTAAAGATCTTAGCGAGATTTCTTCCTTATCCTTTCATTTCCTAATAAAATTGTGATGGTTACACCTTTGCTCAAAAAAAGAAAAGGAAAAAGAAAAAAGATCTTAGCTAAATGAAAGAGAAATATTACCACCTTATCCATTCAATTGATTTGTTTGGAGATGAATGAGATTACAAATTAAAATTCAAATATTAGTGTAGACGCTACATCTAATGTCTGGTTGGTTCAAGGTGAGCTCTCCTTGGCTTTCTATGAAAAAGAAAAAAGAAAAAAGAAAAAAAGCATGCTACCATCTCAGATGTCAATCAATGGTTTCAATGGTTTGCCTTGTCTCCATGATACCGTAGTGTGCGATGCACATCCTGCCCTTCATCCACGCCTGGATGTGCGGTAGAAATTTTTTTTTTTGATTCTATGATGGAGCTGGTCATGGGTGAAAGACCGCTATTCATCCATGGATAAGAGATAGGGATCTGCAGACACTCTACAGTACACAGTAGAGGATTCAGACCCAACTTCTACTTTGCAGTCCACTGAGAGAGGGGCAACGTTCGACTGCATGGGTATCCACACGAGCCAAAAGGCTGAAGCACCAGAGACCGTCTTCCTGAAGGTGATGTCTTGCCATGATGGCGAATGGCTGCCAATCATATTATACAGCATGCTTGGAACTTTATGAACTACTATGTACATATAGAATCAGAGTATTAAACCCAAGTTAGTTATATTTGCGGTTTCTTAAACAAGCCTTAACCTTAGCGTAATGGAAAGCTTGCAGTGGCTCAAATACAACCTTTCCTCTTCAGAGAGAGAGAGAGAGAGAGAGAAGAAAAGAAAAAAAGTTGATTAATAAAACCATGCTAACATGCAATAAAAAATAGAAGTGTAAGATCAATATAAGAAAAATGATCAGAAAAAACTTATAGATTAGATTACTTCTGATCACCTTTGCGTTGCCAGAGAAAACATGACCAATATTATATAAGCCACTTATAATTACAGCATAACCATTTCTAAACTTTTTATCCATAGATCCCAAACTAGTACCACTCTACAAGCACAAAACATTAGCCCTCCACTCTTGGTTTTGAGAAAAATCTTACTTAGATTTCCTGAGCAAGGAGACTTGTGAGTTAAATCATGGGTCAAAACTATTATGTATTGGCCTTCGCCGCCTAACTGGAGCATAATCTGCATTCCACCACCAAGGCATCATCCCTTTCTTAGCCCCAAATCTTCCCCCAGTTGCCACTTGCTCATCCTGCAGCCTAGTGGCGCCTTCCACATTCAATGGATTTGCAAGAAAAAAACCATAATAGATGTGAATCAATAAGAAGATTATCTGTAAACATATACATAATAATAGAAGAGAAATTTTTCATCTCATGATATATAGACAACAATGGAAGAGAAGATGTTTCACCAGCCCTTGTTTGATGATGGAGCAAGAAGAGTCCTACGAGCATCAGAATAACCACCCAAGACTCCATTCTTCCAGACCCCATACTCCTCTCTCTCTCTCTCTCTCTCTCTCTCTCTCTCTCTCTCTCTCTCTGTGTGTTTGGATTTGAACTAAAAGCGTGCCACATCAGACCTCAGACAGCCTTCTCAAGTCAAAGACATTAGATTTGGTCCAGCATGAGGGAATATTAATGGTTGCATTCTGTCCCCCTAGTTGCATAGGTGAACTAGGCTCATCTTCTAAAGGGAAGAAGATTCTATAGTTCCAAGGCCATCTAGTGGGTCTATAATAAGGTGTCGGACTTCCCTTTCTCTGTCTGTTTCCCATTGGGGGCTGATATCTTTCAGAATATTTTGTCTCATGTGAGCTCCACTAGAAGGTAGAGCGCATGGCAGTTAAAAATTTGAGGTCCATCGAGCGGAGAGGGAGACATCATGAATGAGATGTTTACATACTTAACATCATCCGGAGGGAACAATGCAATGGTGTATGGGGGGCCACCACCGTAAACATGTGACGGCTAGTCTTAGTGGAGTCAAGGCCAGTAGACCTCATTATTAGTTGGCATATACGTATATATAAATATATATAAATATAGATAATAAAGGTTAGCCAAAGACAACATAAAATCCTAGTTAAGTTCCCTTGAATCCTAGCCACTATAAAATTATTTACGCAACGTGCCTCGTATGATCAGAAATTCTATTGTTCTGCATGAAATTGCTGCAGATTGGAAAAAAAAAAAAAAGAAAGGGCCATCCTAAGGGGAGTGGCTTTGTTCTTAAATCTATAAAATGCTGGCTCCAGTCCCAAAGTTCTCAGTGCAATTGACTCAAGATTTCAGCGGCAAGGTACTTAAAAACTCTTATTTAGCTCCACAATAAAGTTTTTAGAGGTTGGAAAATACTTGATAAATCCAAACGTGGGTTAGGTTTAGGTAACAAGTGATCATTATTTTTCCATCAAGATGACATCAAATTAGCAAGCAAATTGGGATCATTTTTTTTGTAATTATCTATCTGTTTGAGCAATTTAATCAGTCGGGATGATCTCCAGTTTTTGGCTGAAGTAGAGAGGTATAGTTTTGGAGTCATGATCATCCATGTATCATCACATGACAACCATGATGGGTAGTAGCTCGGCATGGCAGATGGGATGGCGTACTGCATATATGATGCAGGCCCATGCCATCATGGTTTTCACCGAGCACCATGATTACAAATTTGGACGATCTGGTCTCCCTCACAAGTCACTGCGAAGTCAAAGTAACCGGCCCAGGAGAAGCTAGTTTTAGAAGCTACAAAGCCATTGCACAAAGTGCCACCTCATTAATCAGCAGACATACAACTGGAACCATGCACCGACCCAGACAAAGCATGGCTCCTGCCATCACAATGGTAGCCATCAGCGTTACCAAATTGGTCGGAGGGGGAGGGGGTAGTTTGATGTCACAAAGAAGCACACTTCTTCCAGTTCATAGGTGGTTTGATGCCTTCAAGAGGCGCACTTCCTCTTCAACAAAAGGACTAGCGCCCTTCAATCCCTCCATGGCGATCAATAAGCAAGCAAGCAAACAAACAAACAACAAAAAAAACCATAAAGCCTAACCACCAACCAAAGCATCAAATGGGTGAGACAATCAGTGATCACAATTCATGTTTTTGTACCATATTCATGCCGTGCTAAGCAAAGGTCTAATAGCGTACCGGTTGATATGAACACGATACGATTAATGTATCATGTTGAAACTAAGATACAATACTATTTGAATCGATACGAATATATTATGATTAATTAATTATTTCAAAATTTAAATACAAACACGATATGGTACATTCGTTTAATAAATAAATTATTTTAAATTGAGACGATATAATTCACTCAACATAAATAAACACGACTTGCTTAATATGAGTAGACACAATTGAATTTGCTTAATACAATCCACTTAATATGTCATCAACTAAATAGGTGGTAAACAAATCACTTTCGAATTGACTGATCAACCCGCGACACAATACAATTATTTTATGCAATAATCATAACAATATGTTTGTGGTACAAACTCATTAAAAATTAATCTAAATCCATTTATTTTTCAAATCATGTTCGCATATCGCATTCAATTATACCACCCTAATCAAATCCCAGCAAATGGTCCAGGCATATGTTTCCTTTTGAAGACAATCAATTGTTATGCTACGGAAAAATAAATAAATAAATCAATAAATAAAATAAAATAAAATAAAATAAAAAATTTGAGCCCATTTCTGAGCCCGGCCAAGTGGGCCTTGATGGGCCAGCGCCTCTTTATCTCGGCCCAGCACTATTCCCTTGCTTTCTTCCCCCTTCGTTGGTCCCAGTCGGAGCTTCCATACGCATGGCCACCATCCATGGCAGCCTACCAACCTCAACGGCAGTGCAAGCAACAGGCTGCGTGGCCGACCGTGACAGGAGGGGTGGACCGGCGAGGCAGGGGTGGACCATTGAGGCAGGTGGGAGGAACCGTCTGCTATTAGGGTCCCGGATCCCAACTCTCCCTCTGCTATTCTCTCTCCCTTCCTTTCTCTCTGTATGGTTCCCATCCCTAGGCGGAGCCTACCAGAGCTGGTGCCTCTGGTGAGGTGTTCGCCGAAAGCTCTGGGGGCCTGTAGTAGCGAACATCGAACCTCCTCCTCTGTTTCCATTGAAATTCCACCGTTTTGATGTTCATTCTTGAAATTGCGCTTAAGGGGCTTAATTAGATCAATACCTTTATGTCTTTTAAAAATTAAAAAAAGAGAGAGAGAGAGAGAGAGAGAGAGAGTTGAATATGATTCAGATTAAAACACCTTAAAAAGTTTGCAATTTATAAATAAAATATTAAATAAAATATATTTTAATTTAAAATTATGCATGCATATATATATATATATATATATATATGATCTTATAGCATCTTGGTTATTTAAGTTTTTTGATGAAAGAATTCGTTAATTATTTTATTTTATGGTTTAATTTATATTTTTATTTTAATTTAATTTTAATTTTAATTATTTTTTATGCAAAGAGAGTTAAAAGGATCATTCCGTTTCGTTTGAGTGGTGATAATATAAGATGAGATGAGAGAGAAAAAAAAATCAGTACAACACGGAATGAGACAATAGTGCTTTAAGGATGCATACAAATAAAATAATAAATTTTAATTATTTTTAGGTGTTGCAATCCTAAATCCTTAATGAAAGATTGTCGAAGTCTATTGCTACTCATCGAAGGTCTCTCCGGATGCGATCAGTGGCTCTGTTATATCTTTGTAATATCCAAAAATAATTTTAGAAAAAGAAATGTATTATGTATTTATGACTCAAGTTCATCACCTATTAATTAACTTTCATTCGAGGAGGATTTCGGCCATGTGATTTTGATCCCTTGATAAAAGAAATGTATTATGTACTCAAGTTCATCTTAGGCTTGTTCGTTAGGGTTTTCAAGGTTGGGGCTAACTTTCGGTGAGCTGATTCGAGTGTGCAAAAATTGATGGACTCTGCATACTCTTAGAATTTTATTTTGAAAGTATGTGATTGTATTGCTTCATTCGGATGGGTACTAGCTTGGGACATGATATCAACCATTAACTGTCATCGATAGTCTTGTTAGGAGTCGTGTCAGAAATTGAACTGGTTGATTTTGTCTACTAAACTTGATAGAACTGCAAGACTGCTGGAACTAACACGGTTGCTAGCACATAAATTCGGATAAATTTCATATTTGAGATCTTATGGAGAATACCCTGCAAACGAAGCGAGCAGTGAAGGTTTCCTTTTCTTTTTCCTGTTCTAAGGCAAGTTTGCATAAAGTTCTCTACAACCGATACAGGGTGATCAGTGGATGGTTGATCTTCCACTCAAGAAGAAACAATACCATGCTGGTAGACGATAAATGAAGGGAAAAAGGAAGCTGCTGTTAATGAAGAGAGAGAAATTTCTCTTTTCTATATTATAATTTTGAGATTTTTTTTCTTAAAAATAAATTTTGTTTTCTACTTCCTACTTCTTTATTTTGATGACATCAGTGAAAGAATCTTTAATTTTTTTATTATTCTAAAATTATATTTTAAAAAAAATATATTTTTATTTTTAATCAGTCTACCTTTAGTTTAGTTCACCTTAATTTAGTAGCCGCCTTGCAAGCAACCCCCTCTGCTTCTTAATACAAACATGACTACTTGTAAGTGGCAACACCCTTTTGCTTTTGCTTTTGCTTTTGCTTGTCAACAGCCCAAGTGTCACAGATAGGTACATGATATAATACATATTTTTTCTCAATGTAAGAAAGTTTCATGTGACCACACATAAACATGAAGCAAGAATTTGAAATTACATACCTCCAGCTGTGTTTAAGAAAATCAGATATAGTAAGAGACAAGAATCTTCTAACATATGCCTATCTGAAAAAGCCATGAAATTGAAATTAATGGACCACCACAGGCTTAGACTGGCTAGGCCAGGGACCCTTATCAGATAATTAGTCCTTATCAGTTACCTCCCATCAAGATAATATTAGGTTAGTGGAAAGTTATTAGGAAAATCATTCATGATTAGCTAAAAACCAAAATAAGAGAAATATAATAGGACCATTTTTACTTAGTTATCTATGGTTTCATTACTCAAGTAAAAATTCTCAATACATGAATCATAATGGTCATGCTCTATAGATGAACGTTTCCTTTGATATATTGCAATAATTTATGAATAAACTTTTACGCGTCATTGAGAGTCTAACTTTATTGACCCAAATGGATTATAACTTTATATAAGACAAAGACTTAATATGCCCAAATAAACACCATGTCATTAAGCAATTAAAAATGTTTATAAACATTAATTTATAACAACCATAGAATCAAATAAAAAATTTAAATTGAGCCAATGAGTCCCATATATGACCTATGTAGTCCGGTTCAACTTAGTTGACAAACTTTTAGTCATAGGATCGGTGATCATTAACTCAAAACTTATGTGAACAATTGCTATTTCATACTTTTTAACATTCTCTCTAACAATTAAAAACTTTATATCAATATGCTTACTTTGTTTCCACTTTTATTATTTTTCAATAGAACCTGAGTTTGAGTACGGGTCAATGAGTGCACCTCCAATGATTTGTTCGCCAATGTCAAAAATAATAATCAAACATTTTTGTTTTCTATTTAACCTAGAATAAATTATTCTTCCTCAAATGACGTGGAGTACAGTGGATCGCAAGTAAATCAAGCTGTTTATTTCATGTTAGTTCATTGAGCCACGTAACAGAGTCTCGGCCTCTTAGGCATTTACAAGACATGGTCTGAAAGGCAAGTAACATTAACATTTTCATGGCTGAAACGGCAAAAGACAACTTGAACACATAAAATCACAGCTGTGAATGAAAGGAAACTTATTCTTTAGTCTCTTAAAGCTCATCAGATGCAGAAACAACAAATCAAATTAATAAATTCATATGAGCTCCAAGAACAGTTTTATGTCGAAATGGCCATATATTAGCTTGAATGAGCACCCTTAATACATCAATTTACAGTGAATTGAGAGCTGCTATGCATCTTCAGGAAGCCTTTTTTTTGTTTTTTTCTCATCTGCCTGAATTCCAACTTGAGCCAACATCAGTATGTTAAGGCCGCCCTTGCGTCCATGTTATCTTAAAATAAAAGAATTTTGGAATTAGTGATTTTTAGCAGAACCTTAGTCATAGTTTGCAGCCATAGATCCAAAACAGAAAATAAAACAAACAAATTATATCGGCCATAGACAATCATATATCATTATTAGACAGATACAAACTTCTAGGTTGCTCATGAAAAGTTCTAGCAGAAGTTGAAGTTCAGTTTTATTAAACCTAAATAGTTTGTCCAACCTGCATCATTTCACAAGAATCTCTCACAAACTGCAGATATGGATACACCAAGAATGATTTACTTCAGCCACATGTTACATTTACAAAATAGAGAAGTATTCAGCAACATTGCAAGTGAAATTAAGCGTGAAAATAAGGAACATTTTCATGGCTGCAACCAAGACATTCATAATCCCTATAATGAATGTATTTACAATGGATAAATTAATACTTACAAACAACAATTCAGCGTGTATTTGCGATAGAAAAACTTGCATATAAAATGCAAATGCCGAGAGATAGTTATTTTACCTTTTCTTTTCCTATCATGTGCCGGTGTGGCCTGCTGACAAAATCTATCAGGTGGCCAGACTTCCAGGAGGGTTTAGGGATATCAAGGGAGGGTTTAGGGATTACCCCCCTCCCCCAACCCAACGTGTCGCCCATGCCCGGGGGCTATGGGGTTTATATCTACCATAAATATAATCTCTCCTTTGGAAATCAAACCACCATCAACCCATCAAAATATGGCCTTCCATCGGAATGATGTAGCAAAGTGAAGTCCAAAGACTGAAAATTTTTAAGGCACCTGTGGGGATAGGTTTAGGTAACAGGTGATCATAATTTTTCCATCAAGATGACATCAAATTAGCAAGCAAATTGGTATCATTTTTTTTTTTTTTTTTTTGGCGATTACTTATCTGTTTGAACAATTTGTTGAAGACAGTCTTACATTCAGACAGGATGCTCTCCAGTTTTTGGCTAAGTAGAGAGGTACAGTTTTGGAGCCATGGCCGTCCATTTATCACATGACAGCCATGCTGGCAGCGGCTCTGCATGGCAGATGGGATGGTGTACTGCATATACCATGCAGGCTCATGCAATCATGGTTTTCACTGTGCATCATGATTACAAATTTGGACGATCTGGCCTCCCTCACATGTCACTACGAAGTAAAAATAATCAGCCTAAGAAGAATCTTGTTCCTAGAGAAATAATCAGCCTAAGAAGAATCTTGTTCCTAGAGAAATTACAAAGTTCTAATGTTTGGCTCATAATAATATAATGTTATCAAAATTTTACATTCATAATAATTTTATATTTAATAATCAAATACTCAGAAATAAAAGATTATCACGTTTGGTTCATAATAATAAAATACGATAATCAAGTTATCATGTTTTGAATTTTATTTGATTTTTGTTATAAATTTTTTTTTTTTTTAAGTATCTCTCTCTTCTTCTTACTATAATACGAAATGTTCTTATAAAAATCAAGATTCTTTATAAATTAATTTTAAAATATTATATATTTAATATATATTAATATATAATTAAATATTTAATAATATATGATATAATAATTTAATATATGAGAAGGTCATAAATATTAATAATTTAAAATTTAATATTTACATATTATTATATATATAATAGTTTTTAAAATATTAAATATTATATTAATATTAAGCTTTATAGTAATATAAGTATAATATTATATATTTAATATTAAATATAAATATAATATTAAATATTTAAATATGATCTAGTATAAAATTAAATATATAATTAGATTGAATATTATTAAATATTCATATGAAAGTTAAGAGCATAATTTAAAATTATCATTTCAATTGTAATCTCATATACTTAACTTTCAGATGAAAATTAAGTTAATATAATTTATGGTAACCTTAGATTACTAAGAATCAAATATCATCATTCCATAATACTCTTAAATTATCAAGATAGGTTATTATAAATTAAACAGATCTAAAAGTAGCATCTCATTGATCAGCAGGTATATGACAGGAACCACGCGCCTACCCGGCAAAAGCATGCGCCCTGACATCACAATGGATGGGGATGGGAGCGGCAGGGGGTGGTTTGATGTCTAAAGAAGTACACTTCTTCCTGTTCATAAGTGGTTTGATGTCTTCTTCAAGAGGAGTGTTCGATATTATGTCCGACCAATGAACAATATGCATTAATAACGATTTTGTAAGAGCTGATCTGGCATGCTGGCCTGCTGCGAGCTGAGCTATCAGACCAAGAATTGACATCCTAACAAATGGTCCAAGTCTATGTTACCTTCCAGAGGCCGTCAACCATTAACAGTCATCGCGAGAGTCTTGTTAGGAGTTGTGTTAGTCGGTTTTGTTTGCCAAACTTAGTCGTACCGTATCATGACTGGAACTAACGCGGTTGCTAGCACACAAATTCCCCTAGATTTCATATTTGAGTTCTGGTGGCGTCCCCTGCGAACAATGTTTCCTTTTTCTTTTCAAGACAAGTTTACAGAAAGTTGTCTATGACAGATGCAGAGCGAGCAGTGGATGAAACAAGCAGTTGAGTTTCAGGGCTTTGGTAGCATGGTCGAGTTAGTACATCCAAGATATTTGTGGACACTGCAAGGATCTAGAACAAGTTAAGCTTCCCTCACTCAAGAAGAAACAATACCAATGAGGTGGAGGATAAAAGAAGGGAAAAAGGATGCGAGAAAGTTTAAACCTCCTCCACCACCACCAGACAATTTCTCTTTACTGTAATTGAAACATTTTTTGAGAATATTTTTATTTTTATTTTTTAAAAAATAATTTTTATTTTTTTCTCCCTCAAGTCCATTTGGTAGGTAAGAAAAAAAGTTATTTTTTATTTTTTTATTTTTTATTATAAACAATGCCATTTAAAAGAATAGATAAAAAAATTAAAAAAAAATACTATTTACTTCTATATTTTTCAGATCCTCGAGTTTTAATTTTTGATTTCCTTCTTTACCTTGAAAGAAATAGTCAAAATGCCTCTAAATTATTTTTTTAGTATTTTAAAGTTATACTTTTTAAAAAAACTATTTTTATTTGCAACAATCAATCATATTTTTTATAAATACTTTTATTTTACATAATAATAAAAATAAAAAATAAGACTATCCTTAAATACATCCTAACATTTCTTTGGTCCATAAGCAACTTCTTTTGGTTCGGTTCAACTTAATTTAGTAGCTAGCGCCTTGCACGCAACTCCTTTGCTTTCCAACGGAAACACGACCGCTTGTAAGCATGATATAATACGATTTTCTTCATCCAAATATGCAAGACACGGGAAAAACGCTTTAGTGTTTTGTTTATGCGTGCTCATGTCATCTTTCTTGAATAAATTGGAATTTTGTAAGCCAACATGCAAAAAAAAATCACTTCATAATCCCAGATCAATGTAGTACACCCTCAAAAGACGAGCAACCGAGACTTGACAAAAATTATCACCATCTTCACTATATATTAGTACCGTATAAAATCCTGACAAAGCTGTTTCTGAGAATAGGAAGACAGCTCTATTAATTTGAAAGATACCACACAGAAACTCAAACAGATACGTGAAAAGCGGGGGAAAAGATTTTTAATCTACACAAGGAAGAGAACTACTCTGACCAAATATATTTGGAATGCCATCCCATTTCCCCTCCTTTGCTTCCCAATATCCACCTACGTATCGGTAACAATCATCTTCTATATCTTTTCTGAACCACCTTGGTTGCCATCCCTTCTCCTGTAGCTTCCTTGCCTGTACAACAAACCACACAATTTATTTCGAAGAATATATGCAACATACAAAAGTAACAAAACTAAAAGAAAAGAATAAAATGTCCAGAGCCTAGCTCCAAGTCATTGAAGCACTGAGTTTTTTTTTTTTTTTTTAAATGTTTTCCCTTTGAAGAGGATAACTCCAATAAGACATCAAGACCTAAGCTCCATATCAGAATGACAAAAAGCTAGCTACAACCATTGTAGGAATTTTTACATATTTAGGGAGATGTCTGCTTTAAATATTAGATCTCCAATGACGCAGAAAGAAAAATAGTAAGATATGTTACACAATAGAAAATAGGCAAAATAAATAACATACAAGCTGCATTTTTGAACCGTGATTCAATGAACATTCAATAGGCTCAGCGCTAGCCAACATTCAATGAATGGCACACTGGAATAAGAATGATAAATATACCTGTCTTTGTAATTGTTCAAGCCTGAGTTTCTCTGCATTTGCCAGCTCATATTCACCATTCTCTAGATGCCGTTGATCAGGCCGAAGGCGAGAGTCAGTTGGAGGCAACCTCTCCAACAACCTGGGTGTCAACTCATTTAAGGAGATAGCAAATGGTGTAAGGTTGTATCGCGTCTGGGTCACAGACTTGTCTCGCTCCCAAAGAAGTATGGCCTCGGACATTGGATCATACCCCTTCGGTTTTGTACTTGGATCACCTAGTACATAATACATGGCTTCATCCCACTTACCCATCAACATTGCTACCTTCTTTCCAGTTCTATTATCCTGTATAAATCCATGTACCTGCATGGTAAAACAGGACTATCAATTCACGAAAAGGAGAGGGGTATGGGGTAAAAATTACAGAACAATAAACATCTATAATCATTTTCCATGATAGTTCAAACATACAAGCTAAAGTTGATAAAAATAAATTAAATAATCTAGAAAGAAATTTTTCTGTCCTGCCACAAAAGTAAAAGTAAGTTGCTATAATATTGGGGAACATACTAAATTCTGCAGATAATTTATCCAGTCCAATTTCTGACAGAAAATAAGTTATCTAATAATTAATGATTGATGAAGATGTTCTATTAAGACTTTGGAGAGCTTGGCAGCAAATATAGAGATCCCATCCCAATCACTATCACTGGGACAACAATGTCACTATATTAGAAGATGCCACTATATATTCAATAATATAATAAGATGACCATCAAAGGATAGATTTATAAACCAAAGCAACAAAAATGATGGCCTATGTTAGCTATGGCATAACTTCTCTACTTTTTTCATTTCCTTTTGTGATGGTGGTGTCATGGGGGTAGTGACATAGCATTATCATGTGACATCAAAAGCAAATGTATAATTGCAACCAAGTTTCCTAATTAAGCAAACAAGTCAAAATTCTAATCTTGTAAGTGGTTATTCTCATATTGCAACACTACAGTGTCTCAGGACTACTAAAAGAGAAAATTAATCTTGATAATTAGTTGATGCTTATAGCTTCTTCTACATAATATTCTTGAGTCGTGTCTCGGTAATTGTCTAGTGTATGTTCTATCTCCCACTAGCCAGTTGAAACATATTGATATCCACTTTTTGTTTTCCCACATGGCTTATAATGCATGAACCAGAAACCTTTTCCCGGTTAGGCTCAACAAAAATTCCAGGACTACCGATTACTGAACCTTGCATGTAACACTATGCCATTTTTCTTTTCCTTAAAGAAAAATGAAGTGCAAAGATGGTACAGGTAATATCTCTACTATTTTAGTGGGAGAAGCTTTCTGACCAGACTCTTCTTCTGTATTAATAATATCAACTAGACTTTTACTGAATAAACTACTCTGTGGAGTCTGAATACGAGAGAGAGAGAGAGAGAGAGAGAGAGAGAGAGAGAGAGAGAGAGAGAGAGAGGAAAAAATATTAAGTTTTGGAATTTTCTAAATTCCTAATTTATAAAGTATTCCAGGTTCTTAATGGATTTAGAGAATCTTTCCAAAAAGTGAGAATCCCAAACTAAGAAATGCTCAAAATACCACAACAAATTTTTTTTTTCTTAGGCATGAATGTAAGAAAGCTTACTCTTGAAAGTATTGTAACCATGCTTCAACCACATCCTCGATGCTACCAGAAATAGAAAGTGTGGATTTGCAAGAAATGAGGTGAATATTATGAAACCAAAGCTTTTATTCATTTCAAGAAATGAGTGATACGGCATCAACTTTCTAATAGCAGTCCTTTGAAAAGCTGCTGAGTGGACTTTTATTTCAAATATCTCTGACTGCTATAAAGAGTGACAAACAAAATAGCTCCACAATGATCATTGCTTACTCTAGTTTCTATGCTGCTGCAGTTTCAGTTTGTATTGTGTTTTGCATGTTCTATCAGGCTGATGCACCTCTTGTACCCACAATTTTAAATCCTGTGAGACAGAGCCATCCCAGATTTTTTATGGGACGGAACACGCTGCCATCTCATCCTGTTCAAACTCTTAAGAGTCTCCCAAGACGCGCCAATTGGAATGCTAGGATGATGGTGGGATAGCATTGTTCCAACACTTAAAATGATAACCTATTCTGGCATCCCACTAGGACCTAAACCCATGCTTGTACCATTATGGTTAAGCATCTGATAGATTGGGGCTTATACTGTTTTGCTAATTTTCTTTTAGACTCTTTGTTGCCTCACGGGCAGTTCTTTTGCAGCTTCCATTTAACCCTCTCAATGAAATAAACACCCCCCCAACCCCGGGGGGAAAAAAAACACTCCAAAAAAGATATATAAGTAAAATCATCAGAAAACATTTAGATAAACATATAGTTTCATGAGCTGGAGACAAAATAACTGCAGAGGTACCTGATGAGGATTCCTATCAATGATGGACTGTTCTTTAAACTTGAGCTTGCAGGAGTAATGACCGCTACCCTTTATGCGCATAGTACCATAGTGATCACAATAAATTTTACCAATTATAATGTTATATATAGAAGTAGTGACTTTACTCCATTGAAATGTCTCTCCATCTTCGAACTGGAGAGTTAGAATGCCAATAGGATCAAGCTGGATGGATCGACCCCAAAACTTTCCTTTCAGATTCGAATCACCCCAGAATTTCCATCCTCTACCTTCACAGTGACAAGCAACAATCATTGGGTGGTGACTCACCTGAACACACAAAAATTGTTTACCAAACAAAACAGTTCAATATGATGGCCACATCAGAATCTACACTATTTCAAGCACAACCAGAGTGTACTAATTGGTTCTGCTGAAAACAGATAGAAATGAATGGAGGAAAAAGAATATGACTAATGATTCCATACTATCCAGGCACATGACATTAAGGAGAACCCACAATCCATGGTAACTTAACTAAATAGTATGCTGCACATTATTGAGAAAGGATGAGAGCGTAACCTTCTCAGAGAAAAAACGAAGACCTTTATCTGGATAATCAGCTTCATATGTCTCCCCAAGAAGAGGGTTGAAAGGTTTGCATTGCCGACCTTCTGTTGAAGCATAGCCTGATACTGCAAAAGCTGCAATGTGGAGAATCCTCATTAAGCTGTTTCCCTGCATATTTTTCAACCCATTCTCTTATGTTTCACATCCAAGCAACAGATAGCAGTCTACCAAATGTAATACTATCGAATGTATAGGCTGATATATGAACTGTAATGGGTAAATAGGTGAGGCAGTTCTTAATAAAAGATATAAACAACAGGATACAGCATCCATAGGGTCATAAGATTTTAATGTGTTGTTATCCATCAAGAATTTTCCTACTTGTTAAAACATTTTCTTTCTATTCAATGATATCCAGAAACTGTAGCTGAGGGTCTCAAGGATATTTTTGATACAGATGAAAAGGAATGCAGTAAGGGGGAAAGAATCTAAAGCCTACTGCCAGTTCAGGACTAGAATCAGCTGCCAGACAACTCATTAGTACCAAAGCCTTGACTCATCAAGCAACTCATAAGCATAAAAAACTTGACCCATCTTCATGGCATAACCATTATAATCCTTTCACCATTTATTCTTATTCCAGAAGCGGTGATGTGTATCTCTGACCCACAATTCCCACAGAATAGATAGCAAATATAAATATTTATTACAAGAATATGTTCTGGTCCAGACAGAGACTGCGTCAGCATCATGGCTTATATCCAGTTATTCAAGAGATGGCAAAAATACTTGATAGTGTAAACAATCTGACCTTATGATGGCAGAATTATAGGCAAGTTTTGATATGTAAAGATGGTGTAAAATTTTACATGCCATTGCTGAACTGAACCTGGCACAATGGCTTATATCTCATATGCGATGGCAAAAATGCTTGACAGCATAAGCAATCTGACTATATGATGCCAGAATAGACAGGTTTTAATATCTAGAGATATGGTAAAATTTTACATGTCATTGCTGAACTGAACCCTAATGGGTCATAGCCTCAATATTGACAAAGTTCAGTTAGAGATTCAAGTTATTGTGCTACTTATGGTAGGACAATGTATATGATCACAAAACTCCGATCATATAGGCCAAAGTTCCATCAACAAGATTAATGCTTTAATCAAGCATCGGACATGAGAAAAAGATGAGGCAATTTTGAAAAATAGTTTCCAAAATTTTCACAAAGAACCCAAGAAACCGATGTGAAGCTGCAGCATCAGGCAACCTAAAAAACTGAGTGCGAAATATGTAATGATGCATGTAATCCTATAAAAAGGCATGCGGTCAAGGACTATGCTTCAGTTTGGCTCATAGTTTATTACTTTTCCCTTAGAGATAATGCAATTCTCCACATCACATTGTACCTTATTCTCTTGCATCTGGACTGCAAGTTTAGGTAGATCTCAATGGTTTGTTC
This sequence comes from Metroxylon sagu, assembly GCA_017589505.3. Taxonomy (NCBI): domain Eukaryota; kingdom Viridiplantae; phylum Streptophyta; class Magnoliopsida; order Arecales; family Arecaceae; genus Metroxylon; species Metroxylon sagu. Next base: position 1,051,548 of record JACVBY030000630.1, read on the forward strand.
CTAGGTTGTACAAGCCTAAACTGCATATTAATGAAGGTCTCCATACCCAGAAATGGTTTCTCTAGGTTTAACAGCAGTACACTACTTGAAAAAAAAAAAAGATTTTCTCAGTTAGAGATTCAGAACCAGTTTAGAGGACTAAGATCACATTAGGATAAAGCTAGAAAATGTTCTATGAATTATATGCATAAAGCCAACGCCAACTAGATGGGATATAATTTGTTGGTTCAAGGCTAAGGTCAATACAATATGAATGGGAATAACCTGATATATGCACAGTATTGCTGTACTGTTCAAGTCACTAAAGCAGCAAACATGCCAATGATACAATAATTCATTACCATGTATAACATTACAAAAATCCCTTGTATTAACTGATATACTAACAAAAACACAGCAATCGATCAAGCATACAGAACGAGAGAGGATGATAGACTAGAATAGTAGACAGCATTAAAAGTAAGCAAGAAGGAACTGCAAGGCACTTTAAAGATCACACATACAGAACAAATAACAGCAATTTTTCTAAATATTAACTCCACATGCTTCTACCATGTTTAGTAAGCATTAATAGCTATCCAAAGTGGAGAACATTATCAAAAAAAAAAAAAAAAAGAGGCATTTTTTTTCAAATGAACAGTTCAGAACCTGATTAGGATTGTTCTCATTGTTAATAGCCCATCATTATTAGAACAGTGGAAAACTTAATTAATATGTGCATATAAAATTAAAGAAATAAAAGTTACAGTAGATGAGCAGACTTATAGCTTAGATGATTTGAGAATGGTATTTGCAACTTACAAGAGGAGGAAAAAAAATGATAAGAAAAATATATTTTGGATAAGAATGATCACACAATGATAGCAGTATGTAGTCATGCAAAGATATCACAACTGCCATCATTTCACAAGGCAAATAGCAAGCCCAGGAGCCAGGATATTAGGAGTGTTGAGTAGCATAAGAACCATTTTCTTCTAGAAATTATCAACAAAGAATTTTAATGATTGCCAAGCATATATGTTCATCAAGGTGTTTTTCAGAGTTATTTTATATATGTAAGGATGATATAGTTCCAAATTAATAAAAGGGAAGGAAGAAGATGCTGCCACACAGCCATTGAAACTTCATTCAATAGGGTAGCACATTAGCTACCTTAACAACTAATAAGACAAATCAAGGTACGCCAAACCATATCGATGCAGAAGCAGTATGGTTCACCATTTCGAAATGGTACAGAGCAGGTACTACCCCGAATCACCCTATATAGCTTAGAACCGCCTTATACCAACCTCATATGATCTTGTACCGTACCAAACTACATCATGCCAAACCGTCCGATTCGTCTCGGTACAGGGTAATTTATGGGTTAGAACCTTCCAATTCACCTAACTAGTATGTCGCTGGTTCAGTATGGGTGACCGGTACGTCGTCGGTTCGGTATGGTACACCCCATACTAAATCATACTGATCTGATACCGAAACAATACTAGTTCTCCGTATGGCTAACCTTGACACAAACCATTAAAAGTTTAAGTTAAATCACATTTATATGACAAATCAGTATTGCTTTTATAAATATAAAACCAAAGTAACAGTATAACCAGATTATCAGCAATGAATATGTCTTTGCACCAAGAATTTCAAGGAATATAAAAATATTACAGAAAAAAATAATATTAAAAGGACATGCTTATAAGTTGTAACACATCAAGACCAATATGAAACAAGAAGGGCACTATTATTGCATATGAATAAGCACTTTATTAACAAAAATTGGAATTTTTCTAAAGATTAAACCTGCTTGCCCCATTCCAATGCTCGATCAACCAAGTATGAATATTCCAGGTCCTCGAAGCATTTTTGCAAGGAAGAGAGTGGCTCATTGAAGTAAACAGGAAGACAAACTCCAGAAAGATCTTTTCCAATGTTTTCTTTAATTATTGACCACAAGCCAACAGGTTTCTCTTTTTCCTTAGGTTCTGGCAACTTTTCTCTTCGTTTAACATAGGGATACACAATGGTTTTCACTCCAATACCAATACTTCTCATATCATCAGGATAGCAGGTATCTCTATTGCATGTTAAAAACATGCAGCCATTACTCATAGTTTCCCTATTACGATATGAGGCACTTCTTAATGACTCTGACAATAGAAAGTCTCTAGTGTCAAAATACATTCCATCATCTTCATCCGTCTCCCCATCTGCACCTTGGCTTTCATTGTCCACATCAGAGTCAGTTGCACTGCCCTCTGACATAACTGAATAGAAATCTGTAACATACAAAATAAGTTGAATGTTTTACAAATTTCAGAAGAAAGAAAACCAAAGCCTGACAAATATGCATGGACATTTCATTTAAATGTGCACTAAACTTCCAGTCTTACAAAGTAAAACAGGTATACACCAAAATGAAAAATAAGCAAAACTCAAGTTCTTTTTTTAAAGGAGGTTTTATTTGTTTTCATTTGTAAAAGCACTGTTATGATGGATCAAATTACATAGCAGAAAGTCTGAATATATTTTAGTTCATTCAACCTAATGAGAATAAAACACAAAACAGAAACAAGAATATAAATTGACCACGCAAAATTGAAAGCCATCAAGTGGAAAAATGAAAGGGGCCAGCCAAGTGGGAAGGTAAAGGTTTGAGCAACTTGATCAACAAAACTTCATCTCTGACAAAGTCTCCTTTTGCATGCCTGAGAAGGGCCCCTAGCATCCACCAAAGCATTCCACAACTATTCACAATGTTGCTTTGCCAATGTTGCATATGATTCAGTCTTTAGCTTCCAGAATGTCAACAAAGGCTGACAACAGTAGTCAATTATGGTGAATCATCCCCACAAGAATAGAAGCATGCATCAGTTACTTTTTGTTCATTTTGGATGGAAATGGGTCCATCTCTGGATGGCAGTCGATAGTTAACATGGTGGCAGGGATACAAAGAATGAACATAAAAAGAGGAACATTAATTAAACTAAATCTTGCAAACGTAATGTAATATTAGTCAATATACTAACAGATGCCTCAGTAAATATTTATGGACAAAAGAAACTGCAGCACAATTCCTCTCATTATCTTTCGAATATCATGTGGTAAAATTGTCTCAAACTGAAAAATATGTATTATCCACTATTTCCAGGTGCAGATGGGTCAAATCATTCGATCTAGTTTGACTCAAAATCCAAACTAAACAAGCTTAAACACTAAAATTGTAGAACAAATACAAAGCAGACATTGGATTCAGAAAACAAACATGAACCAGAAAGTCTAATCATGTAATTTTCAACAATATTTGAAGTGATAGCTTCCTGACATATCCATGTGCCTTTTCCAAGTGATTACCAGTATTATTTCAAACTTAGTCCAGCTTGGCCATTACAATTGCTGGTTTCCCATTTCCATTTTAAATTTCACCTAAAGTTTCCCATAAAAAACTGTAGCTAAGAGGTACTGCGAATTAGTTAAATTTGAAAAATTGTAAAAGAAAATTGCAAAGAATTCTTATCATTGTTCACATGCTAAGGTACCAAATGTATTCTCCACACAAATATATAAACCAAAGCAGATTAAAACAAGCAGGGAGAAAAGAAAACCATGCATATTTTCAAAAAGAAAATGAAGTAAGGTCAGATTGAAACAAGTAGGATTAAAAGAAACACATGATATTTTTTTCCAAGAGAAAATGAAGCAAGGTCATGGTAAAACATTTCATAGCTCAGAATATCACCAAACCAATATAGCCCCTTGATTTACAACAAAATTAAAAAAACAAAAAAATGCAAGTATAATATGCATTACACCATGCCAAACAAATGTCAAATAATAACACAAATTCATAACACCCAATTAAATTACAGTAAGTTTCATAATATAGAGATCCCTAACCAATATGGATATGTATGCATCGCGAGTCACTACTGACCACTGAATCTTCCAGTCCCCTGTCCAGCATGTGCTTCCCGCTCCTTTGTTTCATCTACTACTGTAGTTTCCAGTTCCACTTTCTCTGTCTGCATGGTAAGAAAATAAGGATAATATAGTGCCTTTAAGACCACATTTTTTGCTTCATGCCTCACGCACACATGCACACACAAAAGGGGGAAAAATAATAAGAAAAGAAACAGAAGCATATCCTCCGCCTGCCATCAAATCATTTCTTGAACATAATCTGTTGAACAAAAATTAGTTGACTTTTCCCACCAGCTAAGATGTTGCACACATTGGAATTATCATCAGTCATCACCATTAATATCACTCAAACCTTTTCCCATGAAAAGGTGGTTGGCTGTGAAGCACAACTCTAAGCCAATTAGGTTCCAGAAAATATGGAGCAATTTCTTACAATTGCTGATTGACCTGACACCATTTCCCTAAGAATTAGAGACAAACTCCTAGCTAAAGCAAATTCAAGCAAAGATAAACCTTCCATGAAACTTGGTCAAAAGGTCATAAAGGAGTTTAAGTTTTGAAACAAGGGAGCAAACTTTTCAAATTTGCTAAAACTATCAAATAGACTATGCAAAAAGAATACAACTCTGTGATGCCAGAAATAGTCTCATGTGTCCATATACTAAGACATTTCACTGAAAGAAGAATGAAATGTGTGCTTTTTCAAGTTCCCCAATTTCTTGCTCCATTAAAAACAAAGAAAATGTGTACATTAATTTTGAAATATATGGAAGATGATAAGTTCAATAGTCAGGCCACTAAAGAGTACTGGGAGTAACATTAATGGATTTGCTCCATAAATATTATGCAGTAACTGATGCTCTAAGTTCCATAGTCAGGCCACTGAGAGTATAAGGACAAACTCCGCATGTGATTAATGTGACCTTATTAAGGCAATAAGAAAATAGCAAATCAAGCACCAGACAAAAAGATTTGCATGGTTCGGCTCTTTCAGCTTATGTCCATGAGTGAAGACGAGGAGAAAATCCCACTATGAATATAGAAGGAAGAGATACAAGGATATATAGATGCAAAAGCTCTAATCTTTGCCCCAACCTTCTCTCTGAGATTTTTTTTCCCCAAAACAAGGAGAAGCTTATATGTACATATAAAAAACAGGTCTGGCAACACCAACCCACTGTAATCATCTCATCCATTGAATCATCCATGACTTTGATGTGCAGCAGATTGGAGTGTTAAAGATGTGCATAAAAGGTTGGGAATGTTAACAGTGAGCTGCATGAACACACGTTTAGGTAATTGCAAAAGCATTGGACCCTGGGCTGCCAAACTGTGTTTCAGGTTGTAAATGCATATCAGCCCCATAAAAAAGTGCCCAACCAAGGATATGCAAGGTTTCCATTGCAAAGGGGCAAGGCAACAGCAAGAGAACAAGCAAGGACAAGATAAAAGAATGAAGACAAAGCAATTGGGAAGGCATAGCAACTTCGAGAGTAAGGCAGTATAATGTCATTCTGATGTCACGGAGCTAAGCCTTTTCTGCAAATATTCATTTTTGAAGTTTTACTTTACAAATTAAATTTGAACACTGCACCTGCATGGAACCATATTAATAAAGGAAAAGAGGTAGATGTTTTAGCTCAGTGGTAAGTGCACTCCTTATCATTATAGTGCATAGCTATCATTAAGTTTTCAAAATATGGCAATACATACACCAGCAACAAGCATACAATAATGATCTAAGAGCATCATATTATAGGTTTGTTGTTCACAACAATTTATAAGATATAGTTAATAGAATTCAGTGTTATTAGCATCTAACATAATATTTCACATATGGCTCTCAAACTAGCACATGACAGTATATCGCATCCATAAAGAACGTGATTTCAAAGTGGAAAAACAAATCAGATGCAAATCATAAGCAACAGAGAAGGTGCAGCAGAGATTCGCACAGAAATGCATACACAAATTGAAGGAAAAGATCAACTGCATTACCTTAAGTAGAAAAGATTAATAGAAATTAAAGAATACCTGGATCATGGAAAATCTCATTAAATGTATCAAAAAATTATTCACTTTTTTTTATTTACATCTACATGGTGTTTGTTTAACTGTGAAAACAATATCCAGATTATTCAGAAAAGAGTTACCTCCAACTGCCTTAGCGTGTCAAGTAAAACAACATGTTTTTGTCGAAGAGACAATAACTGGTTCTGCAGCACAGAGAGTTCAGATAGCATTATAGACTCGCACTCTTTGACTGCTGCTTCAATGAGTCCTTCCTGCAGCAATCGTTCTCGTAGCTTCTCAGTTGAGACAGTAATGTCTATGGTAGGTGTAAAGTCACTGCTGGTTAGCAGGCGAGGAAAATGATCTTTCGCTGATAGCAATGCTTCAATCCATGCACTGCGATCTTCTCTAGAATCACACCGTAAATGAAGAGTTTTAGTGCCAGTAAAAATATACAGCCTTTTGTCATCTGATTTACTGGCACGAATTGAAGAAACCTGAAAATCATGTTCACTGCTCACTTGTTAATACAAACAATGTCATAAATGTGAAGTTGATTGTGGATACAGTCATAATATGCAAAGCAGCAAAGCAAGTTTATTTTAAGGCCATGAAATATCAACAGGTTACATAGCGGACAGCTATAAGTTTGGAAGATGATGCCATTAGTATTTTATGCAACCAGAGCATAAGTGAATGTAGAATCATATAACAAAGGACTTACAAATTAGAAAAATCTAAATCAATCGACCCATCATTTATCGGATAGATACTTGACAACAAATGCAGTAGACATAGAGATCTATATTAGCCAATGCAACACTACATGTTTATCTCTTCCTCATATGATATCATTTAGCATTAGGTCTTCAAGAGAAACAAGCAACAAATAATGAACTTTCCAATATAAAATGATCCTAAAAATGAATTATCAAAGTACAATAATTTGGAGGGAGAATTTCTCTGTTGATAAGTCTGCCCACACGTGCACGCACGCACGCACAAAGATAGAGAGAAGACTAAAATGCTTCTGACAACATTTAGCCACACATGGTTCCCAACAAAAACTAATGATGGACCTCCTAAAATGAAAATCCATACTCTTGATCATGATTCGCAATATCCAAACTAGCTATAAACAAAAAAACATGCACTTTTTTGGTCTTTCGCCCATGCATCAGATGGACGACAGTTTTAATGGTGTGATGCCATGTTCTGGTTTGATCTGTAGTCTTACGAATTAACTAAATGTTGATATGTATATATTTTAAAATATTTAGATCAACATCAACAGTTTGGATTTGCATCTTATGTGGTGTTTAATGTACTTTTGATCTCTAGCCATATTCCTACCATTTATCTTGTGCTCATTTAATGTATAGGCACGAGACCACTGATCTTTTACCATATATTGGTAGGATTCGAAACGAACATTTTTAACAGGGGTTTACTACAGTACTCCCTAGGGAGCTGTACAATGCATAATTTGAGTCATTCATTCTAAAATGGCTCTCACGTGATTTACCAGGTAACCGGTGGTACAAGTTAAAAGAGAAGGTTCTCTTGCAATTAACTATACATTAAGCCCTGTTTTTAAGCTCTGCAGCCTCCTTTTTTTTCCTTACTTTCTCAATACTCTGCAACTCACTCATGGATTACCAGATTACCACAAGGGCAACATCAACTCTCCCTCCCCCTCCCCCGCACCCCACGAAAAAAAAAAAAACACTGACATGCCATCGCTACACCATTACCTCCTCACTGGTGACCATGGCCAATGGTAGAAAAGGTGCAACTACCCTCTCTATTCCCCCTTCACATCCAACCAGCATTCCCACAGGTTTGCAGCATAATAGTTATAATCCCACAAAGAACATCCATTTGTTCAAAGGACATGTGGCCACTGCCTAGATTACAGTTGAGCGACAACCATGGCTTGAGAAGGTGTTTAGGATCCCATTGTGTGTGCTGGGAGGCCGCATCAACCAGAAGCAATGATGGCCATTGACTCACTCATAGCCATTAAAGGTCATTGAGAAAAAGCTATGGAGATAGACAAGGCTCCCATAAGGGACACTCCTGATGGTTCCATACTCCAACAAGACTTATGGTCATCATTTCCGGCAAAATGCTTTGTTACTTCACTGCCACCAGTGGAACCATGGAGGCACGAGGTTGGGAAGTGGAGAGGGAAAAAAAATAAAAATGGCTACCAAATATCAGCCAGTTGCCAATAATTTTCTCATAATACCTTTCATCCACCAACAATTGAGATCTACTCTTTCAAACCATTAAAATATCATATTGATGCACTACATTCAAAAACCCTTATTAACATTACGATGCCATGTTTTGGTTTGATTGGTAGTTTAGATTTAGAAGCTACAAATTAATTGAATTTTGATTAGCATATGTTTAAAAATATTTAGAAGAAGACCAACAGCTTAGGTTTGCAAATTTTATAGTCTCTGCTGTACATTTGTTCACTAGCTATATTGCAAGTATTCATTTTGTGCTTGTTTGATGCATAGACAAAAGATCTTCATAGCAAATGATTTTTAGTTTCTAGGCATTTTATAAAAACTATTATATTCAATTTTTTTGCATCACATGAATGCATAACAGATTCGTCATCTAAAAGCAATGTCCCCCATTTTTGAGAAGCTAAGAATATTAAGAGAAAAGAAAGAATCAAGAAGAAAAAATAATGACTAAACCCCATGTTCCTGAAGTATGTCAAAATAAACCATCTAGCGTCCAAAACTATAAGAAGCAAAAAAAAAAAAAGTTGAAATTAGCATAAAATGGCAGTAAAAGAAACTCCGTGTTAAAATTGTCATCATATATTGCAAGTAAAACAAGGGAACAAAGAAAAAATTTCAGCATTTGATCATTCATTTTACTTATCTAAAATTTCCCTAGACGCAACTACTTATGGAATGGTGCTTAGAGTCATAATTTTGGCTGGCAAGTAAGTGATAATATTAAATTAATGATTAGCTGAGCAATCTTTCCTTTAAATGGAAATTAATACCAGATTCTGTCAAATGTGCCACCAAATTTTAACATTTTGAGCAGTCACTAAGAGTTTTGTTTGCAAATATCTTGCTTTTGACCTACACGCATGGCTATTGTTGAGAGTGACACAGTAGCAAGAAAGACCTAAGACGCAGTTATCTTTACCAATCTATAGTTTATGTTATTTAATGAGTTCACTTGTAGATTGCAAAAGTTTGCTTTAGCATAGAATTTGCAACATGTGCCCAGATAGTGCATTATTATCATGGCTATCGTTGAGAGTGACACAGTTGCAAGAAAGACCTAAGACGTAGTTATCCTTACCAATCTTTAGTATATGTTATTTATTGAGTTCACTTGTAGATTGCAAAAGATTGCTTTAGCATCTAATTTGTAGCATGCGCCCAGATAGTACAAGATGGGGGGAACTTAATCCAAGTTGCTGATTGTTCAGATTAATCTTAAACTGCTTTGGGATCCTCTTTAGTGGTTTTTAGATGGAAAAAGAGTTCTCATCTGCAGAGAATAGAATGTTAAAAAAGGAGAAACTAACCAAGCTCTTATTCAGTAAGCTAAAGAAACATTCCATCAAATTCATTGGCAGTTATCATAAACCCAGAGATGTATAGTCAGGACTGGGTATGAAGGTTGAGAACATAGATAAAATGTTGGCTACCAGGAAATGGAAACCAGGTGGTGAAACAGATACTTCTTGATTCACTACCTTTATCTATTCCAACTGCCTAGTTGCCCATTTGTATAGAGAAGTGGTCTATGTGATTCACCAAATCATCCTCGGAAATGATACAGGCATAAAGAAAGAGAATATGACCTAGAAATATCGAAATTTGCGCAACAGAAACGCACAAGGAGTCTTGGAGGTTAAATCCCATGAGAAAACAGCATCTTCCCGATTCAAAAGTTCATCTGGATTTAAGAAAAGTAATGAAGGTTTTTGGAAGTGGTATATCAGTAACTCTGACTATGTTTGAAGGCAAATTTGGATTATTTGGTTGAGATAATTTTACCTTAGTCCCTGTGGTATATCAGTAACTCTGACTATGTTTGAAGGCAAATTTGGATTATTTGGTTGAGATAATTTTACCTTAGTCCCTTTCTACCACAATATGATGATAATTTGTGAGCATGATATCAGTTATTTTCTACCATATCAATGTAAAGCCACTCAATGTGACATCTAGTGCAGAAACTCTGCTATAACTTCATAGCATTCATCATTATAGTTTGGAACATAGCTTCTTGTTTTTGTGGCAAGCTACACCAAACGATTGTGATTTTCTTTTCTGATCAATAATTAGTTCACTTTTAGATGACACAAAATATATTGGAATAACGTACTAGTTAAAAGGGCATATCTCATACAAAACATCATGCTTTCTGAAACTTTAAGGTGCATTCATATTAACAGCTACTTAACAGACTATTTCATAAGTAGTAATCTCAGTATGAACCATGCAACTCAGTATGAACCGACCAATGACCTGCGCTAAAAAAACAAACTTACCAATGACCTGTCCCTAAAAAACAAACTTCACAAAGCCAGATAAAACAGTCGGAGCAAAGAAAACAGAGAGCTGGCACAAACCTTCAAATGTATCTCCCCAAATGGCTTCCACTGCTTCACCGTCCCCCGCCCCGCAGCCCCACTCGCCAGTTGGTCCTTCCTCACACGTCTCAGCGAGTCCTCTCCGATCACCCGGACGCCGCCGACCTCGCACACCGGCCCCACTGCAATCTTATCCGGCCCATGCACCTTATAATAAGACAGCACCCCATCCTGCAGCACAAACCACCTGGATCTCCACCCCTTCCCATAATTCACCCACTTGTACAGAACCCCCGCCACAACCCCATTCCCAGCGCACCCCTTGCCGCCGCCCTTCCCCTCCCCAACCTCCGCCGCCTCCTCCGCCTCCCGACACACACCCAGATCCGAATCGGAGGCCAGCGACGGAATCTGGGCCGACGACAACAGCTGCTTGCTCGAAAAGGTCCTCCCCGGATTCTCAACACCTAGCGCCGCCCCAGCCGCAGCCGCCGGCAGCTTCCCCTTCACTGTTGCCACCGGCGGGTTCCCCCGCTCCCCCCGATCCAGTGACACCGGCGCAATGCAGCAGAGAGGATTCATCTCTCCCTATATAATCTACCCAAAAACGCAAAAAATCCAAAAATAACGAAACAGTCGCTGGAGATCCGATCCCAAGATCTTTCCGCACTCAGCAAAGATTGGAGGGAATGGAGCAGGGATCGAGGGGCATTGCGTTCCAGGGGGAATGAGAGGCGGCGTCCCGTGCCCGAGCCCTAGGCAGCGAGTCGAGGAGAGGGAAGGAGGGCGCTCGATCGAGGGAGATCGAGGGAGCGGGCCACGAGAGGGCTCCGAGTGATGACATAAGAACGGTACGAATGGGATCTAGAGAGAGAAAGAGACCGTGTTATTAAAGAGAGTTTCTCAGCAGCAATTAAGCTGAGCGATAAAGAAGAGCAGGCGCGACAGATCCATTAAATTCGCTGATCGGCGTCGCAGCGGGAGCAGCACTCAGTGGAAAGAGCGTAAGAGAAGAGAGAGAAAGGGAAAAAGAAAAAAAAAAAAAAAAAAGAGAAAGAAGCTTGCAGTAGATCTGCTGTGTATATCCACTATAGATGGGCCGTGATGTTCTGACACGTGTGTGGCGGTGGAGCGGATGGGACAAGCGGCAGCATTGGATTGGAAAAATTGATGACGATTATTGCGGTGAGCGGAGGGAGGGCTGGGGCTGAAATGGACCGTTTGGCGTGGACGGGGACGAGTTACGGTGTGCTGGAGCGGAAGAGGAGGCTAACGTGGACCGTGATTAAGTGACACGTGGATGGAGGAGGAGCGAGCCGGACTGGGTGAAGGTGAGTCCGCGCTGGGGTCGGTTGGGTGGCCCCTTTTATGCCGCCGCGGGGCGAATTGGTGGCGCTCAGCTGGGGCGGGTCCGGGAGCGGACCAAGTGGGTAGGGGTTTGGGTTATGCTGTGCTGCGGAGTAAGGGAAGCGAGTTTGTCTTTAGCTGGGGAATATTTAAAAGGAGCTGTGCATGGGCTGGAAAATCTGGAGTGCTTGTCCTGATCATCGCCTCTTTATGTGACTGCAACGCTCGTTTAATGGTCCTCCGTTTCGCTACTCGATTGATTGCAAGAACATTAGTATAGTTAGTTTCAACAGGATTTTGGACGGATTCTTTCCGTTAATCTTTCACGTGAGCCGAGTTACCTACTACATGCTCATCAAGCACATGCTATAGATGCTTCTTTGCCAGGGAAATTAAATTCTTTTCTCTTTACCTAAAAATATAAAATCATAACTAACATCTTAAAACAAATGGTGATTGAAAAATTAAAAAGGAAAGGCCAAATTTAAGCCAAACATAGGACCATTAGACAGACATTGCAGCAGCATGAAAAGTAACTTTTGCTATCTTGCTTTTAGCTACATGTGAGCAGTGTCATGAATAAAATAAAGTTTAAAAATATAAGGGATGGTATAATGGCTAAAGGCATGCTGAATGAAAACTCTTGAATGAAAGAGATTAAAGATCGATTACCCCAAAAAAAAAATTAAGTATCATAGCTGAACCCTTCTAATAGGTATTTGTTCCTTTAAAATATGATATGCAAAATAAGAAATATTTTGATAATCTTCTTTATGTTAAAAGGGGAGATGATAGTATAACACTTCTCACCCCTCTCTATTAGTTAAAAGATACTATTAAATAATTATATTTTAACTCATAATTTGTTAAGTTTATCTTGAATTTCTTTTATTCATTCCATTCCATGATTTAGTTCAATGGATTAAAAAAAAAAAGTAGAAATTCTTTTTGATGTCTATAATGGTAATATAGAACAGGCTCAAGCTCAAAGCCTATCATTGATATTCATAAAGTACAAAAGTTAAGTCTATGGTATAGACTCAACCTAACTTTGATATACATCTTCTTTTGCTATGCTTTAGCTAGAACAAAAAATAAAGCAAAATATTTGTAATATATTTTTGGAGTTTAAAGTTTTGAGAGGCTATTTTATTCTTTTACTCTGTCTTTTTTATTTTTTTTTTGATTATAGTGGAATCCTAGCTCTATCCTCATCTGTGACTATAGGATTGTGGCCAAATCACATTAATCTATTTATATTATATTTTTCTTCTATCTATCTTCTCGAAACTCTTTGTTGTTCTTTGTTTTGAGCCTTATATACCCTACCCTATTTCATGAAATCCATTTAAATATATTTGTAATATTAAACATGGATACCAAGTCATCCATGGTATAAAACAACTATTACCATATAAAATAGTTTTCAAGGGCCTTATATCAATTTATATTATATATATATATATATATATATATATATATATGCTACAGTGCATTAGACTTTCCACTTTAAAAAAATTGCCTCTATTCCTCTCTCTTCTCTTTATCTATCTTTGTCTTCCTCCTCTCTAAACAATAGTATTCTAAATTTAATGAACCTCCCTCTATCGATCTTTTTATTTTCTTCTCACTTAGGCTTCTATCATATTACAATTTGTGATCACCTTTAGAAAAAGAACCTCAATTGTGATCTATGGTAGAATTGAATTTACTATTTTTTTTTATATCTTAAAAACCATAAAACACAAAGAAAAGGTAGTGGATAAGATGGATCTATAGAACTTTAGCTTCGTTAAGGCTTGAAAGTAGTATTGAGGAATGCTTATGAAGTTAGATATCCATTTAAGTATAATGGCTTAAGCCCATACTTCCTTATATAGAAAGACTTAGAGTGTACTTATTATATACTCATTAAATACGTACATAGTAGATAAGATATAAAAACATTGAATTCTAGCCTCATACATCTTAACATGTTATGAATTAGGGCTTTGATGATGGAGAAGACTTTCAAGGGATAAGATTAAAATGTCCTTAATACTCCATCATCTATTTAGGTGCCCAAAAAATGGGGAAAGAAATTATAAGCTAATTCACAAGCATCCAATAACTAAACCAAGATAAACAAAAGAACAAAAGTCAAAACCAGTATCCAATAATTAAACCAAAATAAATAAAAGAACAAAAGTACAAGCCAATCTTTGATTAAAGAATAAGATTTTTCATTGACTAGCAACAAATTACATAAATAGCACTATTATTACATGAATCAAAGAAAAAATGATAAAGAGAGGAGGAAAAAAGCCTCTTTAAATTAGATCAGTACTTTTTTCTTAATTTATACTACTTTAGATCTTTGATGAGGTTGTTCTTTGATTGGAGAGACTTAGATCTAAAAGAATTGAGATAAGAGAAAGGAAAATTAAAGCTAAAAGAAAAGGATGAAAGAACTAAAAGACTAAAAAGAAAAAAATGATCATAATCTCTTCTTGAAAGGGCTATTTATAACTGAAATATAGAAAAATTAATGAAAGTTCTATTTTTGAATTAGAAAAGGGTTAAAATGATATCAAGTGTCGTACAATTATCAACTCAAAAAAGAGAGCCAATAATCATCAACTCAAAAAGAGAGGCATTATTCTAAGGTTTAGTTCAATGATGAAATGGTAACTCTTCAATTAAATAGCTATGCGCACTTCCCTCATTTTAAATCTAGGAGAAAATATTAGAGCCAAAAAATATCACATCTACCTAATATTCATATACCTTTTTTATTTTCTAACAACTTTGGATAGATTTTTAGTTATTTTTAGAGTACTTTGCTAATGGGGTAGAAATGTTTAGAAATTTTAACTAGCACTAGAACTTTGAGAAAAGGTCATAGCTTAAATTGGAGCCAATTTGAGATCATTTGATTAAAATTCAATGGGATAAAGAGGTCTAATAAGACCCTAAAATTATGAATTAGGATAGAGGGAAAGTGGAATTGGTAAATAACTAGGAGAAGATTAAATTAGATTAATGAATCAAGCAATATCAAGTAAAATTTATGTGAATCTATTCGAGTTAGTTTATTCAATTAAACTAAGAATTAGTCAATTAAGAATAGAATAAGTAAAAAAGAGAGTAAATTAGATATAGAATGATGTGAGATTAACAAATTAGATCGAGATGTGTAAATTAGGGTTCAAAAGCGGTAGATATGAGTTAATTGATCCATTTGATTATAATTAGCTTTAATTAAATATAGAATTGATCAATTAAGAGTAATAAGCTTTTATCAATTTTAGATTAATTGAAAAGAAAATGGTTAGTAAGACAAGGATTTGCTAAAAATAAGGAGCTTTTTGATTTATAAATATGATCACTTATTACATTTATGCTATAAATCTAGAAACAGGATGCCTGCGATGTACACACAATCATTTGGCTTTTATTAAAAAACTTATCTATCTCTCTTCTTTTTTTTATCACTCATTATTTAAGAATAGTGTTTTCATATTTTATAGCTCTATCCTCCCAATAAAGTCTTTAGATTGAGGAGAACAAATGCAATAAAGTGGGATGAGGATAGGTGTATAGGTAAGGGAGAGGAGATGCCTTTTTAGGGAAAGAAATGCCAAAAAAAATTAAGAGGGTAAGAAGAGAAAATTAGTAGAGATCTAAAGAAGGAAAGATGGTAATGAAGATAAAATGAATAGAAGGTACAAAAGAGTTCGACTTCAATCCTTTATCTATGAATTAGTACATTTAGTGGATAACAAATGCAATATTAGTCCTAGTAAGAGTGAAGTATTAGAGTGCTCCAACAATACTTTGATATTTAGTCGGATCAGGATGTTAGAATGAGATATTAGAGAAAGTTTAAAGCCTACAGTAACTAGCATAGAGATAGGCTTAGAACCATCCATGTTTTATCTTTTTAAAAAGATCTAAATTGTACTTATCTTATATCAAAGAGAGATTCAAGAATATTCTTCTTGCTTCAATCCTTACGAGAAAATGAAGTTGATTAAGGTTTTTTTTTGGCAAACTTAGTTTGAAAATAGGGGGTAGATCATTTAAAACTACTTAAAAGATATTCCTAATAATTATATTATCCACATACACCAAAAGAAAAATAATATAATCTAGAGTGCACTTAATGAAGAGATATCTTAGCTCATGATCCTTGAAAATAAATCGATAAAAATTATTACTGAAGTGAGCAAATATACTTTTTAGGTTTGTTTAAAGTCATATAATAATTTTTGAAGCTTGCAAATAAAGTAAGGGTGAGCTGGATTTATAAAACTAAGATATTATTTTATGAAAACAACGTCATAAAAATACCCATGCAGAAATGCATTTTTAACGTCATGTTGTCAAATACGCTAACCAATAATAATAACTAATAATAATATGATTCAAATTATAGCCCATTCGATAGCTATATTAAACATCTCTTCAATGTTAATGACTTCTTATTGATTAAAGCCTTTTGCAACTAAGCAAGACTTATATGTTCAATTGATCTATTAGCTTTCTGTTTGATATAAAAGGCCTATTTGCAACTAATAATATGTTACAAAGATGATGGAAGAATAATAATCCCTATTCCATTAGATATGAATGCATTTTAATTATTATTTAATGTTTTACATTGTAGAGGATCTTTTTGAGGCTCAACTTAAGTTGCATAAGCCTATAGAATGTTTGGTAACATTAAATTACCATTCTTTAACTGATCCATCCTAGGAATGGTTATCATAAGATGTGTATTTGTTGCTAGATTGTGATTCTTAATGATGATATTGAGCTGGGTTGATTTATATAGGGTTATTATTAAAAATAATGATAATTTGAGAGAAAAACATCTTAGAAGTATTAGGCTAAGGAATAAAGTTAAGGAGCGTAAACTAATACCCAAGTGTTGATGGGTTATAACCTTAATACATGTGGATTGGCTTTAGATAGATAGCATAGCTTTAGATGACGTACATACACACACACATAATCTCAAGTCAGCAAGTGCCGTAACAGGTGGGTTATGTATAGGATTATTTAAATAGTATGTAATAAGTGGGTTGGAGGTAAATACATCATAAGACAATTGTTTTGAGGACATTATGATGCATGTGGCAGCGCATGTAAATTAGCTATATGTTGGATGAGCTAGAGTTATGGTTTATTTATTATAGCTAATTTGGTGTTGCATTTGTAGAGCATGATGAGGTGATGTTGAGTTAGGTTAAGGGTACAAGAATGTTAGAGAAGGTTTATGAGTTTAAAAGCTTACTTATTATTCAAAAGAGAGTAACTTTATTCTGCTAAAGATACATAAGAATAATTTTTTAGCAAACACCATACTCAGAGAAAGAAAAAAAGTATATTTAGAAGGACAGTAGTAGCATTAAGTACCATAATAACTAAGTGCGTAGCCAAGAAATATGCATGGTAATGATCTAAAGTTAAGCTTATGTTTTATATGGGCTTCAAATATAGAAAGCAAAGTTAACTATACACACAAAATAAAGAATAATCCTAATGGGAGAAAAGTTCGTTGATAATAAAAAATAGTAGTTTTAAAGGTTATATCATAAAGTTTTAGGATGCTTTTCACATGTATATGGAACACATGAAAAATTTTATTAACATTTGAACAATTTATCAAATGATAAAACCATGAAAACTTGCTAAAATCAATGAAATGGACATGATATTGCTTCTTAAAATGTGCTAATATAGGTGCAAGACCTTATATATCTATGTGTATAATTTTAAGATGACATGAGACGAAAAATCGAAAGTAAATAAGGGTAATCCATGGTTTTTGCTAAACTAGTAGGGAGTGCAAATAAATAAATTAGTGGTCAGTTCTTGGGTCAGAACTAAGAAACAAACCTTTCAAACTGAGAATTAACCTGGGCGAGATCAGTTCTAAGATTTTGAACTAATCCTATAAGCACTCGAAACTGAACCAACTCAACCTTATCAAATCAGGCTGGTATTAGTTCTCTAGTTACCTTAACCCATTGCTCACCTATATCCAAAAGGTTTTGGAGATTAGATGTAGGTAAAGAGTGCTGAACTACTGTAAAATCCTTATATCTCACTTACTTTTTTGCTCATTTATTTACTTGCTATTATTTTTAGTTATGATTTCATTATCTCTTTTGTATAGTTTTAAATTCGATACATTTATTGTTTTAACTTTCTTTAGTTTTAATTATAATTTTATGAATCTAATTTATTATCTTTTTTAAGTTGCTCATGGGTCAACAATAAAGTTTTGCTAGTTTTAATATAATTTGAGAAACTTTAAATTTATAAACTCAATTAAATCTATAAACTCATGATTGTCATAAAGAGTGTGAATTAATTATTGATTTTACCTTCATATAAATTTCTAAATGTTGAAGATTTGTTTTATATTAGACTGTGCCTTATTGGATTTGAGGTGCATAGATTTGCCATGTCATTTAGTCATAACCAATGGTTTAATAGATATGTGCTTGGAGGTTTGTGTTGTGTCATCTTGGACGTGCTTTCATTTAAAAAAAAAAATACATGCTATTTGATGTGCACGGCTTTAAGGATTTTGATTTGGTCACATGCATCGCAAATGAGTTTAGTATCATTACATCAAATGGGTCTATCCATTGCTAATCGCTATCAAAGATTGAAAGTCATAAATCTCTACAAGAACTAAATACTTGTGCTAAGCCAGCAATTAGTGCACAACTTAATTATCTATCTTTATAAAAACTATCTCATTGCATTTCAAACGTGTTTCTTTTTATATCCGGAGGCTCTTATTATGGAAAAAAAGGGGAACACATGGCAAGCAATAAGAGTCCAATTGGACTCAAATACATCAAGGCTTTACTTCTCATTAAGCACAAGAGAAGGAGACACATGACAAGCAATTGGAGTCTAATTGGATTCAAATTCATCAAGGGTTTGCTCTATATATATATATTACAGTTTTTGACTATAAGTATTTGAGTATTATATAACACTTGACATAGCAGTATACCCAAAAACCATAGCGTGTCTTAATTAGTATTATAAATAGTTCAAACTTATCATTTTCATATCTTACTTTTAGTTTTTTCCCTATAGAATCATCATTTTAACTTTGAAAAAATTATTTGAATTAGATTAAAACTCTTACATATAAAAACTTAAGTACTATATGTTGGAATATTATGGCTTAAAATTTGTTTTCCTATTTTTTCTTGTAAATGATTTATTTTTATCTTCATCCTGAGAACATTTTATCTATATCTATTCTACGAATAACAAAGGATAAACTTTATCCCCATATGAAAACTATCTTCTTATCAACTGTTATATATATATATATATATATATATATTCTTGTGAGCTTATTGGATGGTTTCAAAAATTCTCTTAACTACATATAAGGGATCTAATAGATTATCTTGAGGTATGTCTTCTCTAAAGAGGAGAGTGCTCCAGTATGCCTCAATTCATAGATTAATTTTTTATCCTTGTTTACTATATTATTCTTGTTAGTGTATATTCCTCAATTAATAGAAATATTATTTGTTGCTTTAATATTTCCTAACATTCTTAGAGAGGAAATATTTTTCTATTAATTTAGGAAGTTGTCTTCTTATTCAATAACATGGATATTATTAATTCACTATCTAATAAGCTTAAAAAATTCACAGGCCAAAATTTTTCTTCTATAAAATTAAACTTCAAAGGTGAATATGTTTCTTTCCCCTCACAATTAATGGCCTAAAGTTTTTTTATTTAATTATTGCAATTAACCTTAAGATGAAGAAAAATGATCGGAATGTTTTTTATTTTTATTTCATGTCTTACAACATGTCAGATTTCTCTCAAAAATCTTTGATTTGCTGCTGGTTATGCATGCCTATATCTAGATCCACCTAGACACAAAGGATATGGTGGATTCCATGGCACAATCACCAAATTAGAAAGAGTGAAACCAAATCTAACAAAAGGTTTTCGAGACTTTGTTTTATACTTTCAATCATTCCAAACATAAACTAAATCTTATGCACTTGAAAAAGGTAGTAGAGAAAGTGGATTCATTTGGCAAGGTTAGAGTTTTATTTTTCCAATAAGAATTAGATTCATTTGAGTAAGGTTTAGAATTTTGTTGTCGTAGTAAGAAGGGTCTTTATTATGTGATTCAAAAGGACTGGCGTATGAATGGGACTGAAGGTCATAAGTTAGTCATCGTAGTGGACATCAACCTTCAAAAGTATGATGATTAATAAATGGAGTTCAACAGGCAATAATAAATGATGATCCCATGAATGAAGTTCAATAGATAATAGAGCACTAAATAATTTTTTTATATTTTGTGGAATATTCATGGGTCCTATTCCTATGATGAAGTGCTCTTGATTATGACGATTAGGAAGAGTTTAATCCTGAATAAACTCAATAAACTCGATGGCAGGTTTTTCGGAAGTGTTAGTCATATATTAACCTTGAAGGCTTTACCTAAGTGAGTATAGTGGTGGGGTCGCCACCGTGGGAAATTAGGCTATTCCTTAAAAATACTCGTGAATGCGTATGACTGTAATACAAAACATTGATTAGAACGTGGTAAATTTAAGTCTAGTTATAAGGGGTAGTTCAAGACATACGTCACTATAATGTCTTCAGGTGAAAACTTATTTACACTAAGTATAGATTTAAACTAGGAAGGTACCTTACACCTATTATACAATATTATGTTCACTCTATTTTCTTATATTATATAGAATAGTTAAAATTTTAAATCATGTGGGGAATGTTGGAATCTTTTGATTTAAAATTTATTTTCTTTTTTTCTTATAAGTGATTTTATTTTTATCCTTATCCTATTTGGTGTACAAGAAAGTTTTATCTATATTTATTCAACATATGTAACAAAGAATAAACTTTATCCCCATATGAAAAACTATCTTTCTTATCTCCTATTTTATGTTTGTTTTCTTGTGAGCACAATGGATGATTATTGGTTCGGAGATTAGTTAAGCTGCACATAAGGAGTCTAATGAATTATCATATCTTGTAAGAAGAGTGTATAGTTTCATCCTAGTGGAGTAAGAACGTTTCCTCGATATTTTATCTCTAAAAAGAGTGCTTCAGCGTGCTTCAATCTATAGGCTATTTTAAACTATTGTCTCTAATTAATTTTTTTATCCTTGTTTGCTCTATTATTCTTTTGAGTGCATATTCCTGAATTAACAGAAATATTATTTATTGCTTTAATTTTTTTCCAACACTATATACATAATAAATATAACTTGGCATGGCATTTTAACAATGTTGATATGCTTTTAATAATAACCAATTTAAAACCCTTATTTCTTGTTACCATAGTAATAGCAATCATTATTTGCTTAGCCAAATTATTTAACTATTATAATTTATATTTATTTTTATAAAAAATGAAACATTTTTTATGTAGTTAATAATATTATTATTATCATATGTTAGACAAGATTTGATAGATAGGTAAAGAGTAATTTGTTTGAGATTATTTGATAGCCTAAATAATAAAATCTGAAAGCCACAAATCTTTTCTAACAAACAAACATCTTGTATTCATTTCTTTTTATTCACTTTACTAAGAAGAAATTTATTATCTAATGGTTGAAATAAAAGTCTATAAATTAATGAACAAGTCAAACTAAATTATATCACTAAAATTAACAAAAAGAACTTATGATCCTATGACTTCAAAAAATCCTGCGGATCAATTGACAAATTAGATTAATTGTTTAATTTGTCTAATTAAATCATTGAATGATTTGATACCTCTAAAAACCTTGCAAATCAACAAATAGTTCAAATTACCTAATTCTGTTCATTTAATTAAAACAACTTTTGATTTGATGGCTCTAAAATCTCTATGGATCAATGACAAATTGTTTGGTTCATTTTAACTATAATTACTAGCATCTAAAACTCTTGTTGATCAAGTAATGAACCTAATTATACTATTTAGTTTATTTAGCTAAAGCCACTTACTCTTTAATGTCTCTAATAGCCTTATGAATCAACAAATGATAAAATTAAATTATTTTAGATTAATCAACTAAAGTTACTTACAATTTGATAACTTAAAAAGCCTAACGAATCAACGAATAGATCATATTGGATTGTTTGGTTTCTTCGGTTTGAATTGTTTTGTTTCCTTTAACTAACTTATAATCTGATAGCTTTGACAGCTTTGCAGATCAATCAAAAGATTAGATTAAGTTATTTTACTGATTAATTAAAGATACCTATGATTCAATTAGAAGTATTGCATATCAATAAAAGGATTAGATTTATTTATCCAATTTATGTATTGGATGAAACTTATTATTCTACAACCATGAAAAATATATTTACAATTTAATGGTTTAGAAGGCTTATTTACGACCTAATGGAAGAAATCTATGATCTGCTGATTGTAGCAGCAACACTACACTTATAATCTAATACCTCTGATTGTGATATGATCCCTAGTTAACTAGCCCAAGTAATCCTATTCTATGGCTTAGCATGGCAAGAAAACTATATAATTTTTCAAGAAAACTTTATAATTTTTTATCAAAAATAAGAGACTACTAGTTTGAAAAGATTAAAAGATGCCTTGCCTGAAGTCCCAAGGGGCAATCTAAGAGGGGAGGGGATAGGGTGATTTGGATTTCTAAAAATTTAATCCTAACTTAAAACAATAATAAATTTAAGATAAATACTCAAGATAATAACAAATAAATAAATAGCAAGAAAATGAAGAAGGTGAAAGGATTTTTATAATAGTTTGGCACTCTTTGCCTACATCAACTCTCCAATTTTATAGGTATAAAAAAATATAACTATTTGGAGTCTTAGACAACTCCAACAATCGTATGATAATATGACCGTTAGACTGTCAAAAGTCCAGCAAGCTCGGATCAGTTGATCACCAAGCCCAAGGTAAAGAATGGTTATTTTAGGATTTTGCTAATTATGCCGAGTTCGATCTATCGTTTTAGGGTTCAATTGATCACATATGCTCGATTTTCAATTTTTATAATAATTTTACTATAATTATAATCTAAAACCTAATCTAAACCATTTGTATCATTCATTGAACCTTGTGCACTTAATATTCTATCAAGTTTTATATATGATTCTTAGGAAAAATAAAATTTACAATTGAACCTCTTTCCTTTGAACCTTGGCATGTTAAATGATCTTTGAATTTTCATTATGCTTTCTTCAACGTTAAGATTAGACTTGAGCTTTTGTAGAATCAAATGCATTCTGGATAAAATTTTCATCAATCTAATTTTAATTAGATGTGTGTATCTCCGTCTAAGTCATCATAACTCAAGTATGCTATTAGTAACTTAATCAATGACTTATTATCATCAAAATATTTAATATTAGATCCAAGGTTCAATACGTGACAACAATTACTGCTGATCATAATCATGATTTGTTAACTCCTACATAACATTTATACATCCTATACAGAGGAGTGTTTTGCTCCTTAGCAGAAGGATTATCGGATGGAACAAGAGAAGGAATAAAAAGTATTTGCAACTAAATAGTGATAGGCTCCACTGCGAACGAGTGCCATCGTTTAGGCTAGCGAATGAAAACTCATGAGCACCCAGGTGGACTCTTTAAAAAGCTCACCATCCGCTCCCGTCGGGGGCCGCCGCCGCCGCCGCCGCCGAAGAAACTGATTATTTTATCATTTGGAAATTTCTTGAAGAACAAAACACAGAGTTTAGTGAAGTTCATGTCTTTTGCATTGGGCCTAAGTGAAGATTTGCATTGAATATTACCTTCTAAGTCCAGTCTGGCCTAATTAATGGGCCTAAGAGACTTCCAAACTTGTTACTCATCTCCATTTCGGTAGGAAGATCGCGTCTCTGCAGCAGAGAGAGAGAGAGAGAGAGAGTAGCGAAAAGAAAAGCGGCAGGGCCGCCCAACGGATCCAGAGCGCGAGCATCGCTGCCCCCGTAATAAATATTTATCGGGATAGCCGCTGCGGCGTCCGGATCGCTGTTTGGGAGCGTGGCGGGGCCTCATGCCGACCCCCTAACCACACGGATGGAATCCCTCCCCTGTTGTTGAGCCGCCGCTGTCGCTTGCGATCCACGCCCCTCTCTCGACTCCTTCCCCTCTCAGTGACATTGCTGTCCTCGCCGACGCGGCCCGAGCGCCCGCCCTCCTTCCTTCCGCCGCCCGCGGCCACTACCATGAGCGGATGCCCTAGGCGGTGCCACGTCTCGGATCTCGTCGGCAGATCCACCCCCTCATCGCTCTCCGATGGACGCTGCTTCTCGGCCCGCCGTCGTCATCGACAACGGAACCGGGTAAGCTCTTTTTCCCCAGTTAGAGCTCCTTCAATCTTGTACAGTGTAGTTTGACTCGGATTGACGTACTTCTTTCCACAAACCTTTTTTTTTTTTTTAATTTTTTAATTTTTTTGCTCTTGTTTTGGTATTTTGAGCATGAGCTTAGTGTGAGTATGATTTCTGTTTTGACTCAAGATGGGCGGGGATTTGAGGAATTTCTTGGCTGTGGAGGTGGCAGTAGTCAAGGAGCTGATATGGGGGATTAGGAGCTGGGAATGGAGAAGATCTAGTGAGAATTTGAACTTCTTACTGATGTTTTTCTCCCCAGATACACTTTAGGTTTCTGGTTCGGAACTCCATGCGTGATTGGTGTAGTTTGGATCTGGGGAAACTAAGGTTATGTTTTTGAGATTGGATGGATTCTTTTGGAAGGATGAAACAGGGTATTCAAACGAAAAAAAAAAAAAAAAAAGGATCTTTAGCAAGGGGGAGGTGATTTTTAGGCTAGATTTCATGGTTTATCATTTCTAATTGAGTTCGCAACATGTGTGATATATTGAACTCATGCAACTGCTGCTCTTCTGACAGTGTTACTTTCCTGACCTTGTTTGCCATTCGGGTGCAATTAGTTAGCATAGACCTACTTCTAAAGGAGAGAATGCAGAGGTCTTGAGGCTTCTGTATGTCGTGTGTTCGATCATATGTTATATGTCATAGAGAAGATTCAATGTGTTCTGCAGCTTTTAAATGCAGCTTAACAGTTGTTAAAAGTCATAGTAACATGAGCAGTAGCCCTTGATGTTCCATGGATAATGATGCTAAGCAATAAAATGAAGGAGGGATTGGAAAGGTGAAAGGTCCTACCAGTCTACAAGATGCACAAAAGATAGAATTGCTGGAACAACTTCTGGGACCTCATGTAATTGTATAGAATGAATAACTGCGAAGGAAAACCTGAAAAGAGCTGAAGTGAATTGTAAATGCAAAGTAAAGGAAATTCTTGGCTCATGGTTTGTAAATGCAAAGTAAAGGAAATAGTTATTGTAATTTGCCTTGATGGCCAAAGCCTTTGGAGGACGCGGTCATGAGCTGCTAGTACTGAGAATAAGCTATCTAAACTATTAATTCTTTCTCCAAGGGCCTACTTTTTTTTTTTGGCCACTATATGCATGAAATATTTTTGGCATGGGAAGGGTTATTTTATCAATGCCCATCCACCCCCCCCCCCCCCCCCCCAACCCCCGGCGAAAAAAAAAAAAGAAAAAAAGAATGGCAACACCCTCCTTTTGTTCTTTACATTTTTAGTGCAGCTGCAAACAAAGAGGCTACATGAGTGTTCTGGGTACCGTATCTTGGTGTTTCTAAAGTGCAATGCATCTAATGAGCAAGAGCTTCAGTTCTCAATGATTTTGTTCATTTTATCTGAGTGGTTCTGATGTCACTGTTGCTCAGAAAATGGTCAAGATGGTGGGGCTTTTTTTGGCCTTCATCATGAAATCCTATTTTTTCCTTAAATGAGGGAGGCTCGTCTGCTGTATGGAATACCATACATTGTTGCTGATGTTGTTTGATGACTTTTCCTGATCTTGAATCCTTTTTTCATGACTTTTTCCTGATCTTGAATCCAAGAAACATTACAAAAAAAAGTCTGAAATTTGCCTATAAAATGTTGATTTGCACTGAGATGAGAAGGGGAATCCTGTTCGTTTTAATAACCACTCTATCGCGTAGATGATTTGGAGGAAAATTCAAATAATCTGTGCTTAACTACTTGGAGTGAATGACATTTATAGATCTTTTCCATAGGTTCATTCATTTTCTTGCATCTATGTTTCATCACTCATATGCAGGCCTTTTGTATTGCTCGTGGCTCTCTGTTTTTGCAATAAATCTTTCTGTTTATCTTGACTATTTCACATATTTATTGCATTTAGGTACACAAAAATGGGATTTGCTGGCAATGTTGAACCATGCTTCATCATCCCTACCATAGTTGCGGTCAATGAGTCCTTTTTAAACCAATCAAGGAGTTTTAGCAAGGGAAATTGGCTAGCACAGCACAGTGCAGGTGTAATGGCTGATCTTGATTTTTTTATTGGAGAGGAGGCTTTATCACGGTCTCGTTCTAGCAGTACATACAATCTTAGTTACCCTATACATCACGGTCAGGTACAATATTTACCATCCAATTTTGATAGTCTTCCGATTTATCCAGTCCTTGTGATCATTTTGAGGTAACATTGGCATTTGCAGGTAGAAAATTGGGATACAATGGAAAGATTTTGGCAACAGTGTATTTTTAATTACTTGCGCTGTGACCCAGAAGATCATTATTTTCTATTGACTGAGAGCCCACTCACTGCTCCTGAAAATCGTGAATACACTGGAGAAATCATGTTTGAGACATTCAATGTCCCTGGGCTGTATATCGCTGTCCAGCCTGTCCTTGCCCTTGCTGCTGGATACACTGCTTCCAAGGTTGGTTCCGGAGGCTAAGACTTGTTTATTCCTCATTTAGCAAAATATATTATCCTATATTTGCAGCTAAGATGATTGCTCTAACAAGCCTTGGTTGAATTTTATCACCTGCTCTAATTTCAATAGGTTAATGTGGTATATGTGTAAAATGCATATATTAGATTATTTATCATGTTATAAATTAGGGATGTATTTTTCTTATGCATAACCAAGGTTTTAAATCTTGTGGGACAGAGCTGTTCCAATTTTTTCATGAAGCGAGACGTTTCACGTCTCGTCCCATCTCGATCTTCGATTCGATCAGGTGTCCCCATACTTTGAATGCTTTTTTCTTAAAAAAAATTATTTGTAAAACTTTAGTGTTTTATTCGATTTTTAAACATGTTTGAACTTCAAATGTTATATCTTTATGGTAAATTAGATCCATTTAAAATTGATATTACAATGTATTATGGTCGAGATGGGATGGGACAGGATGGCACGGATCAATCTTGGAATTTCTCTGGAACAAGACGTCTCGGCCGTCTTGGATCACATCTTGCTTAAACTTGAATCATTATATAACTACATTGTAACAAATGTTTTAATTATTTACATTGACTGCAATGATTGTGAGGATCAAGGTTTTAAATCTTATAAGACAAAGATGTCTTGATTTTTGTACGGAACGAGGCACCTTACATTCTATCCTATCTCTATCCACGGGTGTCCTAGTACTTGCTTGGGAGGCTTTTTTTTTTCTTAAAAAAATTATTTATGAAGCTTTAGTGTTTTATTTGATTTTAAATATATCTGAATTTCAAAATTTATATCTTTACGGTAAATTAGATTTATTTAAAATTGACACTATAATGTATTAGGTCAAGACAGAAAGGAATGGGATGGCCGATATCGGTCTCTGAATCTCTTTGGGAAGAGATATCTCAGCTGTCTCGATCTTCGTTCAGGCGAGACTTGAATCACTAGTGAGGATATCACCTCTTTTTTTTATGTGCCAGAACATGTTGTTTATATTATTTATTTAAATTCTAATATGCTAAAACTATTATAGTTGTCAAATTTGTAAATACTCTTTTAATTTACATCCTATATCATCTCAGAACTCCAAATGAGCATACATGGGCTAGTTCCTCTTTATCTGTACATTTTGATACGGTGAGAAGCATGCCTGTGGGCAAGCCGTTGCATGATTAATGCCATGGCCTGGAAGTGCAGGAATGTGTATTAATTTTGCCAATTTAGGATTAAGAATTGTTACTAAAACATTTTCATGTAGTTGGCAATGCACGTTCATTTTCCTTACCCTTTCTTTTTGATGCTCAAGTCTTGGATATTCACGTCAAAAGATTCAACCTCTCAGTTACAGTTCCAATTGGTTGGGTTAGCAAAGTCACTGGGCATTGGAAACCAGTAACTTGGGTTGATCCAATGCTCGCCTCTTGCCTCATCTGATCTGAGTTTCCTCCCATCCTAGTTCTCAATAAATGATTCAACCTATAAGCATCTAGAAAACAATACATGACTGAAAACTGTAATTCAATTGTTTTCGCTATATATCTTGCTTCTACATCACTTGCAATTTATGTCATCTTGTACATCATACTTGTTCTATCTTTATTTTAGCCAAATTCTTCTTAGGGTATATACTATCACTAAATATATGTTTGATTGGCCTCTACTCTGAACAGAGCTGAATAGAGAAAAGAATTCATGTAGCCAACCCCAACTAGTTTGGGATTAAAGCTTTGTTGTTGTTGTTGTTATTGGCCTCTACTCTGTATCTGTATTTTAATCTTCTTCTTATGTGCCATAATCTAAAGCAACTAGTAGTTATGTTGATACATTGTTGGTAGACACATCTATTGTACAATTATTAGGATTTCACTCTCTTGTCCTACTTTGGTCCCGTTCTTTGTTCCATTTTCTGTTGCTAATTCTTTTTTTACTACTAATGATATATAAGCAGATCTGACTATCTTATTGCAGAGCAACCTTTTGTTCCTTCCTATATATTTATGTCTTTTCCAGTAAACTTGGAATCCTTAAATGAATTCAAGACAGTTCTTAGCCTAGTATTTAACATAAATGTTCTTTTCTTCTAGAGCATAGAACTATTAGATTCCATTTTGTCCCTATTTTCGCCCAAGTGCATGGTTTGACACCTATTTTTGCCCAAGTTGCATTTGTTATGTATGGGGACCACTTTAAGAACCAGGTGAGTATAAGCTGCTTATTCAATGAGATTTCATCTTGCATTCTCATGCTTGCTGACTGTGTTCTAGAAAATCACCTAGAATATTATTCTTCTGAAATTGGGAGCATATGACCTATAATTTTGGGAAGCGTAAGTTCAAGGTGCTACAAGGGTTGGGACATCAAACATCACGTCTTAACCCTCTCATATGCTCAAAGTGTTTGCTTTGGTGTGACTCTTTCATCACCAAAGTTATAAGATTTGGTACACAGGGTAGTCAGGATTCATTGTGAAAGAGAGATTGCTATCTGAAAAACTTCTTTCTCAAGAAAAGAAAATGATGGTCCTTTATACCTAAGAACAAGCAGTTTTAACATAGAGTTCTCAATCTGCCATTTGATTCAATCATTCACTCTTTGCATGTTGTCCCTTTTTTTGGGGGAAAAAAAAAACTTTCATTTCCAATAGGTAAAGTTCAGTCCTTCCTGTCTTAGTAATAATTTTAAATTTTCCTTCCATTATTGATTTTATCCTAATAGGATAAGCCATCGATAATTGTATGGAAGGCATTCTAGCTGGACTCTGTGTGTTTATGTATATACTTCATTGTTATTTGTTTTTATCTGGCTAGTGGGGTTCAATATCCTTAAAATGAATAATATGGCTTGGGCAGTTCAAATAAAGTGAGAAAAGTAGATAGTGGATATCTGCTGTCATCTTATTCATGTCTCTCATCTTGATTATTCTGCCATGATATCCACTGTCTTCCTGTAAAGGATTTTGAATTAGGGCACCCTTCATATCAGTACGAGAAAAAAATTATTGGCAATAAGAAGCCTGTTTAATTGGGGCTTTTGCTGAACACGTCTTCTTTATTCAAGCCAACCAAAAAATCCGGAAATTTCCTACAATATATCTTATATCTGCTAGATGAGGATGCTGAGAATTATGTTGATGAACTACTCTTCTCCAAATTCTTCTAAGGCAATCATCAAGGAGTATATGGCCAAATCAATATCACAAAATCAATATAACTGCATTTTTATGTTTTCACTAGAAGTACCAGTATCCAATATGAAATAAAGAAATATCAGGAAAGCTTGCATGCATATGGGATAGGTCCACCAGCATTTAGGGTGAGTTTTGTGCTGCTCAAAGAAAGTACTTTTTTAATTTTTAAAGAAAAAAGTACTTACTGAAAAACAAATGTTTGTTAATATCATTAGAGAAGTGCTTCTACAAGAAGAAAATGCCAAAAAAATGCTTTTAGGAAAAGCTAGAAAACCTTGCTTCTAGCTTCTTCATTTGTACAAACATTTTGAAAAGCAGAAGTGGCACCAAACATGCCCAAGTCAGCAGTACATATAATTCTGCAGTGATGCTAGCAGCACAAAATGTCTATATTGTAAAGGAATACACATAACCAAACTATCTCATGTATGTGATACAGGAGGCAATAGTCTCCAATAAAAAATAAAATGTAATTGGTAATTTGTAGTTGACAAACTTGAGGTCATCACTTCTTATAACTTGTTATCTTTCAACTTATTTTTCTTATGATGAATCTATGTATTGTTATATAACTATAGTTAGATTTTAGATGCACACGTTTTCAACTGTTCTCTATTTGCTTTTTCTTTCTTTTTCTGACATCCATGTTGCATGGTATATTATTCATTAAGTTGATCAGATTGTTTTCTCAGTGTGAAATGACAGGGGTTGTAGTTGATGTTGGAGAGGGGGCCACACATGTTGTACCAGTTGCAGATGGTTATGTGATTGGGAGTAGCATCAAATCCATTCCCATTGCCGGCAAGGATGTTACTCAATTTATTCAGCAACTTTTGAGGGTATGAGGCTTATTATCAATCTTTTTGGAAGTCACTAGAACTGCAGTTTGCCTAATAACTATGGCTTATTTGCAGCTCATTCACATGCAAGCAATAAATCTTATTATGAAATATATACTAGAGATGAGAGATCAGGCTTATACTTTGGCTTGTATATTTAACTCAGTTTCTTGTATATAGCTAGTGATGAGAGATCAGGCTTATACTTTGGCTTCCTATATCAAGTATAATTCTTTGTGAAACCTCATTGAGGTGAAATATTCAATCTGACATGTTAATTTTGATTGCATTTGCACAACTTTTCCTTGAACTCTTAATCAAAGTATGAAGTTGTGGATAAGAACTGATCTATTTCAGTTGAAATGGGTTGGTCTTTCTTGGAATGGAGCCAAAACTGGCTCTCAAGACTTTGGCTTCTCTCTAGTTTTAGTGGTTCGGCCAAGACTAACCTAAAATAGCCATAGCTATTTCATTTTTTCCTTTTTTTTTTTTTTTTTTTTTTTTGCTGTTGCCTCTTTATCATCATATTGGAACCATTTCTTTATTTTGTAAAGTATAGAGGCTAATGTCACTTTTGGGTGCTTTTCTTTTTTCATGATATGGCTGAAACCTTCGTAAAGGCCCTTGTTTATGAAACTTCAAAAATACTACTACATGAATACTCAAAGAGAAAAGAAGATATCAATGTGGACAGCTAAATAAGAAACACCATTCCTCATAATAATAGCATCTATTTTCTTATGCAAAATAAATATAATATTCAGTAACTACATGAATTCAATTAAATAGCCATTTTACATTGAAAATATGACAAATAAACATCCAAATTCTAGATATTTGTGAAATTTACTAAAAATGATAAAATAAAGTTTACTATTACTGGACAATAAAAAGCTTTGTTCTTGATAAGTTTAATGAATTTTTGAATGACTGAAGTTTTGGAATCAAATAACATGCTATATATATGGTGCAAAGTATCAGTATAGTTTATGAGTTTCATTTAAATGAGACTTCATGCCAAAACATTTTTGTTAGAAAACTTAAGCCCAAAATCGTTGAAATTACACAAATAAAGAAAGTCGTACAGCACAAAACATCCTAAAGTGTTATGCAGCAACTTCTCTTGGCTTCTTTTATTTTTATGCATCTATTCTTTGTTTTTAAAGACACTTCAAAACTTGTTTTAAACATGGGTCTTGGTGGAAGTGACTGCAAGAATATAATGGAGTCCCATTTATGCTTTTTCCTTATGAGCGTGCCCAGTCTTTTTTGAATTTCTTTATGACTCCTAAGGCTCTGAATGGATATGGACGATCAAATCTCCAAAGAGGGTCTCATTTAATTTGCAGATCAGATACAAGAAACTTGAAGGATAGTTGGTTGTCATTGATCTGATGATGACAAAAAGTGTATTATCTAGTCCAAAAGCTTATTCTGCTAACAGATATGGAGATCCACTAGTTTTGATGGAGAAAAAAAAATGAAACATTTTTTTTTTCAAAAATAAAAAATTCGAACCAAATAAAGACCCTTCAAAAGACAACATGGTCAGCTATTTAATCCATATTGTTGTTAGCTAGTATAAAGTCACAATCTATTTAACCATCCTATGTAAGATATAATCATTATCATTATGTTGTGGAGCTTTTGTTGGTAAATATGCAAAGAGAAAAGTCCAAAAGACAAGAAAAAAAAGGAACAACGTATGGTTTCTACCTTGCTCGATAGATTTGTTAGATTCATACTTGAGCTCTAAGCAAATTACTTACACCTCACTACTTCCCATGGTCTGTCCCAAATTGTACAGTTTGGGATGAACTGAACCGGTTCGGAATTGGGATGGTTCAACCTCTTGGATTGATATGGGGGGCAAACCATTCGTACCGACCCCATACCGACATACCGAATCGAACTGTCCTGAAATGAACCGAGCCAAATTGTCTAGTCCATGAGTTGGGGTCTTCTAGTCCACCTGATTGATATGCCACTGGTTCAATACAGTACACCTGTATTGGTCCGGTGCTAAAATGATATTGATTTTCAGTACAGCGAATTTTGTTACTTCCTAAACAACTGTGAAAACATAATAGTTAAATTCAAAATAAATTGAAAAGAGAGACTTTCTTAGCTTAGTCTGACATTAGATTACATCATATCAACCCATTGAATAATTACTATGCAAGAAATGTCTCCTTTTCAATCAGTATATACTAAAGTAGATGGAACAAATGGGGAAAAAAATCCCAATGTGAAACTACCATGTCACATATTATCTAACTACCGGTTAGCCAACCTTTATGGGCCAGCATCCCAACCCCCCTACCCTTCTTTTTCGTTAAGCATTGATAAATTTAACCTTTTCCCCTTCTCTCTCTCTCTCTCTGCATGCATGCATGTAAAATTGATGTTCAACATTGATCTAGTGGTTAATTGTTCATTAGCATGTACCAACCGAGTCTAGTCATATAGTCCTACTTCTAGTACTGTTTTAATAAAACTACTTTATTGTTGGGTAGGAAACTCATGTCTTTTTTATTTTGGGATGCACACTATATGTATATGGTTTGGTGCTCATTATTGGCTAACTTTATCATCTATAGGAAAGGGGAGAGCATATACCACCAGAAGACTCTTTCGAAGTAGCTCGGAAGGTGAAAGAAATGTACTGTTACACTTGTTCAGACATGGTCAAGGTAATTTTTCTTTTCATATGGTTTTTATATGATAGCATTATGCTTTAGCTTTTGTAATTAAAATGTATTAGTCAATCTGGCTTTTTACCAACAAAAGGACATATTAGTGGTAGAGGTTTCATTCTAACTTGTGATGTTAATAATTAACTAAATGGAAGGTTGTTGAAGTATTTGAGTGTTTATTGATCAAAATGTCTTGAAGTAGTTTAGAATTTGTTGTTAAAATTGTTACGTTATGGGTTTCATACAAACCATAGGGTCAAGGATTCACATCCTAGTGCATCTCAATGCATCCTGCTGGTCTTGTTCTGTTCCAATGAAAAGATGGTATTCAAGATGCCCTCTAAAACCCTAGTTCGCTCATAAGCTGGGATGTCATGCCGGTTGTGATAAAGGTATGGCCCAAAACCGAGTAGATGGAGGAAAAGTATTCATGTAGCCAAACCCAATGAGTTTGGGATTGATGCTCAGTTGCTATTTTACCTGGTGACTCGTCATCTAATTTATGTCATATAATTGCTTGTTATACTAGTCTCCTGCTGGGTTCATATCATTGGCCTATTGTTTGCTTTATGAACTTTCAATTGAATAAGTATTACTCTGGCAAATTGATAATTCGAAACAAAATTTGCTTTTCTTAGTGAGACAGCTCCTTATCAGTTCATGTTTATTTAGAAGCAATTTATGCATTTGCTTGTAATGAGCTCGAGCAAAATTCAAAGATTTACAGTTAATAATCACTCAGAAGAATAACCTCTAGAAATTTTGTTTAGTGTTTGTTTTCTATCTTATTGTCTCAGGAATTCAATAAGCATGATAAGGAGCCTTATAAATATGTCAAGCATTGGACTGGTGTTAAACCAAAGACTGGAGCACCGTATTCCTGTGACGTAGGATATGAGCGCTTTCTTGGGCCTGAGGTAGTTTTTTCATTTTATTATATTGTATCAAGTCCATGCCAGCATGTTTGTGTTTATGAAATTATTTCTGTTTATATATAAAAAAATTTTTAGTCATAATTTTATTCATCCAGTTGACAGCAGTTTACTGTATTCTGTAAGAAGATTAAACAAAAAGACATTTAAGCCAAAGGTAAATCACGGAAGCGCAATACACACACACACACACACACACACACACATATAAAAAATATAGTATGATATCAATATGTGTATGTCAAGATGTATTTTAGTGTCGAACCTCTAAGATCTTTTCATTTAATTTACTGTTTTGATCACATAAAATCTGAATCAAACCATCACTTACTGCTGCTGCTGCTACTGCGACCATTATCTTCATCACTACTTCACCGTTAGTGTTTCCATCATCGCTACTAATGTGCTGCCACCAAGCTGGCTAGTTTGTTCATCAGGTGTTCTTTGCTGGTAATTTTGCTTCATATTATTCTGCTTGCTGCCAGCAGAATTGTTACCACTGCTGCATGATGCTGCTGACTCTCTTGGATGTTTGCTTCTAAATGCTGGTATCATTTGCAGTTTTTGATTGTCTAATGGTGTATTGAGCTTACTCTATTCACCTTATTTAGTGCGAGATTAAACCAACTGCAATGAAATACCTGTTCATGAGAACCATTATCCATTCATGTATCTAGCCTTGTGATGTTGGAATTGAGTCCATTCAAAAAATTGTTTGTCATTTGGCATTTGTCCCTCCTTTTCATGTGCTTCCAAAAGGTATGTTTGATCTATACAGATTTTGGATAATTGTCTCCAATCTCCATATTTTTGAAAGCCACTTTGCTTCTCATGGAGCATTAAAAGGGATGAAGAGGAAGGATCTTATTTGCTCTGATATGACATTGATCAACTTGTATATCTCTATGGATCAGGGTTCCATGAAGGCTTTAAAGCAAGTTGTAAATCAGGGGAACTATGACTTAAAATCAGTGCTAGGTGTCCTTCCCATCCTCATGAGAGAGCTAGGTTTCCTGGCATTATAGTGCTTGTTTTTACTAGCCAAAGTGCATAGGCTGAAAGGAATAGTTGATCACACATGATAGTAGAAAACTGAGATTTATTATGCCTTAAATATCTCTTGTTTGCTTGAGTAGAAAAAAACGTTTGAAAAACTTGAGCAGAAAACTTGTTAGATAAATTGCTAAGATTATTTGCTGAAAATTTTCAGCTAAAGCAATTAAAGTGGTATACAAGTAATCCCTACTTTCATGAGAACTCCACATCCAATTTTTTTGTATAGCTCTTGATTTCTTGAGTAGAAGAGACTTTTGAAAGCTTGAGCATAAAACTTGTTAGAAACACTGCTTAGATTATTTTGCTGAAAATTTTCAGCTAAAACAATTAAAGCGATACACAAGTGATCCATACTTTCATGAGAGCTCCATATCCAAAATTGGATGCATCCTAACGAATTTTTTTGTATACTAGTTGTACTTAACCAACTAACTTGTGTGGGAGTTGTATGATAGATAGGAAATGGGTTTGAACACATTTTTTTAAGCCTAGTTAAATTTGAGAAAGAATAAGATGTTTTTCTTTGATTGAAATGACACTATTTTATTAGAAGGCAAGCTAGCGATGTATTTTTTTAAAGCAAAGGTTTTTACAGGCATATCCTTCGAAATATGCAAATTACATGGAATCATTAGATACCCTCTCAAAATCATTATTTGCTTGGATATCCTTAAAAAAGATTTTTTATTTTTTATATTTATTTTTTATGAGTCTACTCTTTCCATCAGGTGCCATTCAAGAATGTTGTCAACTATTTAAAATTGTAGTGATAGAAATGCCATGTCTCCATTCTCTCCTCTATTGTTACCAACTCATTTGTCACCCTTATCTCACTTGAGTTGTTATCAATCTTGCCATCCATTGCATTGCCCATGTCCATATCTTCTCCAATATCAAGGTCTTAATTGAGCTGGCATCATCACAATTTTACTTTTTTGAAGCCAAAGCCAATACCCATGGTGGTCCCTTCTATGACTGCCTTTATTGTCCCCCTTCTACTTCGCCCTCTCTTTCATGACACAACCTATCCTCTTAGTTCCTCCCTTTCCTTGCTTCATCACTGCCTTGCCTAGATCTAGTATATGGCTTCTTGCTCCTCCACTTCTCAACCTGGATCTTGATTGTTGAGGCGATGGCCCCTGTTAGCTCCTTCCACCACTACCTCATACCTCTCCTCCCTCTCCTCATCCACTCTCTCCCTCTTCGTCAAGTCACTTGCTCTAGCACCATCCACCTGAATATTAGCTGTTCAGGCCAAGGTGCACAGCAACCCCTCACGCCACCCATCTCGTTCTCCCCACTTCTCTTTCCCCTCCTCTACTCACCTGCTCTTTTTTTTGCTCATGGAAGCCTTCCTAGCACCACCTTTTTTGCCACTCCCTCTCATTCCTTGAACACCTTTTTCCTCTGCCTGCTCTCTTGTCCGTCTCTCAAGTTGTAGGACCTTGTGTCATCGGCTACTCCGCCTAGATCGAGTTAGTCTGGGCTAAGTCATGGCAACCCCTTTCACCACTGGTCCGCCCGCCACCCTTTACTCCTTTGTGCACCCCTTCTCCTCTGCTTATGGTGGCTCCTCCCTGCACCACCTCCTTTGCCATTCCCTTCCTCTCCTTATCCTCCTTATCAAGGCTAAATCTAGTCCTATTCCCAAACAAAGTCCCCTCTTTTTGTTCATCCTTCCCATCCTAATCTTGTTCCTTTCCTAGCTTTGATAACTCCAAGGTTAATGATCATTATTGAGGGTCTGAAGAAGGTTATGGATATTGAGTTTGTGGAGCTGTTGAAGGAGATAGTGGATAACAGATGCCACAACCACAAATTGAGGTATGCTATATTGAAATTTCATATCAAGGATATGATGGTCAGTTGGATTTTTTATTAATTTTGAACCTAATTAAAATCCAATTAAACTAGCATTGCTCAAAGGATTGTGATGGTGGAGATAGACATGCAAAATGAAAACTATTATGAGGATATAAAAGTAAATAGTGATTTTGAGAGGGCATCCACGCAATTTCACATATTTCTGACGGTATACCAAAAAATATTTTATTACTATTTATAATTGTAATGTCTTGTCATAAACTTTTAGTGCTTGGTGCTTCTGAAGCCTTGCAATTAGAACTTAAAAAAAAAAAAAGATTTTCTTGATTTATATGGTTTTAGAAATTTCTCCTGGTTGGAGGTTATACAAAAATTAAATTTGCCAAAGTTGCAACCTAAACCAAAATCAATTTGATTTCAAGCCACTGCATTTTGTCCAATATCTAGACATTTTCGTCTGACTGAAGTTTTAAAATTTTACTAAAACCCATGTCTGCAGTGTTGACGACAACTTCTGGTTGTTAGATAAGTTATTTACACTGTCCACCAAGAGCCGACCCTTCAAGTCAGGTCCTTGATTAAGAATATCTTTTTGATTAAGAATATCCCCAATACACTGCAGTCATTCTCAGAAAATTTTCACAAGTATATGTAATATTTTTCCCCCAATAAAATGTATCAAATTGTAGATTAGTTATATTACTGACCTGCTTTCGCTATTGTAAAAGGGTAACAGTCATGGGCATAAAATTATAACTAGACCATTAAGCCAAGCGATCATTTTTACTCTCTATTGCTCATTTTTAGTTGGTGGTCGTTACTAGGTTTTACATTTATAAACTATTTCACAAATGACAATGGTTGCTGATAATTTCCATCACAAAATATTTTAATGTTCTATATTATATGCAGATTTTCTTCCATCCTGAGATATACAGTAGTGATTTTACCACTCCTTTACCTGCTGTAATTGATAAGTGCATTCAGTCATCCCCAATTGACACAAGGAGGGCTCTGTATAAGGTATATGAGATGATAGTGCTTGTCATACCATAATTTTATTTTTAACTGTTGTTGTACTTTGTGTAACTTTGGCTTTATAATTCCAGAATATAGTGCTATCTGGAGGATCCACCATGTTCAAGGACTTCCATAGAAGATTGCAGCGAGATCTAAAAAGGATAGTGGATGCCCGAATTGTTGGAGAAGTTAAAGTAGGCAATCTCTCTCTCTCTCTCTCTCTCTCTCTCTCTCTCTATCTATCTCTTTGTGTGCACGCGTGCGTGCGTGATGGACTGATTATGTCAACCTTTTTGGTTCCAGTCTCAGCCCATTGAAGTTAATGTAGTCAGCCATCCTATCCAGAGATTTGCTGTTTGGTTTGGAGGTTCAGTACTTGCATCCACACCTGAATTTTATGCGGTATTTGTCTCTCCATATTCTATTTATAATATATTGAATTGTATATCCCCATGAAGGGAAAATAAGCCTCATTATGTCATTTGATTACTAGTAGAACCTAGTAAAAAAAAAAGATTGATTACAAGTTTTGTGTTGCTGATATGTTGTAAATGATGAACATGGAACATAATGTATATAGTCCTAAAGTACATCCTGAAGAAGTAAAATTGAATAATCAAATAGTTTGAGTCAATGTTTTAAAACCATCAAACTGGACTGACCTGTTTCCATGGTCAGGTCATGAGAAAATGGTTCCACTGTGTTGCAACTGCGATCCAAGTGGCTGTCTGACATTCAGAGTTTCAGTTTCCTAGATGCTGATCTAAGTATGAATGAACATAAGGTTGAATGCACCTAAAGTTCCAGTGAATTTTATTGTTTTATCAGTGTAACAACTAGGTCTTCATCACAAAGACTAGTTAGATGGTATTATTTGTGTTTCATCAGTGTATAAGAATCCAATCACAAACATCTTGATTGGCCTATGGTCAGCCTCAAAAGGGCCTGTGCTATAGAATCCTCTGGTCACATGTGGGCTGTGAGCCAGGTCTAATTTAATATCATTTGTAATAAGTCAAAACCTCACCCAAAATTACTAGTAAAGGATATTATTTGGATTCCTTGACCCTATATAAGTACCTAAGATCTCTCTGGTGCATAATTGATGTGGGATTATATAAACATCTGCATGTGTCCTCATAATAAAAGAAGATAATGATAAAATTTTATAGAATTTTGTACCTTTTTAATATCTTTTATTGTTCCCCAATCTGTACCATCAAGATATGCTATTGTTCCATTGGTAATATGAAGGTGGCTAAGAGCTCTAATCCTAATTAAGTTTAAAAAAAATTGCTCTGCTCCCTCTTTTTTTTTTTGTCGTGTCATCCATCTCCTCTTTGCATCCATATAGTATCACTGAAAGAAGAAGGTTGCCTATTTATTGTTTGCCATTCCTTAATAATGAGGTCTACAACATGATATTTTCGAACTTCACACTTGGAAAGCAGTAGGAATGTTTTTGCTCCTCCCACTATCTTGACTTTCAAGTGTAGCATCCTCCCTAGCATTACTTGGAAACCTCTCAAAACCTCACAATCCCAAATGTATCGCAGGAAATATCGTGGAACGCTCTTGCTCCACAAACATCAAGCCCATTACATAGATCCACTTGAAGCCTTGGTCCTAATCTGATCCTTGATAATCGTTGACCAAACAACAAATTCTATTCATCCTAATCATTTAGGAGAGCCCAATTTTGCAATGAAGAATCCACATCAAGATTGGAAAGGACCATCAAATCACTCACCTAAATTTTTCTTTTGCTTTATCTTTAGTACATTTGAGTCATTATTTGTGTCAATCAATTGTTTTTATCTTCAGCCAAGTTTGGGCGGGTCAACTAGGGATCAATGGCTTGAGCCAAGTCTGTACTTTAGGCAGAGTTTCTTCATGAGCTATGTATGGATCAAGTCTACATCATTATCATCATCGTCATCATGAGGAGCAAATTCTGCAAAACCGATACTAAGAACCGTATTGGTATATTACCAGTTTGATATAATACGTGTTGGTACAGTATAGTATGCATCTCGTATCGAGATAGGGTGCTGATTTTTTTCTCACTGTTTAGCCATAATACCACTCGGTTCTAGGTGGTACAAGTTGGTACCACTTGGTTCAGACCAGTTCGGTTTATACCAAATCGAAACTCAATACTATACAGTATAGTCAATACGGGCCGGTACGACAAATCTTGGTGAGGAGGAAGAGGAGGTTCTGTTGTATCTATTGAGCTTATTATCATCACTAGTCATTAACTACTAAAGAATTGGTGTACAAGAAAAGGAATTACCATGAAATGTAGGAGGATAGTTGTAGGTGGGGAGACTCATTTAGATTGTGCAATCAAGAAGCAACTTCTAAATTTAATTAGTCATAATAGAGAAGGAAAATAATGGCATAATCAAAAGGCAAATATAACAAAATATATAGGAATATGTAGGCACATGCATGTGAATAACACACATATAGTGAATCTTTACATTCATATTTTTTAATTTTATTTGGTTAAGAGCAAAGTTCGCCATCTTGTTACTAGACCCTATAGCGATACCACATTGGTACAAGGTCGGTATGCCTAGTACGTGGGTCAATTCAGTGTACTGAGACCCGATTCATATCAATATTGAGTCTCGGTTTAGTACCGGTATGGTACGGTATGCTTGGTATGAGGCAGTACGCACCGATATAGTATAACATGGTTAAGAGTTTGTTATACATCTAGGTTTATACTATCAATTAAGTTGTATTGCACTAATATGGCCTGCTTCTGGCTTGGGCCTAAAGATGGCAATGGTTTGGGTTTGGGTCCGCCTACCCATTGCCCAAGTATGAGCTGATTTAATTTAATTAGTCAGGTTTGAGCCCAACAATTTTGGAAGACCATGCAGGAACAGCAGTGGCCCAAATGAGCTTGACAAGGAAGAATGAACATCTTCTTTGCATCCTATCTCCTCTAGTGGTCCTTGTGCTCTTAAACCCTGACCCTAATCCTTCTAAGTCAAATACTAGATTGTATAATGGGGAAAAAAAGAAAAGAGAAGTAGGGTTTTCTTTTGGGATTGGGATGAGAAAAGAAGCTAGGCTGAAGGAGCTGTCTATCATTGATAATGTCTAGGACATAGTATCATTGAGGTTACGTAAAATGCCTATTGAATTTCCAAATCCATAAAAGAAAATCATGCTTCCATTATTGGTGTGGACTGAAATATGAGGAGGGCAAGATTGAAGACGTTGAGGCTAGCAGTGCCATTGGTAACTTGGATAAGATGGGAATCATTAGGTTGTCCTTCTCATGGGGGTCGGTGCACTGGGGATGACCATGGCTGGTGGTGATGGGAA
Organism: Metroxylon sagu; assembly: GCA_017589505.3. Lineage (NCBI taxonomy): Eukaryota > Viridiplantae > Streptophyta > Magnoliopsida > Arecales > Arecaceae > Metroxylon > Metroxylon sagu. Next base: position 1,093,120 of record JACVBY030000630.1, read on the forward strand.
TGGAGGCAAAAAGTGAGGAAGTTGCTGATGAGGGCTTAGGACTAATCTTGGCCATCTGGTAGGCCTAAGCCCAACCCGGACCTATAAAATGCAGCCTAGGTTGGGCCTAAGGCCTGGAGAGTGGGACCTTGCCGCTGGTCCCTTTTCAACTCCTACCCCAGTGTTGGCCATGCTTATCAATTGTGTGTTCAAAAAATCAGGTCTTGATAAACTATTTATGCCAACCCAGCCATTTTGATTCTTGCTTGTTAACAACTTTCAACTTCTTGCTTGTTAACAACTTTCAACTTTAAGGTTGTGGGTTTATAGCATGACAAGTTTGCTAGAATGATTTTTGTGTGAATTTGATGCAAGCTAGTTTAAATAGAAACCTAAATGGTACCATGTCAGACGTCTTGAGGTTACCAATGACATTCTGATTTAAAATGTGACATTTAGAAAGACTGATCTGATAGAAGCACTGGTAATTATACACCTATTATTTATTAGAGACTGCAACCCTGAATGCTACATGTACATCAATATCATGACATATGGTCTTTTGATTTTTGGGCTGGCTCAAAGGTTTAAATGTTTAATATGTTATTATGAATTTTGAGAGTTTGCATTGCCTTTTCCTTCTATATTGGAACATCTTGCTTCACCATGTAACCTACATACTTGGTGCACTTGCTTTTTCCTGATCCTCCCACTTGCTCACTTCTTCTGTTGCTAATATTGCTGGATTTAATCAGGATGCTTTTATTCATGCAGGCTTGCCATACAAAAGCAGAATATGAAGAATATGGGGCAAGCATATGTCGAACAAATCCAGTTTTCAAAGGAATGTATTGAAACGGGAAAAGATCCAACAAATATAAGGTTCATCTTTTCTATGTGAAGCAACAGCAAACAACATTACTCTCCTCAGGAAGCTCCTCAGTGCATTCCCATCTGTACAGCTGAGAAGACCATGGACAGGGGGTCTCCATACGAGTTGTACAATACATGTTGTATCAGCAGAAAGCCTCAGGTTTAGTGCTGTCAATTGATTCTGTACTGATTTCAGGGAAGTACTTATATATTTTTTTTGATAAGTGAAAACAAAAGGGCAAGTTGCTACTTGTACTCTAGGCACAATACTTCTAGGTACTAGATACCAAGCAAGAACCTGAGCTGGATGACCTTTTGTGTGCGGCTTAGTTACTTCAACACCATTTTTTCAGTATGATCGCTTGCAAGTAAATCCAAGCAACAAGCTGAACTTTGATCTTTGATCTTTGATATTTGTAGACTCTCAATTCATATTCCTGGAAACAACGTTCGACTTTGCATCCACATTATGGATTGCATAATTGTAATCAATATTGCAAAATTTTTGGATGACGTCTGAGGTACAAGGTTATCTTCTGACTGTACACACATAACGTGCAGGTTCCTGGTTGGTACCTGTTACTAGATTCCTTTGAGTGTTATGTCATTCGGGATTAGGAGCAGATCTAATGATTTCGAGGGTAACGCGTGTGGTCGATTGGGTGGGTGTTAAGTCTTAACAAACTCGGATCGCAGGAAACGGACGGGCCAGACGCCCTGAGCTGCCGTCTTCCGATTGTACATCCAATCTAGGATATGTTGTGATAAAATAAAATAAAATAATATAGAACATGACAGGATGTGACATGATATCAGGGCCTTCGAGCTCCAAAGTTAAAGGTCAGCCTATCCTAGCGGTTCTAAATGAGACCACGGAATTCATTCTGCGGTTCCGAGGTTCTCTCTGACCGTGGTGACATCCAAGTGACATCAGGTCATCGAGTGACATTTGATTTACCAAGAACATATCAATTTTCTATTGAAACAAATGTTTATAAATCGTATTAATTGACATCAGAGGGTAGGACATGACAACGATGGAGGGATGATCCAACTGACATCACAGCACATCCTAACAGCGCTGGCCGGACGGTAACAGCGGCTGCCTCTTTATCACAACGTCCGGCCTTCGCTTCCCTCTGCAACGGTTCGAAAAAGCTATTTTCTATTATATACACCCACACATAGATGGGCCTATCTTTCTTAAGTCCACTCCCAGCACGAACATTGAGTGGGCTTGAAAAGTCAAAGCCCGACTCAGCTCTATAAACCTAAGAAACCTAAGCCTAGGCTCTAAAATAAAATGTTATAATCTAAGCATTAAAAGCTTATTGATTCTTCATCTATAGATATTTTAATGTGTATAGAACATAGTCAATAAGATGAATTTTTCAATCTAAATGTTATATCATTTATTTTAATATAATAGTACAATGAAAACAATCCATTTTATATCTACATGATGCATATGTTAAAGACTAACTAAATATATAATTTTTAATTTTAAGGTACATTTAGCGGCATAAATTATGACTAATAGTGTAGATTTACGATTTGAATGCCCTACTATTAAATTCGGAATTGAGAGAAGTAGATACTTCTCTCAAAAAGAGCAAAGTTTAGATAAAAATATAGGGAATAGACAAATCAAAAATTGACCCAACCGAAAAGACAATAAATGATCATAGTTTAGGTCAAGATATTTTAGTTAGGTTCGGGTATGGATCGCATTTACTAACACAGTTTAAATTAGTTGAGTATGGGTCAAAGCTTTAACATTGCTCGCGTCATCAAGGTAGAGTTCATTCGAATCAAAATAGAATTTTTTAAGTGATTGCTACTTTCCATCCTAAAAATTAGTCAATTACAATTATAGATATCAGATTTTATAGATTATCTTAAATTTATTAGCCATTGAGCCTTGCAAAATATATATTAAGGTCAAACGGTTAACCGGAAGTAACTAAATTGGTTAGCATAGGTCAAGAGGTTTTGACCCTATGTTCGGGTTGGGCCAACTATGACTCAAAATTTTGTATATTGCCTTGACCTAACTGACCTGAGCCGATCTTCTGTGTGTGATTGTGTGTGTGTGTGTGTGTGTGTGTGAGAGAGAGAGAGAGAGAGAGAGAGTTTTCAATTCAGTTCTGTGATCATGAAGAATTTCAATTTGGATTTGAGTTCCAAGGGAAGGTATCAATTTGTTTCTTTGCTTTAGGTCTAGACCACGAGCCCTTCAAGACCCCCTCCGCATGGTTGTCCAATAAAATGCTCGCACAACTGATCACTGATGAGCAAGCATCCCTTTCACCCAGTCCAATTCTCTCAACTAACAGCAATGATGAGATCAATGTTAAAAGTTTGAACAGTGCTGAATCAAAATAAAGCTTAGTTAGAACAGATTGAGCCATGCAAGACCCAGAACTAAGCCAATAAAGAATGGGAACCAGTGTCTTCAATGTAACATGAAAATTGTCATGGCATTCTGAGTTGCCAAAAGATAGCCATTAAACGAATCCTCACTATCAGCTTGCACTAATAAGGCCAGTGCCTTAAACTACATTCTCCACAACTTCAGAGCCAAAACACTCTTGTCATCCAACAAATCAGACAAATAATATCATAAAGATAGAGATCGTTCCTGCCTTAAGCACTCTATATATCAGCATCATTTTGATTAGAAATTTAACATGGCCTACAGCTAACAGAAGACATCACCCTGAAGACTCATGGTATAAGACTTGACATGTAAATGTTGAACACAACCAAATTGCCAGCTATCATTTGGCTATGATCAAAGCCAGATGTATAATAAACTCGGTAGATGGCCAATTATGCGACTGGTTAAGTATGCATGCTGTTCATCAGACACATCTACTTCACAAAAACAATTTCACTTGGTAATCCCATAAAATAATTTTCAGCATCACAATAGGATCAATCCTATAAAATAATTTTTACGGCAAAATGGTTTACATGAAATTAGACATCATTATTTTTCTAGGCCTGTAAAGTATAAAAAGAGAACAGGCGTACAATTAAATGAAAGCTGATTGTTACAAGATAGTCATAGAACATCTGAAAATGGAAGGAATCTCATTGGCGTGAATAATAAGGCAGCCGCCCACCATGTTTTGCTGGGAAAAATGTCAGGAAACTATTTCAATGTTTTATGGAGCCCTGTCAAATGGAGAGGTATCATTGTAACAGATATCCCAAACAGACTCAATGGCACCTCTAGCAATTGCCTCTGAGCAGTGTGGATTTTTCTGGACAGACATCAGAGCGCGCCTTCTCACACATTCCTTCAAATGCCCCACAATAGCAAAAAAAGTTGATTACAATTAGAACCATTATAGAAGCGATGTTAAATATAGCAAAGAGAATTTGAATGACCAGAAATTCTCCAATGACATTTTCTATTTGAACTTGGTAGTTTATGGAATATGCAATTGAAGACTGAAGACATGGTGATGAGAAACAAAGATAGACTTCCCTGGCAGAAGCAAGTAGATATGATTGAAAAAGCATTTTGAGTTTACCACAGCACCTGGAGCCTGTTTAGATGCCCACATATCCTGTTTGAGGATAAATCATGTGGACTGCATGGTAGGAGTAGCGAGAGAGGACAGCATCACTATGTAGGATCTTCAGAACAGAGAGCCCAGAAAATATCAGATACTACCAATTGCAAAAGGAAAAACAATCCCGATTTTTCAAGATTCTGTGATTTGGCACTTCTCTGGTGCAACTCCTCTCTCCTCTCTCCTTCAATGATCCTCTAAACTTTCAACTTGGTATCCAATAGATAAGATGATGCGCAACCATCCAAATAGGTCCTTTGTTTCCAAGCTCAACAACATAGTGCTAAGACATTTTTCTTAAGTTGCGACACTTCTACGAACTTAGACAAAACACATTATTCAAGAAAGAAGGGGGCAAATTGTAGAAAACTTGGACATGTATCTGTAAACTAAACTTGAAGATAAGTACCCAACACCGGCAGGGACAAGCTCTCTTCATGTCCATTTCCAGTAATGACAATCAAAAGAAGAGAAATTTTAAGAGCTATCAACAGGCATACATCAATTAGCAACATCTAGACCAATTTCTTAAGCATAATCAGTTTTGAAATCAGATATTGAGCATTCCAACTAGTTTCACTTCTATGTCAATTTTAGTACACACAAATTTCTGTGTAGGAAATTGTGTCGGCTATAACCCATAAATACCATTTAAAGTCAGCCATGATAGATGCCTTGAAGCTTGATTGTTTAAGCTGTTACCATTAAAACATGCGACAAAGATATCTTTTACAGTTGTGTTAATTTCTGGTGGTAGTAATCATAACAATGAGATATTTTGTACTATGACAAGAAAGCAGCACCAAATTTTAAATTATACACTGAAGAATGCAGATGAATCTGACTGGTTTTGAGATTTAGTTAATATAATCAGCCATGTTAATATAAATCAAACCTAATGACTTTAAAATGGATCATATCAAGTTGGAAATGACCGATGAATCTCTCTTCTTTTTATTGAAAAACAAAGCCCCAAGAGTCGGTAGAAGTCAAGTGGAACTGAGATGGTTTATACAAGTCTAGGTCTAACATCAAACCCCAACTTGTTACCAAAAAACCCTATAGAATTGACTTATTTCAGGTTGGACCAGGTTCTGGTTCTGAAGGATCAATTTATCAAAGGTCTGCAATTTATTAAAAACAAGGTACGAAGTAGAATGAAAGTATAAAAATGATTACTCAATTTTCATTAATACAATGCATTGTGCTGAAAAGACTGCTGATTGTGGATGTAGCCCTCACTAGGGATGGATATTTTCTTTTTTTTAAAAAAAAATCATATCTATCCAAAATGCTGGGAAAAGTTCTACGAGTTCTAGTTACAGTCATAATCCTTCTGAAAGAGAAATTGAAGCTCTCATAGTAACTGTTTCCTGAAGGCTCTGAGGGACGGGCAGAAGAATACAAAATGCCTTTCAGTAACAAATCATACATTATTATGAGTATTTCTATATATATATTTTTATCACTATTGTAGTTTTAAGTGGCCCAGATTAAAACAATGTATAGTGATATGGCAAAATTCACACAGTATCATGATGTTCTAAGTTCTGGAATAAATAAAACTCACTTGTTCATGACCTCGTATTTTCATAAATCCTCGAAGCAATTCCCGTTTGTAATGGCAATCCCCACTAAGATGATTAGCCCGAATCTGGATGAATAGGCAAGAGAATATATGAACAGCCTCAAAACACTTCAATTTAAAATTATGTTCGGTATTGCTTCTTGTGCTTAATTTTAGCAAGTAACAAAATCGATGGGCCAATGTCCATAAATTGTCCAAGTAGTCAGGACATGTATCAATTTCGCATTACCTCAGAGCAAGCATGGTGATGACAATTCTTCCAATCCATATTCTTGGCACGGCAATCATCATAAGCATGGATTAGCTCATGAATCAAAACTTGATTGATCTCATCTTGGAGAGTCATATGATTACAACAAACAGTTATCTGAAATAAAATAATAGCAGGGTTAGTCCATTTAAGATGCTCACCATCAAAATAAAGTATCATAGCAACGCTTAAACAACGATACTATCCTTATTTCAGATTTTTAAACAATTGTAGACAATAATTACCAATTGCAACTAGGGGTAAGCAATTGGTTAGGATAACCCAAAAACCCATACCAACCTGACTTGATTGGGTCAAGTTGGTTCGATTCTGGAGGCTCATCGGGTTGGCTCTGCATCCAAAATCCTGGAAGCGACCATCATTGGGTTGATTCTTGGCTTTAAGGATCAATTTCTTGGTTTTGACCCAAGAACCCACTATAATTTTTTTTCAAAAAAATAAAGTACCCTTAGAAATCAAATTAGGGACCTTAAATATATCTCATAAGTTATCTACCATATCTACTAAAGATATTTTATGTTAGATTGATCAACAAAAATTATATATATATATATATTAGTTTGCGTAACTAAGAAAAAAAATTAGCCATTAGATATTAGAATAGCATCATCCAAAGGAAAAAAGAAAAATAAAATAATATTTATTAATATTATAAATTTTTTGAGCATTTTTATGATAGCTCTTAGCCTCTTGCCAAATTTTTATAACTAAGAAAAGAACTTTTAATATATTAAAAATGATAAAAAAGTAAAAAAAAATTGAAGTTAATGCAAAAAAGAAAAAAGAAAAATAGGTTCTACGCTAGAACCGACCTGATCTGGGTTGGTTCCAGGATAGAAATGGTTCGGTTTTGGATTGGTTACAGGATAGGATTGATTCGGTTCTGCATCCAAAATTCTAGAACTGATCTTAATTGGATCGGTTCTTAGTTTTCGCCTAAAACCTACTCAACCCGACCCATATTCACCCCTACTTACAACTACTTGATGTTTTCAAATAGAAAACTAAGAGTCAACTAGCAGAAACTAACAACATGTATAATACAAGGTAGTAGTTGCATATTTGTGCAAACACATTCACATGCATGTTATCACCAAGTCGGTATGACTAAAGCAAAAAAGGGTAGATAAACCAAGATTTTTCAGTCTCAATACAAAACCTTGTATAGGTATCTTACCTGTTGGGGTTGGATCGGTACAGTATGCTCCCATACCAACCATGGCAATATTGTATCGATGCATATCGCCTCATATCAAGTGTACCATATTGTACCCTACCGATACCGAATCGAAACTCGGCATAACTGTATAAGGCATACCATACCAATACTAGTACTAAACTGAGAGTATATCGAGTTTCAGTACATTGAACCAACTAGCATACCAAGCATAGCGATATTGGGCTAGTATGGTATTGGTACAGGGTCTGATATCAAGACAGCGAACCTTAATACCAACACATGGTACACCAATACTGAAATGGATCAGATTTTGGCATATCTAAATCTGTATCCATATTTATTCAGCAATTTCAAATATGGATATTAAACATATACTAAAATTTGCATCCGTATTTGTTCTAAATGGATATGGATACAAAATGGATATTAATCACATCTATATCTGTGTCAAATAGATATGTATACAAATCAGATATCATTTCTCACACATTGGATTTTTGAGCAAAATTTAATAATGATAATATCAGATTATAAAATGTAGGCATACACATGTTTTTAAAGGTCAAGTACCTTGCATGGAGAACTCATAAAATAAAAGCCTTCTTCTTGGTCATCATGAATATATGCGCATCAATGTCAATGTTAGGCAAACATTTGAGCACACTTCCATACATAAGCCTCTTTTAGAGAAAGAGAATATTAAGCTCATACATTTATCATCATACATGCATGGAACTCATTCATAATAGACATCATATTATATGATATTAACAATCTGATGATTTTACTGCACAATATTGATAAAACAACAACTCAGTTGAACCTGCTTTTTTCATCAAAAATAATATGATGTTAAACAGAAGTCTTGCAGGATTCAGAGAACTGTTTTACAGTCCCTAAAATCCAAGGAAAAACTACAAAAGTCCCTAAAAACTACCCAGAAATACTGAAAGAAGTAGCCTGGTCCCAGGAAAATGGTACCGAATTCCTTGTCATCCAGGGACATGAAAAATTGTGGAGAAGTCCCCAAAACACCCAGGTCTGAGCAGAATAGAAGTTTTCATCACCAAAATCAGAACCTAGGGCCTCTGACAGAATCTTTCCTCAATTAACATAGCAGAAACAGCATAATAGGGTTCTAAACCAATGAAAAGCAGCTCAAAAATTTGCTCTTCTATCAATTAGGAGGTTTTAGAGACTAAAACCTCAAATCCCAAGGTTTCTTTTGAGTTTATTTTCTATTAAAAACTATGAAATAGTGTTGTTAAAAGCAGTAGATGCACCTAAGTGCAAAAAGCTCTTAGAGCTTAGGTGCAAGGTGCAAGGCGCAAAGCACAAGTACACGCCTAAACGAAGTAATGCGCATATTTTTAAAATAAATAAAATAATTTTTATAAACAAGAGTTATAACATATAATAGAAAATAGCTAAAAAATCATAATAATAATATATTTAGCCTATTAGCTCAATAAAAAGCCTCCTCTTCCTCAGCTGAAATTTGTAATCCCTAAAAGTTTTTCCTCTTCTTTCTCATGTGATAACATAATTTTTGATGTTCCATCTCTTTGTCTTCTAATTTTTAGCTTTTTTATAGAGTAAGAAAAATAATTGTTTATAAAATGATATATCATAAAGTCAATATAGTCTAATAAATATAATAGATTTTTTAAAAATACAAATATAGTTTACGAAGAAAGGTATGCCTTTCTTGTGTCTTAAATCAAATTAAAATTGTATATTTTTTTGCCTTATATGCACCAAGAAAAAGATACTTAAGATACAAAAAGCGTCTAACCTGCCTTAAGCACACCTTGCACCTTAGGTGCATTTTAGGATATAGGAAGTGCTTAATCCATGGTGCCTTGTGCCTTAAGCAAGCATTTGGCGCACCTTTGACAACACTGCTATGAAAACAAGTAATCTGAAAATTAAAAGGATGAAACATATACCTGAAATTTCTGCAGCTTTGGAGGCTTGAAATGGAGATATAAATTAGTCTAAAGGCTTCTACTAATCCCAACAATCCACCTGTATCAGTTATTAATCCTGAAGGGAAGAGAACCAAGAGGAGAGCTCCAACAAGTAGGGCAGTAGTATCTATAGGGTCTAGAAGGAATAAATGAACTTCAAAAAAAAATGTGATCCATGTGAATTAACTAAGTTTTTTTATATAAGTTTATGTTTTCAAAGGGTGAGTACATCAGTCTTTCATACGAAAATTCTAATTCGTTATCTCATTGAAATTTTGTTTCATTAACTATTTACTTGAATTTTCTTATGAATTTGATTGATGCATTATGTCCTAAAAGTCACTTGCTTAATCTTATATTCTTTTAATTGTGACAAAGATTTTTGGTCTCATAGCTTCAATTATCATGAAACTTTTTCAGAGTGGCTGATAACGATTGGAGTGGACATTCCAAAGGAAAGAGAACTAGGTAACCTTCATCCACAATAACTGAAGTACAAATTCTACCAGCTTTCAACCCAAAATGCCTAAATCCTTCAGAAAATGTTCAAAAACCAGTTTCCGCAAAGCTATGAATAGATTGAGAAAATTCCACAAACTGACATGAAGGAAATATGGGAGAAGATAACGAGAGGGAAAAGGTAGGTACCCCTTTCCGGCTGGCATAACCGCCGGCAGAGCTTTGGTCTTTGCAGTTGGTCGCTAGGAGAAGCCGCACCCACGCGGGGCAGCCGGCTTTCTCCATGTTCTCCCGAAGAAACCTCACTGTCGGATCTACAAAACTCAACACCAGTGCATATCAGTTATTTGTCAAAATGCCAGCATCTAATCCATGCCTCAAACGTCGACCGATGAAAATGAGAAAGAGAGAGAGAGAGAGAGAGAGAGAGAGGAGTTATACGATTAAGGCTTTGGCGGATCCTGTCTGTGCACTCCTCCTTGGACATGCCGGCGGAGGGGTTGCTGGTCTCAACGCTGGAGCTCGCGTCCACGATGGGCACGGCGGCCTCTTCCCCCTTCATCACGGCGTCAGGCTCTCCCCCTGGCGGCCGCGAGAAGGAATAGAAAAAGGGTTGTGCTTCTCTGTTTTTCTACTCCCTCCAATTTTTTTTTTAATTATTATTTTTTATTTTTTATTTTTGTTGTTAGGCTCGGTTTGAAACGCAAATCACCGTATGGTTCATTTATGATTGGGGAATGGATCCCAAAATAAGATTCGTTTGCAAAATGAGTTCTCATGTTTGTCTATTATATATATATATATAATTATGAAATTAAGGAGCATAATTAAAATCGAAATCGAAATTAAATTCTATTGACTTGTTTGGTTGATACGAAAATTAAAATTAAAATATAATTTATAAATTCAACTTAAAAATATGTATTAATATATATAAATTTATATAATATATATAATATATATATAATATATTAAATATTATACAATAATATATTATTAATATTATATTAATATTATTATATATATTAGTTATATTTGATATTATTAATATATTATTATTATAGGATAATATCATAATATATTATATTATATTTGTTGGATGTATAAACTTATATTTGGCTAAAATGGATTTCAATTTCTTCTAAACAAATGTATGGGATTAGAATTCGTGATTTCGATTCTAATTTCAGAGGATCATTTCAATACTAAATGGCTCCTAAATGTATCTTCATATTCAAGCTCAAAGCTATATTTTATCAAGTCTAAAAAGGTGATATTATCTTAGAAGGTGACTCAATTACTGCTGTCTCATAGGATGAAAAGAGTCCTTGCTTGCATCCTTATTTAAGAAGAATTAAAAGTATATCAAAGAGAGTTGCGAACTTTAAATATCAACACACATCTCAGAGGTAACCTAAATAATAGACTACTTGGCAAAGATGGTGACTTTGGACAACCAAATTTTGATGAACAAGAATACCCTACCCAGGTAACGCTTCCTTCGAATAGTGATGCACGAGAAAACTCCTCCATGAAAACCTAGTTTCTTCATCATAATCAAAAAAAAAAAAAAAAAAAAAAAAGTGTTCTCATGTTTGGAACAAATAAAAATTAAATTCAATGTTTCATTTTTCTAAATTATTAGTTAGAATTTATGATTTAGAAATTATTGTGTTAATTATAAAAAAATAAGAACTACTATAATATAAATAGAATCATCATTAAATTAAATAAATTTAAACATATCAACACTCTTTTCTATACAATAATTATAAAGAAAGAGAGAAGTTTGATAATTAAAGAAAGTGAATCACTTTTAGGGCTACAAATGGGTTGAGTCGGGTCAAATCATGTTTAATTTTGATTTGATCTGATTTTATATTCGGATCTTGATTTTAGATCCGGACCCAATCCATTTATTGAGCGAGTCAGGTTAAATCGAGCCAGGTCTATAAAAGAAATTTTAGACCTAATGGATCATTTGAGTCTAACCCAAAATATTAAGTTTAAGTGAAGCATATAATTATTTTTTATTGCTAAAATTTAATAATTGATATTCAAATATAGATTTATTATAAAAAATTAAATGAGATTAAAAAGAATAAACTTAAACTTAAATTTTTATTTAAAAACTCTTAATTCTATCCAAGTAAATCATTATCCTTAAGTTTGTAAATTTTGATATTTAAAATATTTATTGATATACTTAAAGATATTATAAATAAGAATCTATCAAAATATATAATAAAATATAAATATTTAAATATAATTATAAAAAAATATAAGAAGATATCTAATTATTAAGATAAAAAGAAGAATTAGTTTAAATTAGAGCTCATTCAATGAATTTATTAGGATAATTAAAAGAAAATAAGATTTATATAATTAAGATGTATAGATTGGGATAAATTAGGATTGAGTTAGATCGTGTCAAAAAATACAAGGCCTAGATCTCATTTAAAATTTAATTGAATCCAATTTTCAAATCCGACCCAATCCATGGGCCTCTGAATATAAATCGAATCGGATCTAATCAGATTGGGACCAGATCGGATCAAAGGTTAATCCGATCCATTTGCAACCTTAATCACTTCATTCATTGCATTGAGGTAGATGAGAGGTAACCAATGAACAAAGGTAGAGTTGGCGGACGGTGGTAGTGGATTAGAGAGAGGACTCATCAATTTTTAATGTAGAGAATTTTATTTAGATTGTTTATGCCTCTCTATTCCCTAATTAAATTAGTAAAACAAGAGAGAGAGAGAGGACAGGGAAGAGAGAGAGAGCTCGGTAGTTTTGGAAAGGGAGAGGAGGGAGACTTCAACCACCATAAAGAAAAGAGAGAGGAGATGGAGTCAAGTGAAAAAAATACTAGTTCACTGGTAGGGGAAGATAAAGAGGTATAAATCTTCTCAATGATAGGAGAGCAGTGGAGGAGTGGGAGAGAATAAAGATGAGAGGAGACAAGAGGATACTGGTCCCTTGAGAGAGAGTAAAGAGAGGATGGGAAGAAAAAAAGTCCACCACACTCTTGATCTGAAGATTTTTTCCTTTCAATTTCAAACACGAATCTCTTGCACGTGCTAGAACCATCCATGGTGGCTACACGTTTATTTCCATGCTGAAGTCGATGATAAAACTGTTACATATGATCATATTTAAATAATACATAACTTTTCTGAATGAGAGAGCAATTAGATGTATTCTTAAATAGGAATACTTGGCAAAGAAAGGATTTAAAAAATTGACCATACATACCTAAATTGAAAAATGATTGATTATGGTTGTATGTATGTATGTACATATGTATAAATCATTTGTGTCAATGTAAGAGAACTTTATATATAGATATATAGATATTACATTTTAAAAATCAGATGTGGCTACATTATGGAATCCTATTAAATCATTTATATGCACTAGATGCACTTGCAAAACACTCGTTGTAGAGAAGAAAGAAAAAGGTAGTATATTATGGTTTTTCTCATGCTATACTCTAACTATATTGGCCATGAAGATGCAGCGAGTAGGGCTTGTATGCTAACTATTCATGGTTTAAATACTCTCCACAATATATTTTTTACATTGAATAGATGGCATAACTCTAGATTTCTACCACACAAACTATCCCAGATCTAATAGTTCCAAGCGGTCTACTTAATTAGGATTGAAATTGGAGGAGAGCAACTCATGTTGATTTTTGGAAAAGATTTCATTTGAAGTTATAATTTTAGAATTTCAAACTAAAATTTCTTATTTGGCAAGAGGAGATTTTTAAAATCGAATGGAATTTATAAATCCACCCAAAGTGATCGTTTATAAATTCCACCCCTAGAGGTGTCATTTACAAATCCCTTCTAAAAATTCACTTGAAAACGGTAAAATATTAAATTTTATTTATATGCAAACATATTTACATAAATATTATAAAAATTTTATATACAAAATATATACTTTATTTAAAATACTAGTATTTTAATATTAATATTTATATAAATACTATTAATTAATTAATTAATTAATAAATATTATATAAATAAAATAACATTTATTAAAAATAGTAATATTATTAATAATATATTTATTAACTATATTATTAGTAATATATACCGCTAATATAAATATTATTAAATTAAAAAGGTTATGTAACTAAAGTAATATTTAATTTATAATTTATGTAGTTAAATATTATTTTTGTGTTTTATAGTGATAAATATTTATAAATATTCTATGATTAATTTATATATTTTTATAACATAAATTTATCTTTAATTAATAAAATATTATAATAAAATATACATTTAATTAGAAACATTTCTAATATTATTTATAAATATTATATTTATTATTAAATAATTATTTTTAAATAAACATAATAAATATAAATATTTAATATATATATATATATATATATATATATATATATTAATATTTCATAAATATTATTAATATATACAATAATGTAATAATAAGTATTTTGATATTAATAATAAAATGTTAATATTGAAACAACAAATATTGATGAGTATTATTGAAATAAATATTCAATATTTATATAAAATTAAAAATAATATTTATAGAAAATTTTACAATTCTTAAATAAAATTTAATTTTCAAGAGCAATAATTTAGATAAAAAATTTGTGAAATTCTAAAATTTTAAAAATACTATATTTTAAAATGCTGTATTTTTAAATTCTAAAATTTTTTAAAATATCTAGCCCAAACGTAACCTTATGATAACATTCTCTGTGTTTAGTCTTCCCCCTCCTGCCAATGCCCACCTCAACGTAGATTTCCCTTTCCATCACCCGAGCTCATCTCCATTTGATGACGCGTTGTTAGATTCTCCCTTTCTATTTTTGTTTGCCTCTTTTTCCCTTTCTTCGGCAGCATCTTCCACTTTGAACTCACCACCAATATATCCACCTCTCTTAACTTCCATGCTACCATCTTGCCTTTTGTTAAATATCCTCCCAGTTGCTAGATTGCCATTATATTACAAGTAAACTTGTAGGTCACCTCCCATTGTGCTCCCTTTGCCTCTAGTCTTGAGTCTGGTTCGAAGCCTTTGCTGTTGAAATAGGTTTCGGCATCTCCTCTCTCTCTTACCGTAATAACAGAGATGGGTAAAAAATGAATGAAGGAGAGTAGGGTGCTGAAATTCTTGGTATACATCAATAGTGGGAATGTAAAATCCCTCAAGCTAGGAACGTTCCATACCAGATGGAAAAGAATAATTTGAAAAACTTATAACTTTAATTTACTTGCTACTAATTAATTTTGAGTTGAGTTTTAAAGAGTTACATGAACTAGCTTTCTATCAAGTTAATAGGACCAACAGATGGACTTGAATATTATAAAGGAGTTAAAAGGATACAATGAGAGAGATGGGAGATAGGAAAATTTTGAAGCTTTGTTGCCTGCCCTCTCTTTCATGTAACATATGCATTGTAGGGATCTAAATCCAAAGGTGCACTAGGACTTGCCTTGGTGGTCATACTTTTTTTTTTTTTTTCCCACAACAAGATGTGCTAGGTTTTAGTCTTGATTAGTACATCTCCAATTATTTGTATATTTCCAATGGCCATTTGGTTATCTGTCTAATATGTTTCATTTACCTCTCAACAATCAATACTAACTCTATGCAATTGTTTCATTAGATTGCAACCATAAACCTTTTGATATTCAACACCTTTGCAGTCTTGTATTTGGACATGCCGCTGTTTTGGTGTCTATATTTGGCCTGTCTCCTAGGTTCCACGGGATCGTGTAATCACATAATCTCGACACCTTGGAAACCTATCATGGGACTTGATTTTTCCAACTAAATTTATTAAAAAAGTATGGTAAAGCAATGGATCAAAACTTATTTTGCAAAGAAGTTAATATGCAAGATTACTAATTTATAGTTTGACATTAAGTACTTGACAATAACACAAACATTAAGTTCTCATTTGGTAGAACAGTTGGCAAGAGAGATTCAGAAAAAACCATTTATTCTTTGATAACTATATTTTTAAAGTATCGTGAGATTTCGATATCTATTTGATAACAAACTAAAAAAGTACTTTTAAAATAAAAATAATAAAAGATATTGCATAATACTTTTAACTATCTAACCTATTAAAAGTCATTATTATAAATTATTTTTAATTTATAAAAATTCTAACAATATTATAATCTAGTAATATAATAATAATATTATTAAATATATATCATATTATAGTATTACAATATAGTATAAGAAAATGTAATAATATTCTAATATAATAATGATTATAATGTAAAACTTTTATGATATATTATTTTACTATTATTTAATAATTATAATATAATATATTATTTATAATTATGATTATTATCTAATAATAAATATCATAATATTATGTTATATTATTATAGTAATATTACAATAGTATACTATATTATAGTATTTTATAATATGATAATATTATTATGTTATCATATTTTACACTACATAATATATTATAATTATAATAATACTATAATATAATATTTAATATATTATATTATTATAGTTGTATTATATTATTATTATGCTATAATATTAAATGAGGTTGTTCTTCTTGTTCAAATATGTGATATTCAAATTTAACAAAAATAGCTTCTTTAAGTAAAACTTTTTGAAAAAGCTAAACATTTAAGCTTTTTCAAAAGTATTTAACAGCTTTTGCTTTAGTGAAAAAATACTTTTAAAATTTTTATTAAGTATTCTAAAAACAATGAAAAGTATTTTACTCTTTCAAAAACGCTTTTAGGCTACCCAAAAGCTCTACCAAAATTCAAAGCACATGAGCATCTTTTGCTTCATGGCGCTTTTCCATGTTATACTTAGGTTAACATTTTTTTTTTTTTTTTCTTTTTCTTTTTCTTTTTTTTAAGGTACCACTGTTCAAGGTGTTTATCAAACAAATCTCGAATAAAATGGTTGTATATGCTACTTTGTCCTCAGGTTGGAGTGGACTTTCTTTGTGATCTTTGTTGTCCTATGCATACCACGTGCCAAAGAAACTTAGTTTAAAGAATTGGCACGTACATTTGACTCTAGTATGTTGGATTAGAAGTAGGGGTGGCAAATCATGTAAATGCATTGTAAATGGATTGGATCAACTTTAAAGTGTAATAACAAATGGATTAACTCAGATCCGATCTATTTATTAATCAGGATAGAAATCATAATTTGAATCCAATTCGTATGTTATACGAGTTACACAATATGATCCGTGTAATCCGTTTAACTTATATAACTTGTATAAGCCGTGTGAATCACATAACCCATATAACCTCTATAATCCGTATAACTTATATAAGTTGTGTAATATGGTTAATACCGATTCACTTATAAAGTAATTATATATTAAAAATCATAACTAACGCACAAACAAAAAAATTTTCATTCAGGAGAAAAAAAAAGAAGTAAGCAAAAAATCCTTACATAAGCATACAATTATCATCATAAAATAATAATTAATTAAAAAATAATATTAATTTAGATAAATAGGTTTGACAGATTATATCCAAGTTGGCGGATTAAGTTACACGAATTGACCTATTTAATAATTGGATCAATTGCGGATCAATTTTGGGTTAGCGGGTCAATCCGTGATCTGATATGTTTATTAATTGTGTCTAATAGGTCAACTCAATTTTGATTCAAACTCATTTATGCTCAACTTGAATCCACTAATTTTGAATTAGGTTCGAGTTGTGTTCATGGGTTATGTTCAAAATTGCTACCAATAATTAGAAGGCAAATTCAATCAAGAAAAATAATGATCTCATTTACGATTCTCTATCATTAAATCCATCAGTTGGCAATACAGAATCCCAAAACAGATGTTCTTTTCTCTCTCTCTCTTTCTTATAGATAATTTTTCACAATCAGCATATATTTTAGCTTCCATTGAAATCTCCCTTTCTTGTATGGTCTTAAATACAACCTAATCACTAAAAAGTTATATATACAGGAGAGGAAATATATATATATAATTGTACTGTTTCTGTTATATGTTTTAAATTTTTATAAATTAAAATCGTACGTAAAACGATTGGTAATACTGTTTAATTAGATTCATTGATAACTTCTAATACCTCAATTTAACATATTTGCCAAGAATATGAAAGAACTCTGTCACCCTTTCTTGTTGTCTCTCAAGAGGCTACTATTTGAACCTAGGCGCTTGATTGGGTTTCTCATTCAAGAATCTCATAAATAGCTAAGCAAAAACAAAAGAAAATTCCTTGACATAGATTCACATTTATTGCCCTGCTTATGCCATCGTCTCACAAGCACAACTGCTGGTGGTTTAATGTTTGGTTCTCTTTGAGAGAGAACCAAGAGAAGCGCTATGGCTAAAAGCGAGGTCCAAAAATGGCGTCTCCCGGCATGGAATTGAGGTTGTTTTAGCTAAATGAAAATATGCTCCAAAATTTCAGCTAAAAGCGAACTAGACTTGCATGAGAACTTCCTGGAGACCCCTGCGTCCCGTAGGCCTGATGTGCAGCAAAGAGACAGCAACGTACGCGTAAAAGCGGTGGAGAGAGCAGTGGGAGAGTTTTCTCCGTCAACTCTCCGACCACTTTATTATCTTCTAGTACTTTTCCTTGCCTTCGCCGACACTGATTAGATTTTTTACTCAAATCTCTTCTTAATAAACCAGGGATTAAAAGAGCTCGTATTGTCATTTGTTTAATCTTACATTAACTTTATATTGTAAAGACCCATAACAAATTCAAATAATATATTTTTAGATAGGATGAGATTCTAAATTGTTACGTATGACTCATATGAAAGAGAAAACATTATGAATGAGCTTTATAAATTTATAATTAAATTTGAAACTTTAATTTAGTGAGGATGCCAGTCATAAACGAGAGAAATATGAAAGAGCCTATATTGACATGCATTTAATTTTAAATGAACTATATATTAAAAAAATTTAAAATATTTATACAAGGCTAAAGAGCTCATATAATACCTTCTTGGCTCTAATCTTTTTGAATGAGATTAATTTATGAATTGATATATTATCGATTTATAATTGATAAATTATTATATAAGAGCTTATACTCGTATTTGGCAGACTTGAAGTATTTATCAAAAATTTTAAATGACTTCTTTAAAGATGAAAAAATATGGCAGCATTTTTTTTATCGATGAATGATGAATCCTCACCTCCTTTGTATATCTTCCTGGCTTTGTTTGAAAGACTTTCAATAAAGAGACCAGATGGTCACTTTCAGTTATTATTTTAGTATTTACTAACAAAATTCTTTTCTTTTTTTTATTACTCCCTTTTTTTCCTATTCTATCTTTTTTCAATATATAAATATATTTTTTCTCTTCTGTTGTTTATCTATTAAATGAAATTTATGAAATAACTTGCTATTGTTTTGTTAGCGGTGGATTTTTTTTGAATACAAAATTATAATTTAGTGAAAAAGACATTCAGAAGGTCACCAGGTAAATGGTAATGAGTTGAATGTCTCGCAGGCTTGTTCTCATGGGGGGAAAGCAACCAGGATAGCTACTGAATTGGATTGGATCAAATAAGAATAAGGATCAGGTGGAACGAATCAAAGTAAATTACATATAGCAGACTAAAGCTGAATTCAATCTAGTTAATAAATAAATAAATAAATAAAATCAGATTGATGCTCTCGAAGCTTTTTATATCAAACCCAAACAATTAACTCGGATATCTAAATTATGGATGAAATGAGCGGGCCGGATCATAAGGTTTCCAAACTCCCCGCACAGCGAGCCCAGTATAGCAACCAACGCCGTAACTACCACGGTGGACAACCGAGCCAGCAAAATGGTTCACCCCAAGCGATTTTATTTTCTTCTGGGTGGACTTCGTTTTCTAATCAAGGGGTCTTCCTTTGCGGGGGGCATGCGACGCGTACAGCGGAAAAGCGGACAGCGGGACGGGCACTCCTCGTGCAGCCGCTGAGCTCATTTGGGCTTCCGATGATGGGCCGAAGCTTCGCCGAAGAGACTGCGAGGAGTCTCTCTGAGTCTACCACCTCTCCGCGTCGTTCTTCGCGATTACCGTCCTCCAAACTCCCTCCTCTCAAGCGCTCGAGTCTCGACACCCTTCTATTATTAAGCTATAAGCATCTCATTTCTTTCCTCTCCAAGCCATGGTTCTCTTCTTTGTTCTTGCTGCTTTCACAGTCGTCGTCCTCATCATCATCGCCTCCGTCAGGAAGGGAAGCCGCCACGGGAGCGACGAGGTAGTCCGATCCTCACTCTCAAAACCATATACCGAAATTTCAGCAGCTCATCCGTTTCTAATGTTCTGCTTCTCAGATGAACCGTGCCGACGACGTCGAGGGCCAGCCGGCGAAAGGGGCAGTGGCCGCGACAGATCCGAGAACTCGGCATGAAGTCCACGAGGTAGATTTCTTCTAGTTCGAAGTTGTTTACGTGTTTCTTTAGAGTGATTCGATCCACTTTGGGGAAGCTACAGGTGAGTGCTGTTGCAGAGGAGAGCGGGAGAGGAGGGGCAGCTGATCCGATCGTGCAGACCGGGAGCGCTGAGTGCCCGGAAGTGCACGCTAGCATCCCCGGTGCGGCTAGGGTTGGGCAGAGGCAGGTGCAGCGGAGGGGCAGCAGGAATGGCTCCCTCGGCAGTAATGAGGTAATTGAATTTGCTTAAAAGATGGCGGGAGCCTTGGAGCCTGTTTAGTTGTAGAAACAATTTTTCGTTCTTCATCCTTAGTTTTGATATCTATTCCTAATTTCTATCTTCATAGAAAATCTGAAAAGTATGCTCATTTGTTGAAAATAATTTTTTTTTTAAATTTAAAAAAATTGAAAAAAGAGGTTGTGAAGGAGGATTGGTGGTGGAGATGGAGGAGGGCGGCGGTGGTGGGTGGTAATGGTGGAGGGTGGTAGGTATGGTGAAGGTAGTGATGGTGGTGGAGGACAGGCTGCAATTGAAAGCATTTAATAACTCCAACATTTTCCTCTTCAATCTTTCTTCTCCCTCTCTGTCCATTTCTCAGTCTCTTGCTTCCCTGGCTGCAATAGAACTGCCTTGTTTTTGATTTCTTTTCCTAGTATCATTGAAGAAGATAAGAACAAGAACAGTAAAACCATTCTCAACATTTGACTCAGAAGAAAGCATATTTACTTCCCTAGACCGTTCCAGGTTTAGGCACTACTTGTTTTAGTTTCACTTTGATGACATCGTCTTCCCTGGCATTGTTTCCATCCGTAGCTGTGCCAATAAGGGTAACATTTGGCATAACTTAAAATCCTACCACTTCTGTTATGTCACTGAGATTTTGGTTGAGTAACACTAGTGAAGAGGATGATCAATCAAGGAAAGAAAGAAGTGAAAGAAAGTAAAAATCCCAAGAAAGAAATCACAAAGGTAAAGAAACTAAAAGGTGCAAGAAAGAAATCACTTTATCCTTGAAGAGGAGTAAAATTCTCAGTTACCCCTCTAGTTGTGACATACATAGATAATACAGATTATTGCAATGGTCAATGCACAATTGTAAGTCTATGCAGAGACTATAGAGATGATAGTTCCAATGTCTGTTTATTTACATTTTTTTTTTCTTTACTAGCATATTGATCATATTTGTTATTCAAATAACTGAATTATTGATCAAGCATTTAAGAAGTCATAAGTTCTACTTAAGGTTCACAATTGCGGTTTTGATACCTATATTAGTACCATGTTGGTACAGTGTTAGTACAGATTAGTTTATTATACTGACACTTGGTGCATCTTTGTACTGAGTATCAGTTCACTACAAGTATTGTATGGTACGCTCTGGTATGATGAACCTTGTTTCGATGATAAAGTATTCATGATATATTCAGGATTACTAAAATATTGATGCCTTTTGTTGTAAGCCCTTAATAAGAATGATTTAGGAATAAGTATCATAAAACTGAAATGCAAGGCTTTGGTCATTTTGTCTGTTCATGAACTCAAGCTATTTGTTGCTATTGGAATTTACATGGTAAAAAATGCACACATAAATGCTGATTTGGCATAATTTGTATATTTATATATCAATTTTGCTACAATTTTTTTTTTTTTTTATTTAATCAAAGAGGGCTCTATTGCCTTCCTCTAGCAGCACGATCATTCAAAAACTGAAACATCCTGTGGTGGAGAAGATGAGCGTCCCACAGCTGGTATGCTTCAGAACCTTCCTGAAGAGGCAAGACAGTACCATGATCACACTGGCAATAATCCGTTAGATCAAGTACTCAATTTAAATTATATGTTATCCACTCTTTTTCTCAGTATAAGCAGTATGTTCCGCAGAGTAATATCATGACTCAACTTAGTTATGTATGACAGCAACCAGATTTAGCTGCAGCAACCACTGGTAGAGGTGCGCATGAACACGCTCAAGATGACAGCATAAACTTGGAGATGGTATGATTACCTCCCAAAGATATAAGAAACTTAGGTTTCTGGGTGTTCTTTTTTTATGATAATCTTGACAATATAATTATACTAATATCCTGTGGTGTATTAATATGTTTCTGGCTGGTGTGTTAATAAGCTTTTGGCATTCTAATTTTTGCACAGAGCTGTTCTTACTACTAGCTCCAGATAGCTCCAGATAGAGGTTTTCTTGCAGTTCTTTCTCTCATTCCACTAGTGGGTAGTATGCATTACAAAGAAAAAGAAAAAAAGAAATCCTCATTCTAGTCCTTTTACACTTTTGGTAGTATTAGGAGAAAACTTGATGTTAATTAAAGTTAGTATATGATTATTTTTGTATGATTTTTAGTAGAAAGTACCTATTTAAGATCCCCCCACCCCACCCCAAAAGAAAAGAAAAAGATAAGTAACAAAATGAAAATAAAGAGAAATACTGTGAACCATAATAAAAGGTGGATCCAGTCTTATGAGTGAGCTTCATTTGATTCATGAGAAACATGAGTTCATATCAAAGGTTCTTCTTTAAACATGAGAAAATTGTTTATTCAGATTCTTGTTTGAAACCTAGTTGCTTGCATTCATTAATTACACCTATAAACTCACACTACTTCCAGTTAAACTGAATGAAAATTTATAGCCCTTCCAATACGATAAACACAATGAAGTAAAATAATGAAATTGATACACAGTGTAACATTTGATACAACTTTGTTTTATGAATAAATAAATAAATAAATCAAAAAATTCTTCATCTGGGAATTGTTTGCCATTATTTGGATTTGGTGTAAAAGCTTGGATTCGACTCATAACATCCAATGAACATTTCTGAGCATGTGTACACTTTCTCATTGGCATGTTATATGCATGTGTATGCATATAAATATGTATGCATGTATATAAGTACATACATATCGTGCCAAAAGCTCTTTTTTCTGGAACCTAGATGCAAGTTCTATCATCTAATGAGCAGTATGACAAACAAAACTGTAGAGTCTTTTGCGATGTGAGTTGAGACAATAGTGAGATGTGCTACTATTTACATTATCTTCTGTTGTAACTTGTAAGTTTGATTCAGTTTTTTAAAATTAGAATGTATCCTGAAAATTGTTTTATTGATGATTCTTTATAGTTTATACTATATGTACTGCATATGGATTAAAGCATGTTAAATCCTTAGTTTATTAATGCTATAAATGAAATAAATGGATCAAAAAATATTACCATGACTCTCAAGTCAGTTTTCTGGGTGATCGTCTATCTATAGGCTAGATTTGTGATTTGTGGTTGTCTTCTAAAAATTTATAATACGAAGGTTATGGATACTTCACAAGAGGTGGACTTATGAAGGTCAGTATAGGTGCTTTGGTCGTAATGAAGGGAGAGAAAATTTCTAAAAATTTGTACAAGATGAAGGGAGAGAATTTCTAAAAATTTGTACAAGTGGGTGAAGAGCATTGTTAAAGGTGAAGTACTTGGTGAGATGCATGGTAGAGTTTGTAGAGGAGCAAAAGACAGGCAAAATTTAGATGCACCTAAGAAGAATTTTTTTTTTTAATTTTTGAGACTATATATATAAAAGGAAATTTAAATCAATGTGAAGATTTGTTGGGATTTATCTTGAGTTCCTTATTGGGTTGGAAGTTCTTTGTTTTTGTAGAGTTTCTTTTTTTTTGATTTACTTGGAAAGGCAAAATGGAGAATTTGGATGCACCCAAGATTTTTTTCCCCCATTTGAGGCTTAAGAAACTTCTAACTAAGGAGGAAATTTGTTAGGATTTGTTTTGTTTTCCTCATTGAGTCGAAATTTCTTCTTTTTTATAGAGTTTCCTTTTGGTGTGCGTGTTTTTTTAATGTGGAAAAGGTGAAAAAATTTGTTAGGATTTGTTTTGTTTTCTTTATTGTGTTGAAATTTCTTCTTTTTTATAGAGTTTCTTTTTTGAGATTTACTTTATTATGTGGTGGATTCTATGCAAATTCTAGTGGATTCTAGGGAAGACAACATGATCAGCCTTGGGATTTGTCTCGATTTCCTTATTATGTTGGAATTTCTTCTTTTTATAATGTTTCTTTTTTGGGATTTTCTTGGAGAATAAGGTTTGCTATTCTATAAAAGCTGGTTTGTTCGAGATTTTTATATGCAACTTTAAGTAGAAAAAGAGTGGTAGATTAAGATTTAAAAATCCAAAAGTTATTGTGCGTGAGCTGATTGGGTATATTAGGGTTAGGGTTTGTAGGTGTGAGAGATGCAAATTTGAAGATTATAACTTTTTTTTCTTCTTTTAAGCCACCAACAGTTGCTTGCTTGGGTGGTATCATCTATTGCCGCTTGCGCAAGTTAGAAGGGGTTTGATACTGGTTGGAGTCAGCCCTTAGGGGGTGAATGGGTATAAGGTAGAAGGTGCAGATTAGTCCCTCATATTCTCAACCAAAAAACTCTCTTTTATGCCCAAGCATTTTTGTGCTTGGAGGCACACTTGTGCCATTTGAAAAGGAGCCTTAACAAATTTGAGTGCATAATATAAAAATTTGAGCATTAATGAGATGAAAATTTTCATGCACGTTACATGTGATTTATGTTACAAGAAGATGTCTAAGGTGGTATTAGCTAACTTAAAATATAACAAACTCAATTTATTGCTTTCAAAAACTAAGAGAGAGTCAAGGGCTTAGTTCTTGTTAGACTAGTTTTGAATATAGATGAGTCTGTTAGATGAGTCTGGACTACTCATTCATATGGCTGCTAACAAGATATGGGGATGATCAGGTGGCAGTTTACTTGTCTAACTTTCTGGAAGGGTTGACTTTGGACAAACACTTGGGAATGGCTATAGATTGATAGACTGACCTAAGAATGTTTGGTTGAAGCAACACTATCAATATACATTATGTTTATGTTGCATGATGATCTTTTCATATCTTTCATCTGAGGGATCCATCTGCACCAGTATCATCCTCTGGAACTTTACGATCAGATCATGTAGATCAACTCACAAATTAACATTCTATGGTTTATTATGATATGTGAGATGCTTAATGTGTTCGTGAGGGAAAATATCTTTATTCGGTTTGTTGGGATGAATTTCATACATGATCAATGTGACATCAAACAAAGATAATAAGAAAATAGCAAATAAAACACAAGCCAGCAAGATTTATGTGGTTCGGCTCTTTCAGCCTACATTCATTAGTGAAGATGAGAAAATTCCACTAGGAATGCGAAAGGAAGAGATACAATGGCATAGAGATGGCTCTTGCAAAAACTATTCCTTGGTACACCCTGACTTGGTTTTTTCTTTCCTGCAAATTTGTCAAACCAAATTGTGGAGCAGGGCAAATCAAGGAATTTAAAACACATAAAACAAGGTTAACAAGATGGATCCAACAGTTATGTCCAGCAGTAGTGGTTTATCAGATGAGTTTGATATTTCTTTTTGATGTATGTATGTGTGTTTGTGTGAACGAACTAGTTGAAAATCTAAAAATGTCTGCATAATCACATGCAGGGACCAATCATATGATATTCTAAAATCTGATGACTTCATCACAATGGCATTTTTGTCGATCGGTTATAACTTCAGCACAAGAATCATCTCTGATATGTCAAGTCTTAAATTGGAGACCCAATCTTATCCCATCACAACCTTGTGGGCATATTGGTTAAATAGGGAGATCATTGCAATATTTTCTTGGATCACTAATTACTTCTGTGCAAGAGTCATGCTGGATTGTCAAGCCCAGTTAGTTAGGAGTAAACATGTACTTATTAGCCCTTAGAATCCTAATCTCAACCTATTCATGTGAACTTATTAAGCATATTGAATCAGCTTATTCTGGAACTAATGGGCTCATCTGGCTTGGTTTGCCAATCTATTCCCCTCAGGACATCACAATGCAGTGATCTTTTGTTATTAGGGTCAAAATGCATCCGAGTGGCCTAGCCTCTACTTGTGCACAGCATCTAAAGTGGGGATGGAAGTCTAGGATGGAAGGTGGGGCAATTCTCTTTGGTAGGTCAACCTCTGATTTGATCTCTATTTTCTTTACTCTCTTGCTCTTCGTTAGACTTGATAGACATTTGTTAACCATTTCCCTAATAGGTTAGTTAACACTTTTTTGATATTGGGCATCTAAGAGATCCAATGGGTATTGCCTTAATGGGCTATGTTGGTCTGTTTGAGTTCTAGTGCTAGTACAAATTTTGGAAGTTAGGCCTCAACTTTGAAGTAGGAGCTTATGAGTTTTTTTTTTTTTTTTTTTAATTTAAAATCTTGTATCTGAGTCATTTCATAAATCATTCTTTGATTTCTTTGCATGTCCATGTGACTGCACAAAGCCATTCCCATAATGTTC
Source organism: Metroxylon sagu (assembly GCA_017589505.3). NCBI lineage: Eukaryota > Viridiplantae > Streptophyta > Magnoliopsida > Arecales > Arecaceae > Metroxylon > Metroxylon sagu. The sequence goes on from JACVBY030000630.1 coordinate 1,119,819, forward strand.
ACATAGTCTTTTCATCTGTGCTTGCTCTCTTTCTTGAGCTCTGTTTCTTCTTGTGTTGAAATAACACTTCAATCACTCTTATCTTGTGCATTTCTTCTTTATTCTTCATGGTGGATTATCTGAATCAACCTACAGTTCCTTGACATCCCTATTGCACATTGTGCAAAATTCTATATTCATTTTTTTGTAGGAGAAAAATGGAAGAGCCCATCAATTTGTTTCATGATATTTGAAGCGAGTACAAAGGTTGCTAGAGGAAAATACAGAATTATGGAATACAAGTAACCTTGACAGGGAATAATGCCTATTGAGTTTTAGAGAGAGCCACACTGAATCATTCTAACCAGTAATATTGAATTTGCCTGACTAACTCTTCAAGAGAAGTTTCCTTGTTGCAAAAAATGCACCTATTATGTTCTCTCCTTATGGGCAGCTTTCATAATGATAATGTCCTAATAGTGTCTGAATTTCTTCCTAACCCTCTTAGGTCTCCAGATATTCTAGACTGAAGAGAGCAGGCCAACCTCTGTAGACTGTAAGGAATTGAAATAACTCCAAATTGTTCTAGTACATAGAGTACAACCACAAAATAAATGAATTCCACCTTCTTCAGAGATATTACATGGGACACAAACAAGAGAAGAAGACCAGTTCCTCTTTCTGAGGTTCACCACACTTGGAAGTTTATCATTAGTATCCAAGCAACTGAAATCTTGACCTTCAAAGAGGCTACTGAATTCAAGATTGGACAGATTTAACTCTTGATGATACTACTAATATTTATAAACTTATAACAAGAGCTAACAAAAAGGCCCATTAGAAGACCATCTCCACAGAGCTTTATCTGGTTGAAGGGAAGGTGAAACCGTGAGAAAATTTTAGCATAGATCTCCCACAGATCTTTTAGAAGAAAGAGTCCACTCAAAGTAGCCATTAGACCATTTAAAGAGAGAGGCCACTTCCTATCATATTCACTTATGTAATGATTAAGCAAGGTTTGTTGAACTAGCACCACAACCTATGTCAATCAGGTACTACCATGCTAGTTTGGTGTGGTACTTGTCATGCCCTAAGAATTGATTTGAGATTATCAAGTTTTCATAAAGCCTTATGATATTGCAAGCAAAGTCCTTATATTATAATCGCCAGAGTAGATATTCTCTTTATTACAGGCCCTCAAATTCGAGTCTCATCAAATACCTTTACATTATAATTTCAAAGAATTGAAAGTTTTAACTATCGTAGTTGGAGAATTTATCTCCTCTTGGAAGTTTTTCCTACAAAAAACCACCTTCAGGCTGTTATTCTTCTTCATTTAAGGTTTACAAGTATACACATATCATCCTTTGATTGGCATGCAGAAATTAAGGGTAATGGAAGAATAGGTTGTTTTGAGTAATTTCCGTCCTAATAGAATAGCTATATGTGATTATGAATTTACGAAGGCAGTTTTTCATTGTAATAAGTTGGCCTCATCTTTCATAATAGTAATTTAAAGATAAGGTTTGTGGTGGGCCAAAAGAAATGGTAAGCTATGGAATTGGAAAATGGAAGCAAATGCTTTTTCTCTTTTTTGGCAGGTTTAAGCTGTTAAAATCTGTGCTGATAAATGTTATAATCTTCTGGTTGGAGAAGCTGCATTATGATTTCCAATGGAAGATCGCTATCCATCTAATTAGCTGAAGTTTTCTTTCAGAACTAAGGAGGATGGTTATCTAGGCATCCAAAGTTTAGTTGATTGAAATGAACCCAAGGTTAAGATGAATCGTGAACCAATACCGAACTAGTATTGGACCAGTTTAGTATCTAACTGAATTGAACCGGCAGTGTACTACTAGTTCGGGCAGGTTTGGTATTTTTTACATTTTTTTAAATTTTTCATTGTTTTTCAATTTTTTTCTTTTTTTCTTTTACATGATATATGGTGTTGAGAGCCTTTCGTGAGCTCTCATCTTCTCTTCTCTTTCTTATTTTTATTCAAAATCATTTAAGTAAATAACATCCTCTCTCCTCTTTCCTTGAATATTTATTTACTTAAGATTTCTCATGAGAGTAAAGGAACATTCTTCATTTGAATTCAATAAAAATATCAAAAAATCAAATTTCTTGAGAATAATTGTGTCTATTTGAGAATATTGGAGATGCTGATGGACTATATTTGATTGCTGAATCAAGGAATTGGGTTTCCTTGAACATAATGGTGCCTTCATTCACCTTTGTCTGAACCATCATTGGATTTAGCAATCTGATTATCAGCTGGCTAGTGCCAACTACCTTGGTTTATGGTTTGAGTCTTGCAGATATGGAAGCACTTATTGTGGGGCATCAAGTGCGGTTGTCTATTTGACACTGTTTTCCTGTCACTTCATTTTTTTTTTTGATTTCTTCCATTAAGCCTCTGGCACCCTTTGCCAAGTGTTGCTAAATCCTGACATCCTTCACTGAGTATTCATGGAAATGTCCCAAACACAACCCCTTTAAGTTGAAATCCCTTCTATTCAACGTTGCCATATCTTCACTATATTCTATAATCCCTCACCCTATACCACCTTGTTTAGCCAAAATCCCTTCCAAACCTACCATACACTTCACCTAAAAAGTATAGCCAAAATGTATTATTTGGATTTCTTGGCTCTATATAAGTATCTAAGATTTATCCGATGCATAAACAATATGGGATTTATCACACGCTAACACAGGCTCTTACATACTCCTCAGCAAGTTAAGGTTTCAGATCCAATTAAATTCAATCACAAACAATACGAGCCTGTTTACACTATCTTCTATTTCATGTGGGTTATTAGCTAGGTCTACTTTGATACCATTGTAACGATTTAGGATCTCATCTAAAAAAGCTAGCTCAAAAGGTGTCATTAGGTTCTTTGACTTGTATAAGTACCAAAGATCTACCTGGTGCACAGCTAATGTAAGACTAAATGCATGCCAACTCTCCTATTTAACCCTAATAGTGCTTATAGTGGTCCTACAAGCCCCCAATTACATTGCTGAACTACTTTCTGTCAGTGGACAAACCAATGGCAGCATCCACATTCAGATGTATGGTATCAAAGTTGGGTGCCATTCCTCTGTCCATGCTTTATTCTTTTGTGTTTGTGCTTGGTGCCATGTTTGCAGCTATTCTTACACATGGACCTTATATGCCTTGTGCTCTCATGATCATGTGTGTTTTGTCCTCTTATATGCCTACATCCTTATTCTCCATGCCTTCGGTGCATGTTAACTTTTGCTTGTGCCCATGGCTATTTCCATCACCCTATGTTGGTGTAGTGTGAACCCATGTTTGCACATGCATTCCCCACACTCTCATGTGCCCATGTTCCTCTCTGCTTTGTGCCTTCATGCACTTGTCTCCTCATGCTTATACCCAAGCTTGTGCTTGCTTACTACTGTTCGCTGTGCACTCATGGGGTCCATGCCGGAATGCACCCACACTAGTACTTGTAACCCTTGTCAGTGCCCACGCTTGCTTCATTATCTTCATGGCAATTTCTTTCTCTTTTTTGCTATTCTATATATCCATACATATGAAGGCTTATTTTATAGTTTCTCTTTCCAAAGATGACCATAAAAGTATACAGTGGGCCAACATATTTATTAGATATTAAATGTACGTGCATCTCAAAAAGCTTAGATGCTCCCCTTGGAGATTATATTTTCCACTTTCTGCTCTGTTAATTTTGAGGTGCATCATTCTTGAGAACTTTGAGATGAATGGAGCCTTGTAGGTAAGGATTGTTAGTGGGCTGTTTACTCTACCATGCACCAATAGCATATTATTGGGAATATTAAGTGAGACTTCCTTTTTCCCTGTAAAACAGTAATAATCCTAAAACCTTGATTTACAATCTCTTTCCTTTGCAAGGTCCATAGCTGAGAATTTTTTCACATCACTGATAAGCTTGTTGGGGTTCTCATCTCAGTGAAAGGACTTAGAATTTGTACAATTGCATGTCAGGACTATCCATGAAATGCTTTCACGTACTCACAGCTATTTGACTAAAGTTATGTTATTTGTCTCTCATGCTTCTTTTTTATTTTTTTTACACGTAATAGACTTCCAAATATAGACAAATGTGCATTCATATCAGTTTTTCTGAATTCACCTATTTATTTTTTTATTTTTTGAAAATTTCTTCTTTCTTCTTGCCCAGCTTATTTTCTGACCTGCAACCATGCTAGATAAAGAGCAAGCTGATGAGAATCTGTTTGTAAAGTGATCAGATAAATTTTGTGGGGTCTCTATATCTTCAATTTTTATTTTTGAGCGAACGCGTCTTCAGAAGATTGTCAGTCAGACATATACCTTGTTCAAGATTAGCATTCACATGATGGTGATTGTTCCTTTTCATAGAAAAGGATGTATTCCTCTGTCTAAAATCAGACATAGTCTTAGAGCTATCTTGCTTATAAGCAGTCAAATTAATCATTTTTTTAAAAATGATATTTGAATAATGTTCATCACCATTTCTGCTTGCTTGTTTCCTGTTTTAGATGCTCTTCCATTATTTACTTTTACTTGAATGTCCATGTCATTTTTTGTGATGAATCTGAACTTGAAGCCACCTTATCCAAATGCTAGGATCGACCGAGAGGGAGGACAGATGAGAGGCATAGAGAGACAGAAGCAGAAGAAGAGATGAAGACTGCCTTAAAATTTTCTTATTTTTCAACTGGCATGGCTGGTGCTGGAATTGTAAGCATTTTCTCTGGATATCTCGGAAATCAAACAGGACAGGCCCATACAGTCCATCTCAAGGTCTGCACCTTCTTTATGCTGGCCACCTTCATATCTGGAGCCAGCATGGTGCTTCTGACACTCCTCCGTCTGAGCAGCCACATTTATATGGAAATCTTCAGAAGCCTCAAGTATACAACATTGGGATTTCTAACTCTTGCAATGTTTGATGTTTCCATTCTTTTCCTCAAGAAGTTTGCCATTCTGGCCTTTGTTCCAACATTGTTTGTGGTGATGATTGCAATCATTATGACTTTATGCCATAATGGGCTTCGATGGAGTCAACACCAAGGTAATAGTGGCAGGCCGTTCAATCGTTTAACTGATGCTGTCTGAAACATTTGGATGCTGTAGAATTGTGCTATTTTCAATCCTAGACTCCTGTAAGTATGTAAATTAATACGTTAATTGATCATTGTCAAAAGATTCTTGAAAAATAGATGAAGATTCTGTATGCTAAAACCATTGTTGTATTGTCTGATTTCATTGGAATACGGGTGAGAAGCAGAGAATCCACATTAATGGAACATCTCCTTTAAGGCAATCTGGATATGATGCAGATGTTTCTTATTTCTTTCATTTCAGCATCAACAGATACAGAGAATAATGGGGAATAATATTGATAGCATCTTCTCTTTATGGCAGGCTAGGTATACTACAGATGTTGCCAATTTCTCTCTTGTTTGTGTCAATGGCTTTTGTCAATCAATGAACCAGGTTTAGTATGGATCATTATGATGAGATCTTTATAGCTGGTCGTAATGTGCACATTTCCTGACTCTAATAAAGGAGATGCTCCACTCACTAGCCAAGAAAATTGAAGGCTATTCGGATTGGTGACAGATGAGAAGATTTGAGACTCTAAAAGCTATGTCAGGGGACAAAGCTTGGGTCCGGATCACAGGATCAGGTGTGTCTAGCTATGAAGCAGTTCTTTGTCACTGCTGCCATGCCAGTCCTCGAAAAATGCTTTTATCACATTGATCCCTAAGAGACATGATGCCATTAGACCTGCACATTTCAGGCAAGATAGCTTATGCACTACTCCATGCAAGATTATTTTCAAAATTTTAAGCTCTATTTGGGATCAGTTGTTGGGCAGCTGTTCATCAGCAATTATGTGATATAACTGTTGATCAACAATCCAGACCGGTAGCAGTTCTCAAAGGAAGCCTTAGTGAATAGAATGTGATAGGTGTTGCCACCTCTAATTACTCCTGAACAGGGGCTTTTAAACAAGGTAAGAGCTTCTCAAACAATATTCTATCAGCATCCTGGACCTGAAGAAGGCTCCAGCTCGGCGATGTCTTCTGGCTATCAATCTGGGCATTGAATCGGCAATCCAATTTGGTGGGACTTCCTTAGGTATGTGCTTGGATGGTTGGGCATCTAGACGGATTGGATCAAGTGGGTGTGGCTATAAAATTAACCATCTTTTGCCTTATTAATTAATGGCACCTCCACCAAATCCTTTCGTCTTCGATAAGGATTTCCTCTCTTACCCTACCTCTTTATTATTTGCGCAGATGCATTGTCCAGATTGCTGAAAGTAGTTGGGGCTAATTACATGCTAACTGTCTATCAACCAAAGCAGGAGGCTCTGCCTGTCTCTTATCTTTTATTTGTAGTTCATTGTGTTCTAATAGTTTGGGCCACCAAAGCTAATACGAAGATGCTAAAGAAGATTGCCGAGGATTACTGTTATGCTTCTGGTCAACGAGTGATTCACTAGAAGTCAACCATCAGATTTATCCCGAATATCTATCCTAAAATAAAATTCCATATAAAAGGGACCCTGGGCATTGAATGTAGTTGCTCCTAGAAAGATCTTGGTGTGCGCATCGCAAGGAAAAAGCCCACAGTGTAGAGTCATCTACTTTTTTTTTTTTTTTTTTTTTGGGTAATCAGAGAGAGAGAGAGAGAGAGAGAGAGGAGACTAATGTCTCAGGAAGAGGATCCCCTGGCATCCGCCAGGACAAGCTGGTTGAACTCTGATGGTAGCAGCAACTGGGAGTCCCAAGAGCCTGAAGCCTGGTGAACAGCAGCCGAGTTCGCTAGCCAATCAGCAATCTGATTTGTTTCCCTATAGATACATCGACAAGTAAAATTTGAAGTCAATTGAGATAGCAACTACAAATCATAGTGGCATGGATGAAGACAAGATGAGTTCCCATGGATCCATGTCACCACTGTTGATGAGTCGCTTTCCAGAAGGATATTTGTGAATTGGAAATGGGTTGTACCTTCTTTAAACCATACCAAGCCACATACATTTCAGCAAAAGCAAACATCCTTGTGGACAATAGAATTGCTAGAAGTATATGATCTAAATGATTTCGGATCACAATGCCAACACCAACCATCTCTAGATGAACCGATAGTTTACCTTCAGGAAGCCTGGTTGTAGGGAATTCCAAAAAACAAGTTTGGATTAATCCTAAGGATCAAGAGAAGAAGAACCCTAAATGCCAGAAAAGATGGAATAATGCTTTGCAGTAATCCTATCCTAATCACTTCCAAAGCCTCAACACGGACTTCTCGAGCAACCCATATAGGGTCAAAATTCTTTTGCTAGAAAGAGATCTCATTTCGAGCCCTTCAAATCCACCATAAGAGGTATGCAAGAAAGGTTTGGCTTGCCTTCACATGTGAATCTTAAGGTCCAGTTAAAAGAAAATTCAAAGCCTGACCCAGGGACTGACAGTTGGAGAAAAGCTCATCATGGAATTGTGCCCACACATGGACATACCATATACAACCAAAGAAAAGATGATATGGAGTTTCAATGGTAATCCCACATCTTCTACAGTGAGGAGAAATTGAAGGAATTCTGGAGGCTTGTAAAGAAGCTGTGGGAGCATCATTGGGCCAAAGTTTTTATAAAAAGAATAGTGCTGTTGTTGACAATGTAATTTCCATATTTTGGTAACTTCAACAAATTGTTGATGATATGCAACCTCGTCATCCTCCAACAGTGCCATGACATCTTTGACAGGCATTCTGACTTTACAATTAGAAGTCCAAAGGAGGAGATCAACCTAACCATGCATACTCAACGGTATTTAAACAAACTCCTCAACCAAATTTTTTGAAAAGATTTCCCTTAACAAATCCAAATTCGGCATACCTAGAGAAAGAACCAATTGATTGACCTAGACAGAGCCGATAATGCAGTGGAATCCAATACAATGAGCCAATGATTTAATGGTATGGTGGTGAGCAAGGGCTGAAAGGCAATATCAATGGAAGAACTCATGCTAATAAATCAGCAAATATGTCTTAATAGAACCTTTGCTATACAGCACAAAACCTTCCAATTAACCGAAAACCGTCTAGGAGGTTGATAAGTATACCAGTCCCCAGTAAATCTATCCTTTAAGAACAAAATGCGGGCATAGAGAGACCTTGGATGAAGCAACAATCTCCCAGCCTGCCGCCCAAACAAAGCATTCCACGAATCATGAATGTTTGGTAAACTCAGACCCCCTTGTCGTTTAGGACAGCAAATTACATTCCAAGCTATAGGATGAAAAGATCTGCCAACTGCATCATGCCTCCAGAAAAAACTTCTGACAATATGGTTAAACCATTCAACAAACCTCTTAGGAGCCATCACACTCAATGTAACATAAATGGTAGTGAAGATAGAATAGGCTGAATAAGCATGGTCCTCCCTGATAGAGACAAATACCGTCATTTTCAGGAATCCAATCAAGCAGTAACCCTCTCTTGCAAAGGCTGAAAGTCAAAAAATTTTAATTTAGAGCCTGAAAGATGTATTCCTAAATAAGTGCCCGACGAGTGAACCCTTTTTACCCCTAATATGCCCAACAAGTCAGAAGTAGTAGCATTGGAAATCCTTGGGCTGGACAGAACCATAGACTTGTGAAAATTAATAGATTAGCCTGATTGTTTGCAATACTCATCAATAGTAGACATGAAAGCCATATAATCTCGTCTTTAAGCCTTGGATAAAAGTAAACAGTTGTCAGCAAATATCAAATGGTTAACAACTGATCCCCGTCGAGCTGATCGAAAACTCAAAATACTCCTATTTGCCAAGGCCCTTTGTATTCTCCTAATTAACATTTCAGCATATAAGATAAACAAATAAGGTGATAAAGGATACCCTTATCTTAGGCCTGTAGAAAAGATAAAGAAGAGGGCAAACCATTTAGTAATATGATAAATTGAAGTTAAACCACATAAGCTTTTATCTAATCAATCATAATGGTGAGAAAGTTAAAGTGTCTAAAAACAGCCCATAATTACGGTCACTCTACCCTATCACATGCTCGTTCTATATCCAACTTTACGATCCTCATTGGTGCTACTTCAGAAGCTTCCTGTAGAGAATGAACTGCTTCCTGAGCTACCATAATATTATCTGATATGCTTCTGTCTTGTACAAATGCTGACTGATCCTCAGATATAAGAGATTCCAAAATGGGCTTGATTATATTGGCAATAACCTTAGCCATAATTTTATAAATAGTATTAGAGAGGCTGATAGGCTGAAAGTGAGGTGGGGCTTTAGGGGCAGGACACTATGCAATCAAAACCACAAAGGTGGCTTTTCAGGCTGAGATCATGAAGGTTGAGGAGAAAAATTCCTGGACTGCTGCATACACATCTCATCCTATTATAAGCCAATACCGTTCGAAAAAGCCGGGAGGGAAACCAACAGAGCTAGGGGCTCTACATAGAGCCATGGACCTCAGAGTAGTCCAGATTTCAGCATCTGACCCATTCTCTGCAAGCTTTCCTTTATCTTCCTTAGAAATACTATGGTTAAGTGCAGGGAGGGAGAGCCATACACTCCAAGAGTTTGAAGTCCACCTATCAATAAAATATTGCTAGAATTCCTCCCTGATGGCAGGTTCGGAGTCTAAAATTAGCCCACTACTTGTCTCAATCTGTTTGATCTTGTTCCTCCTACGCCTCACCATGGTTGAATTGTGAAAATACCTTATATTGAGATCTCCTCTTTCAATCGTAGCACCTGTGATTTCTGTCTCCAGAAAATATCTTGTAATTTGAAAAGTTAATAGTACTCTTCGACTCTAGCCCTCAACCTCTGCAATTCTTCAGGATTCAAAGGACCCCTAGAGTCTTCCAAATAGTTGCAAGTCAATGATATCCTTTTCCACCACAGCAAGCCTAGTAAAACTATCTCCTACCGAACACTTAATCCAAATTTTAAGAGACTGCTTCATCCTCTTTAAGTTTAGGCTTGCTGAACAACAGAGAAAGAATCCTCCATAACATCCATAGATTCTCAAAACGGGAAGGGGTGGGCTTGATGTTTTGACCCTCAAGAGTCAACAAAAAGGGGCAATGATCAGAGCCAACTCCAGGAAGATGGCAAATAAAAGCTTCTGAAAAAAGATGCAACAATCCTTTCGAAGCCACCACTCGATATAACCTTTTCCAGACCCTCGCACCACCATCCTTATTATTACACCAGGTTAATTGTTGTCTTGATAAACCAGGATGAAACAGCCCTGCTGTTTGGAGGAAACTACGAAACTTGCTTGATTCTTAGTTTTCAGCAAAAGGTTGACCTCCACGTTTCTCACTCTGAGAGAGTATATAATTAAAATCACTAGCAAGGACAATAGGATAGTTCAAGGCAATGACACTACTCAACCTAACCACAATATTGTTCTATTCAACTCATTTCTATTGGCATAAGCCCCTGCCAGAATCCAAGGACATTAATTCTCAACAGAAATAATGCCATAAAAATATTGTCGAGAGACATGAATAAAATCAATGTCCCCTAAATTGTGGCACCATAGAGCAAGTAAACCCCCAGACAGGCCCTCAAAGTCAATAGCCCTAGATTTCCTATGGGGTCCTAGATTCCTGACCAACTTTTGCACTGACATGATCCACCACACCTCCCTCCGCCGGCTGAAACACCAATCCATCGGAGATAATTGCTGCATCTCGAAACTCATCAACACCAGGCCCTGATGATGGAGAAGCGAACGACGACTCTCAAGCTATATTATGCCGCTGGAATCAGGGAGCCCTCACACATTTTGTCCGACATCCCGATCGACGACATCCCCGAAGAGTCCGCGGGAGGCCCAGGTAATGCCTCACCTCCTCAGATATCACGGAATGGTGATCTTGCCCTTGCCTTTGCTCTGCTTGGCAGCTTCTCCAGGTACCTGGGTAGAACACCCACCAATTGTTTGAGACTTTGCTCCTAAGGCCGCTGCAGCAAAAACCAAGTCCACAAAAGAGGTCCCTACCTCCTACCTTTTAGAACGCTCTCTGGTCCAACCAGTGCGGGAGATTTGGCCTTCCCCACCATCTGATCAGGGATCTTCTTGGGCGACGACCATAACTTCACTCGGGATTGGTTCTTTGATTTTTCCCTAGGACTTGGATCGGTCCAGACCCACCCGGAATTTGGTCTCCGAGCTAGAACCACCAGAGCCGGAGTCAGACTGGTGTGGACGAACCCTCTTACCATTCCTATCCTGGCTAGGACCTTGCAATGAGCTCGGAGCCAGGTTGGTCTATGTGGAATCCATCATCTCGGTAACCGGCTCTGCAGGCTCTTCCTCCTCCATACCAGCTCCTTCTAATTCGGTCTTCGGTAAGTTCGCCAACACAGCGCACAAGGACGGTGAGCCAATAAACCGAGGTTGGTCCCTTGATTCCCGGCATTGCCTCCTGACGTTTCGGGATAGGTTGGTGAGTTGGCCTGGCCTGGAGGGGTCTCAGCATCAGAGCCTTGACACAAGCCAGAGATTGGAGTCATCTGCTTGGCCATCGAGAACCAAGAACGCGTCCCCTTCTGGGGCGGAGGCTGCCTACCCTCGCTCTCCATTGAGATTGGCTTTTTAGTTGCGTTGCTCTTGACTCTCTGTTGCTCTTTACTCAGTCATCTTCTTGGAAGTAACGAAATGGTAGCCTGGATTCTAGCATCTCTTGCCTCTTAAGGGATCAGGGTTTCTATTCTAATTTGGAGACAGCCCTTAAAGGGATGGATGGAGCGAGTTAACGAAAAAAAAGATGGGAATTAATTTAAACCGTATTACTTTTGTGCGTAGTCGAGGACTCTTCCACATGTATTGAAACAATCAACATTCTGTTGTATGTTAGTGTCAAGGAAGGCCGGGAGACGCGTGACTGCCCAGGTCTACCAAGAATAGGTCACCAGTAATCAAGCCGGCAAAAGCAGGACGGGCATGGAACCGAGAGTCTTTGGTAGGTCTACAAAGAATGGGTAGGTCAAGTCAATGAATGCCGTACATTGATGAATGGCGTCGTAGGTCAAGTCAATGAATGCCGTACATTGATGAAGGTCGGTAGACGCGTGACTGACTAGGTCTACCAAGAATGGGTCACCAGTAGTAATCATGTCGGCAAAAGCAGCACGGCCATGACTAGGTCTACCAAGAATGGGTCACCAGTAGTAATCATGTCGGCAAAAGCAGCACGGCCAGTGACGCCAACACGTGCTCCAAGAAGAGCCACACACGGCCGATCAGCTCCTTACCTTCTGCATAGTCTATAGAAAGCATGTATCCACCATGTATGAAGTTCTATTATACAAGCCACATTCACTGCTGCTCCAAGCGAGGGATTCCTTATTGTTCGCTGCAGCTCTCCAAGTTCTTGTTTCTATTGCCATCTATATGCAAAGAGATTACGAGGTAAAACCTTGCTATCAATATCTCAGAACAATAATGCGTCATATATAAAGTTTTTACCGGTTTAGATTGTGGGGCTGCAGGACATGGCACTCGAGAGAAGCAGGAATGGTGCTCATGCTGTTGATGAGGTAATTAATTAGTTTCACGTCTCGACCTCCTCCTGCTCTCTCTCTCTCTCTCTCTCTTTGGAGTTAAGTTCTTGGGATTGCTGCAGGTGAATGTCGGTGCAGAGGACAACGAGCAAGCAGTGGCTGGACAAGATGTGAAGCTCCCCCCAACAGCGCAGCTCCGCCGCCGGAAGCCGGTCCATCGACTTATCCAGCAAATTCCTAAGATGAGCAGTCGATTCGTCAAGAAAATTCGTCCTGCGGTGGGCAAAGCACTCAAAATTAGACGCCATAGGTCTGGCTCTGAAGGATACTCTAGTGGCAGTGAAGAAATTCCTTCTGCGATGGCCACGGAACCCAATTCACCACGTGGTGGAGAGAATTTTCTCGGGGCACTTCCAAGTAGCAGTATTGAATCTGATGGAGAAAATATTTTGGGGCAACCACCGGTCGAAAACCAAGTTAATCAAGACTTGAAAGATTTGATTATATTTGATTATAGCAAATTTCCGGAACCGGTAATCTTCTTCATCATTTTCTATCCTTTAATCCACACCGATTCCAAATCTACCCCATCTTTTTATCTTTTTTTATTTTTAAGATTTGTGAATTATATGAATCCAAGAATTAATAAGGTGATCGAATTTAAACTTGGTTACATTCAAATGTAGTCAAGTTTGCGAATATATATATATATATATATATATATATATATATATATATATATATATATATATATGTATGTATGGAAGATTAAGATATAATTTTTTTTTTTATAGTTTTTCTTGATAATCATGTTTTAATTCTATCCATTCAATGCCTTCTATTTAATGCCTTCACACTCTTATACCATCTCTTGTATCCTTAAACTTCATTTTATTTACACTACCATCTAGATATAGCCAAGAAGCATAATAGTAAAAGCCATATATATATATATATATTATAACAATGTATTTGGCTCGTGATTAAAAAATTATAGATGAAAAGTCACAAAAATTATTTTTTTATGTAAATGTTAATAATTTAAAATTTGTTTCAATGTTTAATTGTCTATGTGAATGAAAGGTATTAGCCTCTTTTCATCTTATAAATAGTTTTTTCCTTTAATCCTCATCCTCTTAGGTTAATAATTTGAGAGGTAAATGAAAAATTATCTCCATATGTTATTATTTTTTATGTTTTGTTATTTATGACGTAGAATATTAGATGTTTAGGTCTATATTAAATAGTTTGTAAATATAATCCAACAATTTAGCTAAATAAGTTCTTAGATTCCTATTTTTCATCCCAAACCTAGCTTGATGTTTGACTTCTTTTAGGTTTGATGTTGAATTCGAGCATAGAGTTTCAATTGAGTTTTGTATTGATTTTGATCTAACAAATATGTTTTAGGTTTGGTGTGCATATGACCAAACTCAACTCGATTCCAGTCAGATGAAATTCATTTGTCCCCCTCTTCTATTCTTCATGTTGGTAAAATATAAAAGAATAAAGGGCAAGTAGAATGCCCTTTTGTAATCTGAATAAAATATATCATAATCCTTAATTTGTATTACGAACCTCGTTGTGTTAAGCCAAAGGTAGTTTCCTAAAAAAACTAATGGAGAGATGTATCTCTTTTTATGATTTGTATTACGAATCTCGTTGTGGGGCCAAAGTGGTTCTCTAGGAAAACTAATGGAGAAATATATTTCTCTCCATGGCTTGTATTACGAATCTTATTGTGTCAGACCGAGAATTCCTTATGTGAAGAGAACATATGTATTTTTCAAGGATCAAAAGTAATTGGCTTTATGTCTCACAAGATCATGTTTCTTTGATCACTTTTTAGTTATCTTCTCATAATCAAATAACAACTCTTATCCTTTAGATAGAGAATTTTATTGCTTCGTAAATATCTCATATGGATTATCGCTAATGCCAATGTGAATGCTTGTTAGAATACTTCTCTTCTCCCTTTCTGCCGATCATTCAATTCCTCTCGCTTCAGCTATAAATTATGGTTTCCTTGCTCTATCCAGCACCCTACTTCAAACACCTTGTTGAGGACTTCTCTTCTCACAATGCAACAAGAATTTAATCACCAATCCTAACGCTTGAAACAGCAGAAGACTCATCCACTTCATCAGTTAGTTAGGAGCCATTTAGGCTTGGTTTTGATGATATTCACCTTGGTAAATATGTTGTTGCATTCCTATGCCATGCCACCAAGCACATGATCTATGGTGCTAGTCCTGTAATGGAGACATTAGAGAAGACGAGGAGAGTGAAAGAAAATAAAAAGTGGGAGAAAGAAAGCACTAGAGCTCAAAGAGGGAAAAAATGCCTACCTACTCTAGAATTTGAAGACTAGGCATGCCATGCATATTTAAGATGACCACAAGAGTTATTCAAAGTTGCCAGAACTCATGCCGAGATGGTAGTATTATGGTTGTTAATGTGTATTTGAAAATCTTTATATTAGCACATTGATTGGACTAATTATTACCAAGTCGCTCAATCATGGACAAGGTATATAGAAATCTGAGTTCTTTCAATAATTTTGTCAGAAATTGTTGGCGATATATTCATAATTTATTAAAATGGCCCTTTGTTATAATAATTGAAGAATAAGTATTCATAAATTGATCCACGAGCCATTATTCTTGTTGCTTTGGTAGAGCTATTTACGGTAGTTGGAGACGCCCTAACTTACGTTGCTAAATTGTTACCGTTTGCTTTTGTATCATTTAATGCAAAGCTTTTAAATATGAAGAAATTTGATGATCTTCTCTGGTTTTGTCAAAAGAAAAATATAATAATAACCTGAGATTGTGTATGACAGGAGTTTGTGACCTCTCCAGGCGATGCGGCGAGTCGGGCAAGCTCAGAGCTGGTATAGTGACCTCTCAAACTATATTAGTAACTTAAATTCCCGATGTTATCCTTTATGATACCTTGGCATTAAAATTGAAATAGTATCCTTTTTGTTTTTCCTTGAGAAGTCTGTACAGCTCATTTTCCGATTCTGACTGCTGCACTTGCGCCTTTTTTTTTTTTTTTTTTGTTAACTAGCTCCAGACATGGCTACATGTCTGATTCCCTCTCAGCCCAGTAATAGGCTTTTGAAGTTGGCCCAAAAATAAAATAACGGAACGCTTTCTAGTCCTTGAATATTTTCCGTATGCAGTATATGTAACATGATGGAGAGACATCATCGAGCTTGACAAATACTCCAATCATATAACCAAGATCAATTGGCATACCAAGAGATGGAACTAACACCATAGAGCACCTCTCCAACCTATATTAACTCCCGAAGTTTTCTCTATGAAAAATCCTATGTTGTTCAAGTTAGTAAGATAGAATAAGAGGAATCCTATAGCCTTTAAGAGAGACATCTAGGGCTTCAGTCTAGAGAAGGAAGTGGAAGAGAGTAGAAGAGTTACCTCACTGAGGGATTTTAGGCTACTTTTTTAGATATCTAGAAGAGTTTTACATTGAGTAAGATTCTTATAAGAAATGATAATGATTGGATCTTGATCTCGAAGGAGACTTAGCCTTGACAGAAATCTTTTCCTAATAAATAGATAGGCTAATTCCTTATAGAAGTGGGCTTGCTATTTCTTTTATGATTGAGTTTATCTTATATAATGAGACTCTTAATTAAACTTAGACAGGATGACTATCACAAAAATAAATTCTTGTTTTAATAGGAATAAGTTAGCCAATTTTCTTATAGTCAGAAAGAGTTTTGATCAAACTTAAATAGGATAGTCATTCCGAAAAGAAGTTTAGTTTCCAGAGATTAGGGTTCTATCATTGCATTAACATTTAGCCTTACCATGTGTTAGCATTAGGTCAAGCCATCAAGTCAACCTACATAAGCAGAAACAAGAAAGTATTATAGCTCAAAGAAAGTAAAAATGCGTAGCGTACCATTGTGCTATATAATCTGATGACTAGGCATATATGTATATTTAAGATAACCGCAAGAGTCATCCAAAGTTGGTAGAATTCAGGCTAAGATGGTAGTAATATGGTTGTTTATGTGCATTTAAAATCTTTATTGTATCATATTGATTGGACTAGTTCTTACCAAATGACTCAATCATGGACCAGGTATTTGAAAATCTGAGTTCTTTCAATAATTTGGGCCGAATTAGTTGGCGATATATTCATAATTTATTCAAATTCTCGTTCTATTTAAAAGCCATTCATTATAATAATTGATGAATAAGTATTTATAAATTGATCCGCAAGGCTGGGTGCTTATTGTTTTGGCAGATTTATTTGTTGTAATTGGAGTCACCTTAACATAAGTTGCTAAATTGTTATCATTTGGATTTGTACCATTTAATATAAAGCTTTTAAATATGAAGGAATTTGATGACCTGCTCTGGTTTTGTCGAAAGATAGATATAATAGTAACCTGAGATTGTCCATGGCAGCAGTCTAATTCACATCCAGCGAGCGCCAGGACATCCGTCCGTGGATCCACTCAAGGCGATATAGTGATTAACATGAGCTCAGAGGTGGTATAGTGACCTCTCAACTATATTAGTAACTTAAATGCCCGCATATTATCTTTTATGATACCTTGGCATTAAAATTAAGATAGCATCCTTTTTTTCCTAATAAGTTTGTGCAACTCATTTTCCGATTCTTAACGCAGCACTTGTGCATTTTTTTTTTTTTTGTAAACTAGCTCTAGATACAAGTATTTGCCCGATTCTCTCTTAGCCTGCTAATATAGTTGAATGTATTATATTATATTAGTAATCTTTTTAGAAAGCATTTGGTATCGGATGATTCATATAGGATCATCAATAATTCATGAGATGATGATGGGATCACCTTACTTGGTTGCATTGGGGTGAAGCTATGTGGTAGTATTCCGAGATCATCTCCACCTCATGGATCACCTTTTTAAGAAGTAATCCTATCACTGTTCTCAGAAGTGGTGATTCAAGATCACCCCCTTGTAGTGATCGTTGGCTAAAATTTATATGCCAAAATACCTCTTATTTATAATAAATATATTATAACAATAATAATTTATATATAACACAATATATAAAATCAATATATTATATTATTACATTATTATATAATTATCATTTAATATAATGCATTATATTATATTAGTAATTTTTATTTATAATATACTATATAAGATATAATATATGATATTATTATAATATAGTATAATACAATATAATATATCATACTATATTATATTATGCATACAATATTTTAATATAATATAATATTAATTTATACATTATAATATATGCTATATTTTAATATATTATATTATATGATATTATATTATATATGCTATAATAAAATAATATAAATATAATAGAAGTAATTTTAGTATTTTATAGTTAGTAATTTTAAATTCTCATAGCATACAAAACATGGCGATGTTAGATCACCATGATTCTTGATTAGCATGATATACCATAGCAAACATGGTGATCTTTAATCACTAAGGATTAGATCATTGGAAGATTTGGATCATCAGTGAGGTGATCCCAAAATGATCTCCAAATGCATCCTTAGTTCTTATACACTTTCCATGTATAGGATCTATATTATAAAAATTAAAATGTTATTCGTTTGTGATATGATGGACATATACTGCTTTAATTTCATAGAGTGATGATATGATGATAGTATTAATAGTATTTGAGGGTTTTTTATTTTTATTTTTTTAGAACTTGGACAAGGAGAGAACCTTGTGAAATGAACGTAATACTAACTCCACCATTTGGCACCTTGAATGGTAGTTAAGAATTTGTACAGTTTTTAGTTTACGGTGATAATATTTATGGTGATAATGTTGAAACTATATATGTAGTACAAACAAAATGATATAGAGATTTTATTATTTAGTGTAGCTTAATGGTACATTTATAATTTTTTAAAACATTAGAAATGATTTATCTCTATGCCATGATTGACATGGCACGTCAACTATAGTTGTTTTAAGCATGACGATGTGACGTAGACAAAGCTAGGACATATGGGTTTGGTACTTCGGAGAGTAATTTATAGAGAACATAGGCTGCAATAGTCACCTAGCGAAAAAGACGTTCTAAAAGGTTAACTAGCTTGATGTGTAGGGAAAATACTGTAATGATTTATTCTGCAACCTGACATTAGCATAGCAGACTATAGAAATAATAAAAAAAAAATGTTAGATTTGTTATCTTTTCACTTTTACATATAATGCTATCACGTCGATGATATTTGCAACTTCTCTTCTTTTTTTATCTGGCTTAGGTATTAATATCATAATGATTAGCATGATGGTGTGTTGGTTTCATGTGGTAAGTTACTGAAAAAATTCTTTCTAATTGAAATGTTTATTATGTTGAAATGCATCCATGCATTTGGTGTGTTTGTTGAGCACCATCTTTCAATAAATATTCCCAATGTGTGTTTTTCCCAAGATATTCCTAACTAACCACTTGGTTTTAGTATAACATGGTGTGGCTGATGTCTAAGCACTGATCGTCTGAGATGATATCAACTAAATTGGTCATGTGCTAGTTTGGGATTGGATTAGGTTTTATTTCGGTAGGACAGGGTCTAGTCCATTATTACCATAGATAGTTTCTTGAGTTATTGGGTCATAAGCAGCACATTGGAAGCCTACATAATTCTCGCTTAGCCACCAAGAAAAGGGCATCATCTAGGTCTTTTTAGTCTTGCCTAGGTTAGTGGCATTTTGGCAACAATTTTTAAGCAAATGCTCCTTGCCATTATATTGGTGCATATAAGTGTCAAGGTATAGCTAAATATGCTTACCATATTATTTAAGAACAAAATTATGTTTTTGAAATGGAAGTAAAGTTTACCTCAATACCACATCAAGTGTCTATCAAGCACATAGTTATTTAATAGCAAACCAAGTTTATAAAGAAGCATGTGTGTGCATATTTGTGTGTAAATGTGTGTGTTTGTGTATGTATGCATATATATGTATGTTTATACATGTAATGCTTCAATATTGATATTTTCTTAAGGCATTATTAACTAGATATTGCATTCTTGAACTCTTTCTTCTATATACTTTTTTGAGATTCATGGTATTAAATAGAAAATCAATTCCTAGAAGACGAAGATGGCAAGGAGTTGCCGATAGGGTAAGAGGGTTTTTTTAGGGAGTTGAGTCCATCATAACTATCCATACTTGAGAAGAATTCTCATTAATCATAAGATCTTAGGTAGGATGATCAAACGTAAGTAACTTCTAATAGCTCTACACATGTTAGATGAGGAGTTATGGAAACCATAGAGACCTTTGAACCTCAATTCAGAAACTATATTCAATAATGTTTTTTATCAATTTGGATTCTGACAATACCATCAAGCTAATGATAGTGTTTGGTATACATCCCACCATTCTGTTTCTCATCGCTCGATGGAATGTGAGAGGGTATTGCTTATACCATACTTGAACCGATGATCATGTAGTTTGGTAGCATCATGGGCATGCACCATGTGATAGAATAGTTGGGGAGCTAGATGGACCATCTTGTTCTAGATGCAAAGCTGTAGGTGGAGTCCTAAACCAAAGAGGAAAAGAGACTAGAGGTAGTGCTGAAACAAACTGTACGAGCCAATTGGTCAAGTAGCATAGCGAATGAAAACACTATGAAAACCCTAGATAACTCATAAGATGGCTCTATTGAAAGAGTATGCAAGAAATCATCAAGGAACATTCAGCTAGATAGTAGAGTAGCGGGAGAGAGATGCCGTGAGTGTTACATTGGAAAAGGGGATGTAGCCAACATGGAGCCATGCATATAGCCAGGGTAGTCAAAGGTGTCATTATAATTTAATCGTATAAATACTATCCAAAAGTTTATTGTAAATAGACCTTCAACATATCTCTAGGAGAGGTAAAAAATGGCACCAACATGTCGTTAATTAGTCTATATTTTATTTCATGGTTAGGCATTCATTAAAATTCATGAACCTTTACCACCTAATAAGTACCAATCCCAAATCTAAAATTTGAATTATCCTAATTTGTTCAAATTTATCGACTTGAACCCTACCTGAGTTTAGATACCTATAGTTGTCTTTGCCTGAACATCTTCTTTCTAAAGCTTCAAGTGGTCAGATTGAAAGGTCCAATGAATTTCCCTTAAGGCCCACCCCTACGTGCACATCCTCGTTTAGTGGACCATGCAATTTTTTTCAACTTCATTTACCTTTTTATGCTTCTTCTTCTCTTTTTCCTCTTTCTCTCTAGTTAGATAATTTTTTTGTTTCACTTTGTGACCCTTTCCCTGTTCTTTTGTTCACATTATTTTAGTTGTTCCACTGCCATAAAAATAATCTTAATGGTTTCTTTTGTCTTGTAATTACTAGTGTGATCAATTTAGTTGTTAAAACTTGTGATTTTCCAACAAACTTCAAGGTAACCTATGTTTTCACCCTAACTTTCTGGATAGTTATTTTTTCATGCTTGCTATTACATTTCCTTTTTGGTTTCTTCTCTCTTTTTCAGCGGACATACATTATTAGACTTTTAATAGGACATGACTCCTCAAATATTTAGATGTGGCTCTTAGAAATCCATATTAATTGGTTTTTACCTTTTGATTACCAGAGAAAATAGAGAGGAAAAGAACCTCATAATTGTAGACCCTAAAAGATTAAGGTGATGAGAATGAGTCAAATAAATTATCAAGTTAATTAAATAAATATTAGCATTGAGGGGATTCAAACCCATAACTTATAGTAAACTTGAGTTCTAATGTCATATCAATTAACTAATAGACCTAAAAAGCTTAAATTGACAAAAATGTCAACAATCCTTGAGGTCTAACATTTATCCATGCTCCGATAATGTATATTGGACCTATTAAGCAAGACATTTCCCATCCTTGTAGAGGAAAGAGGGGTTGTCTTATTTTCTTGATTCACAGTCTTTTCTAAAGTTTCACTAAAGAGAATTTTAGACTTCTCGAATGGTGTTCATCAAGGGCATTATTATTGGTCCAATTTAGAAGTCTTAGATACTCCAATATATCTTGTGAAACAAACTCCAACATTCTTACTATGCACAAGCACTGACAAACACTGCTGTAAAGGGTGACTTGAGCTTTTTTCCAAAATAAAAGAACTTTTCATATTCTTTTATTGTAATTAATGATGAAATTTGTAAATTATTTTGAGATATGTCAACCATGGAAGTCTTCTTATCTAGTGCTCATATTCAAGGTGCCACTTGTTTTTTAGGCACAAACTTCCTCTAATTATGAAAGAAAATGTAAACTTTGAGATTTCATGGTTTTTACTCATCATATATAAACTTTGATGGCAATTGAGAAATACAAATTCACCTAGGTTTAAAGGAGGGTGCTTTCCAACTCCTGATAGAGAATATTTTGTATTGTGCATAGCAACAATTTTCTGTAAAATATTTAGAAGCTTTTGAATCATTAAGAAATATTCTTTTTTTATTTCATTCCTTGAATTTTAAAAAAATATTTGATTATAAGTATGTTGCAACTATTCATAAAATAATTGATAGTTTTGGTGCTAATGACTAATTACTTGATTGCTTGGATGATTTGTTATTTGTTTTTTCCTTGTGCTTATTTTTATAAGAAATATTTTAGTGCATATCAAAATTTTTGAATCTATTTTTGAATATTTCATTTTTTTTTCCTTATCTAGCCAAATTATAGCCTATTGTCCAACTTGCAACTACCCCACAATGATGCTTTATAATAGGTTGAAAAAAATTATAGATGATTTCATATAACTTGCTCTAGTTGCTGCAATAGATAGTTGTGATCTAAGGCACCTAAATATCTGCATGCATTGCATTTTTACATGTAATTCTAATAAAATGTTACTTATGATGTCTTTTGGTTTTAAATATGAAAAGGAGTGGTAAGATTCTCAAAGTAAAGTTTCACAATCAACCTTTGCTAAAATAATCTGGAATTTGTTGCAAAACTATGAGTAAACGCTGAAGGGCCTTTGTATTTTTAGTAGATTGGTGATCAGATGCCTTCTTTGTTAGACTAAAGCTCAGTCAGATTTTTTCTTTTTTTTCTTTTTCCATAGAGAAAAAGATGTGTTCCTTGTCTAAAGTTAGATCGCTATACATGTCTTTAGATTGCTCCATATGTCTAGGATTATAATGAGTCAAAAATCAATTTTTTACTTTTTTCCCATTACATGCAAGCCGGATTTTTATCTATCATTTCCACTAACTTGTATCATATTGTTGATGCTCTATTGTTATCAATCATTTCATTCTATTACTGGTCTGAAACTAAAGGCACTTTTTTCCCATTTTCATGCAAGACACAGGGAGACCCGGATTCAGTGGACACAAAAGTGATGGAGGATGCAGCACTAAAAGAAGAGATAAAGAATGCCTTAAAATTTTCTTATTTCTCAACCGGTATGGCTGGTGCTGGAATCTTAGGTTTAGTTTCTGAATCCATTAGTAATGAAAAAGAAAAAACCAATGGTAGTAATGAAAAAGAACAAACCAACTGTACCCACCTGAAGATTTGCATCATCCTCACACTAGCCACTATTATATCTGGGGCCAGCATGATTCTAATTACATTCCTACGTTCGCACACCCATGTCTCTATCCATATTATCAAATACCTCAAGTATGCAACCTTGGGGTTGCTAACCGTGGCAACATTTGATGCTTCCATTCTTTTCTTGGAGGTCTATGCACTTCTTGCCTTTGTTCCAACGATGGTTGTAGGTGTGGTGGCATTCATCAGGGCCCCTCGTCATGACTAGTCATCATCAAGTCATTACTAAAGCAATGGTGGCTTCTGGTGGAGTTTCAATGGATGATTCTAATTTGTTCATGATCATTTAATTAATGCTGAAGGGTTGGATACTTTTAAATTTAGCCTTCTTAAAACCATAGATCCATGGGTGGATTAATATATAACACAAGGATCCGTGGAATCATTTATTTAGATGCTTTTCATGTAGAAAGCATCAAAAAATATAATGTATAATATTTTTGCAGTATTTGTTCATGTAGTACTCATTGATTTAATGGGAACAAAGAGAGATTGAATCAAGATTTGATAGAAATCAAATATTCCGTTTATGACAGCCTATATACATCTTAGAGCTATTGACAGGACCTAAGTTCTATGTTAATGGTATTTTGAGTTAAAAATGAGGGAAAAGGGGGGAAAAGGTCAAAGTACGTATACTCTTTTACTTCTAAAGCGCTGAATCTCCAAAAGCCTACCGCTATTCTATTGATTAACTACTTGAATAGATGGCCCTCATGTCACTATATATTTATAAGCCTCCTTGCTACTTGTAAAATAAGGAATAATGAATAGGAAAAAGCAAAGCAAACAGCATAAATCATGACTCCAAAACTTATTGGAAAAGAAAGAGGAAAACAAGAAATATGAGATAGCCAATTCCTAGTAGATCTAAACTCTTAAAGCTAAGCATGATTACCAAACTTTACTGAAAATTTCATCCTTTTCCCATCTTATAAAAATTAGATAATTGAATATGTTAACACCTAAAAATTAGTATTTGTAGACTGACAATAAGAAGTTAAGGAAATGATATATTGACCAAGATATATTAAATTATTCTTGTGTGGAACTTGAAGATCAAGAGTATCACTCATACAAAAGGCTACATTTGGATAGTAGATTGCTAAAATTAAATTTCTAAAGGAAGTTATTAGGACAAGATATGCGGAGTTATTCATGCAAGCAATCTCTAGCAACTGCCACAAAAAGAATAACTAGAATAAAGAACCATAAAGAAAGAAAGTCATTACTGGAAATAACTGCCAATTTGCATCATAAAAAAGAAACAAAAGTGTTCATTTAGAATTTCTCACTCTTTCACATATAAATACTTGACTATTCCAACATTGAACAAGGTTTTTATACCTCCCAATGTACTACAATATGTGCTAAGAGGATTTTGTATCCATGATCCTAATCTAAAATTCTACATTTGTTCCATCTTGGAAGAAATCAATCAAGCATCAAGAGGATTCCACATTCTTAACTCTTGTCAACTTATCCTATTCTCTAAAGTTGTCTAATTCCATTTTGAAGGATATTATCGGTAATGTATTCAAATAATTTCTTTATTTTTCTGATCATCTTTGAGTTATCATACTTTATGCCATTCTTTTCTTTGTATCTCATTCCATTAGAATTGTAAGTTCTTTTACTAAGATATTGAATTTGCTTTCTATTAATTATATCTATTTGACCAATCTTATCATTTATTAGGTACTTAAAAAGATCAAGAAATTTAAATAATATCTTTTAGCTAGCTATTAGGTGAGGTTCTCAATTGTCACACCAACTTAAGATGCTTCTACTAATGTTTACACTCATCTTTGGCTTTATGCCATAATAGCTTTTAATGGGTCCATCACCAAGGCAACAATAACGATGGCATTCGATATGGAGTTTCAATGTGTTCAAAACTATCTAGTGTTACAAGGTTGTGTTTCTTCCAATCTTAGCCTTCTATAATATTGTAAATTAATGTGTATATTTCTCTATATATCTAAACTCAGTATTTACATTCCCATAGGTTTGCTTTTGTAAGAGTTATTGTATGCATTCATCTACTATATTCAGTGCCTAGCAGATGTTCAACAACAAATTCTTTTCCCTTCTTAATGCTTGAGAGTCTAATTGCTTTACAGATTGAACTGAGATGCAATTAAACTTTTTGAAACCATTTTGGAAGCAGTTTATATGTAAAAAACAATATAAACTATCTTCCTCGGAGTTTTATAGGACTGCTCATACCATCTATATATAAGGCCCTTAAAGTAAATTTTATATTATTATTAATTAGCGCCACAATTCTATGAGACTGACATAATCTCGACCAATACTCAATTTTGTAAAGCAAATTGGAAATAAAAATAAACAGTTATTAAGACTTCAATTTTAGGTTCAAAGTACCAAAAAAAAACTTCCAAGTAACTCCTCAGAGATCAGTTTATTTATTTATTTTTTTCCATTACTTCTAAAGCGGTGACTTAAGTGCAATGAAATCTTAAGGTTTTCTTGCCTCCTTTTTTGACTCTCTTAACTATCATAGGATGAAAAATAAATTAATCTAGGGCAAAGCATGAGTAGAGTAGAAGTGATTAGCAAGAAAGTATTGTACAAGAAATCTACGATTGAGCTAAAAATAATTGCACCGAAGCTAGAACCAAACATCTTCTCCCTCTCTTTTTTATTATTATTTTTAGTGATTAGCAAGAAAGTATTTGTAGTCACTCTTGTCCAGGATGCTGTGCCTACAATGACGAACTCAACCATTTGTATGAAATTGATTGCAATGCCCTGTTTTTAAACTAGGCGATCATCAACCCTAGATCATCTCTTCCATTGCTGCAAACCCTGACCACCTCAATGGCCATCATCATCCCTGCCGTGCACATAGACAATGGCCGACGGAGAAGCTAACATGAGATTCGATCGCTGCCTATAATTGTTGCCCGATTTCCATATGAGCCTAAGCCTCATTCTCTTCCTCTCGTTAACTTCTTTTTCTTCCTCCCTTCCTCGTCTCCTCCTTCCTCTCTGCTTTCCTTGGGCCTGAGTGCTGTCGGAGTTCTGTCGCCTAGAGAAGAGCTCCGACTTGGCTTCCTTGCTCTGTTCAGTGGTGGAACAAATTTTGGACTTGGTCATGGGAGTTCCGACTGAATCCTTGCCACCATCGGTAGTTCTCTTCAGCTTCTTCTCCACCAAGTCACCACCGTCTTCTTCGGTGCTAGCAGCAGTGAGCCAAAAGCCAGATCGCTCAATGGTAGTAGTGCAAGCCTTGAGGGAGTTCGTCGAAGGTTGGTTCACCGATTTGTGCCGCTGGCTGTCATCGTCGATAGCCGAGCTAGCTGACGGTAAACTCTACTCTCAGTTGATTATCTATTTTTAAGCTATTTGAAGTTTTAGAAGTCTTTAAGTCTTGCCTAGTTAGAGTTGGTTCCAATGGGTGAGCTCGCCAGAGGTTGGGGTGGGGTTTGGAGTCCTTCTTTGGTGCCGCGGCCATTGAACGGCGTTGTGGTGCTCCGCTCAAGGATTAGGGCATCTCGGTGTCCTGGTTTCCTTATTCGATCGGCCACCGGGCCATTGCTCCGCCCTTGTAGTGGTTGCCTAAGGGGAAGTCGGTGCTGCATGTGTGTGTGTGGTGACCAAGGGTCACCTAGCATCTTGCCGGCCATGGTCGATTTTGGCTAGCTGTGGGCATCGCGTGTTGTTGAGCGGTGATGGTCATGGGTTAACCGATTGGGGCTAAGCCTAATAGTTGGTTCAAGTCAATTTGACTCAAACCATACTCTTTAAGCTCAATTTGCTTGAAGCTGGTCCAAATAAAAACCTGTACTAGACTAATCATAATCATGCTACAATCCATGACAATCGAACCTCATCACTCAAACTACACTTCTGCTAGCGATTGGTTACCAAAAGAAATGTTATGTTTCTATCGTGACGATGCAATGCTCACACGTGGCTAGTCCAATTACACTCACTCCATTTATAATTTTTTTATAATTATTTATTTATGACATATATACTTTGTTATTATTATCATTATCACAATTATAGTGAGAAATCAGATTTGTAACATCACAATTTATGTTAACAACATATTGCGAAATATTCTTAATAACATCAACAATTGTGTAGTAAAAAATGACATAATTATATACAAAATATTAAAATCATGCCGGTGATTCTATTCGAAGATTCTTACCTTCACCAATAATACTATTGACTAAAAGTGTTAGTTCAATCAGCAAGTACACTTATTACACCAATAAAATGGTGCCACATGGCAAGTACATTTGATAGGAAAAGTTCAAATTTAGGGACTAAAATCCTATTGGAGGAAACTAAATGCTTTAATTTGCCTCTAACTACCAAGATCCAATTAAGAAAGTATTTAACTAATTCTAATTGTGGTTAACTCCATCAAGAACAAGAATTAACCAGAGACCATCCTTCATAAAGGACCAAATCCCTAATAAACTCTCCAGATGCCTATAAAAAGGGATCAAGACTCTAATTGAAGGGGACTCAAGCCTATTTTTCTTTCTTTCTTTCTAATTTCCTTCCCTACTTAGAATTTGCTTGGTCATCCTCATCACTAATTTGAGTGTCAGTGGGTTTCCTCCAGAGAACTCTGGGGCTTCTAACACTTATTTTTTTGAGTGTAGGTCACCAAAAAGAGCTGCAAGAGTGGCTCAACAGGCTGAAGATGTGTTCTACTAGATTTTTGTTAAAGAAATCTAATCCATTGGTGCAATGATTAGAAAAAAAGAACATCAATAAATTGATGTTGTCTATAGGAATTTGAGTAAAAAGTACCGACTCTCAACCATGCCAGTCAAGAAGAAAGATCAAGGCTTGAACACCACCTAGATGAGAGTAAGTCAAATGGCAAGAAGATCTCAAGATTCTAATGGAGCACTAACCAACCTTGGTCGATGACTTTCTCCTAGGTTTGCTTTGCATTCTGCTCAAGAAGAAATTTGAAATTTAAATCAAAAGTTTGATGCATTGGTAAGTCTTGTACAAAGTATGTTTTCTTAAAAAATCAAGATGGAGTCCAATTCAAAGTAAATCAAGAAAAGCTATAGCAGGCTGAATTCAATTGACCTCTTGATGAGTCAAGAAGTCAACCTCAAAATCAAGAAGCTAAGAACAACTCAGATCATCCTTAAGGTGGAATTAAAGAGCATTAAAGAATTGAGACCGGCCCTAGTCGACCACATGAAAGACAAAAACACTAGCCAAGAATTGAGACCAACCACTTTCCTAAAGAAATTCTCCATGATCATCAATTGAGCTTGAACAAGCGTATCAGTCCAATAATACCAACAACCAACCACAAGAAGATCAACCCTTGCTTTGAGGAAATAGATCAAAAACTAAGGAGATAATGTTTGGTGTTTGGAACAAGGGAGTAGGAATACGAATGACCTAGATTTTCCGATCGAGCCACCTTTCACTAAAGAAGTAATGACTGAACCTTTACCTTCAAAGTTTAAATGCTACAATTTGAGCCATATGATGGAACAACTGATCCAATATATCATTTAGAGAGTTTCAAAGCTCTTATGTTATTTCATGATGTTCTAGAAATAATTATGTGCAAAGCTTTTTCAGTTACCTTAAAGAAGGCTACTCAAACTTGGCACACTAATCTATGTCCTATCTGGATTAGTTCTTTTCATCAACTTAGCAAATAGTTCATTGGTCACTTTGTTAGTGGTAGAAATATAGGAAGACCTCGACTTCTCTAATGATCATTAAGCAGAGGAAAGATGAAACATTAAGAGATTACTTGTAGCGTTTCAATGCTAAGGCAATAGAAGTTAGAGATTTAGACACATCAATTGCTATTGCAGCTTTTATGAATGGCCTGAGAAACTCTCGGTTCAACTTCTCTCTAGCAAGATGACCTCCTAAAGACCTCAACTTCTCTCGGTTCAGCATTCAGGGAAGGATGTTCATAGGTCAAGGGAATCATAGAAGAAACTTAGAGGAGTACAAGAAGTGTCACAACAGCCTCAAACTCCTCCTCATTGGAAATATGATAGGTATACATGTCTAAATGTTTCTCGTGCTCACATTTTAATGTAGATCAATAAGGAAGGATACAACGTTAAGCAATTAGAGAGGATGAAATCAAGGCCAGAGGTCAAAGATGATGGAGGCAGATCTAGAGGAGATACTAAATTTGATGTAAGAAAGTGAAAGGAAAATAATTACTGATCTTACATCAGCTCTTTGAGGGTCATCGATTCAGCATCTCCGACCTTCCTAAGGAATGTGTAACCTTGCATCACTCAAGTAAGAATTACTCCAAGCTAGAAAAAAAGAAAAACTCTCATAACTCAATTCAATATTCATTCATTGATTCTATGGGGTATACTTTATATAGCAAAATTGGCTCAGAACTCTTAATCAAACTAGGACCAAAATACTTTCAAAAATAAGAGACTAGAATTATTGATTGATTCAATATTGATAAAAATAAAACTCTTAAAGAGAATAAAATAGGACTTCTAAAGAGAATAAAATAAGTCTCCTATAGAAATTCGGACGAAAATAAGACTTCTAAAGAAACTCATAATGAAGTTTTTTTAAAATCCAAAACTCCTATTCTTGCCTTTCTATGCTGTATCAACTCTCCTCGGCTTAAAAAACTCAGCTCCTGACAAACTAAAGCTTGGGTTAAATGCCACCTTTGTAAGTGTATTAATCTATTGGTCTTCTAGAGCATGTTCTATCCCATCATTGTAACTTAGCATAAATTTTATAGGATTACATTTTAAGTTTATTCAGATATAGCTTGCGATGCAACCATGCTTTCTTTTCATGCCACATTCATCCTCTATCACCTAGGTTTCTTCTTTGATGAGCCTTCTTTCTAGAAAATATTATCTTTAGTGCAGGACGTTAGAAGATATGCGGATCTCTATCTGCATTAATTCTCCTTATCTTAAAAAATTTGACTCTGGATGAATCGACGTGAGGTAAGATATAGTAGCCTTCAATTCATCTATGTCAGATAAACTTTATGAGCTTCAATCTTTTCCTTTTCATTATATTTACCTTCCTTAGGAATAGAAATTTCTCCTTTAGTTAATTCATCTATCATCAAATCTTTTTTTTCTACTAGCCATATTGTTGAATACCTCATTGATAGATTTTTTCACATTGTAGTAGCTTAGACTTAGCTCTCCTTTTACTTCTTCAACCATAATACTCTTCTTATCTTTCTGAGCTTTTTCTTCTTCAGTAGTTGCAGTAATCTTTTGTGCTTTAATTTTAGTAGAAAAGACCTTTGATGGTGCAGGATCATAGGCTATGACTTCGGTAGAAGTAGGATAGAAGACTAAAGTATAGTACCTTTTTGCTTAAAAAGTTGGCTAGTAAGTAGAACAGTTGATGTATTTGTAATAGTCAATAGGTAGATATTTCTCTTCCAGTTTAATACATATGGCATCCAAGTAGTAATAGGTTCATCATAATTACGAGTAGCATATTCAAAGGAATGAAGTCAACCTAGACAAAAAGCCAATAGCAATCCTCCATGAGTTCGAGAGGAGCTGTGCCAGTGCAATATTATAAAATTCTAATAGCCGACCTATAAATGGTGGGATAGGAAGCCTAAGTCCTGCTTTCAATGCATTCTTATATATAAAATAAGGCACTTCTCGATGGAATCAAAAGTTCAATCTAACTCCCCTGAGGCAAAAAGTAGGAACTTCTCGGGAATGAAATTAGTTTGCCTAATATGAACCATATCTTTGAAATTGAGAACTAGAGTGTCTTTAGCTTGGAGCACTGAAGTGCTCAGAGCAGATGAGGATGACGAGGTTAAGGTTGAAGACCTCACCTTGTCGGACATGGTTGAACTCAATGCTTCAACTGACCAAGGTAGGAAAAACACGACTACGAAGAAGACAAAAGGATAGGAGAAGACTTAAAATTTAAACCACTAAGTTGAAGGAATGAAAAGAGTTACCTAGAGAGAACTAATCTAACGAAGTTGAAGACTTCAAGGGTTGAGGAAAAATGAAAACCCAAGCTAGAGAAAGAAAAGTATAAGGTAGAAAAAGGATTCACCCCTTGAACCTTTTAAAGGCCTTGAAGTTAGAGGTGAGCAAGAAACTTTGCCCACCAGTAACCTCTGCAGAACTGGCACTTGGCAGGTGTTAAATTGGAAATAAAGTGTTTAATCATGATAAGCCATCCTCATAAATAATTTACTCATATTCCTATAAGACATAATTATTATCATTAATTCCAAGTTGGCTGAATGTTAAACTCCATTATGATTCATCATTATCTATAAATAATAAATATCTCAAAATAAGAGATATTAAATAAAAACATATTTCAAAAAATCCTGAATTTTATGACTTAAAAATTAATTGACTTTTTTATTCCTTTTTTTAAAGATCAGGGAGAATCAATTAGATAAGAAATAAATAAAGTTTTTCTCAATATGGGATGACCTCGATCTAGTCTATGCTGATTTGATAAAATTATCTATAAACTGATAAAGCTATCTACTTGATACCGACTTGATAAGTACTCGGCATCAATCTGATAACAGTAAATTTGCTTTGTTCTGACTTGATAAGAGTTCGATACTAACTAGAACAAAGTAAATTAGCTCAATACTGATTTGATAAAATCCATTAGGCAAGCAAATGATAAAAGCAAGTTTATCCAAAACTAACTTAATTTATTCAGTACGAACAACCAAAACCAATCTTCCTTAAGCTGACTTGACTCAATAATCCTAAACAATGAAAGATCAAGAAAATGAACTACTTCAAAGCTCAAAAAAGTCTTAAATATTAACTACTTTCATAGGTTGAGCACAAAGTTAGGAGGCAAATGATGTAGGATAGTTTGCTATACCAATAAGATGGTGCCACATGACAAGTACAACCAATAGGAAAAGTCCAAGTCTAGGGACTAAAATCCTATTAGAGGAAACTAAATGGTTCCAATTGCCCCCTAACTACCAAGATCCAATCAAAAAAGTATTTAACTAATTCTAATTGTGTTTAACTTCATTAAGATCAAGAATTAATCAGAGATCACCTTCACAAAGGACCTAACCCCGGATAAACTCTCTCCAGGTGCACGTAAAAATAGATCAAAACTCCAATTGAAGGGGGCTCAAGCTCATTTTTCTTCCTTTTCCTCTAATTTCCTTTTTTACTTAGAATTCTCTTGGTTCTCAATACTGACTTGAGCATTGAAGGATTTCCTTCGAACAAAACTTTGGGATCTTTAATGCTTCTTTCTTTGAGTGCATCAAGAAGAGCTGCACAAGGTGATTCATTAGGCTGAAGATGTGTTATATCGAATTCTTGTCAAAGAAATTTCATTCAGTATTACAAAGACAAGAGAAAAGCATTAAGAGATATTATATTTAAGAATAGTTTTAAATAGAGAAAAAAAATCTTAATTTATGCATCATGAGAGCTCTACTAACTTATCGTGGAAGAATTACGTATAAGTCTTACGTTGTTGACCGATGGGCATGGAAGTCTGCATGTAATCTCAATGGAATGAGTGGTTGAGATACCTTGATCACGGAAGGCATTCTCAAGATGAAAGCTGTGAAGCCAACAATCACGTAGCTTGGTTATTTCCCGGTTTCGGTGCAGTTTCTTTGCATCCATTGTGATGGCCAGGACGATGCCCGGAATAAACCAACAATCACTTACATGGACTCACGCACCGGTGTGCCCCCACTAATTCATGATAAACAGGTTATATTAAAAGAAAAAACCCCAAAGTCTTGCTGCATGGAAGCGAAACTTGGGTAGGCCAAATCAATCAATGCCGAACATTGATGAAGGCCGGTAGACGCGCGACTGACGAGGTCTACCAAGAATGGGTCACCAGTAAACAGGCCGGCAAGAGCAGGACAGGCAGTGACGCCAACATGTGCTCCAAGTAGCCAACACGGCCGGCCACAGACGGCCGATCAGCTCCTTGCCTTCTGCATAGTCTATAGAAAGCATGTATCCACCATGTATGAAGTTCTATCATACAAGCCACATTCACTGCTGCTCCAAGCGAGGGATTCCTTATTGTTCGCTGCAGTTCTCCAAGTTCTTGTTTCTATTGCCATCCATATGCAAAGAGATTACGAGGTGAAACCTTGCTATCAATATCTCAGAACAATAACGCGTCATATATAAAGTTTTTACCGGTTCACATTGTGGGGCTGCAGGACATGGCACTCGAGAGAAGCAGGAATGGTGCTCATGCTGTTGATGAGGTAATTAATTAGTTTCACGTCTCGAGCTCCTCCTGCTCTCTCTCTCTGTCTCTCTTTGGAGTTAAGTTCTTGGGATTGCTGCAGGTGAATGTCGGTGCAGAGGACAACGAGCAAGCAGTGGCTGGACAAGATGTGGAGCTCCCCCCAGCAGCGCAGCTACGCCACCGGAAGCCGGGCCATCGACTTATCCAGCAAATTCCTAAGATGGGCAGTCGATTCCTCAAGACAATTCGCCCTGCGGTGGGCAAAGCACTCAAAATTAGACGCCATAGGTCTGGCTCTGAAGGATACTCTAGTGGCAGTGAAGAAATTCCTTCTGCGATGGCCACGGAACCCAATTCACCACGTGGTGGAGAGAATTTTCTCGGGGCCTTTCCAAGTAGCAGTATT
Organism: Metroxylon sagu; assembly: GCA_017589505.3. NCBI lineage: Eukaryota > Viridiplantae > Streptophyta > Magnoliopsida > Arecales > Arecaceae > Metroxylon > Metroxylon sagu. Next base: position 1,153,577 of record JACVBY030000630.1, read on the forward strand.
GAATCTGATGGAGAGAATATTTTGGGGCAACCACCGGTCGAAAACCAATCTACCCGAGACTCAGAAGCACATGAGGTGATCATTAATCCTGCTCAAGGTTTTGATCAGAATGTGTCAATATAGGGAGAGAAAAATAGATAGATTTGATTAGGTTTGAATGTAGTTAAAGTATTTTTTCATTCTTAAATCCACACCGATCCCAAAGCGATCCTATCTTTTCTATCTTTTTTTTATCTTTAAGATTTATGAACTATGTGAATGTAAGGATGGATGAGATGACTAGATTTAAACTTAACTATATTCAAATATAGTCGAGTCTGCATATATACATATATATATATATATATATATAATTTAAATATAATATTTTCTTTTTTTTTTTCCGGCAACTATGTTTTAATCCTATCCATTTAAAACCTTCTATTTAATGTTTTCAGCCTCTTATACCATCTCTTATGCCCTCAAACTTCATTTTATTTACAGTACCATCCAAATATAGCCGGAAGCATAATAGTAAAAGCCATAATATATTACACACACAAACACACAATGCTTTCAGCATGAGATTAAAAAATTATGGATGAAATATCACAAAAATAATTTTTTAATGTAAATTTTAACAATGTCAATTTTTTTTAGAGTTTAATTGTGTCTATGAATGAAAGGTATTAGCCTCTTTTCATCTTTTAAATAGTTTTTGCCTTTAATTCTCACCCTCTTAGGTTAATAATTTGAGAGGTAAATGAGAAATTATCTCCTTAAAAAGAATAACTCTATATGTCATTATTTTTTATGTTTTGCTATTCATGACGTAGCATATTAGGTGTTTAGGTATATATTAAATAGTTTGTAAATTTAATCCAATAGTTTAGCTAAATAGGTTCTTAGATTCCTATTTTTCATCCCAAACCTGGCTTGATGTTTGACTTCTTTTGGGTTTGTTGTTGAATTCAAGCATAGAGTTTCAATTGGGTTTTGTATTGATTTTGATCCAACAAATATGTTTTAGGTTTGGTGTGCATATGGCCAAATCCAACTAGATTCCGGTCGGTTGAAATTCACTTGACCCCCTCCTCTATCCTTCATATTGGTAAAACATAAAAGAACAAAGGGCAAATGAAATACTTCTTTGTAATCTGAATAAAATATTTCAGGATCCTTGGTTTGTATTACGAATCTTATTGTGTCAAGCCAAAGATGGTTCCCTAGAAAAACTAATGCAAAAATGTATCTCTTCACGGCTTGTATTACGAACCTTTTTGTGGGGCTAAAGTGGTTCCCTAGGAAAACTAACAGAGAGATATATTTCTCTCTATGGCTTATATTACGAATATCGTTGTGTTAGACCGAGAATTTCTCATGGGGAGAGAACATATTTTTCAAGGCCAAAAATTCCTCACCTGGAAAGAACATGCGTTCGCTTTATCCTTATTATTAGATATGAGTCTTAGTCCCATGAATCAGATCTCATTGACCAATTCATAATTATTTTCTCATAATCAAATAATGACTTTTATCCTTTCATAATTATTTAGATAGAAAATTTTATTGCTTCATAAATATCCTATAAGGATAACCGCTAATGCCAATGTGAATGCTTGTTAGAACACTTCTCTTCTTCCTTTCTACCCATCATTCAATTCCTCTCTCTTCAGCTACAGATTATGGTTTCCTTACTCTATCCAGCGCCCCTCTTCAAACACATTGTTGAGGACTTCTCTTCTCACAATACAACAAGAATTTAATCACCAATCCTAACGCTTGAAACAGCAGAAGACTCATCCACTTCATCAATTAGTTAGGAGCCATTTAGGCTTGGTTTTGATGATATTCACCTTGGTAAATATGTTGTCGAATTTCTATGCCATGCCACCAAGCACAAGATCGATGGTGCTAGTCCTATAATGGAGACATTAGAGAAGACGAGGAGAGTGAAAGAAAATAAAAAGTGGGAGAAAGAAAGCACTAAAGCTCAAAGAGGGCAAAAATGCCTACCTACTATAGAATTTGAAGACTAGGCATGCATGCATGTTTAAGATGACCACAAGAGTCATTCAAAGTTGCCAGAACTCATGCCGAGATGATAGTATTACGGTTGTTTATGTGTATTTGAAAATCTTTATATTGGCACATTGATTGGACTAATTTTTACCAAGTCGCTCAATCATGCACCAGGTATTTAGAAACCTGAGTTCTTTCAATAATTTGGTCGGAACTAGTTGGTGATATATTCATAATTTATTCAAATTCTGGTGCTATTTTTACAAGCCATTCATTATAATAATTGATGAATAAGTATTTATAAATTGATCCGCAAGGCTGGGTGCTTATTGTTTTGGCAGATTTATTTGCTGTAATTGGAGTCACCTTAACATAAGTTGCTAAATTGTTATCATTTGAATTTGTACCATTTAATATAAAGCTTTTAAATATGAAGGAATTTGATGACCTGCTCTGGTTTTGTCGAAAGATAGATATAATAGTAACCTGAGATTGTCTATGACAGCAGTCTAATTCACATCCAGTGAGCGCCAGGACATCCGTCCGTGGATCCAGTCAAGGCCATACAGTGATTGACATGAGCTCAGAGGTGGTATAGTGACCTCTCAACTGTATTAGTAACGTAAATGCCCGCATATTATCTTTTATGGTACCTTGGCATTAAAATTAAGATAGTATCTTTTTTTCCTAATAAGTTTGTATAACTCGTTTTCCGATTCTCAACGCAGCACTTGGCCATTTTTTTTTGTAAACTAGCTCTAGATACAAGTATTTACCTGATTCTCTCTCAGCCCGCTAACAGGCAACATGTAGTTGAGCTACCAAAAACTTAAAAAGAAGGGAACACTTTTAAGGGAGCATTTGGTATTGGATGATTCATCTAGGATCACATGGATCACTGGCGATCCATGGAATAATGATGGAATCACCCTGTTTGGTTGCATTAGGATGAACCTATGTCGTGGTGTTTCAAAATCATTCTCACCTCATGGATCACCTTTTTGGGAAGTGATCCTATCACTGTTCTCAGAGATGGTAATCCAAAATCACCCCCTTTCAGTGATTATTGGTTAAAATTTATAAATACCTCTTATTTATAATAAATATATTATAACAGCAATGATTTATGTATAACACAATGTATAAAATTAATATATTACATTATTATATTTTTATATTATTATATTTTAAATTATATTATATAACTTTTTATTTATAATATACTATATAAGATATAATATATGATGTTATTATTATATTATATTATAATTTATTTATTATAATATAGTATAATACAATATAATATATCATACTATATTATATTATGGATATAATATTTTTAAAATAATATAATATTAATTTATACATTATAATATATGATATATTTTAATATATTATATTATATGATATTATATTATATATGCTATAATAAAATAATATAAATATAATAGAAGTAATTTTAGTATTTTATAGTTAGTAATTTTAAATTCTTATAGCATACAAAACATGGCGATGTTAGATCACCATGATCCTTGATCAGCATGATATACCATAGCAAACATGGTGATTTTAATCACTAAGGATTAGATCATCCAAAGATTTGGATCACCAATGAGGTGATCACAAAATGATCTTCAAATGTATCCTCAGTTTTTATACACTTTCCATATATAGGATCTATATTATAAAAATTAAAATGCCTTAGGTGTTTTATGTTATTCATTTGTGATATGGTTTTCCACAAAGTAACAATTAAACGACAATCCCCACTCAGAAAAAAAAAAAAAGAAGATAAATAGATAGGTAGGTAGGTAGGAAGAGAAGCACCATGATGAAAAATAAATGTGAAGGATGGACATATACTGCTTTAATTTTATAGAGTGATGATATGATGATAGTATTAATAGTATTTGAGGGTTTTTTTTTTTTTTTTTTTTTTTGAGAACTTGGACAAGGAGAGAAAACCTTGTGAAATGAACGTAATACTAACTCCACCATTTGGCACCTTGAATGGTAGTTCAGAATTTGTACAGTTTTTAGTTTACGGGGATAATATTTATGGTGATAATGTTGAAACTATATATGTAGTACAAACAAAATGATATAGGGATTTTATTTGATTTAGTGTAACTCAATAGTACATTTATAATTTTTTAAGAGATTAGAAATGATTTGTCTCTATGCCATGATTGACATAGCACGTCAACTATAGTTGTTTTAAGCATGACGATGTGACATAGACACAGCTAGGGCATAATGGGTTTGGTACTTTGAAGAATAATTTACAGAGAACATTGGCTGCAATCTTGATATGCAGCCATCTAGTGAAAAAGATATTCTAAAAATTAACTAGCTTGATGTATAGGGAAAATAGTGTAATGATTTATTCTGCAACCTGACATTAGCATAGCAGACTATAGAAATTATATATAAAAAAAAAATGTTACATTTGTTATCCTTTCACTTTTACATGTAATGCAATCACGTCGATGATATTTACAACTTCTCTTCTTTTTTATCTGGCTTAGGTATTAATATCATGATGATTAGCATGATGGTGTGTTGGTTTCATGCGGTAATTTACTGAAAAAATTCTTTCTAATTGAAAAGTTTATTATGTTGAAATGCATCCATGCATCTGCTGTGTTTGTAGAGCACCATCTTTCAGTAAATATTCCTAATGTGTGTGTTTTTCCCAAGATATTCCTAACCACCCACTTGGTTTTAGTGTAACATGGTGTGATGTCTAAGCACTGATCGTCTGATATGATACCAACTAAATTGGTCATGGGCTAGTTTGGGATTGGATTAGGTTTTATTTTGGTAGGAGAGGGTCTTGTCCATTATTACCATAGATGGTTTCTTGAGTTCTTGGGTTATAAGCAGCACATTGGAAGCCTACATACTCCTTACTTAGCACCAAGAAGAGGGCATCATCTAAGTCTTTTTAGTCTTGCCTAGGTTAGTGGCAACTTGGCAACAATTTTTGAGCAAATGCTCCTTGCCATTATATCGGCGCATATAAGTGTGAAAGTATAGCTAAATATGCTTACCATATTATTTAAGAACAAAAATTTTGTATTTGAAATAGAAGTAAAGTATACCTCAATTCCACATCAAGTGCCTATCAAGCACATAGTCATTTAATAGCAAACCAAGTTTATAAAGAAATATGTGTGTGCATATTTGTGTATGTGTATGTGTATGTGTGCGTACGTATGTATATATATATACGCTTCAATATTGATATTTTCTGAAGGCATTATTAATTAGATTTGCATTCTTGAACTCTTTCTTCCATAGACTTTTCTGAGATTCATGGTAATTAAGGAGAAAATTAATTCCTAGAAGACGAAGATGGCAAGGAGTTTCCAATAGCATAAGAGGGTTTTTTACGGAGTTGAGTCCATCATAACCATCCATACTGAGAAGAATTCTCATTAATTATGAGATCTTAGGTAAGATGATCAAATATAAGTAACTTCTAATAGCTTCACACATGTTAGATGAAGAGCTATGGAAACTATAGAGACCTTTGAACCTCATTTCAGAAACTATATGCAATAATGTTTTTTATCAATTTGGATCCTGACAATACCATCAAGCTAATGATAGTGCTTGGTATACATCCCACCATTCTTTTTCTCATCACTTGATGGAATGTGAGAGGGTATTGCTTATACCATACCTCAAGTGATGATCATGTAGTTTGGTAGCATCATGGGCATCCACCATGTGATAGAATAGTTGGGGAACTAGATGGATCATCTTGTTCTAGATGCAAAGCTGTAGGTGAAGTTCTAGACCAAATAGGAAAATAGACTAGAGGTAGTGCTGAAACAAATTGAGCGAGTCAAGTGATCCAAGTGGCATAGCGAATGAAAACATTATGAAACCCTAGAGGAAAAAATATTTTATTTCGAGATAACTCGTAAAATAACTCAATTGAAAGAGTATGCAAGAAATCATCAAGAAACATTTGGCTAAATAGTAGAGTAGCGGGAGAGACATGCTGTGAGTATTATACCAAAAAAGGGGATGTAGCCAACATTGAGTCATGCATATAGCCAAGATAGTTAAGGGTGTCATTATAATTTGATTGTATAAATACTATCCAAAAGTTTAATATAAATAGACCTTCAACATATCTCTAGGAGAGGTAAAAAAAAGCACCAACATGTCGTTAACTAGTCTATATTTTATTTCATGGTTTGGCATTCATTAAAATTTATGAACCTTTACCATCTAATAAGTATGAATCCCAAATCTAAAATTTGAATTATCCCAATTTGTTCAAATTTATTGACTTGAACCCTATCTGAGTTTAGATACAAATAGTTGTTTTTGCCTGAACCTCTTCTTTCTAAAGCTTAAGTGGTCAGATTCAAAGGTCCAATGAAATTTTCCCTTTAAGGCCCACCCCTATGTGCACATCCTCGTTTAGTGGACCATGCAATTTTTTTCAACTCCATTTACCTTTTTATGCTTCTTCTTCTCTTTTTCCTCTTTCTCTCTAGTTAGATATTTTTTTTTGTTTCACATTGTGACCCTTTCCCTGTTCTTTTGTTCACATTATTTTAGTTGTTCCACTGCCACTAAAATAATCTTGATGGTTTCTTTTGTCTTGTAATTACTAGTGTGATCAATTTAGTTGTTATAACTTATGATTTTCCAACAAACTTCAAGGTAACCTATGTTTTCAACCCAGCTTTCTGGATAGAATTTTTTTTATTTTTATGTTTGCTATACATTTCTTTAGGGTTTCTTCTCTCTTCATCAGCAGACATACATTATTAGACTTTTAATAAGACATGACTCCTCAAATATTTAGATGTGGCTCTTAGAAATCCATGTCAATTGGTTTTTACCTTTTGATTACTCATATTCTTGTTTCTTGTCAGAGAAAATAGAGAGGAAAAGAACCTCATAATTGTAGACCCTAAAAGATTAAGGTGATGAGAATGAGTCAAATAAATTATCAAGTTAATTAAATAAATATTAGCATGGAGGGGATTCAAACCCATAACTTATGGTAAACTTGAGCTCCAATGTCATATCAATTAACTAATAGACCTAAAAAGCTTCAGTTGAGAAAAATGTCAACAATCCTTGAGGTCTAACATTTATCCATGCTCGAATAATGTATATTAGACCTATGAAGCAAGACAGCTCCCCTCCTTGTAGAGGCAAGAGGGGTTGTCTTATTTTCTTGATTCACAGTCTTTTCTAAAGTTTTACTAAAGAGAATTTTTGACTTCTCGAGTGGTGTTCATCAAGGGCATTATTATCGGTCCAATTTAGAAGTCTTAGATACTCCAATATATCTTGTGAAACAAACTCCAACATTCTTACTATGCACAGGCACTGACAAAATACTGCTGTAAAGGGTGACTTGAGCTTTTTTTTCCAAAATAAAAGAACTTTTCCATATTCTTTTATTGTAATTAATGATGAAATTTGTAAATTATTTTGAGATATGTCAGCCATGAAATGTAGCCTTCTTATCTAGCGCTCATACTCAAGGTGCTACTTGTTTTTCAAGCGACTACCTCACAAACTTCATCTAATTATGAAAGAAAATGTAAACTTTGAGATTTCATGGTTTTTACTCATCATATATAAACTTTGATGGCAAAATTGAGAAATACAAATTCACCTAGGTTAAAAGAAGTGTGCTTTCCAACTTCTGATAGAGAATATTTTGTATTATGCATAGCAACAATTTTCTCTGAAATATTAAGAAGCTTTTGAATCATTTAGAAATATATATATATATATTTCCAATTCATTCCCTGAATTATAAAAAAACTATTTGATTATAAGTATGTTGCAACTTTTCATAAAATAATTGATAGTTTTGGTACTGATGACTAATTACTTGATTGCTTGGATGATTTGTAATTTCTTCTTTCCTTGTGCTTGTTTTCATAAGAAATATTTTAGTGTGTATCAAATTTTCTAAATTTGTCTTTGAATATTTCTTTTTTTTTTCTAATCTATTCAAATTATAGCCTATTGTCCAGTTTGCAACCATGCCATGATGATGCTTTATGACAGGTTGAAAAAAAAAAAATATAGATGATATCATATATGTTGTTTTGATTGCAGCAATAGACAGTTGTGATCCAAGGCACCTGAATGTCTGCATGCAGTATATTTTTACATGTAATGCCATAAAATGTTACATACCATGATGTCTTCTAGTTTTGGAGATGAAAGGGAGTTATGAGACTCAAAATAAGCTTTCCCATTCAACCTTTGATAAAGTAATTTAGAATTTGTCAGAAAAGCTATGATTAAATATTAAAGGGCCTATGTATTTTCAGTAGATCATTGGTGGCCGGATATTTTCTTTATTAGACTAAAGCTCTGTTAGTTTTTGTTTTTGTTCTTTTTGTAGAGGAAAAGATGTGTTTCCTCATCTAAAGTTAGACTACTACAGATGTTTGGCATTATAATGAGTCAAAACTCAACTATTACGTTTTTCCAATTACATTCAAGTTGAACTTTTATCTGCCATTTCCACTAACTTATATATCATGTTTTTAACGCTCTACTGCTATCGATTATTTCATTCTATTACTAATTTGAAACTAAAGCATTTTTTTCCTTTATTATGCAAGGTTGGATCAAATGGTAGAAGAGAAGAGAAACAGAGAGACTTTGAATCACCAGTAGAAGAAGAGACAAAGGATGCCTTAAAATTCTCTTACTTCTCAACTAGCATAGCTAGTGCTGGAATCTTAGGCTTTTTTTCTGGATTCATCAGTAATCAAAATGGACAGACTAAAACTATCCACCTCAGGATTTGCATCATTCTCATACTAGCCACAATTGTATCTGGGTCTAGCATGATTCTACTTACACTCCTGTGTCCGTGCTACCGTGTCTCTATTCGTATTATTAAATATCTCAAGTATGCAACCTTGGGGTTGCTAACCTTAGCAACATTTGATGTTTCCATTTTTTTCTTGGAGGGCTATGCACTTCTTGCCCTTGTTCCGACAATGGTTATAATTATGGTGGCATTCATCATAGAGTTAAAAATAAAGTAACAGTGGCTTTTTGTAGAGTTTCGATGGATGATCCTACTCTGTTAATGATCTTCTGATGTTGAAGAGTCAGATTCTTTTAGTTTTAGCCTCCTTAACAACATAGATTGATAGATTAATATATAACCCAAGGATCCAAGGAATCATCTATTCAGATTCTTTTCATGCAGAAAGCATCAAAATACTTAATGGGGACAAAGAGATTGAATCGAGATTTGATACACATCAAATATTTTCTTTCTGGCAAGCTATATACATATTGTAGATATTGATAGGACCCAAGTTCTATGTTAATGGTATTTTGAGTTAAAAATAAGAGGGAAAAAGCCAAAGTAGATATATTCTTTCTTTTCAAAAGCACTGGACCTCTAAAGCCTTTAGCTGTTCTACTGATTAACTACTTGAATATATGGCCATCATGTCACTATATCCTAGCTACTTGTAAAATAAGGAATAAGGAACAGAAAAAGCAAAGCGAACAGCATAAATCATAACTCCTAAATTTATGTGAAAAGAAAGAGGAAACCAAGAAGCATGAGGTAGCCAATTCGTAGTAGATCTAGACCCTTAAAACTAAGATTGATTACCTAACTTTATTAAAAATTTCATCCTTGTCCCATCTTATAAGAAGTAGATATTTGAATTTTATTAAAACCTAAAAAACTAATTTTTGCAGACCGACTATAAGAAGTTATGAAAATGATATATTGACAATGGTATATTAAATTATTTATGGATGACACTTTAAGATCGAGAAAATCGATCACTCATACAAAAGGCTGCATTTGGGCCATTGATTATTGAAATTAAATTCCTAAAAGAAGTTATTATGACAAGATGGAGTTATTCATATAAGTAATCATAAGCAACTACCAAGAAGAGAATTACTAGAACAAAGAATAATAATAAAAAAAAGATAGTTATTGCTGGAAATAACTACTAATTTGCATCATAAAAAGAAAAAAAAGGCTTCATTTAAGATTTCTCACACTTTTCATGCATAGATACTTGATTATTTCAACACTAGGCAAAGTTTATATTTATCTGCCTCCCTATGTACTATAATGTTCATTGAGAAGATTCTATATCCATGATCATAATCTAAAATTCTCTAGCATGACATCTATGTCTTTATTGTGAGACCCAGCCCTCATGGGCTAGCTCACTTTAGACTAAGACTCAATTTAGTAGGATTGAGTTTAAAAAATTAGTAAAAATAATATAATTAAAATTTTTGATTGAATTTATATTCAAATATCTAATATCAAGTTAGCTTTTTGACGCATCTTGTATCACTTAAATTAGAGTTTAATTTAGAAAGTTAGAAATAATTTTATGAACACATATCAATGCTGGCGAACTTTTGGTAAATTATGAAAATGCAATTGATGATGATTAGGATGATTTTCAATGTTTTTATCCACATTTTTATATTTCATAATGATGTTGGATAAGTTAAAAGTTAGTTTTGAATCAAGAATCTATTTTAAATATTTAATAAATATTTATCCTTTTAGTTTTTTTAAAGAAATCAATATCCTATAAAAACTATGAAGTCTATTAGTTTTAGGAGATTAGTATCTTATAAAGAGTAGAAAATCTATTTACTTTAGAAACTCTCTTTATAAATAGGGCTTAATGGAGATCTTTTGGTATCAAATTAAATGTGTAGAAGGTAGAAGTTAAAGGATGATGAAGCCTTTGAACGTCAAAAATTGAAGATTAGTTTTTAATAATTTTTTTCTAAAAAGATAAGTAAGCTTGATTATAGTTAGAGTGTTTCTAAAATTAAATAAAATTTGATTTAAGAATTTTTGTGAGAACCTTGCTATAGTTAAAGTAATTTTTTTATATTAATTTATGACTCATAATGATTTAAAGTTTTATAAAACATTTTGCATGCCTATTTTATATGAAATTCTTGAATTCAACAAGTTGCTTAAATTCTAGCATAGTTAAAGATTTATATACAAGAATTTGTTATATCTGTTAAATTATATTTTTTAAAAAAATGCATGACATTTAATTCAAAGATTAGATATAAAGTAGTTGTTAAGTGTAACTGATATGATATTTTGGCATAAAAGATAAATTGTAAATTTTGTAAATTGATAGTATATATAGTTTACATGAAAGTTCTAGATCAAGTGAATGGCAGATTTTGTAACATCATATGAAAGTTAATATGCAAATAAATTTTCAATATAATTATTGAAATATTTGTATATGAAAAAAAATGTAATATATATATATACATAAAAGTTATAGACTCATAGTTAAACTGTGTATGAGTGTACCCAGCCTATCAGGGTTTGTATGAAGGCTACTGTTAGTTTCGGAATCATAAGCGTAAAAAGACTTACACCGCATAGGTTAAATACGGTACTGAAAGGACCTATTCTGTAGGGATTAAATGCAATAATACTATTTACTGGACTCTATCATAGAGGTTACACATGACCATAGTTCTATTGACTATGGAGTCTTATCATAGATTTTGAAACATGATTAATGTTTTGTTAAAGCAAAGTGATTATTGATTAAATATAGATGCATTAAGAATAATGTGAAAGAAAATTGAAATGTTGTTTTAAGCCGTACTACTACTATAAAGCTTTGATACATTCAATAAATTATTTGAAATGTTATTATTTACCATGAAATGCAAATGTAAGTGATTTTGATATATGTAAATAAGTAAAGATTTTACTGTTATTGTTTGTTTGATCCCTCTAAATATGATTAGCATTTACTTACTAAGGATTGGCTCATAAAAATATTAGTTTTTCAGAGACTGAGATACCAAGAGATGGGAATCAGGTAGAAGCCAACCTAAGTTGCTTTAGTTTTTATTTTAAAGTATTTAGTGTTTAATTTTAGCACCTTATGTAATTCTTTAGTTATTGACATTATTTATGAAATTGATTAGTTTGATTTAATCGACAATTAGTTTGTTCTTATTGATCGAATGTAATAGTTATATGAAAAGACATCTTGCAAGCTAAGGATTTCATTCCCAAGTGTGTCACAAATTTTTATGCTCTAGATCCATCCTAAGTCTAGGGCATGACAGTCATCTTAGAAGAAATCAACCGAGTATCATGATGATTCCACTTCCTTAACTCTTATCAACTTATCCTATTCTTTAAAGTGAAGTCCAATTCCATTTTGAAGACTATTATCTATAATGTATTCAAATAATTTCTTTTCTCAACAACTTTGAGCTATTGTACTTTATGCCATCCTCTTCTTTGTGGGGCCATTTGGTTCATGAAAATGAGGCTCTAGAATGGGAATTAAAATCACTAACTTCGATTCTACTATTTATTTGGATGGAATTGAGATCCAAATCTAATTCCATCTAGAATCAAAATTATAGTTTAGGGAGGATTAGAAATTTAGACTTTTGCTCAAGATTATAATTTCCATTTCAACACCTCGTGTATCCATACATAACCATTCTTATCCTTCTCATACCCCACCTACAACCCCTCTTATCACAACATCATTGTCAATCGTGAGCTTTTGATCTTCTTCCATACACATGAGCAATGGATAATAGAGGATGAACAGGGAATGATAGAAGACATTTAGGAACAATTCACTATAATTGCACATTAAAAAGAAAAAACAAAACCCTAGTCAAACCTTGACATAGAAACCTTGGGGTCTCTCCTTTTCTTCTTCTTTGCTAAGGGACTCTTAGATCTCACAAAAGTTATCATAATATGGTTTATTATGGTCTTCCTTTATTAATTAATTTTAGGTCTATTTATTTGTAAAATAAATATTAAATTAGTACATATATCAAAAATAATTTAAAAATAATCAGATTTTAAAGTTTTTGGCTTAGGAGAAAAATTGAAAATCTAGATTAATTCTGATTCCAAGGATTAGATGAACCAAATAACAACAATAAGAATCAATTTGATTCTTATTTTGATTTCCTTGTAAACCAAATAGATAGAGGGAATTAACGATTCCAATTCTAATTCCAATGAAATTTGTTCCGATTTCAATTTTGATTCCAACGTTGACCAGACCAAGCAATGATTGATCGGAGGACAACGTGCCAAAAATAGTATCAAAACAACACGCTCTGCCTGACTAGCGATTGACTTGCTCAGGCTCTAATGCGGTCGATTGGTAGTGGTCCGACGATTGACCTTAGGTCTTCTTACACTCCTAAGAGCTAGTTTTAGCTAACCTTGGGAGGTGATTTTTGGTCCCAACGACTAGTTTTTTGAAGTTCTATAAATTGGAACCTTTGGCACTTGTTTTGGGCAAGGGATTAAGACTAAAATTCATTGGTATATCCTTGAAAAATTAGTATTCTAGAGTCTTGATGTGAAAATCCTTTTTACCATAGTTTAGAGCTTCATTTGTATATTTTTTTTTTCTTTGAGAGAGAATGATTCTTATTTCTCTCATTCAAGAGAGTATAGTGCTCCTTTTTATCATGTGGAAAAGAGAGAGTAAGTTCATCCTTAACCTAGGAAAAGGATTATGAGAGTTCCTCCTAAGTTTGGTCAAAGGAGTGGCGTAAGGGTTTGGATCTCACCTGGCTGAAAAATAATCAATATGATAGAAATCTTCAGAAGGAGTCTTGGGTAGTAAATGTAGGCAGGAAGTACCGAATCATCCTAAAAATTCTTGTGTCTCTTTTATTTATTTGCTCATTTACATTCTTGCCTATTGATATTATTATACCTATTTGTTATCTTATTGAATATCTTGTGCACATATTTGAAGTTTGACATCTATTTTGAACTTACTTCTTATTCCAATAGTTATCTTTTGAACTTGGTTTTAGTTATTTGCCATCTTGTATATAGTTTTAAATTGTTATATCTTTCTTTTATGCTTTAGTTTTAAATTGAGACTTATTTTCAAGCATATAGCTTTTAGTTTCTAGAAAACCCAATTCATCCTCTCTCCTGGATTGCCTTGGGCCTAACACACACATCATCTCTCAAAGTGGGGTAGGGTCCTCTCCTGTCTAGACTAACCGAGCTGTTACATCCTCTCCTTCTCAAAAGAAATTTATCCTCATTGCATTCCTAGACCTTCAAAGAGCTAAGGATACATAGTCCTTCTGTCATCCTCAAGTTCCCAAGTAGCCTCCCTTTCTAAGTAGTTACTCTATTAGACTTTGATATGGGGAATGGTACAGGGTCTCAGGACCTATGCTTTTCCATCCATTATCCAAATTGGATTGCTCCTCAAAGGTAAGACCCTTGCAAAGTTGCAGAGTCTCCAATTCAATTATATAATTGAGGTGCGACATATGCTTCCTCAATAGTAACATATGGAAAACATTATACATATCTGAGAGGGTTGATGATAGCATTGATCTATTCGCAACCTTCACTACTTTGTTTAAAATTTCGAACAGACTCACATGTCTTAGACTAAGCTTGCCACAAATGCTGAACTTTATTACACCCTTTGTCAAAGACACCCTTTGGAAAATATGATCCTTACTTGGAATTCTAAAACCCTTCTTCAGTTATTTGCAAAACTCTTTTACTTGCTTTGAGTTATTTATAGCCACTCTTTGGTTAGGTTGATCTTGCCCACAATCTGCCACAATATCTTAAGGCCTTTCGCCAACATTATTTTAGTAGATGGGGACCTATATCTTCTACCATATAATGCTTTGAAAAAGGTCATCTTAATACCAGTTTGATAACTATTATTATAACCAAAGTTAATTGAAATTGTTGTTTATTAGAAAAAGTATTATTTATGATATATGTAATATAACTTTATATATACGAAAGAGTAATTAACAATATGTGATATACATACATACATACATATATATATGTGTGTGTGTGCGCACACGCGCGCGCGTATGCGGGCACATATTTATTTATTTGAGCATTGGTTGGTATATTGTGTGATTTTCTGATTTTTTCTAATTAATCCAACATTGATCTTAAACTATTTCTCATATGTATATTAATCATAATGGGGTATGTTTGAAGGGTTGTTATTGAGCTGTTTATTCACATAATATTTTAGTCATAGGTTGAGTAGAGTTGGCTACAACAAAATTTGAATAAAGAATAGTTCAAAATAATTGGATTATATCTAATATGAAATGAATAAATAAAGTTTTGATCGAATGATTTATGATATGATAAATTAGGTTAATAATGGTTTTGAAAGTTAATAATGATAAATTATGTTATTGTAAAAATTGTCAAAATTAGGTCTTACATGTTTTGTGAGGCTACATCCTAATGAATGCTCAATCATGTCATGGATCCTATTAGGAGCTGGGTTAGTTGGGGTTTTAGACTTTCTATCTCTAGTCATCATTTCTTTTAGGTAAAATACAAATTATCACCCTCTGATTTAAACATTATCAAATTACAACTATTTGATTTGAAATATTATGCTTAACTATCATGTATTTTAAATAATGGGATAACTCCAGGATTCATATAGATCTAAGGATGGAGGAGGTGATTGAATCTTGAAGTTAGCTATATTCGAATATAGCCATGTCTATCTATGCATGCATACATACACACACACATACATATATATACACACACATATGTATATGTGTGTATATTGACTTGACTATATTCATATGTAGCTAAGATCAAATCCAATCACCTCTCCTACCATTAAATTCGCATGGATCTCATAACCAAAAAGCTACCATTAACCACCCTTTGTTTAAAATTTAAAAAAAGGAGAGAGAAAGGTATTTATGGCTCATATCCTATTATCTTTGTGAAGTACAAGACTAAAAGAATAGGAATATAACTCATATCCTTATTCTTCAATTAAAAGAATAGGGATATAACTCATTCTTATTCTTTAATAAATAAGTGCATAAGTAATAATAGAATAGGTGTATAGCTCATATCCATGTTTTTCAATTTAAAGAATAGGGGCATATTCCATATCCTTATTCTTCAGTGTAACAAAACTATTTTATATATAGTGTTGCAAAAAATGAGATGCATTTATGGAAACAGGATAGAAGTGACAAATGGTGATTAACAAATGACTTTTTTGTTTCGAGATCCATACAAATCTAAGAGTGAGGAAGGTGACCAGATTTAGGTTTAGCTATATGCGAATGTAGCCAAGTCCAACTATATATATATATATATATATATATATATATATATATATATATATATATGTATGTATGTATGTATGTATGTGTGTGTGTGCGTATATGCATGTACGCATGTGTATGTATATATATGTATATATATAGAGAGCGAGAGAGAAAGAGATAGAGAATTAATTGATAATTGCTGCGAAGATATAAACTTAATAAGATAATAGATATGTTGTAGGTTATTGACAGTATTTAGTTATTCATATTTAAATTTTTAAAAACATTTTTAGAATTTATTATTATTATTTTAAGAAAAATATAAAAAATGATTGAGGAAGTTTAATTAGGGGTCTGTAGTCTAAAACCCAACAAAGAACTAAGATTGGGTTTGGAAGGCGGGCCTAAAAATGAGATCAAGCTAGATTTTGGCTTAAATAATTATGTTAACCTTTGGGCAAAGTCCACTCTTGTTCTGCTTAATCCAACCATTGAATAAACCTTGTCATAATTAAGTTTATTACTTAATATCCAATAAAAATTAATTATTAAAATATTTTATTTATTATAATTTATTATTATATTATATTTTAAGAATAGTTTTAA
This sequence comes from Metroxylon sagu, assembly GCA_017589505.3. Taxonomy (NCBI): domain Eukaryota; kingdom Viridiplantae; phylum Streptophyta; class Magnoliopsida; order Arecales; family Arecaceae; genus Metroxylon; species Metroxylon sagu. Next base: position 1,170,323 of record JACVBY030000630.1, read on the forward strand.
ATAAAAAATCATAATCTTAATGTTGAAGAAATTGTATTCTATTACTATCTTATAAACTAGTTTTTAACCCGTGCTATGCATGGTTACTTAAATTTTTTTTAAAAAAGTAAAATTTATTCTTTTTAAAAATTTTCTCAAATATGAGGCATTCAAGGAAAAAAAGCCTACGCTAATGCTTTTCTTTTCTTTCTTTAATATGATAGGATTGTGTGAGCTTGAGCATGATAGCCTAATTAATGTAGGGAGAAAGCGTAGATATGAGGCAATGAAGGCAAAACAACAAAAAGGCCTACGATGCCATTCTCCTTTTCTTTCTTTAATACGGTGAGGTTGCATGAGTTTTAACATGATAGTCCAATTAATGATTATTTCTATGGTAAAGAATAGGCGTGACTCTGCGCTCTTCAGCATGAAAGCCCTCCCTTAATTTTTTTTATCACGTGACGTTTAAATAGGATAGAAAAGATAGCATAATGTAATAGTATTAATAATCTCTCCACAAGGCAATTTACTATGCATTACCTTAGAAAAGCCTCCGTTTTACATGTAGGATAGAAATTTAAATAGGATAAAAAAGGTAGCATATTGTAATAGCATTAATAATCCTTGCCACATAGGAATTTATTGTACACTACCTTGAAAAGCATCCATTCTTTGTATAGATCATATAATCCAAGCTTCATAACCTATGCATTTTAGATTTTAGCAAAATCTAACTTAGAGTATTAAGGATTTTGCAACAGATCTTAGTATTATAGAGAAGGTACTTCAATCACAATCCTATTATAGTATTTTTTTTCCAGTAAAATATCCAAAGCATCAAGGTTCTCCAGCTTCTCTATACTCCATCCCAGATGTCCATTTACACTTTTGCAAAAGTTCAGTTAAAATGCATTAATTACCTCTATATCTACCCACCACTTTTATATAACAGACTTTATTTGTTTTTAAAAATTTATAAAAAAGAAAAAAAGAGAGGGACACGCAACATAGACGATCATGTTTAAATTTAAATTAAATTAATTTTCCTTTATTATCTTTAAATTAATTAATTTAATTTTCTTTCTTTCTCATGCCTTTGTTTTAATTTAATTATTACGCTCTTAATATATCTCTTAAGCATTTGGTGAGTTTTCACTCGTAACCATAATTTAATTTGGGTTATTTATCTTGAAATGTATCAAAGAGGATTATTTACCTTTGATAAAAATAAAATTACATTTAATGTCACTTTTACATCGGACGTTATATCTTGCTTACATAATTATACTTAAGCACTAAGAGATCATTTGGTTCATGCTAATCTATCTTAATAATCTGAGATTATCATATAAATTACCATATTGGGCAATTAAACATAATAATCTGAGCGGTATTTGATTTTCAATAATTAAAGATAATCATAAATTATAATAATTTAATTTTTATTTAAAAAATAGATATATAAAATTATCAAAGTTTGATATTTTCAATTAAACTCTTGTCTTTTATGTATAGATATTTAATATTGCTTAATTTAATTATAAGTTTAATTTGTACTAAATAATATTAAAATATTTAATATTAAAAATCAGTGGGAAGCATCCTATATATAGTTTTGCCGCGCGCGTCTGTTACCGTGTTAACCGATAGGATTTCAATTGAATACATTTGTTGAGAGGCCTCGGTCACGAGTACTGCCAAAGTTCAAGCTGTCAAGCACCGAGAATTGACCTTAGCCTCGAATTATCCAATAATCCCTGCCACACAGCATTCACCAAACTCTTGCTCGGAAGCAACGCGGGGCGGCGAGGCGAGCAGGGGAGGCAGCGAAAGGAGGCAGTGAAGCTGCCTCCTCCTCCTCCTCTTCTGTATGTTCTACACTCGCTGCTGCTCCAAGCCAGGGATTCCTTATTGTTCGCAGCAGCGCTCCAAGTTCTTGTTTCCGTGGCCATCCCCTCCGTCAATATGGAAAATAGGGAGATAGATTACGAGCCACCTTACTACAATTATGTTCAGGAGCAGCTGCCGACGAAGGATCCACGCCAGCGGAAGGCGAAGGCGAAGCGAAGGGTGAGCAGGACAAAAAGAGCATCCCAACACGAACCACAAGATGTAGAGAATATTTGGGACCCTGAATCCCAGATTAGAGAGAATATTTGGGACCCTGAATCCCATATTAGAGATAATATTTTGGAGGTAATCATCAATTTTCCTTTAGATGTGTTTGGATGGAGGATTTGTAGGAGGAATTTTATTTTAAAATTTAAGAATTTTAAAAGCAAAATTTTTTGTTTCTCTACGCTTGGAAGAAAATTTCTAAAATTTTATGTAATTTACAGTCTTCTTTTTTAAAGCTTCACTAAAGATTATATTTTACTTTTTGAATGATGATCGTCAAGGGTATTATTATTAGTCCAATTTAGAAGTCCTAAATACTCTAATGCATCTTGTGAAACAAACTCAAATATTCTTACTATGCACAGGCATTGAAGAAAATACTACTCTTGATATTTTTTCCAAGATACAAGATCTTTCTCATGTTCTTTTAGCGTAATTAATGATGAAATTTGTAGATTAGTTTGAGATATGTCAAACATGAAAAGTAGTCTTCTTATCTAGTACTCATACTCAACGTAAAAGTCATCCATGTCATTTGTTTTCCGGCAACCGCCTCATAAACTTCATCTAACTATGAAAGAAAAATGTAAGCTATGAGATTTCATTGTTTTTACTTTTCATATTTAAACTTTGATTGTATAATTGAGAAATATAGGTTTACCTAGGCTAAAAAAGGGATGCTTTACAGCTCCTGGCAAAGAACATGAACTATTATATGCAGCAACAATTTTCTCTTTAATATTAAGAAGATTTTGAATCATTTAGAAATCTTTTTTTTTCTATTTCCTTCTCCAAATTACTAAAAAAAATTTGATTTTATGTATATTGCAACTATTCATAAAATAATTAAAATTTTAGGTGCTGATGACTATTACTTGATTGCTTGGATGATTTGTTATTTGTTCTTTCCTTGTACTTGTTTTTACAAGAAATATTTTTGTGCATATCAAAATTTTTGAATCTATTTCATTTTTTTTCCCTTATCTAGCCAAATTATAGCCTATTGTCCAACTTGCAACTACCCCACAATGATGCTTTATGACAGGTTGAAAAAAATTTATAGATGACTTCATAAGCTGTCCTAGTTGCTACAACAGATAGTTGTGATCTAAGGCACCTAAATATCTGCATGCAGTGCATTTTTACATGTAATTCCAATAAAATGTTACTTATCATGATGTCTTCTGGTTTTAAATATAAAAAGAAGTCATAAGATTCTCAAAATAAGGTTTCATAATCAACCTTTGCTAAAATAATTTGGAATTTGTTAGAAAAGCTATGAGTAAACATTGAAGGGCCCTTGTATTTCCAGTAGATTGATAACCAGATGTCTTCTTTGTTAGACCAAAGCTTAGTTAGATATTTTTTTTTTTTTCGTAGAGAAAAAGATGTGTTCCTTGTCTAAAGTTTGATTGCTATATATGTCTTTAGATTGCTACATATGTCTAGGATTATAATGAGTCAAAAATTATTTTTTTATTTTTTTCCCATTACATTCAAGTTGGATTTTTTTCTATCATTTTCACTAACTTGTATCATATTGTTGATGCTTTGTTGTTATCAACCATTTCATTCTATTACTAGTCTGAAACTAAAGCCACTTTTTTTCCATTATCACGCAAGGATGGATCAAATGGTATAATAGAAGAGGGAAAGGGAAACCTGCATTTAGTAGATGGATCAAATGGTACAGGAGAAGCGAAACAGGAAGACCTGGATTTAGTAGAAACAAAAGTGAAGGAGGGTGCAGCACTAGAAGAAGAGATAAAGAATGCCTTAAAATTTTCTTACTTTTCAACCGGTATGGCTGGTGCTGGAATCTTAGGTTTTCTTTCTGGATCCATTAGCAATCAAAAAGAACAGATCAACGGTATCCACCTCAAGATTTGCATTGTCCTCACACTAGCCACCATTATATCTGGGGCTAGCATGATTCTGATTACACTCCTACATTCACGCACTTGTGTCTCTATCCGTATTATCAAATATCTCAAGTATGCAACCTTGGGGTTGCTAACCGTGGCAACATTTGATGCTTCCATTCTTTTCTTGGAGGTCTATGCACTTCTTGCCTTTGTTCCGACAGCGATTGTAGTTGTGGTGGCATTCATCACGGCCCCTCGCCATGACAAGTCATCATCAAGTCATTACCAAAGCAATGGTAGCTTCTGGTGGAGTTTCAATAGAAGATCCTAATTTGTTCATTATCATCTAATGCTGAATGGTTAGATACTTTTAAATTTAGCCTTCTTAAAAACATAGATCCATGTTTGGATTAATATATAACTCATAGATCCATGGAATCATCTATTTAGATGCTTTCATGCAGAAAGCATCAAAATATAATGTATTGTATTGTATGTTTGTAGTATTTGTTTATGTCTGTACTCATCAATTTAATGGGAATAAAGAGAGATTGAATCGAGATTTGATACAAATGAAATTTTCCTTTATGGCATACTATATACATCTTACAGCTATTGACAAGACCTAAGTTTTATGTTAATGGTATTTTGAGTTAAAAATATGGAAAGGGAGGGGGGGTGGAGAAGTCAGAGTAGGTATATTCTTTTACTATTCTATTGATTAACTACTTGAATGGATGGCCCCTATGTTATTGCATATTTATAAGTCTCCTAGCTAAAAGGAATAAAAGGAATAAGGAACAGGAAAAAGCAAAGCGACTCACTTGAAAAGAAAGAGGAAAACAAGAAGCATGAGATAGTGTTAAAATTTAATTCCTTATTGTTATCGTTATTATACGATAAGTATTTTATTAATAAGTCTAGTAGTTTGTTGAGTTTAAAAATCAAATGTGGTTAGTTGTGAGTAGATAACGTATTGTTGGATAGATAAGTATGATTTCAAAATGAAAAATATGAATTTTGGATATTTTCACTTCTTTCGCCTTTCTTCCTGAGAAAAAATTCTGGCTGAAACTACAACCATCAAACTGGTATCAGAGCATCGCCGATGATCCTCCGCCGAGTCCCCACCGCTCAAATCTCTTCCTTCTCATAGCAACGCGGTGCTCCCCTTCCGCATTTCACCGAAACATCGAAACGAATCAAAAAAAAAAATATGGATGTAACGCAGGCGGTGTCTAAGAAGAAGATACCGCTTCCGTGCATGCGTAGGCGATGAACCTGGTTTATCGATCTTAAAAAAAAAAAAAAAAAAATTAGAGAAGGATACATCCAAACAGTCTTCCCACGCTCTCAAGGTGTTCGATAAAAGGCTTGAGTGTAGATACCTCCAAGCAGTCTCAAGTTTTGGAGATGGCGAGTTCAAGCAATCAATCTGTAAGTGCTCAACAATCACAAGTTCCTATTTTTGATGGAGAAAACTATGATTTCTGATTTGTGAAGATGAAAACAGTTTTTTTATCATATGATCTTTGGGAGTATGTGGAAGATGGGTATGATGAACAAGATGATACAGTTGCTTTGAGTAATGCCCAAAAACAACAATTGAAGGATCAAAGGAAGAAAGATGCAAAGGCTCTAGATTTGATTCAACAAGGAGTTGCCGATAAAATTTTTCCAAGAATTATTAATGCAACAAGATCAAAAGAGGCTTGGGATATTCTTCAAAAGGAGTATAGGGGCACTTTCAAGGTAAAAACAGTAAAGCTTCAAACTCTGCGAAGAGATTTTGAAAATTTAAAGATGAAAGAAATGAAGTTGTTGAAGGATTATTTCACTAGAGTCATGGAGGTTGTGAATCAAATGAAGATATATGGGGATACTATTTCTGATCAAAGAATTGTTGAAAAAATTCTTATCAGCTTGCATGAAAAATATGACCCTATTATTGTTGTTATTGAAGAAACTAAAGATCTTGAATCTTTGAGTGTTGAAGAGTTGATGGGATCAATTAAAGCAGTTGAGCAAAGGTTGAATAGGCATTCTGAAAAATCAATTGAGGGTGCTTTTCAATCCAAGCTCAATGTTAATTTAAGACCTCATGATAAAGACTCTAAAGGAGAATCTTCAAGAGGTGGAAGATATACAAGAGAAAGAGGTAGAAGCAACTCAAGAGGAAGAGGAAGAAGCAACTTTAGAAGACAAATTAATGAGGAGTTCACTCAACAAAAATGTAGAATTTGTCAAAAAAGTAGCCATGTAGAGAAAGATTATTGGTTTCGAGGAAAGCCTCAATGTCACAATTGCAAAAAGTTTGGTCATGTCCATAAAGATTGTTACTTGAAAAAAAATTATCAAGCAAATTTCATTGAAGAAAAAGAAGGTGAAGCCAATCTGTTCTATGCTTGTCAAGCAGCTATGGATCGAAAGCATGATGTTTGGTTTCTTGATAGCGGGTGTAGCAATCATATGACCAGCAATGAAAGAATTTTTATGGAGATTGATTCAACTACCAATTCTCAAGTAAGGATGGGTAATGGTGCCTTAGTTCAAGCAAAAGGAAAAGGTATAATTGCCATAGAAACAAAGAAGGGAATAAGATATATCCGCGATGTGCTGCTAGTTCCAGAATTGGAGCAAAACTTGTTAAGTGTTGGACAACTTGTAGATCATGGATACTCAGTTCACTTTGAAGAAGACTCTTGCAAAATTTTTGATAAAAGAAATCAAGCTGTAGCAAAGATCAAGATGGAGAAAAATAGAAGTTTTCCTCTAACTTTCTCTTACAAGAATGATGTAGCTTTGAAGATGGATATAGTTGGTGACTCATGGTTATGGCATAGAAGACTTGAGCATTTGAATTTTCAAAGCTTAAAGAATCTTCAGCAGAAGAACATGGTGTATGGGCTGCCATCTATACAAGAATTAAAAGAAGTTTGTGAAGGTTGTGCACTTGGGAAGCAACACCGAGAAGCATTTCCAAAAGAGAAGGCATGGAGAGCTAGAGCACCATTGAAGCTTGTTCACACATATGTATGTGGTTCTATGTCAACACCATCTCATGGAGGTAACAAATACTTCCTAACCTTTATTGATGACTTCTCTAGAATGACATGGGTATATTTTATGAGACAAAAATCAGATGTGTTCGATATCTTTAAAAAATTTTAGAATTTTGTTGAGAGGCAAAGTGGACATTTAATTAAAGTGTTAAGAAGTGATAGAGGTAGTGAGTATAACTCGAATGAATTTGATAATTTTTGTGAAGATATTGGCTTGAATAGACAGCTAACGGTTAGATACACTCCACAACAAAATGGAGTGGTTGAAAGAAAGAATAGAACCATTATGGAGATGTCAAAAGCAATGCTTCATGAGAAGGGATTGCCTTTGTCTTTTTGGGGTGAAGCAGTTTCTACTGCAGTTTATTTGTTGAATAGATACCCAACAAAAGCAGTGATTAATCAAACTCCAATTGAAGCTTGGAGTGAAAAGAAGCTATCAGTGAATCACTTAAAGGTTTTTGGATGTATTTTTTTTGCTCATGTTTCAAAGAATGTTAGAAACAAGCTTGATGAGACTAGTGAGAAATGCATTTTTGTGGGTTATAGCTCAAAATCAAAGGGCTATAGACTTTTCAGCTTGAAGAAAATTAAGTTGATTATTAGTAGAGATGTTATTTTTAATGAGAAGGGTACATGGGATTGGAAAGAGAAGAAAGTCCAAGATCAGGCCATTATTCTCAATGAAACACCAGAAATTCAAGAATATGAAGATAATGTTCATGAAGATGCACCACAAATGTCTCCACAAATATGTTCAAGTTCATCATCAAGCTCTAGTTATTCATCATCAAGTACACCTCCAAGGAAAATGAAAAGTCTTAGTGATGTGTATGCTAGCTGCAATTTTTGTGTTGTTGAGCCAGAAAGTTTTGAAGAAGCAATTAAAGAAGAGACTTAGAAGAAAGCTATGGAAGAAGAAATTAATGTGATTGAAAAGAACAAAACTTGGGAGTTAGTTGAAAGACCAAAAGACAAAGAAGTGATTGGTGTCAAGTGGATCTACAAGATGAAATTCAATTTGGATGGTACTATCCAAAAGAACAAAGCAAGGCTTGTAGCTAAAGGGTATTCTCAACAACCAGGAATTGACTATGAAGAGACATTTGCTCCAGTGGCTCGGCATGATACAATTAGAGTTCTTATTGCCTTGGCAGCTAAATATGGTTGGTTATTGCATCAACTTGATGTAAAATCAGCGTTCTTAAATGGTACTCTGAAAGAGGAGGTTTATATAGAGCAACCTCAAGGCTTTGTAGCAAATGGAGAAGAAAAAAAAGTCTACCAGCTAAAAAAGGCTTTGTATGGCCTCAAACAAGCACCCCAAACTTGGTATAGTGATATTGATGCCTACTTCAACAATAAAGGTTTTCAAAGAAGCAAAAATAAGCCAACATTATATATTAAGAAGCAAGGTATATCTGATATTCTTATTATTTCTCTCTATGTTGATGATATGGTGATTACTAGTAATGATGAAAGAATGATTGCTAACTTTAAAATGGAGATGAAGCAAAAATATGAAATGAGTGATTTGGGTTTATTACATCAATTCTTGGGCATTGAAATTTATCAAGAAGGAGGAGTATTTATTTGCCAAAAGAAGTATGCAAAAACTCTTCTTGAAAAATTTTGAATGGTGAATTGTAAATCAGTTTGTACTCCATTGGTTGTGAATGAAAAGCTAAGCAGAGAAGATGGAAGCAAAGAAGTGAATGCATCACTCTATAGAAGCTTGATTGGAAGTTTATTATATTTGACAGCTACTAGACCTGATATTATGTATGCAGCAAGTTTGTTGTCTAGGTTTATGCACAAACCTACTCAAATTCATTTTAGGTCTGCTAAGAGAGTGTTGAGATACATTCAAGGTACTATTGATTTTGGTATTTGGTATGAGAAGAATGTTGATGCAAAATTATTGGGATTTTATGACAGTGATTGGGCTGGATGTATTGATGATATGAGAAGCACTTTAGGATATATTTTTTCTCTTGGTTCAGGAATAGTTGCTTGGGCTTCTAAGAAACAACAAACAATGGCACAATCATCAGCCGAGGCTAAATATGTTTCAGCATCATTGGCAGCTTCACAAGCAATATGGTTAAGGCGTATTTTAAAGGATATTGGTGAGAAGCAAGAAGAAGCTACTCCAATCTTGTGTGACAACAAATCAGCAATTGCTATGACTAAGAATCCAGTCTACCATAGAGGTACAAGACACATTGCCATCAAGCATCACTTTATTAGAGATGCAGTAGAGAAGAAGAAGATTCAAATCAAATATTGCAGCTCTAGTGATCAAGTTGCAGACATTTTTACTAAAGCACTTTCAAGAGACAAGTTTCAGTACTTTAGAAAATTATTGAATATCACAATAAGGAATTAAGGGGAAGTGTTAAAATTTAATTCCTTATTATTATCGTTATTATACAATAAGTATTTTATTAATAAGTCTGGTAGTTTGTTGAGTTTAAAAATCAAATGTGGTTAGTTGTGAGTGGGTAACGTATTGTTGGATAGATAAGTATGATTTCAAAATGAAAAATATGAATTTTGGATGTTTTCACTTCTTTCGCCTTTCTTCCTAAGAAAAAATTCTGGCTGAAACTACAGCCATCAGATAGCCAATTCCTAGTAGATCTAGACTCTTAAAGCTAAGCATCATTACCTAGCTTTATTGAAAATTTCATCCTTTTCCCATCTTATAAAAATTAGATAATTGAATTTTGTTAACACCTAAAAATTAGTTTTTGTAGACTGACTATATGAAGATATGAAAATGATATATTGACCAAGATATATTAAATTATTCATGTGTGGAACTTGAAGATCAAGAGTATCACTCATACAAAAGGCTACATTTGGATAGCAGATTGCTGAAAATAAATTTCTAAAGGAAGTTATTAGGATAAGATATATGGAGTTATTCATACAAGTAATCTTCAGCAACTGCCAAGAAAAGAATTACTAGAATAAAGAACCATAAAAAAAAAAGATAGTTATTGCTGGATAACTACTAATTTTCATCATAAAAAAGAAAAAAAGTCTTCATTTGGAATCTCTCGCACTCTTTTACATATAAATACTTGACTATTCCAATATTAGACAAGACTTTTATACCTCCCTGTGTGCTATAATATTAATTTTCATCAAAAGGCCTGCAATACTATTCTCCTTTTCTTTCTTTAATACCGTGGGGTTGCATGAGTTTCAATAGTCCAATTAATGGTTATTTTCATGCGAAAGAATAGACATCTTTATAAACTTCCTAATTTAGAAAGAAACAGATAATTTTGATATTTTAGCTTATTGAAGAGCATATGAGAATAATTATCCTATGCTTACTATTATGATCCGTAATCTACTAACCCCTTTGGTGTCCACGATAGTATCGAGGTCTACTTTTAGTACAGAAGGATGGGTACTCGATGAGGGGAGAAGCTGATTGAAGTTCGCTACGATGGAAATGCTGGCCTATCTCAAAGATTGGTATGATAATAAAAGAGAGGATACAAGATCAGAAGAATGATGATGAAGAGTTTCATCTAAATGATAATGAGTAGAGTAGTAGAAGACTAAAGATGGAAAACAATCATAGTTCTGAAAGTTAGATGAGACGAATGACTGTAATGAGTTATGCTAATAGTAAGCTCTCAAAAAATATAAGTATATCTAATTTATTTTATTTAATTTCTTTTAAATTATTTTTAAAATCAAAAAAATAATTGTAGATTCACTCATTGTGCCCGACAATCCAAGGTTCAGGCTATGTCAGATAAAAGATGAAAATGAAAATTTAAGACTTTTTTTCGAACAGTTAGAATTTTTTTTTTGAACGGTTAGAAGATGAAAAATAAAACCAGAAGAGCAATGAGATGATGAGCTGTGATGACAAACCACTTGCCCATCCATAAATATATATATATATATATATATATATATAATTTATTTTATTTAAAAAATATTTTAAAAAATTAGATGAATTGACATGCGAGTTGGTCTATGGGCCAGTACGGCTCAGCATGGATCTGTGAGCCGTGTCAGGTCGGCTCCCTAATTTGATGGACTATGCTAGCATATTTTGCTATAAAAGTCATGCTAGACCGGCATGGCTGTGCTAGCATGGCCCGCTATAGGGCCAGCCATCCTCGATCAAAATTCAAGCCGTCAAGCATCGAGAATTGTCTAGGTTGGTTGTTTTCTGGTTTGCCTCTTTGCATTCGAGCTATTTTTATAAATGGGATTAAAAAATATTTTTTTAACAAATTCAGGATGGGAATGAAACTTTTTGCAAGGAAGGGATTAAAGTGAAAAATGCCATTTGAAATGGCATTTTTCGAGCTAAAAAGCGTCCCCGTCAGCGCTAGCGTGGCGTGCCGGGTGGCATTCAAAAAATGCCACTCTGAGTGGCGTTTTTCTGATACAACACCCACCCCCCCCGCTTCGGCCCCCCCTCCTCCCCCTCCCGCTCCCCCCGAGACCCCACACCACCCCTCCCCGAGCCCCCCCGGTCCCCGAGACCCCACGCCAACCCCGCCCCCCCCCCCCCCCCCCGATTCCCCCGACCCCACAACACCCCCTCCCCCCGAGCCCCCCCGGACCCCACACCGCACCCACCCCCCCACCGAACCGCCCCCACCCGAGCGAAGCCCCGTCCGCACCCGCCACGCCCCCTCCCCGAGCCCCACCGGACCCCACTCCACACGCGCCCCCCCCGCCCCCACCCCCCATCCCCCGAGCCCCACCCCGGGACCCCACTCCACACGGCCCCCCCCCCTCGCCCTCGCCCCACCCCCTCCCCCGAGCCCCACCGGACCCCACTCCACACGCGCCCCCCGCCACCCCCCCCACCGAGCCCCCGGGGCCCCACACCACACGCCAACCCCCCTACCCCCGAGCCGCACCCCCCCCCCAAGCGAAGCCCCCACACCCGCCCCCCCCGTCCGCACCCAAGCCCACCGGTCCCCCCGAGCTCCCTCTCTCTCGTAGACACCCGAGCCCCCGTGCTCCCTCTCTCTTGCGTGCACCCAAGCACCCGCCCCCCCTCGCTCCCTTTTTCTCGTGCGAACCCACCCGGTCCCCCCTCTCCCGCACCCGAGCAGTCCCCCTTGCTCCCTCTCTCTCACGGCCCATCTGAGGCCCGTCTCGCGGCCCACCGCCTTCCTCTCTCGAGCCGGTGGTTCCCCAAGGTAATTTTTTTTAATTTAATTAAATTATAAAAATTTAAATATGCTTTGTTGCTAGTAGCTTCACATTCATCTTTATGATAAAGAAATTGATAATTGAAACAATGATATTTTTAGTTCAAGTACATCAGTTAATCGCGATAGAAAAATTTAAAAATCAGTAAATTTATGTATCGAAAAAAATAAGTAAAGGTTAGTTAGCTTTTTGTGGAAAAATTACATTGTTTGATGAGTAAAAAAAATTCAATGAGCATAAAAAAATTAAATGAGCATGATCTATATTATCAGTCATGATGAGCAACATTGACACACTTGATATGCCAATATGTCTTGTTTTAATAATAATAATTAAAAAAAATGAATGCTTTGGATGTGTTGCTCGTATGATGCAAGAGGAAAATAAGGTCAGTCATAGAGACATCCTTCCTTAAGAACAACATAACAAGCTTTATCAACACTGCCACATTTAGCATACATATCAACTAAATAGCCTCTCTTGTAACATCAGGTTTAAAAAAATCTTAGATTTTCTAGACCACGGCACCGTTCTTTTAAAATGCATTGCATTTTCGCAAAATTACTTGAATCATAAATTACTTATGTAAATACATTCTCAGTTTCAGGCAAATATAATTTATTTTAAAATTATATCATATTTGAGCTATTGCCTTAGTTGTTTACTGCTGGTGGATTAACATTCATTGGAATAATTCTATTGAAAATTATTCTAATAAAAATTATTTTATTAAAAATTTCATTGTACATCATCATGGTTTCTATCTTATTATCATTGTAGTTATGCTTTTTTGTTCAAATAAATCAAACTTGTTTTTACTTGTTATTATCAGTGAAAAAAAAAAAATTCTTATGTGATGTTTTTACTTGTTTTGACAGAGTAGTACGAGATGGCTCATAATGTTTTACATCCAGGGCCTCGCGATCCTAGTGTTCTCACTTTGCAAGCCTCGCATAGATCAACCAAAATATTTGAGGGCGAGGTATGCATTATTGATCGATGATTCTTAATTAGTTAGCATGCGTTTATGTTATTTATATGTATTATTGCAATGAATTTGATGCAGGAATTACCGATGTTTATATGCCATCGACATGACATGCAGATATGGAAGGAGACACCGGGCATGACACACCCACGAGTGCAATATTATTTGGAGCAGGTTGGCATGTATGGCATATATCGGATAGGCCAGATTCGACTCGATGTCGGCCTTATTTCTGCACTTGTTGAGAGGTGGCGGCAGGAGACCCACACATTTCATCTTCCATTTGGTGAGGCGACAGTCACACTACAGGATGTCGGTATTCTGAGTGGTCTACGGATTGATGGGTTAGCGGTTACTGGGCTTGATCCGTGTTATATATTAGAGCAGTGGCAGGATATATTTTTGAGGTTGTTTGGGGTTGAACCCCTGCCGAGGCATTTTCTAAAGGCCGTTTCCGCTTATCATTCTTCGATCAGTTCTACCGAGACTTCCACTTGGATGATGATGCAGATGATGAGGTTGTCCAGCAGTTTGTGAGGGGGCAACTTCTCTGAATTATAGGTGGAGTCATCCTTCCAAATACATCCGGATATTTAGTGAAGTTGATGTATGTGCCTCTTTTAGAAGACCTGGGAGCATTTGCTGCATATAGCTAGGGTTCTGCTACACTTGCTGGTTTGTATCGGGCACTCTATCGCGGAATGAGCCCTACTCAGACAGAGATAGGAGGATACTTGCCCTTGCTACAGGTAAACAGTTGATTATATCGAATGAGTTTGGATTTTTTTCTTTTGTATTGTTTACTAATATTGAGCATTATTCGAACATTCAGATATGGGCATGGGAACGATTACCTATTTTTCATCCCATCAGACTTGAGACTCCGGAGGCTAGACCTGTTGATGCAGATGATGCTTGGCACTTAGGTGCACCGTGGGGGCATAGATGGAATGTGAGATTGAGCCAAAAGAATGTCCCAACTCATACACTGCGTGCCTATAAAGACCAGTTCGACGTATTGGATGATAGTTCCCAACGGGTATGACATTACTAAATTTCAAATCTATTTCCAATGTTATTTTTTTATTTTATGTAGGTAAGTTATGGATTGATGGTTTTTTTACATGCAGTTCATATGGTGTCCGTATACGCTCGAGATTTTTTCTATTTTGCCTCCAAGCTGCTTATTCGGTTTGGATATTTGGATGGCACGGACCCCACTTATTTGTTTTGATTTAGTGGAGTGGCATTTCTCGAACCGAGTGCTTCGGCAATTTGGTTGCCGCCAGTCAATCCCATCACCATGTGATACGTCACTTCAGCTTCATCAGATAGATCGACGAAGGAGGGCACATGCCTCGTGGGATGTCATACATGCCACACATATTGCTACATGGAATGAGCGGCGTAAAAACATCATTATTGGGGAGCCTATTGCTGAGGGAGTCCCATTTACTCCCGAGTACATGGAATGGTTTAGGAGTATAACACATATATGCATTAGCCGTTCCGAGTATCATACTGCGGGCTATGAAGGAGAAGGAGCTTCATTTGAATTCATGGTATTATTATAAAATGATTATTTAATATCATTTATTTTAGAGTTATTATCTTTTGTTTTTTGATATTATATTATCATAAACATGCAGCATGAGAGGTTTCAAGAGTTGTCCTTGAACTTGGATCGAGTTATGCATTCGACATCTGAGGCTGAGCGGCAAAGGATTCATTTGGACATGAGGGCAATTTTAGATAACACTTTTTCTGTAATTGGCCATTAGCATATGAGTACACCTGCTGCGGCACGAGTTCATGAGGAACCGGCGATGACACACGTATATGAGGATCCTAGGACGAGTAGATTTCGTTATACACCATTGCCTTCTTACATGCCGTCGCCATATGCACACGATTTTTCACACATGGGGCATGCAGGTGAGGGTACATCTGGTAGTCATGATCAGAGGGCGTTGCTGATTACTGGCATTGCTGATACAGATATCACCGAGGTCGGCGATGATGTCTCCCACTATTTTTGCGACATTGATATGACAGATACGATCCCTGCGCAGGAGGGGGTCTCCCATGTGGTTGACGAGGGCCCTTGACCGATCGTGACATATGCGCGATGCTCTAGACGAGTTCGACGACCTCCTAGACGGGGCTGTGGTACTTAAGCTATATAAATAAACTAATTGTTGTAAAGATTTTTTTGTTTAATGTATTAAATATGTTTCATCCATTGAGTTGTTTCTTGTATTGCTCAAATATTGTGATGGTTTCTAACTTATTGAAGCGTTATTAAATTGTTGCCTTGAATAGTTTAGTTATATGGTAACTAAGTGACTTAATTTGAAAGTAGCAAGTAGGAACCGCTTGGAATATTTAAAGCAAGAGTTTTGGCTTCATGCTAACTAAGTGATATTCTAAATGTTCTCTTGAACAGTTTATCTCAATCTTTTTTTTTTAGTTTTTTTTTTCTCTTGTCCTATGGAAGAAGATTAATTATATATTTCTAATTTGTATGCGCATCCTTTTCTTACACAAAGCAGGGTGTGGATCCTTCTATACGGGCCGAAGTTTGGGAGTTTCTTATTGGTTGCTATGCTTTAAGCAGCACTGCTGAGTACCGGAAGCAATTGAAGATGGCTCGAAGGTTTTACTTTTGTTTTCCACTGTAGACTGTAATTGATTAGTTGGCTATTGCACATGCAGTTTTTCTCTTAGTTTATAATTGGAAATATGTCCTACTGTGGAATGTGTTTCTAGGTCAAATAGCCTATTGCATTTTGGACATGTGTAGTCTTTCGGTGCATGACAAATTCTGAACCATTACTGCCTAATATCTTTTACAGTCTACATTGTGCCAACTCATTTGTATGATCAGCATGATTTTTTCCTGTCAAGGAAAGTTGAATTTTGGCTAATATCATAACTGCATTTGAATATGCAGCAAAGTAATAAATATTAGCAGTTTTGCATATTTTTTCAAGTTTAAATACCTTTTTCAATATTAGTAGCAATGTGATAATTTGTTGACATCATCATTAGTCAGCAACTTCAATTTGTCAAAGCTATTTGTCTGCAAATAAGCATATTGTAGTATGGATGTAAATTATATCAGATAGTTCTCTGACATGCTTTAAGTATGCCCAGTGATAGCTGAAGAATAAAGGGTAATCCATTTCCTTGAAATATCAGTAGGATATCTTTAACATGCTGCTTTTCTCACTTATCTTGGATCAGCCTCCTGCTCCCAAGGACTGAACTAATCTTACCATCAGATTTCCAAGGAATGACCTAACGTATAATTTTTCAATGCAGGGAACGGTATAACGATTTCAGGTCGGCAATGTCAAATGATGCACTCAAGTGTTGGTACTGGCTCCCTTGCTTATGTTGTTGGGTCCAAAGTGATGGATATGAGGACTCTATCAAGAGAAAATGACATTAGGGATGCAGTAATAAAAAATGGGCAAGATTCTCGTGATATCACTAACAAGTTAGAGACATATTCTGATTTAAATAATAGCTGTACAGACACATCATATGCTCATGAAAGGAAGAACTCTAGCAAACTGCTGAGCTAGTCAGTTGCAGGATGAGCAATGATGATGCAGCCTATGACTCTTCATATGTGTTGGCCACTTCTGAGGCATACAATTGTTACCCAAGAAACTTTGATAGCGATTTTCATGAACCTCAGTATGACACACAGCTTTTTTGATTTTCTTCCTCTTCCTGTAACAAACTTATTCTAGAAAGGTGATAGGGATGAGATTGAAAGCAATAAACATGAGCATATATTGACATTTATTTGAAAACATGAGCATATATTGAATGTGAAAAATAATCAAAGATAACTCTAGGTGGGCCTATCAATACAATTTCTAGCAAAAATATCTTGCTAAAAGTTTTTTTTTTTTTTAAGTGCACAAAAAAGGTTGAAATGATCCACTATATGATAAATAGCATTCTCAATGGCCTTCTTAGGATAAATAGCACTTTCAATGATCCACTATATGATAAATGCATACCTTCCGATCCTTATAATCAAAAGTGAAGACAAAATGGCTGTAGGAAGCGTTGCCAGAGGTTTCTGCAGTTGTTTAAGGAGCATTTCTTGGAGCTAGTACATAAATTCAAAGGCATATTAATTAAGATTATTGTTACAGAATATTTGATACAGAATATTTGATACAGAACATTCCGATCCTGTCAGTTTCTGCTTTTGCTTCAGCCTCAGTATCAGCAAGCTGTACCCAATCAACAAAGAAGACCATTTCATACGACATTGCATTAATGGGCGACATCAAAAATTGAAAAGAACTGCGGTACTAGAAGGGAAAAGGCCAGAGGCAACTTCAACTAGACTGCCGACACGGTCCCTAAGACTGCCGATATGGTCCCCAACACGCTCACCCCCTATAGTATTTCACTGAATTTGAAACAATATAGGATGGCTTCTAATTATGACCTCAATTTCACAGGCATTGCTTAAAAGAAGAATTCTAGAATTTTTCTAGGCATTTAAACATGTGAAATGACAACAATTCTTTTGGGCATTATGAGTGAAGGAAACTATCATTAACCCACGTATAGGTTACTTCTTGGGATGCAACAGTTTGATGCGTATCAACCACAGCCACAAAAGAAAATCAACACATGAAACTAGAGCATAATAAAGCTTACCGTTAGGCAGGATGAAAAAGATGATCAAACAAACAGCTCTAACAAAGATCTCACTAAAATCTGGATTTCAATTTCCAAGTAAAACTTGAAATGAACAGAACTGGAAACCAAAGAAAGATTAAGATTTGAGTTTTCTTTTGCCGAGTTCACTTGAGACAAGGATCAACTATAATTTGAACAGTTACATCAACCGAAAAACAAAAAACAAAAAAACTGTAATTTGAACAAGCTTTTTCCAGAACAACGTTAACAGCATGATTATCATCATCACAAGTCGCAGGCATGTTCTACGTAAAAAGATAAGAACATAAAACTTTTGACTAACACTTTCTGGCATCTAGGGAACAACTGCTAACCTCTTGGGGACAAGTGCTTTCAGTGGGCCCTGTCCACTTTCTGTGCACGACAGCCTTGCGATGCTTCATTTCATTATTTGTGGGACCTGTCCTGCCATAGCAAATGAGAAGATGTAAGTAGATAGAATTGCACATGTTCGTAGGAATTACTCTACAGAGATACTGTTTCAAAGTCCAAGCCAACTGGCTAGATCCACCAAAAAAGAGAGAATGAGACAACAAAACATTCACAATAAGTTGCTCTATCAGAAGGATTGGAAACATTTCTTTACATAGTGCAGCATCCAGGGAGCTCCATGAAAACGTCAAAGACAGCATGCCCAGCGTCCACCCAGGAAAACAAGTTGGGAGCATTGTCAAAGTTCACTCCCTACTTTGTTGCCCATAGCTCCTCAACAGTGCAGTTACAAAATTAGAAGGGTTTATTCCTTCGATTGACTGTGACCTGACAAATGCTACTGAGATGTTCGCTATGCCAATAAAGCCTCAGTACCAGCTACTTATTCCCTAAGCTTCTGAACTGACCACAGTAAATGCACAAGAAAGAAGAGAATGAGCAACTCTGGGAGTTAGAAGAGCAGACAAGTTGATCAAATCAGAGCTTCAAGACATATGAAGTAATGATGATTCTTAATTTTATCTGAAGCACAATAATATTTAAGTATAATACACCTACCAGTGAACAAAAATCAGCCTGTTCCCCCAACTCTTGGCAGCATTTTAATTGACTAAACTTCAAGGAACATAGCATAGGGTCATCACCAAGAAAAAAGAAAAAAAAAAAGCATGTCAGATCAGAAACCCACAAAACATAAGTCAGTCTCTAATGAAGTAAGCACTGAAAAGGAATATCTTGTACTGAATATCACAGCATAGCATAACAAATAGAAAAGAGTAGCCCAGACTCTGCTATATAGATAAGCCGATAGCCGATGGAGTAAAACACCTGTAATTTAGTTGTAATTACTAAATTGTAATCAAATCAACACAATTGCTTGATGAAGCTTAAAACTAGTATCAGTAATCACTGCCAAAATGTTGGTATTGGCAGAGCCTAAAACAAAACAGCTGTATCCAGCAAATGCTCCACATCTTCCCAGTGGTCAGAAATAAAGGTGCAACCACAGGGCATAGCAATTAAAATGTCTACAAATTAATTGGCAAGAACAAGAGCGTTGAGCCAACATAGCAGCAAATCATATATCAAGATGGTATAGTCAAGAAAGCAACAGAAAAGAAGAGCAACTCTGCCTCTCAACTCTGATAGTTTGCTTATTGACTCGTGCAGCTACATTATCATAAAACCGCCAAGTAATCCTAACACTCATCTATTGCTATAATTTTTCTTTTCTTGCACCTAACCCTGTGTGCAATCAATGTGACATTAAACAAAGGCAATGAGATAATAGCAAAACAAACATAAGAGAGCAAGATTTATGTGGTTTGTCTCTTTGAGCCTATGTCCATTGAGCCACCGTAACTCTCTCTATCTGAGACTCCCACTCAAACAAGAACAAACATACCCTGAAAAAGTAGAAGAAAAATCAAGCAATTCAAGGCACTAAACCTTGAGTGCAGATAGCCTAAATGAAGACTGTCAAAATTTCAAATTCTTGCTCTCATTTATTACAATGCACCAACGTTTCATTGATCCATAATTTTATATGCAGTTGTTTCATACATAAAACATAGATAGTACAATTTAGGATCCTGAAGGTCCAACATTTATATTAGGACAACGGCGTCGAGAATGACCCGTTTGCTTACAAATACTACAACGACTTTTACTTCTTGGCTGCACCTCATCTATTTCATTATGAATGCGTGATGACTTAGGCTTACCTTTTTTCTTCGGTCTGAGACGGTTGTGATCAGGAATGCATGTGAATGTGTCCATCCAGTAGTCTTCGTGGGGTAACGGATTAAACTCACCTCCCCATGCATTTATATAAGAGCCAATTGTGTATACTTCATCAACAAGAGGGGTTGTATCCATAGCAATTTTGTGGCACATGGCTAAGACATGTGAACATGAATACTTATAAATTGTCCACTTTCCACAAGAACAATTTTTGTCTATGAGTGACACATTCTGAACGTTGCCTCCACCCCTAAAAGCTTCACTTGACCTTCTTGTAACGACTTCATAGGTGGCTCTCTGCATATTGTATCTAAACACTCTGTACTCATTAGCTTTGGCTTGACTTTCAACAAGCTTAATTGTCACATGAGGAGTGAAAAAAATATTTCGATTATCCTGCACATATCTCATGGCTTCCGCGCGTCTTGTATTGAAATACTTAACAAGATAGTAAAATGTCATCTGAACACAAGCCGTTATCGGTACATTTCTAGCTCCCTTCAGTACACTATTAAAAACTTCTGAGAGATTTGTTGTTAAAATACCATAGCGGAAGCCCCCATCATGTGCCAATGTCCACTTTTCTGGCTTCACTCCGATAGCCAAGTCCAAGCCTTTGCATTAACTGTCTTGATCCGTTCCATGATAAAGTTAAACTTTCGAAGCTGATGTTCGCTCCCTGCTTTTCATACAGCTCTTTTTAATTGAATATCAGAGAATCTTGAGTTGAAATTGCTGCACACATGTCTCAAGCAGTAGCGATGATAAGCTAAAGGTGGAGCCCATCCACTACTGTCATCTGCTATGGCACTTAGTATACCTGGATGTCGGTCTGAAATAAGACAAATGTCATTTCTGTCTTTCACAACATGCCTCCTAAGATTCTACAAAAACCAACTCCAGCTAGCAGTGCACTCTTCATCCACAATTGTGTAGGCCAGTGGAAATATCCTGTTGTCAGCATCAATGCTTGTTGCAATGAGCATCTTCCCCTTGTACTTTCCATAAAGATGTGTTCCATCAATAGAAATGACTGGGCGACAATACCGAAACCCCTCGATGGATGGATGAAATGCCCAGAAAACATAATTCAGGACACGCACATTAGTTGTCCCTGCATTGTAGAAATCCCAACAGACCACCGTTCTAGGGTTTACATTCTGAAGTGCAAGCATGTATTTAGGTAACTTAGCATATGAGGGTTCTCATTCACCAAATACATCAATCAATGCCTTCTGCTTCCCATGCCATGCTTTGGAGTATGACACAGTATAATGAAATTGTTCTGCCACAGCTGCAATAATGGCTTCAATATTCACACTTGGGTCTTTCTCCACAATATGTCGAACCGCATGACTGATAACTCGTGAACTTATGTGTTTGTGATCCCGAGTTACATGACTGAATAAACAAGAGTGTGGCCCCTCGTACCTTGTGATCTCAAAAAATCCATGCTTCTTCAACTTTGTAGCACGCAACCTCCAATGACAACTCTGTGCAGAACTTGAAGATGCACATTTCACAGACCAGAATGCTTTCTTTGACTCCACAACATTATATGTGCGATGCTTCTTGATGTGATAAATTTCACATGCTTTTTTCAGTTCATCTTTGCTAGTAAACAACAATCCTGTAGCAAACTCAGTCATTGATGAATCCCAAAATTGAGAATTAAAGGGTAATTGTCTTTGAGTGCTAACACAACCACCATCCTGCAAATTCAAGTCATGATAAAACTCCGGTATTTGACTATGTGCAAAGACTTGATGCTCATAGACCTGACTAGGAACAATTTCTGGATGAGTAGATATAGGAACAGAACTACAGCCAGTTTCATGAACTACATCATCTCCATGTGAGTCTTCATCCTCATCTCGCTCTTCGTCAGAGTCATCATGCTCAGACCAATAGTCATCATCTGCACTATCGTCTGACTCAAGTCCCCAACTATCAACACTCTGATTGTTTGCCACATCAACACTCTGCACTACTGGCATAACTCCTTCCATCATCGAAAATCCAGCTGAGTTACGATGTCACTGCTGAGCAATAGGAGAACTATCCTGAATATCCTCTGTATGATCAACATTGTATGGAGCTGGAGCATCTTCTTTGAAAACATATAATTCAACATAGCGATAATCTGAAAATTTGGAAGGAAATGTCAACATTTCCTCCACATCGTCATCCTCCTCGATTGGATGAAGCACATATTTCTGATGCAATGTTGGAGATCTCCACATCAATCTCAAAATATATTGCTGCACTGAAATTTTAAGCACACTATAAACCCGCTCGATCAACTCAACATAACGGGTTCCCATGCTCAATCTAAAACTTTTACGAGGAGGTTGATTATATTGTATTCCATCTAAGCCATGTTCAATTGATCCATCACAATAAAGCAGCAATCGAACAGTATCGGTGCTCATCTGAAAAATAACATTCAAAATAAATTTAGCATTAATACATAATATTGTATCATCAAGCATAAACTGAAATAAGTATAAATTTTCTACTGATTAACCATAAACAAACTAATAATGGAATATGCACATATTTCATAAGCATTTAACATTTAAATAATAGATGCGTACCCTGTTAAATATTTGATATTAACCTATTTATTTTCTGTGTGTTTGTTGTATGGTAAAAATGAGACTATATCAGAGACTTGACATCCAAAGTATTTATTTTTTTAAGTATTATTATTAAAATAAGATATATTGGCATATCAAGTTGTCAATGTTGCTTATCATGACTGATAACATAGATCATGCTCATTGAATTTTTTTTACTCATCAAACAATGTAATTTTTTTACAAGAAGCTAACTAACCTTTACTTATTTCTATCGATACATAAATTTTTTTGTTTTTTAGTTTTTCTGTCGCGATTAATTGATGTAATTAAACTAAAAATATCATTGTTTCAGTTATCAATTTCTTTATTATAAAGATGAATTTGAAGCTGTTAGTAACAAAGCATATTTAAATTTTTATAATTTAATTAAATTAAAAAAAAATTTACCTTGGTAGACCACTTGCCCGAGAGAGGAAGGGGGTCGGATCGCGAGACGGGCCACAGATGGGCCGAGAGAGAGAGAGGGAGGGACCGGCTGCTCGGGTGCGCGAGAGAGAGAGGGAGCCGGGGGGCTGCAGGGGGGTGCATGCTCGGGAGGGGACGAGGGGTATCACACCGGGGGACTCGTGAGGGGGAGGGGGGGTGGGGGCTCGGGAGGGAGGGGGAGGAGATCGGGAGGGCGGGGGACCGGGGGCCGGGAGGGGGGGGGGCCTCGGGAGGGAAGAGGGGGTGATCGGGAAGAGCGGGGGGGCGGCTCGGGAGGGAAGAGGGGGGCTCGGGAGATCGGAAGGGCAGCGGGTGGGGGGAGGGGGGGCTCGGGAGGGAAGAGGGGGGGGGATCGGGAGGCGGGGGGGTGCACTTTGAAAAAACGCCACTTTGAGTGGCGTTTTTTAAATGCCACCCAGCCACCCACGCTGCCGCTGACGGGGACGCTTTTTTGTTCGAAAAATATCATTTCAAATGACGTTTTTCACTTTAACCCCTTTCTTACAAAAAATTTCGTTTTCACCCTAAATTTATTAAAAAAATATTTTTTAATCCCATTTATAAAAACAGCTCCTTTGCATTCCTTGTGACGGATTGGATGGTACCTGAAACCAATCAGTCACATGGCCTCACTTCCCTCGTGCGCCCCACCAACATAAACAAAACGGGTTGCATACAAAAAGAGAGGCCTTTATTATAATGTTTTTAGCTGTCTGCGGCTGATGCGGTAAATAAGGAGACGATTAAAGACAAAAGAAAATGATATAAAGAGTTATAGGTTTGGAATGAAAGCTTTTCGCAGGTGACATTGGAGCTCGGATTCGAAAAAAAAAAAAAAAAAAAAGAAGAAGAAGAAGAAGAAGAAAAAAGCAGGGTAGCTGAACCGAGAGAGAACTTCACCAAACCCTTGCTCCAAAGTCAACACGGGCGAGCGGAGGAGGCAGTGAACGCGCGGGTGAGGCAGCTTCACTGCTTCCTCCTTGTCCTCTATATAGTCTACACTCGCTGCTGCTCAAAGCTTCGGATTCCTTCTTTGTGACTTAAAACCTTGCTATCAAAGTCTCAGAACAGAGCTTCGGCTTTTGCCAGTTAAGATTGTGGGGCTGCAGGATGAAAAGGACCAGCAGCCGACGGAGGCACTCGACAGAAGCAGGAATGGTGCTCATGGCGTTGATAAGGTAATTTAGTTCACGTCTCGAGCTCCTCTTCCTCTCTCTTTGTGCTTAACAACTTCTTGGATAGCTCCAGGGCAGTGTCGGCGCAGAGGATAACAGAAGAGCAGTGGCTAGACAAATTGTCGAGACGGAGGGTGCTGAACTCCCGGAAAGTCACCTCCCCCAAACAGGCTGGACCGCTGCTCCGCCGCCGGCAAAGGGTCGTTTTACGACTGAGCTAGCCTCTCTTGGTAGTAGTTTTAAAGCGAGTGGAATTTTCCTTTTGAGTCCGACGCGAGCTTCTTCCACTGAACCGAGCTACCGGAGACATGGAAGCACATGAGGTAATCGTGAATCTTTCTCAACGTTTCGATCTGAATGCATGCTAGTCTTCTTTACGGCGCGTTTGATATGGCATTAAAAAAATGAGGTCGAAAGTTAAAATATATATATATTTTTTGGGGGGCAAATTTTAAGAGTGAAATTTTTTCTGTTAATCATGTTGAGTTGTATATGTGAATGAAAGGTATTTAAATAAGATAAACATAAAAGATATAAAAATATTATTAATATTTTATTGAGGTCATTAAGGTAAAAAAGATGAAATGTAAGAGTTTGGTGGGATAATTTAATATTTATTAAAACCAATGTTTAACCTTTTTTTTTTTTACATTCTAAATAATTTTTTTCCTTTAACCCTATTCCTACTAGGGTAATAATTTAAGAGGTAAAAAAGAAAAAAAAAATTATTCTTCAAAAAAACTAACTCAATACCAAATATCTTTGAAAAAAATAAAAAAAAAATGCACCCTTAGGTGCAATTTTTATGTTTATGTCATTATTTTTTATGATTTACAATTCATAAGATAGCATATTAGTTGTGCATTAAATAGTTTGTAAACATAATCCAATAATTTAGCCAAATAGTTTGTTAGAAACCTATTTTCTAACTAGACTTGGCTTGATGTCTGACTCTTTTAGGTTTGATATTGAATTCTGACATAGAGCTTTAATTGTGTTTCGTATTGATTTTGACTTAACAAATATGTCTTATGTTTGGTATGTATATGGTCAAATCCAACTCGATCACGGTGGGCTGGAATTCTTGTCTCCCCTGCTCCTCTACCCTTCGCTCTACCCTTCGCTCTTCCCTCTCTACATCATTCAATTCCCCTAGCTTCAGCCCCAGATTATGGCCTCATTATTCTATCCATCACCCTAAAACGCCTTGTGGAGTACATCTCTTCTTACTATACAACAAGAATTGAATCACTAATCCTAACACTTGGACCAGGAGAAGACTCATTCACTTCAATTAATTAGGAGCCACTTAAGCTTGATATTGATGATATTTATCTAGGCAAATATGTTGTTCGCATTCCTCGGCCATATCCCAGAGAGCACATGACCTATGGTGCTAGTCCTCTAATAGAGTCATCATCAGGCTCTCTACTCCAATCACATCACCGAGAAACTAGTTTATTGACGTTGGAGAAGATGAGGAGAGCGAAAGAAGTTAAAATGTGGAAGAAAGAAAGCACTGCAGCTCAGAGAGGGCAAAAATGCTTGTCCTGGTAGTTGTGCTATAGAATCTGGTGACTAGGCATGCATGTATGTTTAAGATAACCACAAGAGTCATTCATATATGTGTATTGAAAAAGTTTTAGATTACCAAATTGATGGGACTAGTTCTTACCAAATGACTACATCATTGACCAGGTATTTACTGTTTTGAGTCCTTTTGGATAACTAGACGACAAGCGAGTAAGAGCATTCTAATTGACAAGCTCCCATCACCCGCGGTAATTATGTGTCATCACCTTCTGGTTTTGTGAAAAGACAAGACTCTGAAGAGTACAATGATAACCTGAGATTGTGTATGACAACGGTCTAATTCCACAGCAAGTTATTAGCAGTGCATCTGTCCCCGGACCCCTTAAGGCGATGCAATGACTCTGATAAGATCAGAGTTGGTATAGCGATCTCCCAACCATATTAGTAACTTAAATTGCTGCATGTTTTTTTATGATACTTTGGCATTAAAATTAAACAAGTATCCTTTTTTTTCCCCCCTGATAAGTCTCTATACAGCTAATTTTTCGATTCTCACCATTGCACCTGTGCATTTTTTTTTTGTTAACTAGCTCCAAAGACAGGTGCACGATTCTCTCTCGGCCCACTAATAGACTACATGCAGTTGACACACACACGCACGCACGCACGCACCAAAAAAAAAAAAAAAACTCTTTAGCCCTTGTACACTTCCCATATGCGCTCGGTATCGGTATTACGACAATTACAATGCTTTGAATGCGTTGTTGTGTTACTTGTATGTTACCTGATTAAACCACAATCCCCACCCAAAAAATTATATATATATATATATATAGAGAGAGAGAGAGAGAGAGAGAGAGAGAGAGAAGTTACATAGTGAAAAATAAATGTGAAAGATGGACATATATCGCTTAAATTTCATAGAGTGATGGTATGATAATTGTACTAACATTATTTGAGGTTTTTTTTGTTCCTTTTTGAGAACTCGGACAAGAAGAGGAAGCCCTGTGAACTAGACATAATACCAACTCAACTATTCAGCACCTTGAATGGTATTTAGGAATTTGTAAAACTTTTAGTTACGGTGATCATATTTAAGGTGATAATGGAGAAACCATCTATGTCGTACAAACAAAAAGATTGAGGGGCTTTTTGTTTGATTTAGTGTAACTCAACAGAACGTTGATAATTTTTTAAGACACTAGAAATGTTTATCTCTATGCCTTTATTGACATTGTGCCGCAACTATAGTTGTACTAAACATTAGGCTATGACATAGACATATATAGGATATAATGAGTATGGTATTTCAGAAAATAATTTTCGGAACATTGGTTGCAATCTTAATATTTAGTTATGTTGAAAAAGAGGGTCTAAAAGATAAGCTATTTCGATGCATGAGGAAAATAATGTAATGGGTATCATTTATTCTACAAAGTGACACTGCATAGCAAACTGTTGAATTCTTTTTTAAAAAAAAGATTTCATGTTCCCATTTCTTATCATTTCACTTAAGGAAATCTCATTTTTTCCATAAGGAAATTCCAACAAGAGTTCTTTAAATTCCAATAATGTAGTGGGTTACCAATATATTGGATGAAAAATTATTCTGCTACTTGGCAACCCATCATGGATGCAAAGATCGGTTCGATTCTTCTGGAATGCCAATTCCTATCAAATGACTTTTGTTGAAATTAATATTTGGCCTTGCCAATAATTCATATGAGTAAAGATAAACTTCAAAATGAAATAGTTGATGTTTATACATTACAAAAGATGATAGTGTCATCTAAGTATTATATATTGGTTATTAGTTTCGGAATATGATCCAATCCATCTATTACTATCAAGCAAGAAGAGAGGAGAGAGGGATCTCTCGTGTGGAAAGATTATCGGACTTGATGTAGACTACTCTAGTCATTATGGAGAGATCGAACAAAGTTTAAAAAATAAGGTCTTCCATATGCAGAACTCAATTGAGTACCGAAATTCAAAAAGCTATAACTTTTAATTAAAAAAAAAATTAGCAATATAGCTGAAACAAAATTAATATAGGAATCAATATATAGCTTTTATTGAAACTTTAAATTTTTTAAATTTTTTATTATTTATAATTTATCTATTCTTTTAATTAGAAAATAAATTCATTTTGGTTTAAGCAGCTAGATTTTATTAATATATTTGATAATTAAACATAGTAATTTGAATGATAATATTTAATTTTTAATAATCAAGAATGATCATAAATCATAATACTTTAATTTTATCTAAAAAAATATAAATATTTAAAGTTACTAAAATTTGATAATTTTAAATTAAATTTTTGATTTCTATATAAATATTTAATATTATTTAATTTAATTATATATATTTAATTTGTGTTAGATAATATTAAAATATTTAATATTAAAAGTCAGTGGGCAAGAAATCTATACATTTATGTGCGCGTCGCGTTACCGCGTTAACCGAGAGGGATAAAAGTCACCGTTAGATAATATTAAAATATTTAATATTAAAAGTCAGCGGGCAAGGAATCTATACATTTATGCGCGTGTCGCGTTAACCGATATGGATAAAAGTCACCGTTCAATTGTATGCATTGGTTGAGATGTCTCTATTACGGGCAAACAGTGTCAAGCTGTCAAGGATTGCTTAGCAGGATTAATTTTTGGTTGCATCCGTGCCAGAATCGCACGCGGGAGCGGAATCTCTCCCCGCCGTGTTCTGCATGTCATCGACCGTCATTGGCCTAGATCGGAACTAACTAATATTTCCTGCCGTAGAGAATTCACCAAGCTCTTCCTGGGAAGCAACGCGGGCCGGCAAGCAGGGGAGGCAACTTCACCGCTTCCTCCTCCTCCTATATATATGGTCTACACTCGCTGCTGCTCCAAGGCAGGGATTCCTTATTGTTCGCTGCAGTGCTCCAAGTTCTTGTTTCCATTGCAATAGCAACATCAACTCCGCCAACAAGATGGAAAATATGCGGAAAGCTTACGAGGTAAAACCTTGCTATCAATATCTCAGAACAATGCTTCATATATGATGTTTTTACCAGTTCAGATTGTGGGGCTGCAGGGCGAAAAGGACCAGCCGCCGAAGGAGGCACTCGAGAAAAGCAGGAATGGTGCTCATGGTGTTGATGAGGTAATTTAGTTTCTCGTCTCGAGCTCCTCCTGCTCTCTCTCTCCGCACTTAAGTTCTTGGGTTAGTAGCTGCGAATTTCTCCTGCTCTCTCTCTCTTGGACTTAAGTTCCTGGGTTAGCTGCAGGGGACTGCCGGCGTAGATGACAACGGGCGAGTAGTGGCCTCGGAGTTCCGACAGCGGAAGGGAAGTTCCACCAGAAGGGTGATCCGTCAGGACGAAGGGGCGTGGGTGTCGGCGGGGCCGGAAAGGAAGTGGCAGCCGCCGTCGTTGGCGTCGAGGCTGGCGTCGGCGGCGCCGGCGGCGGCGGCGGCACTTGGGGGGTTTGAATCGCACCTCCAGAACCAAGCTACGGGGGGATCGGGCGCGCATGAGGTAATCAACAATTTTCCTCAGGCTTTCGATTTGAATGTACATTACTTCTTCTTTTTTTATTTTTTTTTTTATTTTTTTTTTACGGTACGTTCGACGTGGGATTAAAAAATTAAGGATGAAAAGTTAAAAAGTAATGTTTTAAATGTAAATTTTAAGAACATAAATTTAATTTACCTGTGAAGAAAAAGATATTTGAATAAGATTAGTATAAAAAAATAAAAATATTATTAATATTATATTAAAATCATTAATA